>LR738710.1:441179739-441233145 GCA_902687465.1 Secale cereale | reverse complement strand
CGCCGCCGCCGCAAGCCACCGCCACCGCCGCCGCACGAAGCCGCCGCCGCCGCCGACGCCCTCCCGCCGGACGATGACGAGGTAGCCGCGCCACCGCCGATTTTCAGTGGAAAACCGCCCGTTTTTTTAGAACCCTAGTTCATTTTTTTAGTTAGATCGGTTTTTTTTTTCTTTTCCGGTTTAGTTAATTAGTGAGTGTTCACCCGTTCGTTCGTTTTAACGAACGAGTTCGTCGTTTAGTCTCAGCTGACGAACGTCCGTTCGTTAAGCTATTTCAGTTTTCTTTTTCGTAGTTATTTTTCTCATCGCGATTTCTGATCCGATCTTCGTTCTAGTTTATATTTTTGCTTGTTTATCGAAATCAGGTGATTCAAGCGCCTGGAGTTTCGTCTCGAAATTCTCTTTCCGTTTAACCTAGTCACCCAAGTGTTTGCCTCTGTTAAATTTGGACTTAGGTCCAGATTGGTACGATAGTTATTTCTCTTTCGACGTTTGACTTTCGTTGCTTCGTTTGGTTTGTTTCTTTTGCAAACCGGAGTTCTTAAGTTGAACTTTCTTGTTAGATTTCTTATTTGAGTTTTACCCATGCATAATTAAGTACTTAATGTGTGCTTGTTTGTTTGCGATAGAGTACCCGGAGTGCGCCGCTTGCTACTTTGAATCTCTAGGTTTTGCGGATCATCAGCAAGGCAAGTAACACTTTGATCATACTTTCCAATTACCCAGTTTTCATTGCATTAGTCAAACCCTCACACATTGCATGAGTAGGAGCTATAACATGTGGGACTGGGAAGTAGATTGAGGTAGTACCTATTACCTGCATTATTTTCAAACCCTTGGGAGTTACTTCTACGTTTGCTAATAGGTTATGCTATGCTCGTAGACGTGGATTGGGTGAGTGTATCCATGACAGATGTGAGATTGTTAATTAATGGTTCAACTTAAGGTGGCAACTTAAATACACATCTGGGTGGATTGAGGCACCTAGGTATTCCAGCGATTGCCTATTTTCTTTATGGACAGCCACCCAGGCTCAAAGGGATCATGAGATTATTCATACTAGAAACTTTCGTGTGCAGCCACAAGCTATTATGGGCTCTAGCATAGTTGACTAAGTTGTGCGAACTCTTACAGTGGTGGACTAGCAAATGTAGGGGATGTAGGTTGGTACGGTCCACCCGTTCGTAAGGTGCTAGTGCTTCTGAAAGACTGTGTCTCGGTCATCCGTTTCTCAAACATCATGTAGTGCGAGAACACCAACGGAGGAGATCGAGTCTTGTGGGGAAAAGTGCACAAACCTCTGCAGAGTGTACATACTGATCATGATTAGCCGTGTCCCCGGTTATGGACGTCTTGAGTATCTAGTACTTGGATTATCATGTGAATCTCATCATGTTACTTTAATTAATATTGTTGGGTTTTAATGATGATGATTAATTGGGATTCAGAGGATGTCTATCTTCTCAATGTTGTTTCAACTACCATGATAGTTAATTAAATCTATTCCTTTGCAGTAGGGAAAAACTGCCTTTACGCAAAAACTGTAGCCATAGAGCTTTCCACCAGCCATATTGCATATAGTATAGCTTTACTTTTGTTACTCTCTATGTGTTACTTTGCCAACATATTCCATGTGCTGACCCATTTTCGGGCTGCAACGTTCATGTTGCAGACTTTTCAGACAACGAGTAAGGTGCCCCTTAGGTTGTGGTTCTATACTCAGTGATGCCGTTGGAGTTGATGGACTCACTTATCTTCCAAGTCTTCCGCTGTTATCGTGTTAAATGGCCTTAAGCCATTTTTATTCTAATAAGTTCATCGTTGGTACTATCGATGTAATAAGTGTGTGATTGCTACTCTGTTATAAATCCTTCAAGCACTATGCGTGTCAGCATTACTGATCCAGGGATGACACTGATGCACAGAGATCAGACTGTTTGAGGTCTGGTCGCTACAAGATGGCATCAGAGCACACGCTGACTGTAGGACACGACCACTAAGCTAAAACCCTAGAGCACTATTCACTCTTCTCTTTTCTGACTCCTCATCTTTTCTACTCTTTTAGGATGGCGGATGCAAAGAACAAGTTCACGCAACCTGATGAAGATACACCATTTGGAAGACACCTGAAGGAAGTCACCAGATATCTAAACATCGGACTACCAAGTTTCACCGTAACCTACAATGCCACTTTACCTGAAGAGGAGCGCTGGTTGATTCAAGCTCAAGTTCCAGGAAGGACGTTCATGCCCGTCACCGCACCCATAGAATTTTCCTTTCATGCGCCTACATGTAGCCTAGGCAGGAGCATGGCAGCCCACATCACTATGGGAAGGATTGGAGAAATTTACAAGAAGGAGCTAAAGGACATCATCTACCAGATTTGTGGACGTCGAGACGAGCGGTGGGACATGATCAACACCCGGAAGGACAGGTCCATTACCTCGTTCATTCAAGAGTTAAACCAGCACATTCGTCGCCAGGAACACCAGATGTGTGCAGGGATGATAGACTTGAAGAAAGCAGTAACCAGAAACATGGAGTTAGAGGAGGAACTGAAGTCTACACGCGACGGATATGAGGAGGAGATGTTAATACTTGTGGAGAAGAATGATGATTTGACGCGAAAGCTAGGAGTATTCTTGGGAGATCCAGCACCAGGAGGGGAAGAAGAGGAAGAAGAACCCAAGGAGATATGCCCTGAAGACTACATCATCCTTGACGACACGGGCTCAGACCCCGCTGATAGCGATGATGAGGACTTTGAAGAAGAAGCTGGAGCTGACATCATGGAATCCTCTGTCGATCAAAATTTCTACAAGACCTTCCTATGACTAGTAGTTTTTCCCATTTAGTAGACTTAGAGCACTTTTGTAACGTTAGATCCGTGTAAGCCCTTGTTTTGAATTGATATTGGTGTGATATGTTTGTGTTTGTCTCATGTGCATTTGGGTAGTGATTTTCCCTTAGACCTCTTTTCTATTCTAAACTCTTCCCTCTACACCCATCAGATGCCTCCAAGACGTGAGCCCGGATTTGAGTTTCCCCCTGAGCTCACTCAGTTGATCCAGCAGCAGAACACCTTGATGCAACTTCTTGTCCAGAACACTCAGAACAACCAGAACAACAACAACCCTCCACCACCACCACCCGTGGATAACCTGACCCGTTTCTTAAGGTTACAACCACCGGTGTTTGCTAGTAGCATTGAACCAATAGTCACTGATGACTGGCTGTGCAAGATTGGAAGGGATTTGACCACTGCTAACTGCTCAGATGCTGAGAAGGTGCGTTTTGCCGCACATCAGTTGTCTGGTCCAGCCGCAACATGGTGGGAGAATTACACAGCCACTTTTCCCATAGCCAATGTTACTTGGGATCAGTTTCAGCAAGCTTTTCGTACCGCCCATGTCTCAACTAGAGCTATGAGCATGAAGAAGCGGGAGTTTCGCAACTTGCGCCAAGGCAATCGTATTGTGGCTCGGTACGTAGATGAGTTTAGTACTCTATCCCGTTATGCCCCAGATGATGTGGCCACAGATGCCGCTAAGCAGGAAAGATTTATGGAAGGGCTGAATGATGAGATGAGCGTGCAGTTGATGGTAGCAAGCTTCAACAACTACCAGGAATTGGTTGATCGAGCTCTAATGATTGAAGGGAAACACCAACAGATTGAAAGTCGCAAGAGGAAGTGTGGACAAGGAAAGTACAATTCTGGAGCCCAACAGAATCCACGTTTTACCCCTAAAACGGTAGGACAATTTCAACATACCCATGGAGGAGGTAGCTCGCACAATCACAATGGCCCCAAGAATGGGAATGGGAATGGAGGAAGCAACGGACAGAACCGCACCAACCCAACAACTCTGGCCAAGCGAGACCTGAGTCAAGTCACTTGCTTTAAGTGCCAGAAGATGGGACATTACGCCAATGAATGTCCAGAAGCCCAGAATGGAAATGGCAATGCAAGCTCTGGAAAGAATCCGAACCCTTTCAATAGGGGGAAAGTGAACCACGTTAGCGTGGAGGAGGTTGAAGCTCAGCCAGATGCAGTAATAGGTAAGTTTTTAGTTAAGTCCTTTACTGCACTCGTTCTTTTTGATACTGGTGCAACGCATTCATACATTTCAAGGGGATTTGTGGATAAGTATAAGCTGCCAACCCAAGCCCTTAGGTCACACATGTTAGTAACCTCACCTAGAGCAGAGTATATGGCTAAGTTATGGTGTGATCAGTTGCCATTAAGGATGGGTAACTACACATTCCCTTTGGACCTAATAGTATTGGAATCTCAAGGATTGGATGTGATATTAGGCATGGATTGGTTATCTAAGTACGAAGGGAATATTGAATGCGCCAGTAAATCCATTTTGCTTACCACGCCAGAAGGAAGAAGGATCAAGTATGTATCCCGGCATGTGCCGAAAAGGAACAGAGTAAATTCCTTATCAGGAGTTGTTTAGGAGGAAGTAGCAGTGGTGAAAGATTTCCCTGACGTATTTCCAGAGGAACTGCCAGGCATGCCACCAGATAGAGATATTGAGTTTTTAATTGAGCTTTTGCCAGGCACGGGGCCAATTTCTAAGAGACCATACAGGATGCCCGCAAAGGATTTGGAGGAGATTAAGAAACAGATTAAGGAGTTACTGGATAAAGGTTACATTCGACCAAGTTCTTCGCCTTGGGGTTCGCCAGTACTTCTAGTGGAAAAGAAGGACGGATCGTTAAGAATGGTTGTTGATTATCGAGGATTGAATGAAGTAACAATCAAGAACAAGTACCCACTGCCGATGATCAATGATCTGTTCGATAGATTGCAAGGAGCTAAGGTATTTTCCAAGATCGATCTGTGATTAGGGTACCATCAATTGAAGATTCGAGAGTAGGATATACCTAAGACGGCCTTTACCACCAGGTATGGGTTGTACAAGTATACCGTTATGTCTTTTGGTCTAACTAACGCATCAGCATACTTTATGAACCTGATGAACAAGGTGTTTATGGAGTTTTTGGATAAGTTCATCGTGGTGTTCATAGATGATATATTGATCTTCTCAAAGGATGAAGAGGAACATGCAGATCATTTGCGTTTGGTATTGGAGAAGCTCAGAGAACATCAGTTGTATGCCAAGTTTAGCAAATGCGAGTTTTGGTTGAAGGAAGTTGGATTCCTCGGACACGTTATATCCGAAGAAGGAATAGCAGTAGATCCCGCCAAAGTTGACACTGTGACAAATTGGGAAGCACCGACAACAGTTGGAGAGATCCGGAGTTTTCTTGGACTTGCATGATACTACCGGAGATTTATTGAGAATTTCCCGAGGATTGCGAAACCTATGACGGAGTTGTTAAAGAAGGATACCAAGTTCAATTAGACAGAAGAGTGTGAGGTCAGTTTCCAGGAATTAAAGAAACGTTTGGTCTCATCACCCATGTTGATTCTGCCAGGTCAACATAAGGACTATGAGGTGTACTGCAATGCTTCACGTCGAGGACTTGGAGCAGTTCTTATGTAGGAAGGAAGAGTTGTTTCGTATGCTTCACGACAACTGAAACCTCATGAGTTGAACTATGCCACTCATGATTTGGAGTTAGCAGCCGTAGTTCATGCATTGAAAACTTGGAGACACTTTCTCATCGGAAACCATTGTGAAGTATATACGGATCACAAGAGTTTGAAGTATATATTCACTCAGAAGGAGCTGAATCTCAGGCAAAGGAGATGGCTGGAACTCATTAAGGATTACGACATGAGATTGCATTATCATCCAGGAAAGGCTAACGTAGTAGCCGATGCGCTAAGTCGTAAGAGAGCCATGTCAATACCCTAATGACAGAGAAATTACCAAAGGAGTTAGCCGAGGACTTACGAGAACTATGTTTGGAGATAGTTTCGAGAGGCTATGTAGCAACATTGGAAATTCAGTCTACCCTGATGGATAAAATCAGAGAAGCTCAGAAAACTGACGAGGAGGTTGCCTCTATAAAGGAGAGGATGAGCAAAGGAAAGGCTAAAGGATTACGTGAGGATGAGCACGACACCCTATGGTTTGAGGACCGCATATATGTGCCTAACGACCCAAGGATCAGGAAGTTGATTCTGCAGGAGGCCCATGATTCACCATACTCAATTCACCCAGGAAATACCAAGATGTACTTGGACTTGAAGGATATTTTCTGGTGGACCGGTATGAAGAAGGACATTGCGGAGTATGTAGCCCTTTGTGATGTATGTCAGAGAGTGAAGGCAGAACATCAGAAGCCGACAGGATTGTTACAACCATTGCCAATACCCGAGTGGAAGTGGGATAAGCTAGGCATGGATTTTATTACGGGATTACCCAGAACTTGTTTGGGCTATGACTTGATTTGGGTTGTAGTCGATCGCTTGACGAAGGTAGCTCATTTCATCCCAGTAAAGACTACTTATACCAGTGCGAAGTTGGCAAAGATATACATGACCAGAATCGTATGTCTGCATGGAGTTCCGAGGAGCATCGTATCAGACAGAGGAACCCAGTTTACCTCAAAGTTCTGGAATCAGTTACACGAAACTTTGGGTACCAGGCTAGAGTTTAGCACAGCTTTTCATCCGCAGACAGATGGACAGACTGAGAGAGTCAATCAGATTTTGGAGGATATGCTGAGAGCTTGTGCGCTAGATTATGGATCTAGTTGGGACGACAATTTGCCTTATGCGGAGTTCTCTTACAGCAACAGTTATCAATCCAGTTTGAAGATGGCCCCTTTCGAAGCATTATACGGAAGGAGGTGTAGGACCCCGTTGTCTTGGGACGAAGTTGGAGACCGCCAGTTGTTTGGACCAGATTTGATCGAGGAATCAGAATAGAAGGTAAAGTTGATTCGCGATAGGCTCAAGATAGCCCAGTCCAGGAAGAAGAGCTACGCGGATTCAAAACGCAAAGAGATCGTTTACGAAGTCGGAGACCGAGTTTATCTTCGAGTATCTCCACTTCGAGGAGTTAAGCGCTTTGGAGTTAAGTGAAAGCTAGCGCCACGTTTTGTAGGACCATACAAGATTTTGGAATGTATGGGAGAAGTAGCCTACAAGTTGGAACTGCCCGAAGGTTTGTCAGGAGTTCAAGATGTATTCCATGTTTCCCAGTTGAAGAAATGCCACGCCGAGATCGCTGAGATACCGCTGAGGGATACTGTGCCATTGGAAGCTATTCAGCTGGACAGTGACTTGACCTATGAACAGAGACCAGTCAGGATTCTTGAGTATGCCAGCCGAGTCACCCGCAGCAAGGTTATCAAATTTTGCAAAGTTCAGTGGAGTCACCACACCGAGGATGAAGCTACCTGGGAACGAGAGGAAGACCTGCGGAAGGACCACCCTCACCTATTTTCTAGCCAACCCGAATCTCGAGGGCGAGATTCATCTTAAGGGGGGTAGGTTTGTAACATCCCCAAAATTTTAATTTGGAATGTTATACATTAGATCATCATGCATATCATATTTTCTTGCTTTTGGTGGATCGAAGTAAATCCTACGCAACTCAAGGACCCTCGGAGAGAGTTGGGGATTTCAATATTTTCATATTTGAAGTTTCTCAAATTTTGAAAGTAGGATCATTTGATTTTATTTATTTTATCTTCAAGTATTTCTATTATGAAAATATGAGATAGGGAGTAAAATGACTCTTCCAAAAATAAAGAAATACTGAGGATTTAATAAAAAAATCAAATAAGTTTTCTTTGGAGTTTTATTTGAATTAGGAAAATTTGCATGTTTTCAAAAAATGCATTTTTAGTGACAAGAAAATATTCATCTTGTTCTAAATATTCGATTTAGACGGTGAAAATTTATTTTGGCAATTTTAGATTTTTATTTTATTTTCTAGGATTTTTCGTAGCTTCGGCGTTAAAAAAAATAGGGGGACCCGAACCCGACTGGGCCGAAGCCCAGCCGAGCCAGGCCCATGCCGCCGCGCCGCCTTCCCCGTGCCGCCGCGCCGCCGTGCCCGAGTCGCACTCCGCCCCGCCGCCGGTTTGCTTGCCCCCTCCCCCAAGCAGCTAGCCCCCCCCCCTATATAAGCCGCCGCCCCCTGCCCCCTTGCCGCACCCCGCCCCGCCGCGAGCCAGCCACCGCCGCCGCTGCAAACGCCGCCGGCGCCGCAAACACCGTCGCCGCTGCAAACGCCGCCGCGGCCGCAAGCCACCGCCGCCGCCGCAAGCCGCAAACCCCGCCCGCCGCCGCCGACGCCCTCCCGCCGGACGACGACGAGGTAGCCGCGCCGCCGCCGGTTTTCGGTGGAAAACCGCCCGTTTTTTTTGAACCCTAGTTCGTTTTTTAGTTAGATCGGTTTTTTTTCTTTTCCGGTTTAGTTAATTAGTGAGCGTTCACCCGTTCGTTCATTTTAACGACCGAGTTCGTCGTTTAGTCTCAGCTGCCGAACGTCCGTTCGTTAAGCTGTTTTAGTTTTCTTTTTCGTAGTTATTTTTCTGATCGCGATTTCTGATCCGATCTTTGTTCTAGTTTATCTTTTTGCTCGTTTATCGGAATCAGGTGATTCAAGCGCCTGGAGTTTCGTCTCGAAATTCTCTTTCCGTTTAACCTAGTCACCCAAGCGTTTGCCTCTATTAAATTAGGACTTAGGTCCAGATTGGTACGATAGTTATTTCCCTTTCGCCGTTTGACTTTCGTTGTTTCTTTTGGTTTGTTTCTTTTGCATACCGGAGTTCTTAAGTTGAACTTTCTGGTTAGATTTCTTATTTGAGTTTTACCCATGCATTAGTTAAGTACTTATTGTGTGCTTGTTTGTTTGCGGTAGAGTACCTGGAGTGCACCGCTTGCTACTTTGAATCTCTAGGTTTTGCGGATCATGAGCAAGGCAAGTAACACTTTGATCATACTTTCCAATTACCCAGTTTTCATTGCATTAGTCAAACCCTCACACATTGCATGAGTAGGAGCTATGACATGTGGGACTGGGAAGTAGATTGAGGTAGTACCTATTACCTGCATTATTTTCAAACCCTTGGGAGTTACTTCTACGTTTGCTAATAGGTTATGCTATGCTCGTAGACGTCGATTGGGTGAGTGTATCCATGACAGGTGTGAGATTGTTAATTAATGGTTCAACCTAAGGTGGCAACTTAAATACACATCTGGGTGGATTGAGGCACCTGGGTATTCCAGCGATTGCCTGTTTTCTGTATGGATCGCCACCCAGGCTCAAAGGGATAATGAGATTATTCATACTAGAAACTTTTGTGTGCAGCCACAAGCTATTATGGGCTCTAGCATAGTTGACTAAGTTGTGCGAACTCTTACAGTGGTGGACTAGCAGATGTAGGGGATGTAGGTTGGTACGGTCCACCCGTTCGTAAGGTGCTAGTGCTTCTGAAAGACTGTGTCTCGGTCATCCATTTCTCAAACATCATGTAGTGCGAGAATCCCAACGGAGGAGATCGAGTCTTGTGGGGAAAAGTGCACAAACCTCTGCAGAGTGTACAAACTGATCATGATTAGCCGTGTCCCCGGTTATGGACGGCTTGAGTATCTAGTACTTGGATTATCATGTGAATCTCATCATGTTACTTTAATTAATATTGTTGGGTTTTAATGATGATGATTAATTGGGATTGAGAGGATGTCTATCTTCTCAATGATGTTTCAACTACCATGATAGTTAATTAAATCTATTCCTTTGCAGTAGGGAAAAACTGGCTTTACGCAAAAATTGTAACCATAGAGCTTTCCACCAGCCATATTTCATATAGTATAGCTTTACTTTTGTTACTCTCTATGTGTTACTTTGCCAGCATATTCCATGTGCTGACCCATTTTCGGGCTGCAACGTTCATGTTGTAGACTTTTTAGACAACGAGTAAGGTGACCCTTAGGTCATGGTTCTATACTGAGTGATGCCATTGGAGTTGATGGACTCACTTATCTTCCAAGTCTTTCGCTGTTATCCTGTTAAATGGCCTTAAGCCATTTTTATTGTAATAAGTTCATCGTTGGTACTATCGATGTAATAAGTGTGTGATTGCTACTCTGTTATAAATCCTTCAAGTACTGTGCGTGTCAGCATTACTGATCCAGGGATGACACTGATGCACAGAGATCAGACTGTTTGAGGTCTGGTCGCTACAGTTACATAAGTATTCGAAAGTTACAGATTGCTACAGATTGTTCTGTTTTTGACATATTCTGTTTTCTATGTGATGTTTGCTTATTTTGATGAATCTATGAGCAGTATCGGAGGGTATAAACCATAGAGAAGTTGGAATACAGTAGATATTACACCAATATGAATTTAGAATGCGTTCACAACAGTACCTAAGTGGTTGTTTTATTTTCTTATACTAACGGAGTTGACGAGCTTTCTGTTGAGTTTTGTGTTGTGAAGTTTTCAAGTTTTGGGTAAAGATTCGATGGACTATGGAAACAGGAGTGGCAAGAGCCTAAGCTTGGGGATGCCCAAGGCACCCCAAGGTAAAATTCAAGGACAACCAAAAGCCTAAGCTTGGGGATGCCCTGGGAAGGCATCCCCTCTTTCGTCTTCGTCTATCGGTAACCTTACTCGATGCTATATTTTTATTCACCACATGATATGTGTTTTGCTTGGAGCGTCAATTTAGTTTATTCTGCTTTTCTTGCTGTTTGAATAATATCCCAAGATCTTAAATTCCTAAATGTTAGAGAGTCTTCACATAGTTACATAATTATTCAACTACTCATTGATCTTCACTTATATCTTTTGGAGTAGTTTGTCATTTGCTCTAGTGCTTCACTTATATCTTTTTAGAGCACGGCGGTGGTTTTATTTTGAAGAAATAGATGAACTCTCATGCTTCACTTATATTATTTTGGGAGTCTTTTAGAACAGCATGGTAATGTGCTTTGGTTATAAAACTTGTCCTAATATGATAGGCATCCAAGATGAATATAGTAAAAAGTTTATATAAAGTGCCTTGAATATGATGAGAAGTTTGATACTTGATGACTGTTTTGAGATATGAGGATGGTGATATTAGAGTCATTCTAGTGGAGTAATTATGAATTCAAGAAATACTTGTGTTAAAGTTTGTGATTCCCATAGCATGCACGTATGGTGAACCGTTATGTGAGGAAGTTGGAGCATGAGGTATTTATTGAGTGTCAACCTTTGTGTGGAGGTCGGGGGCGTGCGAAGGATAACTCCTACCAACCTCCCCCCTAGGAGTATGCGTTGATTGCTTTGTTTTGATGACTCATAAATTTTTGCAATAAGTATATGAGTTCTTTATGACTAATGTTGAGTCCATGGATTATACGCACTCTCACCCTTCCACCATTGCTAGCCTCTCTTGTACCGCGCAACTTTCGCCGGTACCATACACCCACCATATACCTTCCTCAAAACAGCCACCATACCTACCTATCATGGCATTTCCATAGCCATTCCGAGATATATTTCCATGCAACTTTCCACCGTTCCGTTCATATGACACGCTTCATATTCTCATATTGCCATGCACGATCATGTAGTTGACATCGTATTTGTGGCTAGGCCACCGTGCATAATTTTTCATACATGTCACTCTTGATTCATTGCACATCCCGGTACACCACCGGAGGCATTCATATAGAGTCATACTTTGTTCTAGTATTGAGTTTTAATATCGAGTTGTAAATCAATATAAGTGTGATGATCATCATTATTAGAGCATTGTCCCAAAAAAAGGAAAAATGGAAAGGCCAAGAAAAAGAAAGGCCCAAAAAAAAGAAAAAAAAGAAAAAAAAGAAAAATAAAGAAAAGAAAAAAGGGACAATGCTACTATCCCTTTCCACACTTGTGCTTCAAAGTAGCACCATGTTCTTCATGATAGAGAGTCTCATGTTTAGTCACTTTCATATACTAGTGTGAATTTTCATTATAGAACTTGGCTTGTATATTCCAACGATGGGCTTCCTCAAATGCCCTAGGTCTTTGTGAGCAAGCAAGTTGGATGCACACCCACTTAGTTTCTTTTGTTGAGCTTTCATACATTTATATCTCTAGTGCATCCATTGCATGGCAATTCCTACTCACTCACATTGATATCTATTGATGGGCATCTCCATAGCCCGTTGATAAGCCTAGTTGATGTGAGACTGTCTTCCTCCTTTTTGTCTTCTCCACAACCACCACTCTATTCCAGCTATAGTGATATATCCATGGCTCACGCTCATGTATTGCATGAATGTTGAAAGGTTTGAAAAACATTGAGTATGAAAACAATTGCTTGGCTGAAACTGGGGTTGTGCATGATATGAATATTTTGTGTGATGAAGAGGGAGCATAGCCAGACTATATGATTTTGTAGGGATAACTTTCTTTGGCCATGTTATTTCGAGAAGACATGATTGCTTTGTTAGTATGCTCGAAGTATTATTATTCTTATGTCAATATAGACTTTTATCTTGAATCTTATGGATCTGAACATTCATGCCACAATAAATAAATTACATTGAAGAATTATGTTGGTTAGCATTCCACATCAAAAATTATGTTTTTATCATTTACCTACTCGAGGACGAGCATGAATTAAGCATGGGGATGTTGATACGTCTCCAACGTATCTATAATTTTTGAATGTTCCATGCTATTATATTATCTGTCTAGGATGTTTTATGGGATTTTATATACACTTTTATATGATTTTTGGGACTAACTTATTAACTCAGATCCTAGTGCCAGTTTTTGTTTTTCTCCTGTTTTAGGGTATCGCAGAAAAGGAATATCAAACGGAGCCCAATTGACCTGAAATTCAATGGCGATTATTTTTGGGCCAGAAGAAGCCCACGGAGTACCGGGGGAGGACCAGGAGATGCGCGGGCTGCCCACGAGGGTAGGGGGCGCGCCCCCCTACTGGGCGCGCCCCCTGCCTCGTGGACAGCCCGGAGGCCCCCCTAACTTGTGCCCTACGCCAAAAAATCCTATAAATACAGAAACCTCCGAAAAGTAACCTAGATCGGGAGTTCCACCGCCGAAAGCTTCTATTGCCACCGAACACCAATCTTCGACCCGTTCTGGCACCCTGCCGGAGGGGGGAATCCCTTTCCGGTGGCCATCTTCATCATACGGGCGCTCTCCATGATGAGGAGGGAGTAGTCCACCCTCGGGGCTGAGGGTATGTATCAGTAGCTATGTGTTTGATCTCTCTCTTGTGTTCTTGAGATGGCACGATCTTGATGTATCACGAGCTTTGCTATTATAGTTGGATCTTATGATGCTTCTCCCCCTCTACTCTCTTGTAATGGATTGAGTTTTCCCTTTGAAGTTATCACATCGGATTGAGTCTTTAAAGATTTGAGAACACTTGATGTATGTCTTGCGTGGGATACCCGTGGTGACATTGGGGTATTCTATTGATTCACTTGATATATGTTTTGGTGATCAACTTGCGGGTTCCGTGACCTTGGGAATCTATGCATAGGGGCTGGCACACGTTTTTGTCTTGACTTTCCAGTAGAAACTTTGGGGCACTCTTTGAAGTTCTTTGTGTTGGTTGAATAGATGTATCTGAGATTGTGTGATGCATATCGTATAATCATGCCCACAGATACTTGAGGTGACAATGGAGTATCTAGGTGACATTAGGGTTTTGGTTGATTTGTATCTTAAGGTGTTATTCTAGTACGAACTCTATGATAGATAGAACGGAAAGAATAGCTTCGTGTAATTTTACTACGGACTCTTGAATAGATCGATCTGAAAGAATAACTTTGAGGTGGTTTCGTACCTTACCGTAATCTCTTCGTTTGTTCTCCGCTATTAGTTACTTTGGAGTGACTCTTTGTTGCATGTTGAGGGCTAGTAATATGATCCAATTATATTATCCTTGTTGAGAGGACTTGCACTAGTGAAAGTATGAACCCTAGGCCTTGTTTCCTATCATTGCAACACCGTTTATGCTCACGTTTATCACTTGCTACCTTGCTGTTTTATAGTTTCTTATTACAAAAACCTATATCTACCATCCATTTTGCACTTGTATCACCATCTCTTCGCCGAACTAGTGGACCTATACAATTTACCATTGTATTGGGTGTGTTGGAGACACAAGTGACTCTTTGTTATTTGGTTGCAGGGTTGTTTGAGAGAGACCATCTTCATCCTACGCCTCCCACGGATTGATAAACCTTAGGTCATCCACTTGAGGGAAATTTGCTACTGTCCTACAAACCTCTGCACTTGGAGGCCCAACAACGTCTACAAGAAGAAGGTTGCATAGTAGACATCACGCTAAGCACTATTCTTGCAAGCAACTATCCGCAAAGGGCATTAAAAAGGAATGATTATATTGAGTTATTTGAAGTTCCACACATTTGAAGGCAAACGCCTGTTCTTCCACATCATTCTGCCTCAACAGATCTGTTGTTTGTCGAACTTGCTGATATTCTTGAAGACACAGCTCAAAACTTCATCTACAAGCTAGATGCACGTCGCGCTGCTATTCCCGAAGCCGATCCCAAAGCCCGTGCAACATCTCCAACTCGCACTTCGGCCTCAACCATTGCTCGTTCTGCTTTGATACGTCTCCAACGTATCTATAATTTTTGATTGTTCCATGCTATTATATTATCCTTCTAGGATGTCTTATGGGCTTTATTATACTCTTTTATATGATTTTTGGGACTAACCTATTAACCCAGAGCCCAGTGTCGGTTTCTGTTTTTCTCCTGTTTTAGGGTTTTACAGAAAAGGAATATCAAACGGAGTCTAATTGACGAGCCAATTTTTTATGATTTTTTATAGACCAAAAGAAGCCCCAGAAGCAAAAGAGTAGGGCCAGAAGAGCCACGGGCTGCCCACAAGGGTGGAGGGCGCGCGCTGGGAAGGTGGTGGCGCCCTCCTATCTTGTGGACAGCCCAGAAGCCACCCTGACGTGGGACCTACGCCATAAATTCCTATAAATACTGAAACCATCGGAAATTAACCTAGACCGGGAGTTCCGCCGCCGAAAGCCTCTGTAGCCACCAAAAACCAATCTAGACCCGTTCTGGCACCCTACCGGAGGGGGAATCCCTCTCCGGTGGCTATCTTCATCATCCCGACGCTCTCCTTGACGAGGAGGGAGTAGTCCACCCTCAGGACTAAGGGTATGTACTAGTAGCTATGTGTTTGATCTCTCTCTCTTTCTCTCTCTCTCTCTCTCTCTCTCTCTCTCTCTCTCTCTCTCTCGTGTTCTTGAGATGGCACGATCTTGATGTATTGCAAGCATTGCTATTCTAATTGGATCTTATGATGCTTCTCCCCCTCTACCCTCTTGTAATGGATTGAGCTTTCCCTTTGAAGTTATCTTATCGGATTGAGTCTTTAAGGACTTGAGAACACTTGATGTATGTCTTGCACGTGTTTATCTGTGGTAACAATGGGATGTTATGTGATCTACTTGATGTATGTTTTGGTGATCAACTTGCGGGTTCCGTGACCTTGGGAACCTATGCATAGGGGTTGGCACACGTTTTCGTCTTGACTTTCAGGTAGAAACTTTGGGGCACTCTTTGAAGTTCTATGTGTTGGTTGAATAGATGTTTCTGAGATTGTGTGATGCATATCATATAATCATGCCCACGAATACTTGAGGTGACAATGGAGTATCTAGGTGACATTAGCATTTTGATTGATTTGTGTCTTAAGGTGTTATTCTAGTATGAACTCTCTGGTAGATCGAACATTACTACAGACTCTAGAATAGATCGATCAGAAAGGATAACTTTGAGGTGATTTCGTACCCTACCATAATCTCTTCGTTTGTTCTCCGCTATTAGTTACTTTGGAGTGACTCTTTGTTGCATGTTGAGGGCTAGTAATATGATCCAATTATGTTATCCTTGTTGAGAGAACTTGCACTAGTGAAAGTATGAACCCTAGGCCTTGCCTACTATCATTGCAACACCGTTTATGCTCACGTTTACCACTTGCTACCTTGCTGTTTTTATATTTTTAGTTTACAAAAACCTATATCTACCATCCATTTTGCACTTGTATCTCCATCTCTTCGCCGAACTAGAGCACCTATACAATTTACCATTGTATTGGGTGTGTTGGGGACACAAGAGACTCTTTGTTATTTGGTTGTAGGGTTGTTTGAGAGAGACCATCTTCATCCTACGCCTCCCACGGATTGATAAACCTTAGGTCATCCACTTGAGGGAAATTTGCTATTGTCCTACAAACTTCTGCACTTGGAGGCCCAACAACCTCTACAAGAAGAAGGTTGCGTAGTAGACATCAAGCTCTTTTCTGGCGCCGTTGCCGGGGAGGTGAGTGCTTGAAGGTATATCTTTAGATCTTCCAATCGAATCTTTTTGTTTCTTGTTTTATCACTAGTTTAATTTATAAAAGAAAACTACAAAAAAATGGAATTAAGGTTACCTCATATGCTTCATCTTTTTAATATCTTTCGTGAAAATGATGGGTAGGAAAATTGTGCTCAAGTACTAGAAGAAGAATTACATAGAATGCTTGGCATAAAATATGTGCATGATGAGCATGATTGCAATGTTGTTAGTATGAATTCCTTGAATACCCATGATTCTAATGATATGCAAAGCCACAAGCTTGGGGATTCTATGTTTGATGAAGATGATATGTTTAGCCCCCCAAGTCTTGCTGAGAAAATTTATTATGATGAAAGCATGCCTCCTATTTATGAATCCACTATTCCGGTAGAGGTTCCAATTGATTATGAGAACAAAGTTGCTATCTATGATGATTATTATGATGACTTGTATGCTATTAAGAACAATGATAACCATGAAACTTGTCATCATGATTTTAGTTTTCAATTGGATTATGCTTCACATGATAGTTATTTTGTTGAGTTTGCTCCCACTACTATGAATGAGAAGAATTTTGCTTATGTGGAGAGTAGTAAAATTTCTATTGAAGTAGATCATGAAAGGATGCTTTGTGTGCTGGTTATATTGTTGAATTCATTCATGATGCTACTGAACATTATTATGAGGGAGGAACATATGCTTGTAGGAATTGCAATAATATCAATTTTCCTCTCTATGTGCTTAAAGTTTTGAAGTTGTGCTTGTTTTCCCTTCCTATGCTAGTTGATTATCGTTCCCATAAGTTGGTTGCTCACAAAATCCCTAGGCATAGGAAGTGGGTTAGGCTTAAATGTGCTAGCCATATTCTTCATGATGCTCCCGTTATGTTTCAATTCATATCTTTTATGAGAGCATCATTGCATCATGCCTAGCTAGGGGCGTAAAACGATAGCGGTTGTTGGGAGGCAACCCAATTTTATATATTTTTCGTTTTTTCTGCTGTTAGGGAATAAATATTGCATCTAGCTTCTGTTTAGATGTGGTTTTGTGTTTTAATTAGTGTTTGTGCCAAGTAGAACCTTTGGGAAGACTTGTGTGAAGTTTATATGATCTTGCTGTGAAAAACAGAATCGTTAGCGCTTGCTAAAGTGGTCTTAAGATTTTACTGGAGCGTGAATTTTAGTTTATTCGTTTTGCAGATGATTGGTAGACAAATTCCACAAATTTACCAATTTAGTTTGAATTGTTTGGAGTTCCAAAAGTAGGCGAAACCTACAGATTACTACAGACTATTCTGTTTTTGACACATTCTGTTTTTCGTGTGTTGTTTGCTTATTCCGATGCTTCTATGAGTAGTATTGGAGGATATGAACCATAGAGAAGTTGGAATATAGTAGGTTTAACACCAATATAAACAAAGAATGAATTCATTGCTTCACCTTTGAGTAGTGGTTTGCTTTCTTATACTAACAGAGCTCATGAGAATTTTTGTCTAAGTTTTGTGTTGTGAAGTTTTCAAGTTTTGAGTATTGCTTTGATGGACTACGGAACAAGGAGTAGCAAAGGCATAAGCTTGGGGATGCCCATGGAACCCCAAGGAATTCAAGATAATCAAAAGCCTAAGCTTGGGGATGCCCCGGGAAGGCATCCCCTCTTTCGTCTTCATCCATCGGTAACTATACTTGGAGCTATATTTTTATTCACCACATGATATGTGTTTTGCTTGGAGCGTCAATTTAGTTTATTTTGTTTTGCTTGCTGTTTGAATAATATCCCAAGACCTGAAGTTCTTAAATGTTAGAGAGTCTTCACATAGTTACATAATTATTCAACTACTCATTGATCTTCACTTATATCTTTCGGAGTAGTTTGTTGTTTGCTCTAGTGCTTCACTTATATCTGTTAGAGCACGACGGTGGTTTTATTTTGAAGAAATAGATGAACTCTCATGCTTCACTTATATTCATTTGAGAGTCTATTAAAACAATATGGTAATGTGTTTAGGCTAAGAAACTAGTCTTCACACGATAGACATCCAATGTCAATGTAGTAAAACAAATTCACACTAAGTGCATTGAATATGATGAGATGTTGGATGCTTGATAATTGTTTTGAGATATGAGGATAGTGATATTAGAGTCATGCTAGTGGAGTTATTATTAAATTGTGAAATACTTATGTTAAGGTTAGTGATTCCCGTATCATGCACGTATGGTGAACCGCTATGTGACGAAGTTACAGCATGAGGTATTTGTAGAGTGCCAACCTTTGTGTGGAGGTCGGGGGCGCACGATGGTTAACTCCTACCAACCTCCCCCCTAGGAGCATGCATTGATTTCTTTGTTTTGAAGACTCATAGATTTTTGCAATAAGTATATGAGTTCTTATTGCTAATGTCGAGTCCATGGATTATACGCACTCTCACCCTTCCACCATTGCTAGCCTCTCTTGTACCGCGCAACTTTCGCCAGTACCATACACCCACTATATATCCTTCCTCAAAACAGCCACCATATTGTTCCTCAAAACAGCCACCATACCTACCTATCATGGCATTTCCATAGCCATTCCGAGATATATTGCCATGCAACTTTCCACCGTTTCGTTCATATGACACACTTCATATTGTCATATTGCCATGCATGATCATTTAGTTGACATCATATTTGTGGCAAAGCCACCATGCATAATTTTTCATACATGTCACTCTTGATTCATTGCATATCCCGGTACACTTCCGGAGGCATTCATATAGAGTCATACTTGTTCTAGTATCGAGTTGTAATATCGAGTTGTAATTCAATGAAAGTGTGATCATCATCATTGTTAGAGCATTGTACCATGTGAGGAAAGGCTAAATCAATAAAGCCCCTCCACACAAAAAAGGCCCCCCAAAAAAAAGGGGGACAATTGCTACTATCTTTTTTCCACACTTGTGCTTCAAAGTAGCACCATGTTCTTCATTGTAGAGAGTCTCATGTTTAGTCACTTTCATATAGTAGTGGAAATTTTCGTTATAGAACTTGGCTTGTATATTCCAACGATGGGCTTCCTCAAATGCCCTAGGTCTTCGTGAGCAAGAAAGTTGGATGCACACCCACTAGTTTCTTTTATTGAGCTTTCATACATATTTAGCTCTAGTGCATCCGTTGAATGGCAACCCCTACTCACTCACATTGATATCTATTGATGGGCATCTCCATAGCCTGTTGATACGCCTAGTCGATGTGAGACTATCTTCCTCCTTTTTTTGTCTTCTCTACAACCACCTCTCTATTCCACATAGTGCTATGTCCATGGCTCACGCTCATGTATTGTGTCAAAGTTGAAAGGTTTGAAAGAATAGAGTATGAAAACAAGTGCTTGGCTGAAATCGGGGTTGTGCATGATATGAATATTTTGTGTGATGAAGAGGGAGCATAGCCAGACTATATGATTTTGTAGGGATAACTTTCTTTAGCCATAGTATTTTGAGAAGACATGATTGCTTTGTTAGTATGCTTGAAGTATTGTTATTTCTTATGTCAACATAGACTTTTATCTTGAATCTTTCAGATCATAACATTCATGCCACAATTAAGAGAATTACATTGAAAAACTATGTTGGTTAGCATTCAACATCAAAAATTCTGTTTTTATCATTTACCTACTCGAGGACGAGCAGGAATTAAGCTTGGGGATGCTGATACGTCTCGAACGTATCTATATTTTTTTTTTGTTCCATGCTATTATATTATCCTTCTAGGATGTCTTATGGGCTTTATTATACACTTTTATGATTTTTGGGACTAACCTATTAACCCAGAGCCCAGTGCCAGTTTCTGTTTTTCTCCTATTTTAGGATTTTACAGAAAAGCAATATCAAACGGAGTCCAATTGATGAGCCATTTTTTTATGATTTTTTCTGGACCAAAAGAAGCCCCCGAAGCAAAAGAGTTGAACCAGGAGAGCCACGGGCTGCCCACGAGGGTGGAGCGCGCGCCCTGGGAAGGTGGTGGCGCCCTCCTATCTCGTGGACAGCCCAGAACCGCCCAGACGTGGGACGTACGCCAAAAATTTCTATAAATACTGAAACCTTCGGAAATTAACCTAGATCGAGAGTTCCGCCATCGAAAGCCTCTGTAGCGATCGAAAACCAATCTAGACCCGTTCTGGCACCCTGCCGGAGGGCGAAATCCCTCTCCGATGGCTATCTTCATCATCCCGGCGCTCTCCATGTCGAGGAGGGAGTAGTCCACCCTCGGGGCTGAGGGTATGTACCAGTAGCTATGTGTTTGATCTCTCTCTCGTGTTCTTGAGATGGCACGATCTTGATGTATCGCGAGCTTTGCTATTCTAGTTGGATCTTATGATGATTCTCCCCCTCTACTCTGTTGTAATGGATTGAGTTTTCCCTTTGATGTTATCTTATCGGATTGAGTCTTTAAGGATTTGAGAACACTTGATGTATGTCTTGCACATGTTTATCTGTGGTGACAATGGGATATCATGTGATCTACTTGATGTATATTTTGGTGATCAACTTGCGGGTTCCGTGACCTTGGGAACCTATGCATAGGGGTTGGCATACGTTTTCGTCTTGACTTTCCGGTAGAAACTTTGGGGCACTCTTTGAAGTTCTATGTGTTGGTTGAATAGATGTTTCTGATATTGTGTGATGCATATCGTATAATCATGCCCACGGATACTTGACGTGACAATGGAGTATCTAGGCGACATTAGGGGTTTGATTGATTTGTGTCTTAAGGTGTTATTCTAGTACGAACTCTATGATAGATTGAACGTTACTACGAACTCTTGAATAGATCGATCAGAAAGGATGACTTTGAGGTGGTTTCGTACCCTACCATAATCTCTTCGTTTGTTCTCCGCTATTAGTTACTTTGGAGTGACTCTTTGTTGCATGTTGAGGGCTAGTAATATGATACAATTATGTTATCCTTGTTGAGAGAACTTGCACTAGTGAAAGTATGAACCCTAGGCCTTGCCTACTATCATTGCAACACCGTTTATGCTCACGTTTACCACTTGCTACCTTGTTGTTTTTATATTTTCAGTTTACAAAAACCTATATCTACCATCCATTTTGCACTTGTATCACTATCTCTTCGCCGAACTAGTGCACCTATACAATTTACCATTGTATTGGGTGTGTTGGGGACACAAGAGACTCTTTGTTATTTGGTTGAAGGGTTGTTTGAGAGAGACCATCTTCATCCTATGCCTCCCACTGATTGATAAACCTTAGGTCATCCACTTGAGGGAAATTTGCTACTGTCCTACAAACCTCTGCACTTGGAGGCCCAACAACGTCTACAAGAAGAAGGTTGACATCATGCTTCGCCCAAAAGTTCAAGCTCTGATGAGGATTCTTCGGACGAGTAGGTCCTCGCTCTGCATTCTCCTTCCTTTTTGCCAGTTATTGGAAAAAGGGGGAGAATAACATCGAGAGATATACCAGCGGGTTATTTGCAGGGTGTTTCCATTCGCCATTTGCTTTTACCCTCGAACTATTTGGCTTCCGTTTGAACAATTTGCTTTTGGAACTCAAAGCACCGCATGTGGTGTTGGAACACTTGGTTACCATGTATCGTTAATAACCCCATCTAATGCTATCCTTTTCCATTTTTCTGTTTGCATGTGTATTGAAAGTGCATCGAAAGTTTGATTCCTTGTAGAAATCATCCCCGATACTAATCTAATGTGCAGGGAATAGTAAAAGCACATCTATTTCATATCATCTATACTAATCCTTGAAACTTGTTGTGCTTGATGGTTTGATATTATATGATGATTATTTGTCGTTATCTAACCTTGCAGGAGAAGAAATTCAGCTATAAAAACTTCTTGAGATTCGAAAGCGAATACTCCCTATCTGAATTTTAATTTGCCTTTCCTCGCACATCTCTTTCATATCATCCTAATTGCAGGGAAATTATATCTCGTGTGGATTCGGACTGTGAGTTGAGCAAACTCTCTTGACTTATCCTTCATCACAAATCATTTCAAAGTATTCTAACAAATCATCTTCGAGTTTGTGACAGGAAATATCTCAGTCACTATCAAGTGAATTCAAAGTGGCTATGAATTAGATCAGATGTCAATATCACTCGTACAAAGATTCATCTCGCTACCTTTCAGTTTACCTCATATGCACTCAAATGATGCATACCTTCAGGGGGAGCGTGCTTCATCTTTGTAATTTTCTCTCGTCTTTCAGTTTTTTCGCATTCCACTTCATTTTATTATCTATCTTTCAATGTGTTCTGTTTTGTCAACAATCATCCAAAAAGAGGGGATTGTTGGTGCAATATTTGCCCTCCTATGTTTTGGAGATTGTTGACAGAAACAGGCATGGACTGAGTTGTTTGCTAAGTGCACACAGAGAGAAATAGTCCATGCAGAACTGAAGAGAATGATGTCTCTAGTGATAAGTTTGAGGAACATTACAAAAGAACATATGTGCTGCAGAGAAGAAGAATGAGCTGCATCTGTTGAAGACATGTAGGCGAGAAGATTGACGTGAAGGAATTAACCCCAAAGATCTATTGCCGACATATGCAATTCGTTCGGTCATTCTGTCCAAAGAATATTCACTTCAGTGAATGGAAGTCAAAGACAAAGTGAAGACGTAGTGTTCATCTTATTGTTCTTCTTTAATTCATTTGAGTCATAGGAACTCTATACTATTAAGAGGGGTATAGGTTCTCGAAGCTTAGATCCGCTGTGATGCTTAGTCCAAAACCTATGAAAGATGCGAGAGAAATCTCTTTATGCTTCGAATGATTACCTGGCAGCGGTAGACATTGTTCTTCAGGCTGTAGGAGATATCTTTCGGACAGAAGAGTTAGATTTACTTGCTCTGCAAGTAATGTTACCGTTGTGCTCAAAATTCCGACTGTTGGACTCGTGTCATTCAGCCATTGGCTGCTCCACATGTCTAATTTTGTCATTTCCCTTCAGGGAAGGCTGCGGCTATAAATAGCCACCCTGCTCTAACATTATTCATTCGCTGCTCCACTTCAGATTTCTGAGAAGATTGACTTAGCGTCCCCTCTTCGAGTGATTTGAGTTTAACATCCAGCGAGATGAAAATCAAGGGCCCAAAATTTCACAGTGGTTTAGCATCACAGTAGTCCTGAGTAAGAGTTCTTGTACCTATTACTCTCGAGAGTTGCGCACTCTCTAAACAAATAGGTTTCCGCTCGAGTATTGAAGAGTTGTTGTCTTCACCGAGTTAGATCTTCAACAACCAAGAGTGATTGTGGTTTGCGAAAATCGACCGAAGGTTTGGAGATCGCAGACAAGTATCTACCAGGAGTGAAATCAAATGGAGTCTTGTCAACTCCGAGTTGGAGGAGAATAGGGCAAAGAGAGTTTATCTTCCGTGTTAAGTCACAACCCCTCCAACCAGACATAGTCCTTTGGCAGAAGGGCAAACTGGTCTACCAAATCCTCCTGTCTCTATCGAGCACCACTAGTTCAATCTACTTTACTGCATTACCTTCAGGAGTTTACTTTCGTACTTTGTGACGATAGTTTACCTGATCTTTCATTGCTTGCTGCAAATCTTTCAGTCATATCTTTTATGTTGTTCCAACTGTTGTTGTTCGTTAACCACTCAGTTTGGTGATTCTAGTCATTCATGTTGTTCTTCGCTCTGAACATGCTTGGACTGTCATGCCTATCACTGTGTTGATCTATTTCACTTCATCTTAGTTCTTCCTCGTGATTTCCCTTCGTATCTCATACCTAGTTTTCTCTCAGTGATACTGTTCATGTTAGCCTATTGCATTGTCATAGTTATTGTCAAGCATGTGATATATTATACTCATGCTATCATTGCATCCTACATCGATACATATGTGCCTTCTTAATGTGCTTGTTTAACTTCTTATCTACCAAACTGTATTTCCACTGCTATGATTGGGATCAGTTCAAAACATTCAAGAGAATTTTTTAATCTCCCATTCACCCCTCTCTGGTAGATATACTCTCGGTCCTAACACGTTCGGTCTCACCATAAAGCCCAACATTCGAATCTTTTACACAGGTTGGTCTCACCAATATTTTGTTTCGGTGTCATCGAGTTGAGTCAAAAGGTAGTAGCACTTGGATTTTTGGTGAAGGCTATTTATACCTCTCCAGCCCCGCTCACTCTCTAAATGAACCATCAGAAAGAAACTACATTTCCACCATTCATTTTCTCAGAGAGAACCTGATACGTCTTCAACGTATCTATAATTTATGGAGTATTCATCCCATGTTTACAACAATTTTATATAGTTTTGGTATGATTTGGATGGAACTAACCTGGACTGACGATGTTTTCAGCAGAACTACCGTGGTATTGTTTTTTGTGCAGAAATCAAAGTTCTTCAAATGTAGCAAAGCTTTTTGATGATTTTTTTGGAATAAAAGAGGCACTAGAATCTTTGTGGGAGGGCCAGAAGAGCCACGAGGTGGGCATAACCCACCAGGGCGCACCCTGGTGTCTTGTGGCCCACTTGAGGCCCATCTTTGTGTGAAACCAACGCCAAAAAATTCTGTAAATACTGAAACCCCCAGAAATAACCCTAGATCAAAAGTTCCACCACAACAAGCCTCTGAAGCCACCGGACGTCCGTGACACCGACCATAGAACAAAATAGCGGACATCCGATGATTACCGGACATCCGGTCCCTCCGGAACCACCGGACGTCAGGTAACCAGCGGACGTCCGCCCCGACGGCGACAATTCGTGTAATATATACTCGTTGACCTCCGTCCTTTCGAGGCAGCTTTTGGATAGCTCATCACAGACCTTTGTGTGGATTCTCTCCTACGAGACTGCGCGCCTCTTCGGAGAAGATCCACTTCGGATTCAAGACCTCCACATCGGGGAAGATCCCAAGGGATATCCAAGACCTCCTCCGGGAGAAGACTATCCTTGTACCACCGTCGTTGACTATGGACCGTGTATCTCGATGTGTATCGTGGATCTAGCACTTGTGTGATCTTATTTGTGTTGCTTTGAGTGTCTTCCCTCTTGTTTTCCTCCGTTTCCTCTTGTGTTCTCCGTGTTCGTCGTGGGATATTCTCCAATCGTGAAAGATCTACTGATTAGGGTTCCACCCTACATCATATTATGGTATCATGAGCATAGGTTGATCACGATTTTGGAGCCCCACACCCTGTTTTCTAGCTTGTTTTTGTTGTGTTCTTCCCAATTTCTAAAATTCCCCACAAAAATAGCCCCAAAATTTTTTGTGGTCTGTTGATTTGGCAAGATTTTGTTGACTTTGTTCCATGGATTTGCTGTGCCACGAGTGGATCTAGCTTTTCCCCACCTTTTCACCGACTTTCCCCCACAAATTCGGCCAAGTTTGACCAATTTGTCCACGGATCCGAGAAACCTAGCCCCAGACCTACCGGACGACCGACGTTTACCGGACGTCCGCTAAACACCGGACGACCGGCACCCCGCCTACAGAAACTTTTACCGGACTTCCGGAACTTACCGGACGTCCAACACCTTTCGGCCGACCGAACGACCGGCAACCTCCGGACGTCCGACAATCCCTGACAAAGCTGAATTTGTTCAGTTCCGTACCACCTTCCGCTACCACCTACCTTTCATCCCACCTTCCGCAACCACCATCGTTTATCTGCTACGATTTGGAACTTCTTGTCTCCCTTTGCCTTGGATACTTGAGTTGTGGTTTCACCGTTTCCTTGGATGTTTAGGCTACCTTGGAACGGAAAGACTTCGACAACACCATCGCTCAACTTCGGCAAGGACGGTAACATCGACAGCACCTTGTTCATTCTACCTTGCAATTGCATTGTCACCCTATGAACCATCTTTGCGTAGCTTTCCCATTGAGACTAGCCATTTGAGTATTGCCGGGCCACGACACTTGTGCACATTAGTGATAGTCATAGCTACTTCATGCCATATCATCATATCTCCGTGAGACACAAGAGTGTCCCGCATACACAATAGCTACCTTGATCCGAGAAGCATGCATACGTGCCCAAAGAAAGAGCTCACAAGCTTTTAAGCAAAAGAGCCAACCAAAGCAAAAGGACAATAGCATCATACGCCTTGCATCAAAAGAGATCATATGAGATAGCAATACATCATCTTGTGCTCAAGCTTCGGCACATCATACACTCATAGCATACTTGTGATAGATAGTCGTTACGTTTTGCCTCTTATAGGTCGTGCACAAGTGCGTATCCGCCTATTAAGCAATCGGTTAGCGTATCTCTAGTGTTGTGCAACACGAGCATTTTCCGTGGTTTCCACATTTTCGCTCACCCTTGGTTGCACAACCACATTTATCTATCCGTGCGTGTGTTCCATGTGCTACTTTGCTAGTGATCTACTTGTTGCATGAGCAAATTGTGAACCATTTTCAACATTCTTGAGTCACTTTGACGATTGCATTGAATTTATTGCCACCATCCTAACCAAGCTCCTCTCAAAGCTTTACTTGTGTAGGTGTGAGAATCGACACGAAGTGGTACCAATAGTGCTATTTCCGGGTTACATTATTGAGTGATCATTGATCCATTTTCAACTTCGGTTAAGGTACATTTGGTATTGTCTTCTCCTTTCTCCCACTCACATACTTACTTGTGATGATGGATAGGCCAAGTACATCTACCAACCCGATCTTCGACGATCCTCAAGAAGAGAACAACTACGTCACCAAACTACATCTCTTCGGTGTCCAACGAGCTCTACATCAAGAGAGTGAAGCTATGCGCGAGTACATTGGTCAAGTCGCCGAGGACGCGCGCCAATTTGAAGCAAGAACAAAAGAACAATTCGACATCATCAACACCAACATGTCAACTCAATTCAATGATCTCCGGACATTGATAGTCAACCGACGTTCTTCTTCAACATCCTCTCAAAGACGAAGCCGCTCAAGTCGACATTCCGACTCCACGCAAGACTCAAGTACACCTACGTCTAACACTCTTCATCAAGCCGCACGTCAAGTTCGACATGACAACCAGCAGCCTCTTCACGACAAGAGTTCACAAGAGCTATTCGATGAGCAAGAAAGCCGACGTCGTCAAAACCAAGCTACACTTGAGCAAGCACAAGAACGGCAACGACTATGCCAACAACAACAAGAGCGAGCACATCAACACCAAGAAGAACTAGATGCCGAGGCTAACCGCCAAGCACAACAATGTCGAGAAGCTCAAGCTATGGAGGCGCAACGAGCGTTACAAGATGCACATCGCAATGTGGCAGCCCGTACTCGACACACTCGTCAAGAAAAGGATTTCCTTCGTGATGAGGTACAAGAGAGACACCACCAAGCAAGAATGCAACGAGAAGCTCCTCCTCAAGCGCGGCAAGACCAACAACCCCAACAAGAACAACAAGCTCGGCAAGAGCAACGTGATATTGCCAACCGACAAAATCAAGACCGCCCTCCCAATAGGCAAGGAAACAATGACGAGCATCGTTAAGGCAAGCTCAAATTCACCATGCCAAAGTTTTCCGGAAGCATTGATCCCGAAGACTATCTCTCATGGGCGTTGAAGGTTGACAAGATCTTTCGCCTTCACAACTTCGATGAAGAGAAGAAGATCGCAATGGAATCCCTTGAGTTCCAAGACTATGTTCTCATTTGGTGGGAGAAAATCATAGAGAGAAGAGAAGCAAAAGGCGAACCCCCTATCACCACTTGGGCTCAAATGAAGGAAGTCATGAGAGCACGCTTTGTGCCAACACACTACAACCGTGACTTGTTCAAGAAGCTACAACTCCTCAAGCAAGGTACCAAGTCCGTTGAAGAGTACTACAAGGAGATGGAGATTGCCATGATACGAGCAAACATCACGGAAGATGAAGAGAAAACAATGGCGAGATTCTTGAATGGACTCAACTATCCTATCAAGAAGATTGCGGACTTCCAACCATACAACAATCTCCTCGAGCTAGTACATCAAGCAACCAAAGCGGAGCGACAAGTTCAAGAGGACTACAAGTACTCCAAGTTCAACTCCAAGAACTTTGGCTCCTACAACCAAGCTTCGACGACTTCGGCTACTCCTCCTACCTCTACCAAGCCATCTACAAACTTTGGCGACAAGCCAAGCTACAAGAATGCAACTACATCCAGTCGTCCACCTTCTACCAACAACTTCAAGCCAAGAGCTTCCTCAACTACAACTCCAACCGAAGACAACAACAAGACGAGCTCCATCAAATGCTTCAAGTGCCAAGGACGAGGTCACAAGTCATTTGAGTGCAAGACCGTTCGCACCATGATCATCAATGATGACGGATCTTATGACTCCATGAGCGATGATGAGATGGAAGCACTTGAGCATGTCGCTATGCATCGCCAATTGAATGAAGAAGAAGACCGTCAAGTGTTTTGTGACAATGACTCAAGCCCCAATCTTGTTGTTTCTAAGGTCTTGACACTCCAACACCAACAAGATGACGACCAACGATGTCATATTTTCCATACAAAGGCCGGCATCAATGGACGCTCCGTCAAGGTTATCATCGATGGAGGAAGTTGTCACAACTTGGCAAGCGAAGAGATATGCGACAAGCTTCATTTGGTCAAGACGAAGCATCCTCACCCCTACAAGGTCCAGTGGCTCAACGACACCGGAATTCTTCGAGTCGAGCACACCGTGAAAGTCTCTTTCAAGATTGGCGCCTACGAGGACACTCTTGAATGTGATGTGATACCCATGTCCGTGTGCCACCTTATTCTTGGACGTCCATGGCAATATGATCGTGGAGTCACACACAATGGACGGACAAATCACTATAGCTTCAAGATGAAGGGCAAGGAATTCGTGCTACGACCAATGACTCTAAGTCAAGTAGTCGTCGACAAGCTTTTACCTACCAACCATCGTGGAGAGATTGGTGAGAGAGTGGGCCACCAAAAAGAGAGTGAGAGCCACAAGCCAAATATGAGCGACTCCACGATGAGCGACAAGAAGCAACTAGTGCTATTTGCCACCAAAAGTGAGATGAGAGAAGTGTGTGAGAACCCATCGAGTGTCTTCCACCTTGTGCTTTTATGCAAAGGGGAAGCTAAACCTACTAACACTTCACCACCTCTACCTTTAGTGTTGTCTAACTTGTTGCAGGAATTCTCGGACGTCTTTCCGGATGAACTACCTCCGGGTCTACCTCCACTTCGCGGAATCGAACACTGCATCGACCTCATACCCGGCGCACCACTTCCAAACAAGTCTCCTTACCGCGTCAACCCAGAGGAAACAAAGGAGATACAACGGCAAGTGCGAAAACTCATCGACAAAGGTCATGTACGTGAAAGCTTAAGCCCTTGTGCCGTTCCGGTTATTCTCGTGCCTAAGAAAGATGGAAGTTTTTGCATGTGCTCCGATTGTCGACCTATTAATGCTATCACCGTTAGATACCGTTACCCTATTCCACGCTTAGACAACATGCTTGATGAATTATGTGGTGCCACCATCTTTTCAAAAATTGATCTTAAAGGTGGTTACTACCAAATTCGCATTCAAGAGGGTGATGAGTGGAAAACGGCTTTCAAAACCAAGTTTGGGTTATATGAGTGGCTTGTTATGCCAATGGGCTTATCGGAAGCACCCGGTTCATTTATGCGTCTTATGCATTTTTGTCTTCGACCCTACATAGGTATCTTTGTAGTGGTTTACTTTGATGATATCCTCGTTTTTAGCAAGACGCTAGAGGACCATGTGACACACATCCGTTTGGTTTTACAAACCCTTCGGAAAGAGTGCTTATATGCTAATATGGAGAAATGCACTTTTGGCGTTGACAAGGTTGTCTTCCTAGGATTTGTCGTTTCTTCTCAAGGTGTTCACGTTGATGAAACTAAAATTGAAGCAATTAAAACTTGGCCTCAACCAACGAATCTCATGCAAGTGTGTAGTTTCCTTCGTTTAGCCGGTTTCTATCGACGTTTTGTGAAGGACTTTAGCACCATTGCTATGTCTCTACACGCTTTGAGCAAGAAGAACGCACCCTTCATTTGGGGTCCTTCGCAAGACACCGCGTTCAATGAGCTAAAAAGCTTGCTTACACATGCACCATTTCTAGCCCTACCAAACTTTGATAAACCTTTTGAGATTCATTGTGATGCTAGTGGTACCGGCATAGGTGGCGTGCTAATGCAAGAAAAGCGCCCAATTGCTTACTTTAGCGAGAAGCTATCCGGAGCGCAACTTAACTATCCCATTTATGATAAAGAGCTTTATGCCTTGGTGAGAGTTTTACGTGTTTGGGAACATTATCTTAGACCTCATGAATTCATTCTTCATACGGACCATGAGACTCTCAAGTATCTCAAGGGTCAAACTAAGTTGAACAAGCGTCATGCTAAATGGAGTGAGTTCATTGAGTCTTTTCCCTATGTCATCAAGTACATCAAAGGCAAAGAAAATGTTGTGGCGGACGCGCTTTCCCGCAAATGCATGCTTGTAACACAACTTGAGTTGAATGTGATTGGCTTTGAGCACATAAAATATTTATATGTGCATGATCCTTTCTTTGCAAATGCTTACGCTAAGTGCTTGACTCACACTTCTTGGGAACATTACTACATCAAGGATGGTTATCTTATGAGAGCTAACAAACTTTGCATTCCCGAGTCTTCGCTTCGTTTGCTACTTTTGCAGGAATCGCATGGAGGAGGACTCATGGGACACTTTGGACGCGACAAGACGTTTGCTACCCTCTCTAAGAACTATTTTTGGCCCAAGATGGTCCGTGACGTCTCACGCCTCACCAACCGATCTTCTACATGCCGCAAAGCTAAGTCCAAAGCTCAATCTCATGGTCTTTACATGCCTCTTCCTATTCCATACAATCCATGGGAAGACATAAGCATGGATTTTGTACTTGGGTTGCCTAGGACTCAAAATGGCAAAGATTCTGTGCTAGTTGTCGTGGATAGATTCTCTAAAATGGCTCATTTCATTCCTTGTAACAAGATAGACGGTGCTTCACATGTTGTGAATCTCTTTTGTAGGGAGGTCATTCGTCTACATGGCGTGCCCAAAACGATCGTATCGGACCGGGACGTCAAGTTCTTGAGCTACTTTTGGAAAACCCTATGCGCTAAGCTCGGAATCAAGCTACTATTCTCTTCGGCGTACAATCCACAAACGGACGGCCAAACGGAGGTGACGAACCGCACGCTTTCGACGCTTCTTCGCGTGTTGATCAAGAAGAACATCAAGGAATGGGAGAAATGCTTGCCCATCGCCGAGTACGCCTACAACCGCGCAAGACACTCGACAACCGGTAAGTCCCCCTTCGAGGTCGTCTACGGCTTCAACCCGGTGTCCCCATTGGTCATTCTACCTCTACCTCTACAAGAGCGCATCAACCTAGACGCAAGTGCAGGAGCAAGCTATCTCAAGAAGGTGCACGAAGATACAAGGGCAATGATCGAGCGACAAGTCCATCGTCTCGCCAACAAGCTCAACGTCAACAAGGCACCAATGGTGTTCCAACCGGGAGATCTTGTTTGGCTCCATCTTCGCAAGGACCGTTTCCCAAACGAGCGCAAGTCCAAACTTCTACCTCGCGCCGACGGACCCTTCAAGGTGCTAGCCCGCTACAACGACAACGCCTACAAGATCGACATCCCACGAGACAAGTACTCCGTGAGCGATACTTTCAACATCAAGGACCTATCTCCCTTCCATGGTGATGAAGATTTCGATCCGAGGTCGGATCTTTCCCAAGGGAGGGGAGATGATGCGGAGCATCCAAAGGTCATCCCCATGGATCCTTCATCGCCTCATCAAGTGCCCAAAGGACCAATGACTCGAGCCCGTGCAAGAGCTCTCGAGACCAAGGTGACTTCACTCCTTGCTCTGAATCCGTCCGATGTACATGAGACATGGCTTCTACCCTCATCAGAAACTTTGTGCATACTTAGGTACTTGGGTGAAGGCCACGGGACAGCTCTGCACAAAGGTCAAGACGGCGAGTTCGACAAGTACCCTGGACAAGAAGAAGGAAGGCTAAAGATGCTACAGGCACCGGACGTCCGGACAACACCAGACGACCGGCGACTCCCAGGCACCGGACGACCGGAAGCCACCGGACGTCCGGCGACTCCCAGATGACCGGGCGACCGGAAGCCACCGGACGTCCGTGACACCGACCACAGAACAAAATACTGGACATCTGATGATTACCGGACGTCCTGTCCCTCCGGAACCACCGGACGTCCGGTAACCAGCGGACGTCCGCCCCGACGGCGACAATTCGTGTAATATATACTCGTTGACCTCCGTCCTTTCGAGGCAGCTTTTGGATAGCTCATCACAGACCTTTGTGTGGATTCTCTCCTACGAGACCGCGCGCCTCTTCGGAGAAGATCCACTTCGGATTCAAGACCTCCACATCGGGGAAGATCCCAACGGATATCCAAGACCTCCTCCGGGAGAAGACTATCCTTGTACCATCGTCGTTGACTATGGACCGTGTATCTCGATGTGTATCGTGAATCTAGCACTTGTGTGATCATATTTGTGTTGATTTGAGTGTTTTCCCTCTTGTTTTTCTCTGTTTCCTCTTGTGTTCTCCATGTTCGTCGTGGGATATTCTCCAATCGTGAAAGATCTGCTGATTAGGGTTCCACCCTACATCATCTATGCATAGGGGTTGATGCACGTTCTCGTCTTCGTTTCTCCGATAGAAATCGTGGGAAACTCTTTGAGGTTCTTTGTGTTGGATTGAGTATTATGAATCTGAAATTGTTTAATGCATATCGTATAATCAACTCACGGATACTCGCGGTAACATTGGAGTATCTAGGTGACATAGAGTTGGTTGATGTGTATCATATGGTGTTATTTTAGTACGAACTCTTGATAGATCGATCGGAAAGGATAACTTGATGTTATTTTAGTACAAACTCTTGATCGATTAATCGGAAACAATAACTTTGAGATGGTTTCGTACCCTACAAACAATTTCTTATTATGTTCCCCGCTAGATAGGAACTTTGGAGTGATTCTTCATGGCACGTTGATGTCACGCCGAGGATGCGCTTCTATCTCGATCACATGATAAACTTGTGATTGAGGCACAACCGCATTTCGGGCGCTTAGCAAGAAGGATATCATTACATCGAACCATTACATACATAGAGGGGGATACATACAAGTCATACAAATGCCACATGAATACAACACATCATACACAAGACATCCGTCTACGGATGAAAACACATGAAAACACGACATCCATCCTCCTATCCCAGGCTGCCGACTAGGAACCTATCCCAAGATCGACAGAGAAGAAGAAGAAAGAACTCCGACACAAGTAAACATCGCTCTCACGTCAAGTCATCGGAAACCTGCACCTGCAACTGTTGTTGTAGTATCTGTGAGCCACGAGCACTCAGCAATCCCATAACCATGGGTATCAAGACTAGCAAAGCTTAATGGGTATGGAGAGGTTAAGTGGTGAGGTTACAGCAGCGGCTAAGAACATGTATGGTGGCTAACTTACGATTACAAGAATAAGATGAGCATCTACGCAAAAGGTCGCAAACTAGTAACGATCAATAAGTGATCATGAACTACCTACGAGTCAAACATAACCCCACAGTGTTCTCTTCTCAAATTAAAAAGATACGGTCACGGTTACTCACGCGGTTGCTGTATTTTATTTCGGGTCCTCTGTCAAGTTAACTACAATCGGATATTAACAAATTCCAATTTTCCACATAACTGCGGGCATGACTTTCGAAAGATCATAACCCTGAGGGGTGTCCCAACTTAGCCCATCACAATCTCTCACGGTCAGCAGAGGTAAAACCTCTTATCTTAGGGACAACCCGATCAGACTCGGAATCCCGGTGCACAAGACATCTCGACAATGGTAAAACAAGTCCAGCAAGACCACCCGGCGTGTCGACACCCTGATAGTAGCCGTGCGTATATCGTCTCAGGCCATGTCCGGATTGTCCAAACTTCCGGTAGGCCAAAATACCAGAGTTGCCCCTGGCAGTCACCGGCGGTTGACAGGTTTGGACCAACACTCATGAGGAGCACTGGCCCGGGTTGTAAGTTAAGTCCTCGGGGTCCGGAAAGTCCCTATGCAAGTTTTTAGTTATGGAAAATGGTAAAACCAATGTTGGACCTTGTTGGAGGATTTTTATTCAAAGCGAACTGTCGAGGGGGTCCCATAACCCCCAACCGCGTTAGGAACACAAACTCAAGGAACATAACACCGGTTTATCGGTTCTTAAGGCAGCATGAGTGGAACAAAACACCGAGCAAAAGGCAAAGCCTTCCATCCATTGCCAAGTATATAGGTGCATTAATTATAGTAATAGATATTGTGATATTTCAACATCCAAGTTCCAACATGGAGCAATCTTCATCTTCACCTGCAACTACCAACGCTATAAGAGAGGATGAGCAAGCGGTAACATAGCCATACAACGGTTTGTTGGGATGGTGTCAAAGGTTAGAGGTTTCATGGCAACAATGAGAGGCTGACAAGAATAGATAGGCAGCGCAACATATAGCGATAGCATCGAGACAACTAGCATAGCAATGATAGTAATGAGAACCAAGGTGACGGTCATCTTGCCTGGAATCCCGCAAGGAAGAAGAACGAGTCCATGAAGAAGACGAAGCCACGAAGACGAACCAAGCGTAGTCGAACGAATCCTCACGATCGCAACGAAACGGGAACTAACAAGAAGAAGCAAACAACAAGGTAAACACACAACACATAAACAAGACGAGATGCTCAACCAAGTATGATGCATGACAAGGCTACATGATGCACAACATGGCAAGAGATGAAGCACACAAGAACATCACAACAAGCAAGTTTAAATGAGGCCGGAAACAACATATAACAACTCCGGTAAGTCCTCATATGCAAATTTCGAAATTGATCCAGATCTGAACAAACCTTAAGTTAAAGTTGTTAAACATCAAGTTAACATGCAACATGATGATCTATACAATTTTCTAGTCAAGTTACATATAAAGTTTGTTTAATTCGGAGCTACAGCCTAGAAGATATGAGCAAAATAAGTTAAGCATGGCATTGATTCAAAATGCATTCAAACATCAAGCACACACTCTCAAAACATGGATACACCATGACATGATGCATCTACATGCAAAACTAAGCAAGTTTCATATAGAGCATGCTCAAAACGGAGCAACGGTTCAACACATACACCCAATACAAGATCTAACAACAATCTGTCCAAAATAACAACTAGGCACTTTGCAATCATCAAAAAACCATTCTACAGGAACATTTCATGGCATCAAAGGGCAGCAATCATGTACATGTCAAGCATTACAAAACATGATCACTGAGCTACTGCCAAATACCACTTGAACATGCTCAAACATCATGGCAATATTGCAAATGATAACAGATTCACAGACTTAGTGAAATAAACTGAACATGGCAGAAACAACGACAAGTAGGCATGTTTGCAAGCTTGCGCAACTCATCTCAAAGCATATCATGGCATGTGAATATAACCAACAACAAGAGGACATGTTTATGCAGCTACTCATGGCAAGAACATGGTCATATGATGCATAGAACACTAGCTATTCATATGGCAAAAATGAACTTACTGTTAACAGGCTGACAGAAACACTATTAGCAATTTGAGAACAAGGTAATGACAAGCTACAACAGGCCATAATTGCAAACAAGGGCGTGGATAGAGCATTACATGGACAAAAAACATGATCACTGAACATCTCTAGATTATGCATGGATTTGACTGTAGCATCAAGCAAACATGGCATTATAATATAACAATTTCAGACTTAGTAGTTTTTGACAAGTCTCAAAAAACAGCAAACAGTGAGTAGGTCACTTTGCAAGCTTGTTGCACTCACCACAAGGCATATCATGAGAAACTAATTACACCATTGCAAAGATGACATGACAGAGCTCCTAAGACATGTTGACATGATGCTCAAACAAAAATCACACAAAAAAATATGAAAAAGACAAATGAGCAAGTTATATTAGTTTTCAGCTGTTAATAGCACTTAGCACTTTTGCAACAGAGATTAAGGCATCAAGATGAACAGTAACATACATGCAAACTACACCAACATCTAGAGCATCAAGAGACGAACATTTTGACATATCAAGCACGCAAAACGGAGCTACGAGCAGGAAGTTATGGATGGTCAAACAAGTGCACATGACGTGAGAAAACTAGGACTTAGAAGAAATTAGACCTCCTCGTGGACAGTGTGCGGGTTAGCGGATCGGGCGCGTGTAGAGGCAGAGGATGATCTGGGCGCCGGCGGTGGCTCGCCGGCGAGGCGTGGGGCGACCGGAGGCGGTCGGGGTCGTCAGAGAGAGTCGGGGAAGGACCCACCGGCCAGATATGGTCGGAATCCGGGGAGGGTGCAGCGGGGTCGGCGTGGAGGCGGAGGGCGACCGTGAGGCGCCGAATCTGAAGCAGAACGCGACGACGATGGAGTTCGGGCGGCGCTGGAGTAGATGGCGGAGGTTGGAGAGGTGCGGTCGCCGGTGGACGGCGGCGAGGTGACAAGGCAGCGGGGAGCTCGGGGTCAAGGGGCTCCTCCCCTCGATCCAAAATGGGCAGGAGGAGGCGGGGCGCTGGCGGACGCGCGGCGGCGGGGCGGATGGGCCGGGCGGGCCAGCCGTGGGCTCGCGGGCCCGCGCGGCGGTGGGGAGGTGGCTGTGTGACGTGGCGTGGTGGGATTGGTGCGGGAGGTGGTGAAGGCTGAGGTGGCGGAGCCTGATTGGCGGGGCGACATGGCTGAGCGGTGGTGGACACGTCCGGCGGCGGCGCGGACACGTCCGGCTACGCGAGGAGCTGTGGAGGAGCGTGGAAAACGAGGAAATGAACTAGGGTGTCCATATTTGGACGAGGAGGTGTTTTTATAGCTAGAGGGAGCTAGGGGAGGGCTATTGAGTTGCGGTTTTTGCCCACATGGTCGGAATTCAACGACGAAGAGCATGGAGGGGGTTTAGATGGGCTAGTCGGCTGTTAAGGATGGGTGCTGGGCTGAAAGAGAAACGTCTTCCAGTGGTTAACGCGGTTAACCGTTGGGGGCATCAAACGACCTCCAAATGGAACGAACCTTGACAGACGGTCTACCTACACCATAACAAGAGCGCACATCAACTTTCAACCCATTCCGAGAACATTTTTCGACCACTTACAAAATAAGGTTTCGGAGGTGCCGCGGGCACGTGCGAGTGTGTCTGGGCTCAGAACGGACAACGGAAAGCACGAGTGGGCTTGGCAACTATGAAGGGATGCAAGTTTTGAAAACGATGCAGATGAAATGCACATGATGACATGGCAAAATGCAACACGCAAGCAAATGACATGGCAACAACAGCGAATAACTGGAAGACACCTGGAGCATCGGTCTTGGGGCGTCACAGTTGAGGGATGGTTATGTGATCCAATTATATTAGCATTGTTGAGAGATTGCATTAGCGAAGGTACTAACCCTAGGCCTCATTTTCAAGCATTGCAATACTGTTTGTGCTCACTTTTGTTACTTGTTACCTTATTGTTTTTTATTGTTCCTATTATAAAAATCAATATTTACTATCGTTACTACACTTTTATCATCATCTCTTCGCCGAACTAGTGCACCCATGCAATTTACCATTGTATTTGGTGTGTTGGGGACACAAGAAACTCTTTGTTACTTGGTTGCAAGGTTGTTTGAGATATACCATCTTCATCCTATGCCTCCCACAGATTGATAAACCTTAGGTGATCCACTTAAGGGAAATTTTCTACTGTCCTACAAAACTCTGCGCTTGGAGGCCCAACACGAGTCTACATGAACAAGTTGTGTTGTAGACATCAGAACCACATACTCATGTGTTGAGATCAGGTGATTTCAATCCAACAATTTGAACCTTTATTCTAGCCTCCCTAAGTTGCTTTCCACTTCAATCATTCTCTTACCCAAGCCAAATCTGTGAGAGGGTGATTGAGTGTTGAGGAGACTATCTTTTGAAGCACAAGAGCAAAGAGTTCATCATCAACACAACATCTATTACCTTTTGTAGAGTGGTGTCTCCTAGATTGGTTATGTGTCACTTGGCAGCCTCCGAGATCATCTAGAGTTGAACCAAGGAGTTTGTAAGGGCAAGGAGATCACCTACTTCGTGAAAATCTACCCCGGGTTAGGCTAGTCCTTCGTGGGTGTAAGTCATGGTGGTATAGACAAGGTTTTTTCTTCGCGGGCCCTTCATGGGTGGAGCCCTCCGTGGACTCCCACAGACCTTACCCTCCGTCGGTTGAAGCCTCCATCAACAAGAATGTACGATAGCATCACCTATTGGAACCACGTCAAAAATCACCGTGTCTTCATTGCGTTTGATCTTCCCATCTCTACCCCTTTACTTTCCATACCCTTGCATGTTGTTTTATTCCCACTTCTCTATCCCTAGATTTGCATGTGTAGAAAGTATTGGTTGTATCTTAACTAGTGCCAAAATATGTCTAAACGTCAAGAAAACTAAAAACTGCACATTTGATTAGTTAAGTGTCTAATCAACCCCCTCTAGACCTATCTTCTCAATCCTACACATGTCAAAATCCTACCTCGACTACAAGCCCGCACCGCCAGCCCACTTTCGGCAACCACACCCGGAAATGTGGCCGCTGCCGCAACGGATGAGAGGCACTCATGCCAGCCGGCAACTCCGGTTGCCGAGCAGCGACTCCATTGCCCTGGTCCCCATCATCTCCTCAAACACGCCCCGTCCCCTTCGCCCAAAGCCAAGATCTCCACCCCACCCTCTACCTTGCCTCCACGCCGGCGTGAAGGGATCAAAGCTCCACGTCAAGTCGCGGGCCGTCGGATCTCCACCAGACGCGGCCCGCGCTTGCCACCCAAGGTTGCCCGACGAACCATCAGACCTGCCAAGGCCATCCGCGCCGCCCCGCGCTGTCCCCCGTAGGGCTCCACAACCACGAAGCGCGCAAGCTGCTGCAGGAGGGGGCTATCTAGGACGCCATTGCCCACTGCAAGAGGTCGCACCAGCACCTCCATCTTCTGCTATCCTAACCTCCAGCAGGTCCCGTCTGAGCCCTCGACAAAGATACCGGCCACAACGTCGTCATCTCGAGATCGGCGATGTCCAATCCAAAGAGGCAGGGAAAACATACGGACCCCATCCTCCTGTCAAAACCTTCAACTCGTTTGCGCCTACAACGCCGCGATTAAGCCACCTAGAGTGCGGCTCCATCTTCTTCCTGGCTCGGCCTTTATGGACGTGATTCCATCTCATTCCTAGCTCGGCCTTGATGGCTACCCTGACGTGATTTTACATTCCAGTCAACTGAGGATTAGCAAAACCGAACTTATATAGACACATTGATAACACACATAGACATCGGGGACGGGAGGAGGAGTCGGGGTCGGGCAGGAGACGGAGTTGATTTCAAAACTTGTGCTTTGCTTTTTTGAGCAACTCTCGGGGTTAAAGATTAACTTCCATAAGAGTGAATTGTTTTGCTTTGGAAGAGCCAAAGATGAACAAGAAGCTTACATGCAGCTTTTTGGATGCGGGGTAGGATCGTTACCGTTCACATACCTTGGCATTCCGATCCACCATCGGAAACTCTCTAATAAAGAGTGGAAGAGTCTAGAGGACCGTTTCGAGAAGAAACTTAGCTGCTGGAAGGGCAAGCTTTTGTCGTACGGGGGCCGATTGATTCTAATTAATTCGGTACTTACGAGTATGCCCATGTTTCTTCTGTCCTTTCTCTTGATCCCAGTAGGGGTGAGGAAACGACTAGATTTCTATCGGTCGCGTTTCTTTTGGCAGAGTGATGAGGTGAAGCGCAAGTATAGGTTGGCTAGATGGGATGTTATTTGCAGACCGAAGGATCAAGGAGGTCTTGGAATTGAAAATTTGGAGGTTAAAAATAGGTGCTTACTCAGCAAGTGGCTGTTTAAGTTATTCTCTGAGACTCAGGCTACATGGGCCCAGATTCTACATAACAAATACCTTACAACCAAGACACTAGCTCAGGTGACAGCTAGACCAACTGATTCACCCTTTTGGAAAGGACTGATGAAAGTAAAGTCGGCCTTTTTCAATAGAACTCAGTTCTTGGTTGGCAATGGTGTTTCCACAAGATTCTGGGAGGATACATGGTTGGGAGAGACGCCCCTAGCCACTCAATATCCTTCTCTTTACAACATTGCTCAACGTAAAGAAGATTACGTTGCATCAGTGTTACAGTCAACTCCTCTTAATATTCAATTCCGAAGGGCGCTGGTTGGACGCCGTTGGGAAGCCTGACTCCATTTGGTGAGAAGACTGATGGATGTTCAGTTGTCTCAGCAGGCAGACCGTATTCATTGGAAACTGACTAAGAACGGGATGTTTTAAGTGAAATCGATGTATTTAGATTTAATTAACTCGGTGCCTATCCCTAGGTCTGCTCACATTTGGAAGGTCAAAGTACCCTTACGAATTAAAGTGTTTATGTGGTTTGTTCATAAACAAGTAATTCTCACTAAGGATAATCTAGCCAAACGCAACTGGGATGGGTCTTTGCGATGTAGTTTTTGTGACAAGGATGAATCAATTAAACACCTCTTTCTCGATTGTCCTATGGCTAAAGTTTTATGGCGTTCGGTCCATATAGCCTTTAATATTACTCCACCTACTAGTATCACCACGCTTTTCGGGACGTGGTTGAATGGAGTCGCGAAAGAATTAGCGAGCCATATACGTGTGGGTGTTTGTGCATTACTATGGGCTATATGGAATTGCAGGAATGATTTGGTTTTTAACAGATCAACAAATGTTCATTTTTTGCAGGTTATTCACAGGGCCACTGCTTTGATCCGTATGTGGTCGCTACTCACTCCGATGGATGCCAGGGAGCGTTTGGTTACTGGGTCTATCCGTTGGGAGATGGTAGCTCGGGCTATCTTCAACCGGTTTGGATGGCGGTCATGTAATAGGATAGGAGTTTAGGTCCTGTTTACATTAACGCATCCGAATGTGGTGTCATCTCGTTTTTTCTAGCTCAGTCTGAGCATTTTGTTAATTTGTTTCGCATATTTGAAGACCTTGACCTTGATTATTAATAAGATGGCCGTATGCATCAGTTTGATGCAGAGACCGGGGAATACCCCTTTTCTAAAAAAAAACATTGATAACACATTCTTCACAATACTAAATTGAAGCGCAGCCAACAAAGATAAGGAGATACAAAAATGAAACATTATTACTAAGATTTCTTAATCATTGTGCACGCATGAATCCTTGAGGGAAATCGACCTCTTAGTTCATCCATCCTCATGTACAAATCAAAGAAACACACATGCATGCCCTCGATCGGTCTCTACACGTACGGTGCATCCCTGAGGAAATTACATTAAGTTCGCCGGTCGGTCGTGTATATTTATGCGACGCTGAAGGATCCTGCGGCGTTCTCGACGAACTTCTTGGCGCCCTTGAACCACCTCTTGTCTCCGGCTTGCGCCTTGCACACGTAGAGCTTGCCGTCGGCGACGGTGGCGGTGATGAGCTGGTGCTTCCCTCCCTCGTCTCCGTCCGCGGTCCTCGTGAGCACCGTTATGCTGTAGTACTGCTTGCCGTCCACCACCGGCGCCGAGCTCTCCAGCACGTTCGCCGTCGCCACAGCGTCTGACTCGAATCCACCCTGCATCCTCACATCGTCAGCACACTTGGGGAATGCATGCAGGTGCGACAAAGAAGAAGAAGAAGAAGAAGAAGAAGAAGAAAGGAAGGAGTTATTAGACCTCGGAGTCGGTCTTGCCGCCGTAGGACTGCTGGCCAAGGAGGAAGCCGACCTGGGAGAGGAACTCCTCAGGGGAACCGTAGTCGGTGATGGTCTTCTTGGTGGTGGGGTTGATTATAACGGATAGGTTGCTGGTGGCGTCGAAGTTGTCCTCGTAGCGGAGCACCTGACCAGGGAACTCACGCTCCTTGCTGGGGTTCCACTTGGCCGGGATCATCAGCTTGAACCCGTCGCCGCTGTACGCCACGAAGTCCGTGTTCTTCTTCGCCTTGCCGAACACGTTCGCTGCCAAGATATTCATTGGCGATGTCACTCATCCGAAACCGAACCTTACTGTCACTGTTGCTCACATGCACGGCAGCTAACTCGTACCTGCTTCTCCGTAGGCGGCAGCGGCGGGGGAGACCTTGACGGCGACGGCGGCCGCTCCGGCGAGGAGGGACAGCGCGGCCCGCCGGCTGGTGACGACGGCAGCGTCAGATGCAACCTCGTCGTTCTTCTGCGCCTTACAGACGAACAGCTGGGTGCGCCCGACGGCCGGCGCAGGGCGCGCCGATGCGGCCAGGCGCGCGGTGGACTGGTGGAGGAAGCAGGAGGTGGACGCCATTGCTCGCTGCTGTTTAGCTTAGCTTAGCTAGGACTGTGCGTGCGTGCGCGTGGGTATGGTGTGTGTCGCGTTAACTAAGGAGATCGGTGGGGTCCGGAGGCGCGAGAGTACTTGTGGTGTGTGTGAGTGGATGGAGTTGGGATGAGGCGCGATACGATCGGATAAGGCCCCGCGCCGCGCCATTGGGCCACGTCGGATCGCGATGCACCCCGTGATTCCTCCCCTCGCGCCTTCTGGCGACCGCGACCGTAATTTCCCGATCCGCATCGAATGATCCGTGCCTGTCACACAATGGCACCCGGCCCAGTGACTGTACGACGATGTCAGTGCGTTCTTGAGTTCTTGTGCTGTGTGTAGAGTATATCACAAAAGAATTGCGACATAATCCCAGCAGATCAAAACAAAGATTAGCATTTTGGATTAAGTATGTTAAATACAACTTGTAATATGATTAGGACTCCTACTTGGTTTGTAACAGGGTTAGGTGCGGCTTGCTCTTATATATACCTCTTGTACTGGCACAATATTGCATCAACAATTATTCAATAGAATTCTACATGGTATCAGACTTTCGATCCTAGGTTATGACTAACCCGCCAACCCCGCCACCGCCGCGCCGCCCGGCTACTTCGAGCGGGGCGCCGCCATCGTCTCCGCTAAGGTTGCCGCGGCCACGGCCTCCTCCGCTTCTACCTCTGAAAGTGCAACTATCCCCGGTTGGTTTTGGTAATTAATAATAATATATAGCTCATTGAACTAATGCTATCTCAAGATGATATTTCAGAAAAGTTCAATGATTGGCATGGCATGGACTAGGAATGTGGACCCTTCAAAATGCTAAGTACAAAGGATTGGCTCAAGCTCAAGACTCTATTTTTTCCATTTTAGTGATCCAGGATCACGTTCAGTCCATAGGAAAACCAATCTTATTTAAAGGGGATGAAGTGTTGCCTAATGGGTTTCTTACTCAAAATGCTTAGTGATATGCTCCAAAACCCTCAAACACTTTCTCACATCCACATATGTCCCAAACCAAAAGTCAATCTCCGCTCTCACGTTGCCGACGACTCTCTTCCTCAACGTCATGATCCGCAATGGGTCAAGGATGATCTCGCCATTATTCAATGGATCTACACGCGAGTCTCCACAGAGATTTTCAATCTCGTCCACTGTGACGGTGCCTCCGCCGGCGATCTATGGGCAGCCCTTCGTCAGCTCTTCCAGGACAACGTCGACGCTCGCGCCAACAATCTCCACACCGAGCTTCGTAATACAATGCAAGGTGACTCACCAGTTGGCGTCTACTGCCAATGCCTCAAGGCGATCGCAGATGAACTCCGGGAACTTGGTGATCCGACCAACGATCGCCAGCTCATCAACGTCCTCCTCATCGGCCTCAGCGAGCGGTTCGATAAGCAGGCCTCCTTCATCCCTATGATGCGTCCGCGTCCCTCCTTCGCCGAGGTTCGCTTGATGCTCCAATGGGCCGATCGTGCCCTAACTATGAAGGACTCCCGTCCTCAGGTCCTCACTGCTTCTCCTCGCCCGCCTGCGTCGACGCCGCCACCGCCACCTCCACCAACAACACCTCCTCAACCATTCGGCTGGCGTCCAAGTCCTAACTGATATGTCTCCAACGTATCTATAATTTTTTATTGTTCCATGCTATTATTTATGAAGTCTTGGATGTTTAATGGGCTTTATCATTCACTTTTATATCATTTTTGGGACTAACCTACTAACCCAAAGGCCCAGTCCAGATTGCTGGTTTTTACCTATTTCAGGGTTTTGCAGAAAAGGAATATCAAACGGAGTCCAAACGGAATGAAACCTTCGTGAGAGATATTTTTGGAGGAAATCACGCACGAAAGACTTCGTGAAGATCTACCCCTAGTGAGGCAATCCTTCGTGGGCGATGGCCATGATGGGATAGACAAGGTTGTTTCTTCGTGGACCCTTCGCGGGTGGAGCCCTTCGTGAACTCGCGCAGCCGTTACCCTTCGTGGGTTGAAGTTGTGACGCCCCCGATTTGTCCGTACACTAATCATGCACGCAAATGTGTACGACCAAGATCAAGGACTCACTGGAAGATATCACAACACAACTCTAGACACAAATTAAAATAATACAAGCTTTATATTACAAGCCAGGGGCCTCGAGGGCTCGAATACAAAAGCTCGAATGCACAAGAGTCAGCGGAAGCAAAAATATCTGAGTACAGACATAAGTTAAACAAGTTTTCCTTAAGAAGGCTAGCACAAAAGTAGCAACGATCGAAAAGGCAAGGCCTCCTGCCTGGGACCTCCTAACTACTCCTCGAAGCCGAACTCCATGTAGAAACATCATCGGGGTCTTCTGACTCCTGGGCTCCACCATCTGGTTGCATCATCCAAGAAGAAGGGACAAAATGGGAAAAGGGGGAGAAAGCAACCGTGAGTACTCATCCAAAGTACTCGCAAGCAAGGATCTACACTACATATGCAATGATATAGGTGTAAAGGGGGTAATATATGTGGACTGAACTGCAGAAAGCAGAATAAGAGGGGGATAGCTAATCCAATCGAAGACTACGCTTCTCGTAACCTCCATCTTGCAGCAGTAGAAGAGAATATATGGAAGTAACAAGTATCCTCGCTTCTCGCAACCTCCGTCTTGCGGCAGTAGAAGGGAGTAGATGGTAAGTTCACCAAGTAACATCGTATAGCATAATCCTACTCGGCGATCCTCCCGCACATCACCCTGTGAGAGAGCAACCACCGAGTTATATCTGGCACTTGTAAGGGTGTGTTTTATTAAGTATCCGGTTCTAGTTGTCATGAGGTCGGAATACAACTCCGGGTCGTCCTTTTACCGAGGGACACGGCTATTCGAATAGATTAACTTCCCTGCAGGGGTGCACCACATATCCCAGCACGCTCGATCCCATTTGGCCGGACACACTTTCCAGGGTCATGCCCGGCCTCGGAAGATGAACACGTCCCAGCCCTACCTAAGCACAGCAGAGAGGTCAGCACGTCGGTCTAAGTCCTAAGCACACAGGGGTCTGGGCCCATCGCCCAATGCACACCTGCACGTTGCGAGGGCGGCCGGTGAGCAGACCTAGCAACCTCCATTACTAAGGAAGTTGCGTTACGCGGTCCAACCCGGCGCGCGCCGCTAAACCGCTGACGTCAAGAAGGCTTCGGCTGATACCACGACGTCGAGTACCCATAACTATTCCCACGTAGCTGGTTAGTCCGTATAGACCAAATGGACAGACTCAGATCAAATATCCAAACTCGTTAAGCGTGTTATTATGAAAATCACCGCGGACAACGACCAGGGCCAGGCCACCTCTCGACTGGGTGTCTCAACCTGCCCCTGTCGCTCCGCCATAAAGATCCACTTGGGGGCCGTCAGGAACTCAGGCCCACCACTACCTGGATGGAGCCACCTGTCCTTTCAGCCCCCTCATCAAATCACTTGCGGGTACTCAATGAGCCGACCCGACTTTAGTCACATCATGTGTCATGTAAAGAGTATGTAGTATATACCCGTGATCACACCCAAGTGATCACGGCCCGATAGAATAGCAGGGCAGACGGACAAGGGTGTAGGGCCACTGATGGAATACTAGCATCCTATACTAAGCATTTAGGATTGCAGGTAAAGTATCAACAGTGGTAGCAACAATGACAGGCTATGCAGCAGAATAGGATTATCGAAAGCAGTAACATGCTACACTACTCTAGTGCAAGCAGTAGAGAGAAGAGTAGGCGATATCTGGTGATCAAAGGGGGGGGCTTGCCTGGAAGCTCTGCAGACGAAAGGAATCTTCGGAAGCGTAGCCGTTGTCGAACACCGAAGCATCAAGGGTCTCGGGGTCTATCACGGTATCGGAGTCTACCGAAAAGAAGCAACGAAGGGGAAACAAATAAATAACAGAGCAGACAATAGCATCACAAAATATAACAAGGCAATACGCGGTGCTACGTGTGACCTAACGCGATAGGAGGTGATACCGATGAAGGGGGGAAACATCCGGGAAAGTATTCCCGGTGTTTCGCATTTTCGGGCGGATGAAACGGAGGGGGGAAGTTGCGGGTTCGGTATGCTAGGGACACGTGGTGGATGAACGGACTACGTATTCGAATTCGTCTCGTCGTTCTGAGGGACTTTCATATATAAATTATTTTCATCCGAGTTACGGATTATTTTATATTAAATTACAAAGTTTTAAATCAATTTTTTGGAATTATTATTAATTCGAAAATTAAATAGCTAAAAGCTTTTGTCACGTAGTGTGTTGTCAGTCACAGTCAATGACATGTGGGGCCAAGTCAAAGTCAACAGCACAGTCAACAGCACAGTCAACTATTGACTGAGTCAACCAGTGAATACTGCAGGGGTCCCGCGTGTCATAGGCCTAAGCTTTTTAATTTATCTGATCATTTTAACTGACAGTAGGGGCCACATGTCATAGGGCCTAGACTAACTAAACATGATTAATTAGTTAACTATGTGATTAGGTTAATTAAACTGATTTAATTAAGTTAATTAACTACTTAATTATTATTAATATTAATATTATTTTAAATCTTTTTTTTAAACGTTCTAGGGCGGGGCCCCACTGTCATTTGCAGGGGGGTTAGCGGGCACTGGGTGCGGGCGTAGCCCGAACGGGCGCGGGGCGCGCGCGACGCACACTGGCGCCGGCGGCTGGACCCGGGCGAGGCCAGTAGGCGCACAGGCGGCCGGTGTTGGCCGCGGGGCACGCGCGGCCAACTACTAGCGGCGACGCCAGGAGAGGGGCGACGGCTAGCGTGCGCGGATGGGCGCCGGCGCAGCGCCGGCAAGGCCACGGCGGCGTGGGGCCGTGGCGAAGCGGGCAGCCGTCGGAGGGGGACGGCGCGGCCGTGGAGGGTGCGGTCGGACCACCGCGGGGCGGGAGCGGGGTGACGGCGCCGGGTGTCGAGGCGATAGCAGCGGCTGCGAGCGTGTTGGAGGCGCAGGCGTGCATGACTTGGTGCGGCGGCCATATGCGCGAGCAGGCACGGGACCAGCGGTTGCGGGCGAGGGTGAGCACGGGCGGGGTTGGTCGGGCAGAGGCTGGCTAGGAGGTCGCGGGCGACAGCGACGGACGGCAGAGTGAGGGAGAAAGCGGAGATCGAGGGTGCGCTCACCCCCGTTGCAGGGGAACACCGGTGAGGCGTGGGGGAGTCCGTCGTGGCAGGGGGTTGGCGGAGGCGGGCCCGGGTGTCGCGCGGAAGGAGCCGCTGGTGTTGGCCGACTTGCATCGGTGGACGACGAGGCGGATGCCGCCGGTGACAAGGTGGACGTGCGGCTCAGGCGAGCACACACGCGCGCTGACAGGCAACGGGCACGGTCGGGCGCTGAGGTCCAGGCGGTGACGCGAGGGCAGCGGGAGGAGCCGCGGGACGGCACGGGCGGGTGAGCATGAAGGGGGGGGTCCAAGTACGAGCGCGAGCGCTTCCCTCTGTGGGTGGCGGCGCGAGGAGTAAAGAGGCAAGGAGCGAGGGGATCGGGAGATATGAGGATCGACCAAGAGGCCGGGCTCACGATCGGCTAGGGTTAAGGGAGATTTAGATGGGCTTTGGGCCGGCCATGGTGGCTTGTTGGGTCGGCTGGTCCAATTGGACCAGGGGTGGGGGTTTTATCCTTTTCAGTTTTGTTTTTCTTCTATTTTTTTAATTCATTTTCTGTTTATTTAAAATTTCAAATTGCTTTAGTTTTGTAAAACATATAATTAGCACCTAAATCAGTAATAGCAGTTATACCACTGCCAAATTATTTTCGTAGTTATAAAAAGTAGTTTTCAATAATGTACTCATTTAAGAGATGTTTAAATAATTGTTTCAGCTACAGTTTTGCTTATCTTAGAGCATTTAATTATTTCAAAAAAATGTGGTTTCTCCACCATAATTACTTATGATTTATTTGTCACATTTAGAACATTTTAATTTTAATGTTTGAAAACTTTTGTTGTTTTCTTTTAATTCAAATTTTAATTAGGATCGGTTTCGAACTAACACGAGATTATCAACGGTAATTGTGGTGACGTGTCGTCATTAGTAGAGGGTTACTGTAGCTTAACTATCTGGGCGTCACAATTCTCCTCCACTACAAGAAATCTCGTCCCGAGATTTAAGCGGTGGAGTAAGGGGGATGTTCTGGTTGCGAAATTCTAACGGGTCTTCTTGGTCTTGGTTGCCCTTCTCGAAAAGGTTGACTCCTTGCGTTGATGTCTTCATTTCTCTGCTTCAAGTCATCGTGATCAAGTCGTTATCCTTTCTTCGGGATCTCCATCGTCCTACGAACGCGATCAGGGGGAAAAACTCCGGAAGAACGCATCTCCACAGAGTTGGGTACCTGATGGTGAACTCAATGGGAAATACACGAGGTACCCCACAAGTTGTATTTCAGTGAATTCATTGTGTGCAATATACGTCGGTACCAAAGTTTCAATTGGGTAGGCAAACATTCGATGCCTAGACAGAAGCTGGAATGGGGCTTGAACAACGAGAATAACAGTGTGTTTAATTCCAGGATGAATAATGGTATAGAATTTAGCTCGTTGATCACACACGAAGCCAGGTGCAAAGGATACATTAGAGTCCGGATTGTAAAGAACAGTCAAGTTTCGATCCAGTGGACCTGTGGGTTATGGGCCCACCATGTGGGTTGAAAGTAGGAAGGGTGGTGACATCTTGCACAACCACGATAGGGAGGCATGTCAGTGGATAGCTCGTCAGCTATGACGGCAACAATGTCGGTACAAAGGACGGGGAACGAAGAGAACCATTTTTCCCGCTCGTTGAAACGAGGCGGACCAATAGGCAAAGTTCTCATCCATCGGTGGTTACCGGAATGTTATTAACGATAGAATCAATGTCTTACTGACAAAGTTGTACAACGAGGTGTTTACATAAGCAGAGAATTATTACTGCTTAGATCATGTAGATCAAGGAAAGGTTAAACAAACAAATGGAAAGGAAAATTGTGATTACACATAATTATTAGGAGTATATCCTTCCCATGAACAAGCAGAACATGGCATACAGGTTAGGAGAGCAAGTACCCAACCATTCAGATAAAGAGGCAAGGATTAATCAAGATGTTACCCATACAACGGTGTTTGGATAACTGACCAAGAAACATTTAGCATCGCGCCACCAATGTTCTTATTGATGAGCGGGGTATCATAATCATGCTTCAGGGTACAATGGTATGGTGTTTCAAGCAAGGGCCAGACTTTGGATACACAAATGATCCATCATGAGCAAGTTATAAAATAAGTCTTACAATTCCCTCCTGGAAGAATAGTTATCCTTGCAAAAGAAAATATAATGATATGTCCCCCAGCCAGGGGTGCTGGGCATGACATCATATTACCGGGTCATCAAAGGACCAACATTAAAACTCCTGGGAAATTGTCCCAACCATCATATCTGACCGAGATTCAGATCCGATTGGTGCCATGTGTGACGCCCCCGATTTGTCCGTACACTAATCATGCACGCAAATGTGTACGGCCAAGATCAAGGACTCACTGGAAGATATCACAACACAACTCTAGACACAAATTAAAATAATACAAGCTTTATATTACAAGCCAGGGGCCTCGAGGGCTCGAATACATAAGCTCGAAAACACAAGAGTCAGCGGAAGCAATAATATCTGAGTACAGACATAAGTTAAACGAGCATGCCTTAAGAAGGCTAGCACAAAAGTAACGACGATCGAAAAGGCAAGGCCTCCTGCCTGGGACCTCCTAACTACTCCTCGAAGCCGAACTCCATGTAGAAACAACCTCGGGATCCTCTGGGTTCTGGTCTCCACCACCTGGTTGCATCATCCGAGAAGAAGGAATAAAAAGGAGAAAAGGGGGAGAAAAGCAACCGTGAGTACTCATCCAAAGTACTCGCAAGCAAGGATCTACACTACATATGCAATGGTATCAGTGTAAAGGGGGAATATATGTGGACTGAACTGCAGCAAGCCAGAATAAGAGGGGGATAGCTAATCCAATCGAAGACTACGCTTCTGGCCACCTCCATCTTGCAGCAGTAGAAGAGAATATAAGGAAGTAACAAGTATCCTCGTATCTCGCAGCCTCCATCTTGCAGCAGTGGAAGGGAGTAGATGGAATAGTAACAACTATCAAAGCTTCTGGCAGCCTCCGTCTTGAGTAGCAGAAGAGTTCACCAAGTAACATCGTAAAGCATAATCCTACCCGGCGATCCTCCCGCACATCACCCTGTGAGAGAGCAACCACCGAGTTATATCTGGAACTTGTCTGGGTGTGTTTTATTAAGTATCCAGTTCTAGTTGTCATGAGGTCCGAGTACAACTCCGGGTCGTCCTTTTACCGAGGGACACGGCTATTCGAATAGATTAACTTCCCTGCAGGGGTGCACCACATAACCCAGCACGCTTGATCCCATTTGGCCGGACACACTTTCCAGGGTCATGCCCGGCCTCGGAAGATCAACACGTCGTAGCCCTACCTAAGCACAGCAGAGAGGTCAGCACGCCGGTCTAAGTCCTAGGCGCGCAGGGGTCCGGGCCCATCGCCCAACGCACACCTGCACGTTGCGTACGCGGCCGGTAAGCAGACCTAGCCTCTCCTAATACCAGAGTAGGCTTTCCAGTCCAATCCGGCGCGCGCCGCTAAGTCGCTGACGTCAAAAAGGCTTCGGCTGATACCACGACGTCGAGTACCCATAACTATTCCCACGTAGCTGGTTAGTGCGTATAGACCAAATGGCCAGACTCAGATCAAATACCAAGATCCCGTTAAACGTGTTATTATGAAATAACCGCGGACAACGACCAGGGCCAGGCCCACCTGTCTCCTAGGTGGTCGCAACCTGCCCTGTCGCTCCGCCACAAAGTAACCATCAGGGGGCTGTCGGGAACCCAGGCCCACCTCTACCTGGGTGGAACCACCTGCCCCTTCAGCCCCCATATCCGAACCATCATCATGTGTCATGTAAAATGTATGTAGTATATACCCGTGATCACCCCCAAGCGATCACGGCCCGATAGAATAGCAGGGCAGACGGACAAGGGTGTAGGGCCATTGATGGTATACTAGCATCCTATACTAAGCATTTAGGATTGCAGGTAAAGTATCAACAGTGGTAGCAACAATGACAGGCTATGCAGCAGAATAGGATTATCGAAAGCAGTAACATGCTACACTACTCTAATGCAAGCAGTAGGGAGAAGAGTAGGCGATATCTGGTGATCAAAGGGGGGGCTTGCCTGGAAGCCAAGCAGACGAAAGGAATCTTCGGAAACGTAGCTGTAGTCGAACACCGAAGCATCAATGGTCTCGGGGTCTATCACAGTATCGGAGTCTACCGAAAATAAGCAACGAAGGGGAAACAAATAAATAACAGAGCAAACAATAGCATCACAAAGTATAAGATGGAAATACGCGGTGCTACGTGTGACCTAACGCAGTAGGAGGTGATACTGGCAAGGATGAAAAACATCCGGGAAAGTATTCCCGGTGTTTCGCGTTTTCGGGCGGATGAAACGGAGGGGGAAAGTTGCGGGTTCGGTATGATAGAGATGTGCAGTGGACGAACGGGTTGCGTAGTCGGATGCGTCTCGTCGTCCTGAGCAACTTTCATGTACAAAGTTTTCCCATCCGAGTTACGGTTTAAAAGATATGATTTTCTAAACTTTTTATTAATTTCTGGAATTTAATATTAATTAAATTAATTCGAAAAGGATTTATGACATCAGCATGACATCATGCTGACATCAGCATGGTTGACTGGTCAACCTGACCAGTGGGTCCCACTGGTCAGTGACACAGTATAATTAGCTCTATATTTAATTAACTAATCCTAATTAGTTTAACTAATTAAAGTTAATTAGATTAATCACAATTAATTAGTTTAATCTTAAAATTATTTAAATTATTTAATTGTCCATTAGGTTAATTAAAACAGGATTAATTAGATTAATTATCTAATTAATTAATTAATTAATATTATTAATTATTTATATTTATTTATCTATTTTAATATCATTATTATTATTCTTATTTTATTTTTATTATTTTCTTTTTTTTAAACGTTCTGGGGACGGGGCCCACATGTCATTGGGCCAGAGGGCCTAACGGGCGCTGGGGAATCGGGCGTAGGCGCCCGTAGCCGGTGGCAGTACGGCCCGAGCACGGCGGGGCGCCGGCGCTGGTCGCCGGCCGGGAAGGCTTTGGCCACGGGGGAAGGGGCGCAGCCCTGGGCGCCGGCCAGGGCAGCTCGAGGGCACCGGCGCGGCCCAGGGGAGCGACGGGGAGGGCATACGGCAGCGCGGGGCGCGGCCGACGAGCAGCGGCAGCCGCGGCGGCGAGGCGAGGCAGGGGAGGCGGTGTGCAGCGGGGCGGCGCTACGCGCGGCGGCCGGCGGCGCTAGGTTCGGCGGCGGCGGGGCGGTGGCGTGGGCGGGCGCCGGAGCAGCGCGGGCAAGGTGCGGGGAGGGGGGCGAGCGGAGAGAGGGGAGCGCTCACGAGGGGGGCCGGGTAGAGGTGGCCGACGGCGTAGAGGGGATCGTGGCGACGGCCGGCGATGGCGTCGGGGAGCACCGGCGGCGACGGCGGTGGTCGACGACGGCGCAGGTTGAAGGAGGAGGCGGCGAGCGGCGATGGGGGCGGGCCAACGAGGCGTCGGCGGTCCGGCGGCGGGATCCGGGCGGCCGCGCACGACGGG
>LR738710.1:441164307-441179277 GCA_902687465.1 Secale cereale | reverse complement strand
TTTTATTTATTTTTTTTGTTCTTTTTCTTTTCTTTTATTTCTATTTATTTTCTGTTTTGTTTTTATTAAATATGCAACTAGTTCCTAAATTAGTTTTGATAATTAACCCACTGCCACATTTAATTTTTACAGCTAAATAAAATAGTTTAATATTTTATTGTTTATAAAAAGAATTCAAATAATTGTTTTGCTGTTGTTTTAACTATCTTGGTGCATCTAAACACTTTACAAAATTGTGGTTTCAACATGACAAATACCCAGAGAATATTTGCCACACTTGGAACATTTTTGTTTCATGTTTGACAAATTTAATTTTTGACTTTAATTTGAATTTGAATTTGAACAGGATGTGGATTAACGAGAGATTATCAACAGTAACAGTGGTGACGTGGCATCATTAGTGTGTGGTTACTGTAGCTTGATTATCCGGGCGTCACAATTCTCCTCCACTACAAGAAATCTCGTCCCGAGATTTAAGCGGTGGAGCACGGGGAAAAAGTGGTGGTAGCGAAAAGCTAACGAGTCTTCTCGGTCTTGGCTGCCCTTTCGAAGAGGTTGACCCCTTTCGTTGATGTCTTCATTTCTCTGCTTCGAGTCATCATGATCAAGTCGTCATCCATTCTTCAGGATCTCCATCGTCCTACGAATGCGACCAGGGGGAAAAACTTTGGAGGAACGTATCTCCACGAAGTCTGTGCATACGACGGCGAATTCAGAAAGGGATACACGAAGTACCCTATGAGTAGTATTTCGGTGAATTCATTGAGTGCACTATACGATGGTACCAAAGTTTCAAATGGGTAGGCAATCATTCGATGCCTAGACAGAAGCTGGAATGGGGGCTTGAACAACGAGAATAACATGGTGTTTGATTCAGGATGAAACATGGTATAATTTAGCTCGTGAATTACACACGAAGCCAAGTGCAAGAATACATTAGAATCAGAGTTGTACAAGAGAGTCAGGTTTCGATCCAGGGACCTATGGGTTATGGGCCCACCATGTGGGTTGAAAGTAGAAAGGGTGGTGACATCTTGCATAGCCACGACAGGGAGGCATGTCAGTGGATAGCTTGTCAGCTATGTCGGCAACAATGTCGGAACCAAGGATGGGGATTGAAGAGAACCAATTTTTCCGCTCGTTGAAACGAGGCGGACCAACAGGCAAAGTTCTCGTTCAGCGGCAGTACCAGGATGTTATCATCAATAGAATCAAGGTCTTACTGACAGAGTTGTACACCAAGGTGTTTACATAAGCAGAAAAATATTACTGCTTAGATTATATGTAGATCAAAGAAAGGTTAAACAAACAAATGGAAAGGAAAATTGTGATTACACACAATTATTAGGAGTGTATCCTTCCCAAGGACAAGAAGAACATGGCATACAGGGTAGGAGAGCAAGTACCCAATCATTTAGATAAAGAGGCAAGGATTAATCAAGATGTTACCCATACATCGGTGTTTGGATAACTGACCAAGAAACATTTAGCATCACGCCTCCAATGTTCTTGTTGATGAGCGGGGTATCATAGTCATGCTTCGAGGTAGCAATGATATGGTGTTTCAATCAAGGGCCAGACTTTGGATACACAAATGATCCATCATGAGCAAGTTATAAAATAAGTCTTACAATTTCCTCCTGGAAGATTAGTTATCCTTGCAGAAGAGAATATAATGATAGGTCCTCCACCCCGGGGTGCTGGGCATGACATCATATTACCGGGTCATCAAAGGACCAATAATATAACTACTGGAAAGTTGGCCCAACCATCATATCTGACCGAGATTCAGATCCGATTGGTGTCATTTTACCTCAGACTCGGGATGTTCGAGAAGAAAAAGGTGCATCACAATTCGACGAAATGACATTGCAAGATTCTCGGGAAATGAACTATGGGAGCGGGTTCCCAAAACAATAGTTCATCATTAAACCAAGGATAGGATGAGGAGGTGGCTGATGGACTCAGCGACAATTCATCGAGAATTCCAAACGAATGGATTTCCATAATAATGTGAACGAGAAAATGACAATTGTCAATTCAAATGATATAATGTTGTATGCTCGAGATAAACATACACCATTAATCATTAGTTGAAAGGTGTGCCCGAAATATGACCTTATGCATCAAGATCAATGTTAGAGTGACGATTCCATAACCAACAGTCTAAGAATGAACTGTCGATCATTAACTTCAAAGCAATAGGGTTGCTAGAAGTATAGAACTCAAGCAGCATCGTTAGCATATAGGTATCCCGGTTAAAAACAACACGGGGACCAAGGAAGAATGGTGATGGTGAGAAGTATCATCATACCGAGAATTTCTAAGAGGTGGAGCAGTCCCCACAACATTCTCGACATAAAGGACAATAATACTTTAAGGCAGAACACAACACTAGCTGGAGAGCAAGTTGTATTCATTATGTGGACAAGTTCGCGATGAAAGGGAGTCAAGGATGTTGTCGATGATAATAAAAATCATCGAAGGCAAGGAGGGTATTTGTCATCATGAACACGGTTGACATCTCGGAAGAAGTCAAGGTGTTGAAGGTGATCCGACACATTTGCCGGGAGGTTTCAAGAGGATGCAATCAAACAACAACGGCAACAAGCAAGGGAATGACGAAGTGTCAAGTTATAGGATTAATATATAAGATGCAAGCTCGGGAACAAAATTGCTTTACTGAACAAGCAAACATATGCTGAAAGCTCGACGTAAGTTGTGCTCAATCTCTGAAGATTTAGTGCACCAAAGAAGGACGAGGTAGCACAGTCAAAGATAGCTAGACAAGGGATGTACCCGATAGTCTAGGAATAAACCAGATTGAGTTTAAAAATTTCCCAGTAACATCTACTAGGGGTGTTGAATTTTTCGAGCGGAATTGATTTACTAAACGGTGTCCTCAGTTGACGGCAACCTAGAACCCGTAGAGTGATTACGACAAGCAAAGGTATTACTTCATCAAAGGTTCAAAAGGTGTAGTGCAAAGGCATGATATCCTCGAGATATCAGAGGGTAAAACTCGAAGGTAGAACATGATAGAAGTGGAACTAGGTTATTGACCTATGACAGTAGATACTTTAACCTTGTCAAAAATTGACGAGGCCTGAAATGGATTTATTCCAGATATATTGAATAAGGACAGCATGGTCGGAACCGTAACTGCAAGGGATCAAATTTATTGACACCGAAAGAATTATTTAGATGAAAAATCATTTGCAAGAAGCTCCCGAGACGGTCTACATCGTTTCCATGGGCATGAACAAAAGCTCAAGGTCGACTCCCATTTCTCCAATGCATACGTTTCATTTACCTCTTGCTTTGATAAAATTGTAGTGTTGGAATTTTATCCGGTAGAACACCGGAAGGGTATGACTTGTGAAAACTTTTGGGTTCTCACGGATTAGGGGAAGGCATAGGTTCAACCCATCGGGCATCTTAGTAACATATACCACAAGTTTCAAAAGTAAATACACATGCTCGAAAGCAGAGCATGGTTGGCCAAGTAGAGGATACAATTTACCAAAGGCATTATGTATCAGGGGAAGAACTCAAGGTTTTGTTATGTCGGAACGGTCGGATAATAATCCACAAAAGGATCTGGCAGACCGCAACGAATCAGGTGTGAGTATCGATACCCAACTAGAAGAAGAAATAATTAAAAGAGATCACATCATAGAAACAACTGACTAATTCAACCAAATGCAAAGGAATTATGTTTTCCGAAACAAGATATCAAAAGCAAACGCTCTGATCAAGGATGGATAAGTTGAATACACTTAGTTGGACAATCAATAAAGGTTTGAATTGTCGCGAACCAACTCATGTCTGGAATGACGTCTGAGTCGGAAAGATAATTTTATAAAGGATAACCTGATGACTGCGTGCATACGCACATATTGAATCAATAGGATCAAAATGGCTAAGGCAAAGGATATTAACGAAGACTACTAGTCATATGGAATTAACCATAATCCAAGCAGGTAAGAATTTCAAGAGTCACTGGCTGCAGAAAATTTCCGAAAGACCAAAAAGTATTCCGAGGAATTTAGTGAGACATATGAACAATTGAGAAGAACGGATCCTCGATAACTGTAAGGAAATAACCGTAAGGGTTTTCATGCGAGATAAAACTACAAGACAGTAAACTCAAAGGATTCTCAGGACAACGGAGAATATTTTGAGGCATCTTGCAACAACAAGAGCGACGAAGAATGATCATGAGAATGATAAGGGCATACAGATATCCATAGGGATATATCGGTGGCAGTGAATTGCAAAGGTGATGAGCACAAGGGTCCCGGGTTAACAGCGGAGAGTATCTTCAGGGTCTTCTGGTGCAGCAGACGATCATCGATCATAAGGCACTCTCCGGGGTGAAAGTGATAACGAGATCCTAATGTTAGATTTAGCAAAATTCGTTTATCCCGAATAGAAGAGAGATAAGAGTCCCAGAGTATAGACGAGGAGTAAAAGATCCTAATACCACCCATTGGTGTTGTGGGCCCGTAAGCCACACAACAAGTTAGTAAATTTGTTTTTCAAAGACTAGACTCAACTTCGGCCAAGGAGTTGGAAAGGGGGCTACCTACAGGCAGTCGGCTCTGATACCAACTTGACAAATACCCAGAGAATATTTGCCACACTTGGAACATTTTTGTTTCATGTTTGACAAATTTAATTTTTGACTTTAATTTGAATTTGAATTTGAACAGGATGTGGATTAACGAGAGATTATCAACAGTAACAGTGGTGACGTGGCATCATTAGTGTGTGGTTACTGTAGCTTGATTATCCGGGCGTCACACCATGATACCTCAGACTCAGGATGTTCGAGAAGAAAAGGTGCAACACAAATCGATGAAATGACATTGTAAGATTATCGGGAAATGAACTATGGGAGTGGGTTCCCGAAACAATAGTCCATCATTAAACCAAGGAGAGGATGAGGAGGTGACTGATGGGCTCAGCGACAATTCACCGAGAATTCCAAACGGATGGATTTCCACAATAATGTGAACAAGAAGATGACGCTTGTTAATTCAAAGGATATAATGTTGTATGCTTGAGGAAAAACATACACCATTAATCATTAAGTGAAAGGTGTGCCCGAGCTATGACCTTAGGCAGCAAGATCAATGTTAGAGTGACGATTCAATAACCAACAGTCTAAAAGCAAACTGTCGGTCATTAACTTCATAGCAATAGGGTTGCTAGAAGTATAGAACTCAAGCAGCATCGTTAGCCTATTGGTATCCCGGTTAAAAACAACACGGGGACCAAGGAAGAATGGTGATGGTGAGAAGTATCATCATACCGAGAATTTCCAAGAGGTGGAGTAATCCCCACAACATTCTCGACATAAAAGACAATAATACTTTAAGGCAGAACACAACACTACCTGGAGAGCAAGTTGCAACTATAATGTGGACAAGTTCGTGATGAAAGGAAGTCAAGGGTGTTGTCGATGATATTAAAAATCATCGAGGGCAAGGAGGGTATTTCTCATCACGAACACAGTTGACATCTCATAAGTAGTCAAAGTGTTGAAGGTGATCCGACACATTTGTCGGGAGGGTTTCAAGAGGATGCAATCAAACAACAACGGCAACAAGCAAGAGAATGACGAAGTGGCAAGTTATAGGATCAATATAAAAGATGCAAAATCGGATCCAACGTTGCCTCTCGAGACAAGCAACATGATGTTGAAAGCTCGACGTAAGTCGTGCCCACATTCTGAAGAATTTGTGCACCAGAGAAGGACAAGGTAGCACAGTCAAAGATAGCTAGACAAGGGACGTACCCAATAGTCTATGAATAAACCAGATTGAGTTTAAAAAAAATCCCAGTAACATCTACTAGGGGTGTTGAATTTTTAGAGCAGATTTGATTTACTAAACGGTGTCCTCGGTTGTCGGCAACCTAGAACCCATAGAGTGATTACGACAAGGAAAGGTATTACTTCATCAAAATCTCAAAAGGTGTGGTGCAAAGGCATGATATCCTCGAGATATCAGAGGGTAAAACTCGAAGGTAGAACATGATAGAAGTAGAACCGGGTCATTGACCTATGACAGTAGATACTTCAACCTTGTCAAAATTTGACGAGGCCTGGAATGGATTTATTCCAGATATATTGAATAAGGACAGCATGGTCGGAACCATAACTGAAAGGGATCAATTTTATTGACACCGAAAAAATTATTTAGATGTAAAATCCTTTTGCAAGAAGCTCCCGAGACGGCCTACATTGTTTTCATGGGCATGAACACAAAGTTCAAGGTCGACTCCCACTTCTTTAATGCATATCATTTCATTCACCTCTCGCTTTGATAAAACGGTAGTGTTGGGATTTTATCTGGTAGAACACCGGAAGGATATGACTTGTGAAAACTTTTGGGTTCTCACGGATTAGGGGAAGGCATAGGTTCAACCCATCGGGCATCTTAGTAACATATACTACAAATTTCAAAATTAGTTACACCAGCTCGAAAGTAGAGCATGATTGTCCAAAGAGAGGATACAATTTACCAGAGGCAATATGTATCAGGGGAAAAACTCACGAGGTGCTTGAATATGAAGAACACTGTCGGATAATAATCCAACAATGGATCGGGCGATCCACAACGGAGCTAATGTGAGTATCGGTACTCACTTAGAGGAAGAAAGAATGTAGAGGCATCAGATACAAGAATCACCTGGTTAGTCTGATGCTTAAATAGAAAGAAATTATGGTTTTCAGAAGGAAGGATCAGAAGCAGACGCTCTGATCCAGGATGGATAGGCAGAAAACACTTATTTGGTCAATCAATAAAGGTTTGAATTGCCGAGAACCAACTCATGTCCGGAATGACGTCTGAGTCGGAAAGATAATTTTATAAAGGATAACCTGATGACTGCGTGCATACGCACACATTGAAGCAATAGGCTCAAAATGGCTAAGACAAGGGATGTTAACGAAGACTACTAGTCATATGGAATTACCCATAATGCAAGCAGGTAAGAATTTCAAGAGTAACAGGGTGCATAGGATTTTCGAAAAATCGAAAAGTATTCCGGAGAATTTTGTGAGACACATGAACAATTGAAAGGAACGGATCCTCGATAACTGTGAGGAAATAACCGTAAGGGTTTTCATGCGAAATAAAACTGCAAAGACAGTAAACTCAAGGGATTCTCGGACAACGGAGAAAATTTCGGGGCATCTTGTAACAACAAGAGCGGCGAGGAATGATCGTGAGAATGACAAGTGCATGCAGATATCCATAAGGATATATCGGTGGTAGCGATTTGCAAAGGCGATGAACACAAGTTCTCGGGTTAACAGCGGAGAGTATCTTCAGGGTCTTCTGGTGCAACGGACGATCATCGATCATAAGGTGCTCTCCGGGTGAAAGTGATAACGAGATCCTAATGTTAGATTTAGCAAAATTCATTTATCCCGAATAGAAGAGAGATAAGAGTCCCAGAGTATAGACGAGGAGTAAAAGATCCTAATACCACACATTGGTGTTGTGGGCCCGTAAGCCACACAACAAGTTAGTAAATTTGTTTTTCAAAGACTAGACTCAACTTCGGCCAAGGAGTTGGAAAAGGGGATTCCTACAGGCAGTTGGCTCTGATACCAACTTGTGACGCCCCCGATTTGTCCGTACACTAATCATGCACGCAAATGTGTACGACCAAGATCAAGGACTCACTGGAAGATATCACAACACAACTCTAGACACAAATTAAAATAATACAAGCTTTATATTACAAGCCAGGGGCCTCGAGGGCTCGAATACAAAAGCTCGAATGCACAAGAGTCAGCGGAAGCAAAAATATCTGAGTACAGACATAAGTTAAACAAGTTTGCCTTAAGAAGGCTAGCACAAAAGTAGCAACGATCGAAAAGGCAAGGCCTCCTGCGTGGGACCTCCTAACTACTCCTCGAAGCCGAACTCCATGTAGAAACATCATCGGGGTCTTCTGACTCCTGGGCTCCACCATCTGGTTGCATCATCCAAGAAGAAGGGACAAAATGGGAAAAGGGGGAGAAAGCAACCGTGAGTACTCATCCAAAGTACTCGCAAGCAAGGATCTACACTACATATGCAATGATATAGGTGTAAAGGGGGTAATATATGTGGACTGAACTGCAGAAAGCAGAATAAGAGGGGGATAGCTAATCCAATCGAAGACTACGCTTCTCGTAACCTCCATCTTGCAGCAGTAGAAGAGAATATATGGAAGTAACAAGTATCCTCGCTTCTCGCAACCTCCGTCTTGCAGCAGTAGAAGGGAGTAGATGGTAAGTTCACCAAGTAACATCGTATAGCATAATCCTACTCGGCGATCCTCCCGCACATCACCCTGTGAGAGAGCAACCACCGAGTTATATCTGGCACTTGTAAGGGTGTGTTTTATTAAGTATCCGGTTCTAGTTGTCATGAGGTCGGAATACAACTCCGGGTCGTCCTTTTACCGAGGGACACGGCTATTCGAATAGATTAACTTCCCTGCAGGGGTGCACCACATATCCCAGCACGCTCGATCCCATTTGGCCGGACACACTTTCCAGGGTCATGCCCGGCCTCGGAAGATGAACACGTCCCAGCCCTACCTAAGCACAGAAGAGAGGTCGGCACGTCGGTCTAAGTCCTAAGCACACAGGGGTCTGGGCCCATCGCCCAATGCACACCTACACGTTGCGAGGGCGGCCGGTGAGCAGACCTAGCAACCTCCATTACTAAGGAAGTTGCGTTACGCGGTCCAACCCGGCGCGCGCCGCTAAACCGCTGACGTCAAGAAGGCTTCGGCTGATACCACGACGTCGAGTACCCATAACTATTCCCACGTAGCTGGTTAGTGCGTATAGACCAAATGGCCAGACTCAGATCAAATATCCAAACTCGTTAAGCGTGTTATTATGAAAATCACCGCGGACAACGACCAGGGCCAGGCCACCTCTCGACTGGGTGTCTCAACCTGCCCCTGTCGCTCCGCCATAAAGATCCACTTGGGGGCCGTCAGGAACTCAGCCCACCACTACCTGGATGGAGCCACCTGTCCTTTCAGCCCCCTCATCAAATCACTTGCGGGTACTCAATGAGCCGACCCGACTTTAGTCACATCATGTGTCATGTAAAGAGTATGTAGTATATACCCGTGATCACACCCAAGTGATCACGGCCCGATAGAATAGCAGGGCAGACGGACAAGGGTGTAGGGCCACTGATGGAATACTAGCATCCTATACTAAGCATTTAGGATTGCAGGTAAAGTATCAACAGTGGTAGCAACAATGACAGGCTATGCAGCAGAATAGGATTATCGAAAGCAGTAACATGCTACACTACTCTAGTGCAAGCAGTAGAGAGAAGAGTAGGCGATATCTGGTGATCAAAGGGGGGGGGCTTGCCTGGAAGCTCTGCAGACGAAAGGAATCTTCGGAAGTGTAGCCGTTGTCGAACACCGAAGCATCAAGGGTCTCGGGGTCTATCACGGTATCGGAGTCTACCGAAAAGAAGCAACGAAGGGGAAACAAATAAATAACAGAGCAGACAATAGCATCACAAAATATAACAAGGCAATACGCGGTGCTACGTGTGACCTAACGCGATAGGAGGTGATACCGATGAAGGGGGGAAACATCCGGGAAAGTATTCCCGGTGTTTCGCGTTTTCGGGCGGATGAAACGGAGGGGGGAAGTTGCGGGTTCGGTATGCTAGGGACACGTGGTGGATGAACGGACTACGTATTTGAATTCGTCTCGTCGTTCTGAGTGACTTTCATATATAAATTATTTTCATCCGAGTTACGGATTATTTTATATTAAATTACAAAGTTTTAAATCAATTTTTTGGAATTATTATTAATTCGAAAATTAAATAGCTAAAAGCTTTTGTCACGTAGTGTGTTGTCAGTCACAGTCAATGACATGTGGGGCCAAGTCAAAGTCAACAGCACAGTCAACAGCACAGTCAACTATTGACTGAGTCAACAAGTGAATAGTGCAGGGGTCCCGCGTGTCATAGGCCTAAGCTTTTTAATTTATCTCATCATTTTAACTGACAGTAGGGGCCACATGTCATAGGGCCTAGACTAACTAAACATGATTAATTAGTTAACTATGTGATTAGGTTAATTAAACTGATTTAATTAAGTTAATTAACTACTTAATTATTATTAATATTAATATTATTTTAAATCTTTTTTAAAACATTCCAGGGCGGGGCCCCACTGTCATTTGCAGGGGGGTTAGCGGGCACTGGGTGCGGGCGTAGCCCGAACGGGCGCGGGGCGCGCGCGACGCACACTGGCGCGGGCGGCTGGACCCGGGCGAGGCCAGTAGGCGCACAGGCGGCCGGTGTTGGCCGCGGGGCACGCGCGGCCAACTACTAGCGGCGACGCCAGGAGAGGGGCGACGGCTAGCGTGCGCGGATGGGCGCCGGCGCAGCGCCGGCAAGGCCACGGCGGCGTGGGGCCGTGGTGAAGCGGGCAGCCGTCGGAGGGGGACGGCGCGGCCGTGGAGGGTGCGGTCGGACCACCGCGGGGCGGGAGCGGGGTGACGGCGCCGGGTGTCGAGGCGATAGCAGCGGCTGCGAGCGTGTTGGAGGCGCAGGCGTGCGTGACTTGGTGCGGCGGCCATATGCGCGGGCAGGCACGGGACCAGCGGTTGCGGGCGAGGGTGAGCACGGGCGGGGTTGGTCGGGCAGAGGCTGGCTAGGAGGTCGCGGGCGACAGCGACGGACGGCAGAGTGAGGGAGAAAGCGGAGATCGAGGGTGCGCTCACCCCCGTTGCAGGGGAACACCGGCGAGGCGAGGGGGAGTCCGTCGTGGCAGGGGGTTGGCGGAGGCGGGCCCGGGCGTCGCGCGGAAGGAGCCGCTGGTGTTGGCCGACTTGCATCGGTGGACGACGAGGCGGAGGCCGCCGGTGACAAGGTGGACGTGCGGCTCAGGCGAGCACACACGCGCGCCGACAGGCAACGGCCACGGTCGGGCGTTGAGGTCCAGGCGGTGACGCGAGGGCAGCGGGAGGAGCCGCGGGACGGCACGGGCGGGTGAGCATGAAGGGGGGGGGGGTCCAAGTACGAGCGCGAGCGCTTTCCTCTGTGGGTGGCGACGCGAGGAGTAAAGAGGCAAGGAGCGAGGGGATCGGGAGATATGAGGATCGACCAAGAGGCCGGGCTCACGATCGGCTAGGGTTAAGGGAGATTTAGATGGGCTTTGGGCCGGCCATGGTGGCTTGTTGGGTCGGCTGGTCCAATTGGACCAGGGGTGGGGGTTTTATCCTTTTCGGTTTTGTTTTTCTTCTATTTTTTTAATTCATTTTCTGTTTATTTAAAATTTCAAATTGCTTTAGTTTTGTAAAACATATAATTAGCACCTAAATCAGTAATAGCAGTTATACCACTGCCAAATTATTTTCGTAGTTATAAAAAGTAGTTTTCAATAATGTACTCATTTAAGAGATGTTTAAATAATTGTTTCAGCTACAGTTTTGCTTATCTTAGAGCATTTAATTATTTCAAAAAAATGTGGTTTCTCCACCATAATTACTTATGATTTATTTGTCACATTTAGAACATTTTAATTTTAATGTTTGAAAACTTTTGTTGTTTTCTTTTAATTCAAATTTTAATTAGGATCGGTTTCGAACTAACACGAGATTATCAACGGTAATTGTGGTGACGTGTCGTCATTAGTAGAGGGTTACTGTAGCTTAACTATCCGGGCGTCACAGAAGTCTCCATCAACTTGGATGTACGATAGCACCACCTATCGGAACCAAGGCAAAAAAAAACATTCGTGTCTTCACTTGCGTTTGTTCCCTCCAAACTCATCCCTTTACCTTCATATGCAATTGTTGTACATTCTGCTGCTATACTCTTAGAATTGCATATGTAGTTTGATTGATTGACTTGTGCTAAGTTGCTAAAATCTGCCAAGAACTAAAATTGGGAAAAGGCTAGATTTTTATTTCATCAAGTAGTCTAATCACCCCCCCCTCTAGACATACTTTTGATCCTACAAGTGGTATCAGAGCTTTGGTCTCCTTTTGCCTTGATTTCCATAGCCTTAGAGATCATAACCTTGATTTCACAACCTAGGAGAGTATGGCGTCTAGCGAGGGAAGTTACCACCGTAGATGTCCTTACTTTGATGGTACTGATTTTGCTACCATATTCTTGGACATAACCCCGCTGTTTGGGCTATTGTGTGTATTGGTTTGCAGGGTGAATTCTTTGATGAGAAGGAACCGAATCGTGAAGCTACCGCGGAAGAGTTGAAGATGCTGCAATACAATGCTCAAGCTTGCGATATCCTCTTCAACGGATTGTGTCCCGAAGAATTCAACAAAATCAGCCATCTTGAGAATGCAAAGGAAATTTGGGATACTTTGATTGATATGCACGAAGGTAACGACTCTGTCAAGGAATCCAAGTTGGATGTGCTTCAAAGTCAACTTGACAAGTTCAAGATGAAGGATGGTGAAGGTATCGCTGGAATGTACTCTAGGCTTGCTCTCATCACAAATGAGATTGCCGGCTTAGGAAGTGAAGAGATGACCGACAGATTCATCATCAAGAAGATCCTAAGAGCCTTGGATGGAAAATATGATACCGTGTGCACATTGATCCAAATGATGCCCAACTACAAAAATCTCAAGCTAACGAAAGTCATTGGAAGAATTGTTGCTCATGAGATGTCACTCAAAGATAAAGAAGAGCTTCACAACAAGTCTAGTGGTGCTTACAAAGCCTCATGTGATGCTCCTACATCATCAAGTGAGAAACAAGTCTTCAATGAAGAATTGAGCTTAATGGTGAAGAACTTCAACAAGTTCTACAAGAGTAGAAGCAAAGAGAGAAGTTCCAAGTCAAGGTCCTACAATGACAAGAGATCTTCAAGCCGTGATCGGAATTGCTTCAATTGTGGAAGACCCAGACACTACTCAAATGAGTGTACGGCTCCCCACAAGAGAAGAGAAGACTCACCTAAAAGGAGAAGTAGAAGAGAAGATTCACCACCAAGAGAGAGAAGGAGTAGAGATGATCGTTATGAACGAAGACCTTCTCAGAGAAGCAAAGATTCGGAAAGGAAGGACAAATCATCAAGGAGCTATACAAGACGAAGACATCAAGCTCATGTTGGTGAATGGGTATCCAGTTCCGACTCTGATGACCACTCCGAGAAAAGCTACAACTCCGAATCCGAAGATACTCAAGATGGTGTTGCCGGAATTGCTCTTGTGTCAACCAACTCCTACGACATATTTGACTCACCAAATGAAGGAATTGGAAGATGCTTCATGGCTAAAGGCCCTAAGGTATCACACCTCGAGTATCTTGATTTCAATAGTGATGAAGATGACTTGCTAGGAGATGATGATTTACTTGTTGGTAGCAATAGTGATGAAACTTGTGATGAAAACTATGATGAAATTGCTATTAATCATGCTAATCAAGATAAAACGAATGACAATGATAAAGATAAGATTGAGCGTCTAACTAAATAACTAAACACTCTTAAGTTAGCTCATGAAACTACCTTGGAAGATCATCGAGAACTTTTAATGACTCATGAGAAGTTACGCTTTAAAAAGCTCAACCTTGAGCAAGAGCATGAGTTCTTAAAAGCAATCAATGATGATCTTCGCAAGAAAAGTTCTTCTTACATTGCCAAGCGTTTACTCTTGTCTACCTACATGCCACAAGTAAAATCTAGCAACAAGAACAAGAAAGATTCTTCCTCTAGTAGTAACAACATACGTGCTAAATCCAATGATGTTGCTTCTAGTAGTTCTCTTGATTCCACTATTGATTCTCTTAGCCAAATTACACTTCAGCAAGAAAATAGCTTATTGAAGGGAATTATAGAGAAAGGTGTTTACAAGAGCCTTGCCGGGAGTAAGCAATTTGAGGAGATTGTGCGCAAGCAAGGAAGACACCGGAAGAATCAAGGTGTTGGTTTTGAATGAAAGTTCAATGCCAATGGAGTTGAGTGGGAGGAAGATCAATACCCCAAGATGAAGTTTGTTCCTTAACAAGAGAAGTAGGATCCTACTTCTTTTCAAGGGACACAAGCACAAGATGATCTTCCACCACAAGACCACAAGCTAAAGCGCAAGGACAAGCTTCAATAAGAGATTGATGCATTTGAAGAAGCTCCTAAGGCCTTGGTCAAGTGGGTTCCCAAGACTACGTCAAGTTCTACTTCATCAAGTACGACTACAACTCCAAGGATTCCCATCAAGATGGTGTGGATCCCGAAGAAGAAGAACTAGAGAGTTCTTGAGGGTGACTCCTGAAAGGATCGAGATGGACCCAGAGGGGGGTGAATAGGTACAATCACTAATTTAATTGTTACTTAACAGTTTTAGGCAATAATGCGGAATATGAAATTGAGCCTAACAATTGTAAGTAAGATGCTAAACAAGTTAAGCTAGCAACACAAGTATGTAAGTAAGGTAGCACAATAAGATACAAGTAAGAACTTAGAGACAAGTAACCACAAGTAGAAAGTTAGGGTTAGGAATAACGAAACTTCGAGAGACGAGGATGTATGCCAATGTTCACTTTTGGAGGGAAGCTACGTCACCGTTTAGAGAGGTGGGAGTTACCACGAAGGCACACCAATGCCACGAAGGCTCACCCTATTCTCTCTTTGAGATATCACCACTGAAAGGATCGATATGGTTGACTAGAGGGGGGGGGGGTGAATAGGCAACTAACAATTTTTAGCTTTTCTTAACCACTTTAAATTAAATGTCAAAGTAAGTTGTCTAGATATTCTATTAAGATGACAACTAATGGAAAGAAAGGAAAACAACAACACAAGCAAGCTATAGGAGTTAAACAAGTAATGCTTGCACAAGTAAAGGTAAGAAATAACCACAAGTGGAGACGGTGAAGACAAGGATGTGATATCGAAGTTCCTTCCCTTTGAGGGGAAGTACGTCTCCGTTGGAGCGGTGTGGAGGCA
>LR738710.1:441093959-441154798 GCA_902687465.1 Secale cereale | reverse complement strand
GGGGGGGCGGCGGCCAAGGCAGGGGGGGCGGCGGCCAAGGGCCAGCCCTAGGGTTTCCCCCCCTAGGCGCCTTGCCCCCCAAGCCAGGGGGGGTGCGGCTGCCCTAGGAGGGTCCACCTCCCCTTGCGCATGAGGAGAGGGCCCAGGGGGGGCGCACAGCCCTATGAGGGCTGTGGTGTCCCCCCTTGTGGCCCATTAGGCCCAGAAACACTTCCGGGACCCCCGAAACCCTTTCCGGTACTCCGCCGATTTCCCGATGCTCCCCGGAACACTTACGGACTCCGAAACCTTTCATCCTATATATCAATCTTCGTCTCCGGACCATTCCGGAGATCCTCGTCATGTCCGGGATCTCATCCGGGACTCCGAACAACCTTCGGTAACCATGCACTATTCTCACTAACAACCCTAGCGTCACCGAACCTTAAGTGTGTAGACCCTGCGGGTTCGGAAACCATGTAGACATGACCGAGACACTCCCAGGTCAATAATGTAATGCCCCGGATGTAATACTTTCCCTTTTGGGCTTATAATAAATCTCCGGCTTCATCTATTTCCATTTCGGGCTCTTTGTCTTTCGGGTTTTCGTCGTTTTGTTGTGTGAGTGTGTGGCATTCATTCATATCATGTAGACATGTGCATTGCATTGCATTTGTGTTGTGGGTTGCATCCGGTTCGTGGCGTTTCTTCCCGTTGTCCGTTTCGCGTTCCGGAGCTCCCTCACGTGTCCGTGACGTCCCGTAGGCCTACTTTGTTGTTCGGGCGTTTTTCGTTACCGGTGTGCCGCGAGGTTGTGTTGTGTGTTGTTGTTTTGTTGTGTGCAACCCGCCTCTCAAATCTCGTCTCGTTTGGACTCCGTTGACTTTTTCCTCCGTTGCTCGTGTGGGCCCGAAGTGCCTTCGCTTCGTGTCCCGAAAATACCCCCACTGCTTTCTTTTATCTCCGTCTGGTCCTTTTAAATCATCCCGCGATCGGATCCGTTGGATCACGATCGTAGGGCTCCTAAACAACCCTAGTCTCCAAACCCTAGTCTAAATTGCTTTATATAGACCCCTAGGTCTATTTGGACATTCCCCTTCTTCTTCCCTAAATTTCAGATCTGAGATCCCCAAAAAAAATCACGGATCCCGAAGGATCCATCCGCCGCCGCAAATCCTGCCGGCTCGGAGCCCCTCGCGGTTCCTTCGATCTGCCTCCGAGGTCAACGCCTCGATCGACCAGGCTGGGCGCTCGACCAGCCTCCCAGCGACCGAGCCGGGCGCTCGCCAGGGCCGCGGCGGGACCAGTTCGACGCGCCAGCTCGCGGTGCCCCTCCCCGGCCCGTACGCCGCGTGGGCCGTCGCCCTGGGGGGACCGCTTCGCCGCCGAAACGAGCCCGACGCCAGCCGCCATCCTCCCGCGCCACTGTGGGCCGGCAGTTCCGCGCCGGGAGGCCCACTCCACCTCGCCACACAGCCAGCCGGGCCGCTCCCCGCGCCCGAGCGGGCCCGTCCCGTCGTCCGGCTTCGCCGCGCGGGCTCCCTCCAGCCGCCGCCGCTTCCTCCGCCAGGCGCTTGGGCCTAGGCCCAGCCGCAGCCGCCGCGGTGGGCCGCCGCCTCCGCGCCGCTACTGTTCATCCTCGGATCGGGCCGGATCCGCAGCCGAGGCCCATCCACTGTTCATCTCCGGATCCGTTACTGTAGCTGCAGATCTGGAGAGGTTGACTTTTTCCCTAAGCCCCTGTTTTTCCTGTTCTGAGATGCCTACTTTGACCTGCTGTATCTTTTACTATGGTGCTCCGTTTTGCGCGTATAGCATGTCCAGATGTTCGTGGAGATGCCCTCTACGTTTTACCTGTTGTAGTCATGCATGTTAGAGGTCATCTTGACACTTGTTTTGCTGTTGCAAGAGGGCATCATGATATAAACTGCTGTTATGTGTTATTTTCATGCCACCTTTGACATGTGACAACTTTTAGCTCGTTTGTCCAAACGATGCAAATGACATGTCCACGTGTTCGTCTTGCCACGAACTACGTGTTGTGTGTGATAGGTTGCATGGTAGATGTTTTGTTTCCTTGTTATCATCGTTGCAAGATGCCATGTTCACATGTTGTGTTTTCACTTGTTATGAAATGCCATCTTGTTGAGCTCGTTGTAATCGGTGTGTTCACCACAATGATGCATGCTTGTGTGTTTCGGGATCACCGTCATATGTATTTTGATGAGGTGCTTACCCTTTGCCATGTTTAGTTTCGAGGTGTCTTAAACATGCTCTTTTTGATGCTATGATGATGTTGCTGTTTTAGGACTTAGTGAAATTTCACTAAGTCTGAAATCTGTAACGTTCCGATGCCATGTTCGTGTGATGTTGTAGGACAAAGCATGATAGTTTTGGGGTGGATTTTGATTGTTCCATGAAGTATATATTGTTGTCTTTCCATCCATGTCCTCACATGTCCATTTGAGTGGCTGTAGCATGTTTATCTTTTGCTCCAAACTTTCAATAAAATTCTGCTGCCAGAATTTTATTTCAAAGTTCAATATGTCCAAGATCATTGCTATTGATCCGTGACTCCGTTGGGGGTGCACTTTGGACCTAGTTGCTGTACATTATGTCTAGTTTATGTTCAAGTTCTTTGCCATGCTTTTTGGGTGCTGTAGATTAATTATTTTGAGCTCCCAAGATGCTATGTTGCTGTAATTTGCAGTTTTCGCTCAAATCTTGTTTCGGGCATAACTTTTAGCCCGTAACTCCGATTTCAGCGAATCTTATATCAAACTTGGGTGTTTTTCTGTGTAGATTAATAATATCAGGTTGTTATCTTGTTTTGAAGTGTTTTGCTTGAGTGATGTTTTACGTGCTCCATGTGCATCACTAGTGCATCCATCATGCATTCATGTTTTTCGAGTGCGCATTGCATCGTGTTGATTGGTGCTTGGTGTGTTTGTCTTGTTTAGAGCCGGAAGTTGAGCACGAGTTTTCCAACGAGGTTGAGCACGAGGTTTCCAACGAGTTTGAGCACGAGGACCCTTCTTTTGATCCGAACGTCTTCTCTTCAGGCAAGATGACCGAACCCCGATAACTTTACTATCTTCGCCTATTGCTAGTAGTCTCGATCTATAGTTTTGCCTCGATGCCCATGTTCTTCTTGTCAGCCTCCTACTTGTAACCAATTGCCATGTTTAACCACCCTACCTATGCAAACCGTTGCTTGGCTAAGTACGCTTCGCTCAGCCCTTCTTATAGCGTTGCTAGTTGCAGGTGAAGTGAAGATGCTTGCTCCATGTTGAAGTTTGGTTGGGTTATATCACACTATATAAATGCTTTAAATGAAATCATCTATATATTGGCAAGGGTGGAAGGCTAAGCCTTTTGCTTGGTGTTTTGTTCCACTCATGCCGTTAGGATCCGTATAAGCCGGTATTATGTTCCTTGATTATGCGTTCCTAACACGGTTGGGGTGTATGGGACCCCCTCGATAAACCGCTAAGTGCTAAGTCTTTTCCAGCAAGTCCCAACATTGGTACTATTTGCCTAATAACAAACCAAACATGCATAGGGAGTAATTAACCCTCTTTCTTAATCAACAACCCCGGGCCAGTGCTCCACATGAGTGTTGGTCCGAAACGGGGGTCCTGCAGGGCCGCCTTGGGGCAACCCGAGGTATCTGGCATACACCTGTAGCATCGCCCATCCGGTCGTGTCCTGAGACTTAGATACGCGCGGCTACTATCAGGGTGTCGACACGCCGGGAGGATTTGCTGGATTAGCCTTACCTTAGCTCGGTATATCTTGAGCACGGGATTCCGAGGATACTCGGGTCTTCCCACTTTGGAGTTGCGACTCCGCGGATCGTGGGCTTGTAATGGGTCAAGTTGGAACACCCCTGCAGGGTTTGAACTTTCGAAAGCCGTGCCCGCGGTTATGTGGCAGATGGGAGCTTGTTAATTCCGGTTGTAGATAACTTGACACAATGATGCTAATACACTACCAGCGTGTGTTCCGTGACTGTCAATTTCCGAATCGGGATTCGGGAGTTGAACACGGAGGGGTTATGTTTGTAAGCTTGTAGCTAGGATCACTTCGTGATCACTTCTCGCTTTGCCTTCTCTCCTCGCTCTCTCTGGCGTAAGTTAGTGCTAGTTGCTGCTGCAGACTCTTTGTTGTTCCTTCACCTCATTTTCTTTCTTCAGCCTTTCCTCACCTAAAGGCTTTGATAGTTCTGTTACCCGGGAACGGGATTGCTGAGTCCTCTGTGGCTCACAGTTACTTCACACACCAGATGCAGGTCCAGCTGTGAGCTATCCAGGTGATGGCACCGAGCTGGATTGGGAGTACGACGAGGAGCGTAGTCGTTACTACGTGCGCTACCCGGACGATCAGTAGTGGAGTCTCTTACTAGGATTCGATCCGCCTGTGGTTGTTTTATTTATCTGAGTTTGGTACTTTGACATTTGGCTTTTGCCCTTAGAGGGTTGTAGTGATCTTATTGTATGATGTTTGAGACTTGTACTGTTATTCTGTGACGTGGCGATTGTAAGCCAACTATTTTCAGTTTACTATCCCTCTTTTACATGAGTTGTGCAAAGATTACCAAACTTGAGATCATTCTAGGATGGACTTATGCCTTTAAGTCGTGCCTCGACACGTAGGAGGTATAATTCCATCCTGGGCATTACAAGTTGGTATCAGAGCCTTCTCCGACCTAGGAGCCCCCACTGTTTGATCGAACCGTTGACGGTTGAGTCTAGGCACACACTGAAAACTTTTGAGTCCTATATTATATCGGAGAGTAGGAATTCTTTGCTTCCCATCCCCTTTCTCTCTGGTGAGGACTCCTGACGTCTACTCTTGTCTCTCCTATCTTCAAAATTTGCACAAAATTTTTTTTAGGAATCCCGCGAGTATTCTGGGATTGTTTCGATGTTCTTGTGACAAGGATATTGTTCCCGATGCCTCCTGTTACCGAGGAGTTGAGCTTCGGGGTATCATTGTAACAAGCATATCGTGACAGTACTAAATACTTAAGACGGCCGACATCGAAAATCTCCCCTATACGGCCAGTGGCACGATAACCCCGACATCACCCAGTACTGGGGAGGTAGTTCGGGAGTATTGCCATAGCTTGTTATAGTGGATGCTTTTCGAAGGTCCGAGGTACACAGTTTCCGAGAAAGACTGGTTATGTGTTGAAGGATGGATACACCTGGATGTAGGTTAGAGTTGATTGCGCGGTGCTTCCCGTGTATCCCCAACACCTGATTGCATAACTGGAATCTTTCGGAAAGCTATAGGTGGGTTTTATCCAGTAGATCGTAGGCATTCTTCCAACGAATGCAGGTTAGTGAGTTCGGGGTTCGACATTGAGTGAAGGGGTTATATGACCGAGGTTACTATCAGGAGTTGCATCTTAAAGGGTCCTTGGCTATGCTGATCCGGGGATTGCAAAACCTTTTCGTAACGCGTTCATATGCTTTCAGCACAAAGATGTTAGAACGAAACTCCTCTCTTGTGTTTGTTCCTTCCGTACCTTGTTGTTTTATTATTTTATCCTTTTGATCCCTATGTGGCTTCTCGTGAAGACTGATGTTATCATTTAACTAAGAAATTCATTCGTTCCTCTTGTTCGGATGATTTCATTCGTTCTTATTGTTCGAATGATTATTGTGAAGACTTGTTGCAATTCATTCCATTGATTCAGCTTATTCCTTTTGTCAATCAATTGCTGATTCGTGGTCATCTCTTACAGGATGGCTCCGAAAAAGGTTCCGAATGCCAACCCAGAGGTGGAAGAGGTCCCAGAGCATCCTCCTTCACCTCCTCCTCCGCCTGAGGCTTGGAGAGCAATTATGCAGACTACTGCTCAGAACACTCAGTTGATGATGCAGATGATGCAGATGATGCAAGCTAATCAAGCTAATCAAGCTAATCAGGGCATTCCAATGAACCAAGGCAACTTCTTCCAGCAGCACCATGCTACCCTCAACCAGTTCTTGGCCAACAATCCTAAAGCTTTCAGTTACTGTGTCGACCCTCTTGATGCTGAAGATTGGCTGACCGATATCGAGAAGCATTTTGAGTGCAGTAACGTGAAAGAAGATGACTATGTGAAGTTTGCAGCCTTCCAACTGAAAGATCAAGCAGCTGATTGGTGGCAGCAGTACAAAGACTCAAGGCCGGGTCAAGTGATCTCGTGGGAGAACTTCTGCAAGGATTTCCGCTCGCATCACATTCCTACAAGTGTTATCGAGGGTATGCGTGAGCAATTCCGCAACCTCAAGCAGGGCTCCATGACAGTCTATCAGTATAATGTCAAGTTCCAAAACCTCGCTCGCTATGCAAAGCAAGACATACCTGATGCAAAGAGCAAAATCTATCAGTTCCGTGGAGGTCTCAAAGATGAACTTCAGCTTGCTCTCACTCTGTTCGAGCCAGACGAATTCGATAAGTTCTATAATATGGCTTTGAAACAAGAAGCAGCTCAGCTCAAGATGGAGGCTTCTAAGAAGAGAATTCGAGATGCTGTTCACTCTACCTCATCGTCTCAGTTGGCTGCGAAACAACAGAAATTCTGGCTTCCTCCTCCTCCAATGATTCGAGCTCCTTTCAACAACTCCAGCAACTTCAACAACTCCAACAACAAGAACTCTAGTGGTCGTGGTTTCTCCCACCCACCCAACCCAAGCAACCAGTCGAAGAAGCAGTTTCAGTCTCAAGGCTCCAAGTCCAGTGGCTCTCAGTTCCGTCCTCTCTCAGAAGTGACTTGCAACAAATGCACTCAGAAAGGTCACTATGCCAACAGATGTCCGAATCCGAAGCGTCTTCCTCCTCCACCACCTGTGAGTTCAGCTATTGTCAGGCATGATCCAAAGGCTGCCAGGGTCAATCTGATGAATGCAGCACAAGCAGAGGCTTCTTCTGATGTTATTCTGGGTAACCTTCCAGTTAACTCTATCCCAGCTAAAGTGTTATTTGATTCGGGTGCTTCTTGCTCTTTTATGTCATATCCTTTTGCATCCAAGCACGATTTTGTCACCAAAAATCTGCCAAGGGAGTTAACAGTTATTTCTCCGGGAAGACGAATGCACTCCAGTGTCTATGCTCCGGATATTTCTATTCGCATGGGTGATTATCGATTTTTGGCTTCTCCGGTGGTTCTTGGTCATTCTGATATCGACCTCATTCTCGGAATGGATTGGCTTTCTCAGCACGATGCTCACATTGATTGTGCTCAAAAGGAAGTCAAATTGACTCATTCTGATGAAGATGTGATTATCTTCGCCTCCAGGGATAATACTATTCGGCTTTTCTCTCTTAATGATAAGGGTGAAATTAATGCCATAGAGCAAATTCCAGTGGTGAATGAATATCAAAACGTCTTTCCAGAAGAACTTCCAGGCATGCCTCCACACCGTCAGGTGGAGTTTGTCATTGAACTCGAGCCGGGCACCGAACCTGTTTGTCGGCGTCCATACAAGCTCTCTTCAGATGAATTGAAGGAATTGAAGAAACAGTTGGATGAACAGGAGCGTATGGGTCTCATCAGACCGAGTACATCTCCGTGGGGCTGTGGTGTCTTATTTGTCAAGAAGAAAGATGGCACGGAGCGTCTCTGTGTTGACTACCGGCCACTGAACAAGAAGACGATTAAGAACAAGTATCCGCTCCCCAACATCAATGAACTCTTTGAGCAGCTCAAAGGAGCTAAAGTATTCTCTAAGCTTGACCTCCGAATGGGCTACCATCAAATTCGCATTCGCGAGGAAGACATTCCCAAGACGGCGTTCAGAACGAGCTACGGTTCATATGAGTATACCGTCATGTCCTTCGGTCTCGCCAATGCTCCTCCTACCTTTTCAAGGATGATGCATTACATCTTCAACCCCTATACTGGCGAGTTTGTGCTTGTGTATCTGGATGATATTTTGGTGTTTTCCAAGAATGAAGAAGATCACGAAAAGCACTTGCGTCTGGTTCTTGATCGACTCCGAGAGCACAAATTCTATGCCAAGTTCTCAAAGTGCGAGTTTTGGCTCGATAAGGTTCTCTACCTAGGCCACATTATCTCAGCTGACGGTATTGCGGTTAATCCCGAGAAAGTTGAAGCAATTGTCAACTGGGAAGCTCCTCAGAACGTCAAGCAGCTCCGCAGTTTTCTGGGTCTTGCCAGCTATTGCAGAAGGTTTGTGGAGAACTTCTCCAAGATTGCCAAGCCTCTTTCCAACCTCCTTCAGAAGAATGTCAAATACTTTTGGTCTCCCGAGTGTGAAGTGGCTTTCAAAACACTCAAAGAGAAGCTTGTCTCAGCTCCAGTTCTGATTCCTCCAGATGAATCCAAGCCCTATGAAGTGTTCTGTGACGCTTCTCTTCAAGGTCTTGGTGGTGTGCTTATGCAAGATAAGAGAATTGTGGCATACACTTCACGTCAGCTAAAGCCAGCTGAGAAGAACTATCCCACACATGATCTCGAGCTAGCAGCTGTGGTACATGCTCTGATTACGTGGAGACATCTGTTGTTGGGCAGAAAGGTCGACATCTTCACTGATCACAAGAGCTTGAAGTACATCTTCACGCAGCCGCATCTGAACCTCCGCCAGACTCGTTGGGTCGAGATGATCCAAGAGTACAACCCCAGCATTGAGTACACTCCAGGCAAGGCGAATGTGATTGCAGATGCTCTGAGCAGAAAGGCATATTGCAATAGCCTTCTTATCAAACCACACCAGCCTGAGCTTTGTGAAGCTTTCAGGAAGCTCAACCTTCAGGTTGTTCCGCAGGGTTTTCTTGCAAATCTCCAAATTGCTCCTACCTTGGAAGATCAAGTCCGTGAGGCCCAGCTCAGTGATACCATGGTGAAGAAGGTGAAACATGGGATTGCAAAGGGCACTCCAAAATATAAGTGTTTCCGTGTTGATGAGAGAGATACCTTGTTCTTCGAGGACAGACTCGTTGTTCCCAAAGGTGATCTCAGGAAGCTCATAATGGAAGAAGCTCATGACTCTCTCCTTTCCATTCATCCTGGCAGTTCCAAGATGTATCAAGATCTCAAGCAATCTTACTGGTGGACACGCATGAAAAGGGAGATTGCCCAATTCGTGAATGAATGTGATGTATGCAGAAGAGTGAAAGCAGAACATCAACGTCCAGCCGGTCTTCTCCAACCTCTTCCTATTCCTGAGTGGAAGTTCGACCACATTGAAATGGACTTCGTCACTGGCTTTCCTAAATCCAAGCGAGGCAATGATGCTATCTTTGTGGTGATTGACAAGCTTACCAAAGTCGCTCACTTTCTTCCAGTCAAAGAATCAATCAATGCAGCTCAACTTGCAGAGCTGTACACTTCCAGAATTGTGTCCCTACATGGCATTCCTCAAGTGATATCCTCAGACCGTGGCAGCTTGTTCACATCAAAGTTCTGGGACTCCTTTCAGTCCGCCATGGGCACGAAGATCAGGTTCAGCACTGCCTTTCACCCTCAGACTAGTGGTCAAGTCGAGCGTGTGAATCAGATCCTTGAAGATATGCTCAGAGCCTGTGTCATCTCTTTCGGCATGAAATGGGAGGACTGTCTTCCATTTGCAGAATTCTCTTACAACAACAGCTTTCAAGCAAGTGCAGGCAAAGCACCGTTTGAAATTCTCTATGGCAGAAAGTGCCGTACCCCTCTCAACTGGTCTGAAACAGGCGAACGCCAACTTCTTGGCAATGATTTGATCTCTGAAGCCGAAGAAATGTGCAAAGTCATACGTGAGAATCTCAAGGCCGCTCAGTCGCGTCAGAAGAGTTACTATGACGGAAAGCATCGTGATTTGGCTTTCGACATCGGTGATCATGTCTATCTCCGAGTTTCTCCGATGAAAGGAACCCAAAGGTTCGGTATCAAAGGAAAGCTTGCTCCTAGATACGTCGGGCCTTTCAAAATTCTTGGCAAAAGAGGCGATCTAGCCTATCAGCTCGAGCTCCCTTCCAACTTTGCAAATGTTCATGATGTCTTCCATGTTTCTCAACTGCGCAAATGCTTCAAGGCACCTGAGCGCATGATTCCGTTTGAGGAGATTGATCTTCAACAAGACCTTTCCTACCGAGAGCATCCTGTTGCAATTCTCGAAGAAACTGAACGCAAGACTCGCAACAAGACCATCAAGTTTCTGAAAGTCAAGTGGTCACATCACACAGACCGAGAAGCTACCTGGGAACGAGAAGATCATCTTCGTTCCGAGTACCCTTCCTTTTTCCAGTCCTAGATCTCGGGACGAGATCTTTTTGTAGTAGAGGAGAGTTTGTAATGCCCCGGATGTAATACTTTCCCTTTTGGGCTTATAATAAATCTCCGGCTTCATCTATTTCCATTTCGGGCTCTTTGTCTTTCGGGTTTTCGTCGTTTTGTTGTGTGAGTGTGTGGCATTCATTCATATCATGTAGACATGTGCATTGCATTGCATTTGTGTTGTGGGTTGCATCCGGTTCGTGGCGTTTCTTCCCGTTGTCCGTTTCGCGTTCCGGAGCTCCCTCACGTATCCGTGACGTCCCGTAGGCCTACTTTGTTGTTCGGGCGTTTTTCGTTACCGGTGTGCCGCGAGGTTGTGTTGTGTGTTGTTGTTTTGTTGTGTGCAACCCGCCTCTCAAATCTCGTCTCGTTTGGACTCCGTTGACTTTTTCCTCCGTTGCTCGTGTGGGCCCGAAGTGCCTTCGCTTCGTGTCCCGAAAATACCCCCACTGCTTTCTTTTATCTCCGTCTGGTCCTTTTAAATCATCCCGCGATCGGATCCGTTGGATCACGATCGTAGGGCTCCTAAACAACCCTAGTCTCCAAACCCTAGTCTAAATTGCTTTATATAGACCCCTAGGTCTATTTGGACATTCCCCTTCTTCTTCCCTAAATTTCAGATCTGAGATCCCCAAAAAAAAATCACGGATCCCGAAGGATCCATCCGCCGCCGCAAATCCTGCCGGCTCGGAGCCCCTCGCGGTTCCTTCGATCTGCCTCCGAGGTCAACGCCTCGATCGACCAGGCTGGGCGCTCGACCAGCCTCCCAGCGACCGAGCCGGGCGCTCGCCAGGGCCGCGGCGGGACCAGTTCGACGCGCCAGCTCGCGGTGCCCCTCCCCGGCCCGTACGCCGCGTGGGCCGTCGCCCTGGGGGGACCGCTTCGCCGCCGAAACGAGCCCGACGCCAGCCGCCATCCTCCGCGCCACTGTGGGCCGGCAGTTCCGCGCCGGGAGGCCCACTCCACCTCGCCGCACAGCCAGCCGGGCCGCTCCCCGCGCCCGAGCGGGCCCGTCCCGTCGTCCGGCTTCGCCGCGCGGGCTCCCTCCAGCCGCCGCCGCTTCCTCCGCCAGGCGCTTGGGCCTGGGCCCAGCCGCAGCCGCCGCGGTGGGCCGCCGCCTCCGCGCCGCTACTGTTCATCCTCGGATCGGGCCGGATCCGCAGCCGAGGCCCATCCACTGTTCATCTCCGGATCCGTTACTGTAGCTGCAGATCTGGAGAGGTTGACTTTTTCCCTAAGCCCCTGTTTTTCCTGTTCTGAGATGCCTACTTTGACCTGCTGTATCTTTTACTGTGGTGCTCCGTTTTGCGCGTATAGCATGTCCAGATGTTCGTGGAGATGCCCTCTACGTTTTACCTGTTGTAGTCATGCATGTTAGAGGTCATCTTGACACTTGTTTTGCTGTTGCAAGAGGGCATCATGATATAAACTGCTGTTATGTGTTATTTTCATGCCACCTTTGACATGTGACAACTTTTAGCTCGTTTGTCCAAACGATGCAAATGACATGTCCACGTGTTCGTCTTGCCACGAACTACGTGTTGTGTGTGATAGGTTGCATGGTAGATGTTTTGTTTCCTTGTTATCATCGTTGCAAGATGCCATGTTCACATGTTGTGTTTTCACTTGTTATGAAATGCCATCTTGTTGAGCTCGTTGTAATCGGTGTGTTCACCACAATGATGCATGCTTGTGTGTTTCGGGATCACCGTCATATGTATTTTGATGAGGTGCTTACCCTTTGCCATGTTTAGTTTCGAGGTGTCTTAAACATGCTCTTTTTGATGCTATGATGATGTTGCTGTTTTAGGACTTAGTGAAATTTCACTAAGTCTGAAATCTGTAACGTTCCGATGCCATGTTCGTGTGATGTTGTAGGACAAAGCATGATAGTTTTGGGGTGGATTTTGATTGTTCCATGAAGTATATATTGTTGTCTTTCCATCCATGTCCTCACATGTCCATTTGAGTGGCTGTAGCATGTTTATCTTTTGCTCCAAACTTTCAATAAAATTCTGCTGCCAGAATTTTATTTCAAAGTTCAATATGTCCAAGATCATTGCTATTGATCCGTGACTCCGTTGAGGGTGCACTTTGGACCTAGTTGCTGTACATTATATCTAGTTTATGTTCAAGTCCTTTGCCATGCTTTTTGGGTGCTGTAGATTAATTATTTTGAGCTCCCAAGATGCTATGTTGCTGTAATTTTCAGTTTTCGCTCAAATCTTGTTTCGGGCATAACTTTTAGCCCGTAACTCCGATTTCAGCGAATCTTATATCAAACTTGGGTGATTTTCTGTGTAGATTAATAATATCAGGTTGTTATCTTGTTTTGAGGTGTTTTTCTTGAGTGATGTTTTCCGTGCTCCATGTGCTTCACTAGTGCATCCATCATGCATACATGTTTTTCGAGTGCGCATTGCATCGTGTTGATTGGTGCTTGGTGTGTTTATCTTGTTTAGAGCCGGAAGTTGAGCACGAGTTTTCCAACGAGGTTTCCAACGAGTTTGAGCACGAGGACCCTTCTTTTGATCCGAACGTCTTCTCTTCAGGCAAGATGACCGAACCCCGATAACATTACTATCTTTGCCTATTGCTAGTAGTCTCGATCTATAGTTTTGCCTCGATGCCCATGTTCTTCTTGTCAGCCTCCTACTTGTAACCAATTGCCATGTTTAACCACCCTACCTATGCAAACCGTTGCTTGGCTAAGTACGCTTCGCTCAACCCTTCTTATAGCGTTGCTAGTTGCAGGTGAAGTGAAGATGCTTGCTCCATGTTGAAGTTTGGTTGGGTTATATCACACTATATAAATGCTTTAATTGAAATCACCTATATATTGGCAAGGGTGGAAGGCTAAGCCTTTTGCTTGGTGTTTTGTTCCACTCATGCCGTTAGGATCCGTATAAGCCGGTTTTATGTTCCTTGATTATGCGTTCCTAACACGGTTGGGGTGTATGGGACCCCCTCGATAAACCGCTAAGTGCTAAGTCTTTTCCAGCAAGTCCCAACATTGGTACTATTCGCCTAACACAACTAAAACCTTTCCGAGGGAGTAATTAACCCGAGGCTTAATTAATTCAACCCCCCTGGGCCAGTGCTCGATTTGAGTGTTGGTCCAAACTAGAGTCGTGTGCGGGGCCCCCCTTGGCAACTTGGGTATTTCGGCCACTGTACGCTGTGCTCATCCGGTCGTGGCCTGAGACTAGATACGCGCGGCTACTATCAGGGTGTCGGCACGCCGGGAGTATTTGCTGGATTAGCCTTACCTTAGCTCGGTATATCTTGAGCACGGGATTCCGAGGATACTCGGGTCTTCCCACTTTGGAGTTGCGACTCCGCGGATCGTGGGCTTGTAATGGGTCAAGTTGGAACACCCCTGCAGGGTTTGAACTTTCGAAAGCCGTGCCCGCGGTTATGTGGCAGATGGGAGCTTGTTAATTCCGGTTGTAGATAACTTGACACAATGATACTAATACACTACCAGCGTGTGTTCCGTGACTGTCAATTTCCGAATAGGGATTCGGGAGTTGAACATGGAGGGGTTATGTTTGTGAGCTTGTAGCTAGGATCACTTCGTGATCACTTCTCGCCGATGCCTTCTCTTCTCGCTCTCACTTGCGTAAGATAGATGCTAGTTGCTGCTGCAGACTTGTTCTTTCTTCAGCCTTTCCCTCACCTAAAGGCTTTGATAGTTCTGTTACCCGGGAACGGGATTGCTGAGTCCTCTGTGGCTCACAGTTACTTCACACACCAGATGCAGGTCCAGCTGTGAGCTATCCAGGTGATGGCACCGAGCTGGATTGGGAGTACGACGAGGAGCGTAGTCGTTACTACGTGCGCTACCCGGACGATCAGTAGTGGAGTCTCTTACTAGGATTCGATCCGCCTGTGGTTGTTTTATTTATCTGAGTTTGGTACTTTGACATTTGGCTTTTGCCCTTAGAGGGTTGTAGTGATCTTATTGTATGATGTTTGAGACTTGTACTGTTATTCTGTGACGTGGCGATTGTAAGCCAACTATTTTCAGTTTACTATCCCTCTTTTACATGAGTTGTGCAAAGATTACCAAACTTGAGATCATTCTAGGATGGACTTATGCCTTTAAGTCGTGCCTCGACACGTAGGAGGTATAATTCCATCCTGGGCATTACAAATAACCAATAGCGGGATCTGGATACCCATATTGGTTCCCACATGTTTCTCGATGATCTCATCGGATGAACCACGATGTCAAGGATTCAGGCAATCCCGTATACAATTCCCTTTGTCTCGTCGGTATGTTACTTGCCCGAGATTCGATCGTCGGTATCTCTATACCTAGTTCAATCTCGTTACCGGCAAGTCTCTTTACTCGTTACCGTAATGCATAATCCCGTGACCAACTACTTAGTCACTTTGAGCTCATTGAGATGACGTATTACCGAGTGGGCCCGGAGATACCTCTCCGTCACACGGAGTGACAAATCCCAGTCTCGATCCATGTCAACTCAACAGACACCCTCGGAGATACCTGTAGAGTACCTTTATAGTCACCCAGTTACGTTGCGACGTTTGGCACACACAAAGCACTCCTACGGTGTCAGTGAGATACATGATCTCATGGTCATAGGAACTTATACTTGACATGCAGAAAACTATAGCGATAACTGACACGATCAAAAGCTATGTTTAACGTTTGGGTCTCGTCCATCACATCATTCTCCTAATGATGTGATCCCGTTATCAAATGACAACTCATGTCTATGACCTGGAAACCGCGGTCATCTTTGATCAACGAGCTAGTCCTGTAGAGGCTCACTAGGGACATAAAGTCTGTCTATTTATCCACACATGTATTTGAGTTTCCAATCAATACAATTATAGCATGGATAATAAACGATTATCATGAACAAGGAAATATAATAATAACTCTTTTATTATTGCCTCTAGGGCATATTTCCAACAGTCTCCCACTTGCACTAGAGTCAATAATCTAGCATTACAAGGTAATGAATCTAACACCCATAGAGTCTTGGTGTTGATCGTGCTTAGCCCGTGGAAGAGGCTTAGTCAACGGATCTGCAACATTCAAATCCGTGTGTACTTTGCAAATGTTTATGTCCTCCTCCTTGACCGAATCGCGGATGGAATTGAAGCGTCGCTTTATGTGTCTGGTCCTCTTGTGAAACCTTGGTTCCTTGGCTAGAGCAATGGCACCAGTGTTGTCACAGAACAGAGTCATTGGGTTCAGTGCACTAGGCACAACTCCAAGATCTGTCATGAACTCCTTCATCCAGACACCTTCCTTAGCCGCCTCCGAGGCAGCTATATACTCCGCTTCACATGTAGAATCTGCTACCACGCTCTGCTTGGAACTGCACCAGCTTACCGCTCCCCCGTTGAGAATATATACGTATCCGGTTTGTGACTTAGAGTCATCCGGATCAGTGTCAAAGCTTGCATCGACGTAACCCTTTACGACGAGCTCTTGATCACCTCCATAAACGAGAAACATATCCTTAGTCCTTTTCAGGTACTTCAGGATATTCTTGACCGCTGTCCAGTGATCCAAACCAGGATTACTCTGAAACCTTCCGGCCATACTTATGGCAAGGCTGACATCTGGTCTTGTGCACAGCATTGCATACATGATAGAGCCTATGGCTGAAGCATAGGGGACGACACTCATCTTTTCTCTATCATCCGCAGTCACTGGGCATTGAGTCTTACTCAACTTCGTACCTTGCAATACCGGCAAGAACCCCTTCTTGGATTGATCCATTTTGAACTTCTTCAAAACTTTATCAAGGTATGTGCTTTGTGAAAGTCCTATCAAGCGTCTTGATCTATCTCTATAGATCTTGATGCCCAATATGAAAGCAGCTTCACCGAGATCTTTCATCGAAAAACTCTTGTTCAAATACCCCTTCACGCTATCCAAAAATTCTATATTGTTTCCAATCAGCAATATGTCATCCACATATAATATTAGAAACGCTATAGAGCTCCCACTCACTTTCTTGTAAATACAAGCTTCTCCGTAAACTTGTACAAACCCAAACGCTTTGATCACCTCATCAAAGCGAAGATTCCAACTCCGAGATGCTTGCACCAGCCCATAAATGGAACGCTGGAGCTTGCATACTTTGTCAGCATTCTCTGGATCGACAAAACCTTCTGGTTGTATCATATACAACTCTTCCTTAAGATAACCGTTAAGGAACGCTGTTTTGACATCCATCTGCCAAATTTCATAATCGAAATATGCAGCTATTGCTAACATGATTCGGACGGATTTAAGCATCGCTACGGGTGAGAAAGTCTCATCGTAGTCAATTCCTTGAACTTGTGAAAAACCCTTTGCCACAAGCCGAGCTTTATACACGGCGACATTCCCGTCAGCGTCCGTCTTCCTCTTAAAAATCCATTTATTCTGAATGGCCTTCCGCCCTTCAGGTAATACTTCCAAAGTCCATACTTTGTTTTCATACATGGATCCCATCTCGGATTTCATGGCCTCTAACCATTTGTCGGAATCTGGGCCCACCATCGCTTCTCCATAGCTCGTAGGTTCACCGTTGTCTAACAACATGACCTCCAAGACAGGGTTACCATACCACTCAGGTGCAGTGCGTACCCTTGTCGACCTACGAGGTTCGGTAGTAACTTGATCAGAAGCTTCTTGATCATCATCATTGGCTTCCTCTTCAACCTCTGCAGGCTCCACAAAAACATCTTTTTGTGCTGCGCTACTTTCTGGTTGAAGCAGAGGTTCAATAACCTCATCAAGCTCTACCTTCCTCCCACTCAATTCTTTCGAGAGGAACTCTTTCTCGAGAAAGGACCCGTTCTTAGCGACAAACACTTTGCCCTCGGATCTGAGATAGAAGGTGTACCCAACTGTTTCTTTTGGGTATCCTATGAAGACACATTTGTCCGCTTTGGGTTCGAGCTTTTCTGGCTGAAGCCTTTTGACATAAGCATCGCAACCCCAAACCTTGAGAAAAGACAACTTAGGTTTCTTACCAAACCACAGTTCATACGGTGTTGTCTCAACGGACTTAGATGGAGCCCTATTTAAAGTGAATGCAGCTGTCTCTAACGCATATCCCCAAAACGATAGTGGCAAGTCGGCAAGAGACATCATAGAACGTACCATATCCAATAGGGTTCGATTACGACGTTCGGACACACCATTACGCTGTGGTGTTCCAGGTGGCGTCAACTGTGAAACAATTCCACATTTTCTTAAGTGATCACCAAACTCATAACTCAGATATTCTCCCCCTCGATCAGATCGTAGGAACTTGATCTTCTTGTTACGATGATTTTCAACTTCACTCTGAAATTGCTTGAACTTTTCAAAAGTTTCAGACTTATGCTTCATTAAGTAAATATACCCATATCTACTTAAGTCGTCAGTGAAGGTGAGAAAATAACGATATCCACCGCGCGCCGTTACACTCATCGGACCGCACACATCAGTATGTATGATTTCCAATAAGTTACTTGCCCGTTCCATTGTCCCTGAAAACGGGGTCCTTGTCATCTTGCCCATGAGGCACGGCTCGCACGTGTCAAGTGATTCAAAATCAAGAGACTCCAAAAGTCCATCAGCATGGAGCTTCCTCATGCGTTTTACGCCGATATGACCGAGACGGCAGTGCCACAAGAAAGTGGTATTATCATTATCTACTCTACATCTTTTGGCATCAATGTTATGAACATGTGTATCATCACTATCGAGATTCAATAAGAATAAACCCCTAACTTCGGGTGCATGACCATAAAAGATATTACTCATATAAATAGAACAACCATTATTCTCTGACTTAAATGAGTAACCGTCTCGCAATAAACAAGATCCAGATATAATGTTCATGCTTAACGCAGGCACTAAATAACAATTATTCAGGTTCATAACTAATCCCGATGGTAATCGAAGAGCGAGCGTGCCGACGGCAATCACATCAACCTTGGAACCGTTTCCCACGCGCATCGTCACTTCGTCCTTCGCCAGCCTCCGTTTATTCCGCAGTTCCTGTTTAGAGTTGCAAATGTGAGCAACCGAACCGGTATCAAATACCCAGGCACTACAACGAGAGTTGGTAAGGTACACATCAATAACATGTATATCACATATACCTTTGTTGTTGTTGGCCCCCTTCTTGTCCGCCAGATACTTGGGGCAGTTCCGCTTCCAGTGGCCGTTCCCCTTGCAATAGAAACACTCAGTCTCTGGCTTGGGCCCAGCCTTGGGTTTCTTCACTGGATTAGCAACTGCTTTGCCACCCTTCTTAGAGTTACCCTTCTTGCCCTTGCCATTCTTCTTGAAACTGGTGGTTTTATTGACCATCAACACTTGATACTCCTTCTGGATGTCTGCCTCAGCGACTTTCAGCATCGAAAACAGCTCGGCGATGGTTTTGTTCATCCCTTGCATGTTATACTGCTGCACGAAGCTCTTGTATCTAGGAGGGAGTGACTGGAGAATTCTGTCAATGATAGCCTCATCCGGGAACACAAGTCCCAGATCAGCTATGCGGGTATAGTACCCAGACATCTTCAGTAAGTACTCACTGACAGACGAATTCTCCTCCATCTTGCAAGCAAAGAATTTATCGGTGGTCTCATACCTCTCGATCTTAGCATTCTTTTCAAAGATGAACTTCAACTCCTGGTACATCTCATATGCACCATGACGTTCAAAACGCCTTTGAAGTCCTCCTTCCAAGCCGTACAACATGGCACACTACACTATCGAATAGTCATCCGAACGTGTCTGCCAGACGTTCAAAACGTCTGCAGGGGCTGTAGGAGCGGGGGGGTCACCTAGCGGTGCATTTAGGACATAAACCTTTTGGGCAGCTGTGAGGATGATCCTCAGATTGCGGAGCCAGTCCACAAAGTTGCTCCCATCATCTTTCAGTTTAGCTTTCTCTAGGAACGCATTAAAATTCAGGGGAGCTACTGCGCGAGCCATCTACAACAAAAGATTTGCAAAGACATTTTTAGACTATTGTTCATGATAAGTGAGTTACTACCTAATCAAATTAATTATAACTCCCACTCAAATTGACATCCCTCTGGTCATTCGAGCGTGACATGATCCAAATTCACCAACCCAAGTCCGATCATCACGTGAGATGAGGTGGTGTCAATGGTGAACATCAACATGTTGATCATATCTACTATATGACTCATGCTCGACCTTTCGGTCCTCCGTGTTCCGAGGCCATGTCTGTACATGCTAGGCTCGTCAAGTCTAACCCGAGTGTTCTGCATGTGCAAAACTGGCTTGCACCCGTTGTATGCGAACGTAGAGTCTATCACACCCGATCATCACGTGGTGCTTCGAAACGACGAACCTTCGCAACGGCGCACACTCGGGGGGAACACAATTTTATCTTGAAATTTTAGTGAAGGATCATCTTATGATGCTACCGTCGTCCTAAGCAAAATAAGATGCATAAAAGGATTAACATCACATGCAAATCATAAGTGACATGATATGGCCATCAACTCGTGCTTTTGATCTCCATCTCCAAAGCACCGGCATGATCTCCATCGTCACCGGCGCCACACCATGATCTCCATCATCATGATCTCCATCATCGTGTTGCCATCGGGGTTGTCGTGCGCCCACCATGTTCTTACTACTATTGCTACCGTTTAGCGATAAAGTAAAGCATTACAAAGCGCTTAATGATTGACACACAGGTCATACAAAAATTAAAGACAACCCTATGGCTCCTGCCGGTTGCCGTATGCATCGACATGCAAGTCGATATTAACTATTACAACATGATCATCTCATACATCAAATATATTTCATCATGTCATTGGCCATATCATATCACATACATACCCTGCAAAAACAAGTTAGACGTCCTCTAATTTGTTGTTGCATGTTTTACGTGGCTGCTATGGGTATCTAGCAAGAACGCTTCTTACCTACGCAAAACCACAACGGTGATATTCAAGTTGCTATTTAACCTTCTACAAGGACTGCCTTGTTCTATTCCGATTCAACTAAGATAGGAGAGACAGACACCCGCCAGCCATCTTATGCAACGAAAGTCACATGTCTGTCGATGGAACCGGTCTCATGTACGTGGACATGTAAAGTTGGTCCGGGCCGCTTCATCCTATAATACCGCTGAATCAAGAAAGACTAAGGAGGGCAGCAATTTAAACATCAACGCCACAAACCCTTTTGTGTTCTACTCGAGAAAGCATCTACGCAAGATCCTAGCTCATGATGCCACTGTTGGGGAACGTTGCATGGGAAACAAAAATTTTCCTACCGTTCACCAAGATCAATCTAGTAGATGCAACTACGAGGGGAGAGTGTGATCTACGTACCCTTGTAGATCGCTAATCGGAAGCGTTATGAACGCGGATGATGGAGTCGTACTCGTCGCGATTCAGATCGCCGAAGACCTAGCACCGAAGCAACGGTGCCTCCGCGTTCTTCACACGTACGGCTCGGGGACGTCTCCTCCTTCTTGATCCAGCAAGGGGTGGAGGAGAGGTTGATGGAGAACCGGCAGCACGACGGCGTGGTGGTGATGGTGGAGAAGAACTCCAGCAGGGCTTCGCCTAAGCACCGCGGGAGAAGAAGATGTAACGGGAGAGGGAGGGCAGCACCGAGGCACAAACTGTGTTGGCTGCCCTCCCTTTGCCCCACTATATATAGGGGGGGTGGAGAGGTGAGGGCGCCCTAGGGTTTCCCCCTAGGGGCCGGCGGCCAGGGCAAGGGGAGGGGGCGGCGGCGAGGGCAGGGGGGCGCGGCCAGGCCCTAGGGTTTCCCCCCCTAGGTGCCTTGCCCCCCAAGGCCAAGGGGTGCGGCCAGCCCTAGGGGGTCCCACCCCCTTAGCCGCATGAGGAGAGGGCCCAGGGGGGGCGCACAGCCCCCTGAGGGCTGTGGTGTTCCCCCTTGTGGCCCACTAGGCCCAGAACCACTTCCGGACCCTCCGAAACCCCTTCCGGTACTCCGCCGATTTCCCGATGCTCCCCGGAACACTTCCGGTACTCCGAAACCTTTCATCCTATATATCAATCTTCGTCTCCGGACCATTCCGGAGACCCTCGTCATGTCCGGGATCTCATCCGGGACTCCGAACAACCTTCGATAACCATACACTTTTCTCACTAACAACCCTAGCGTCACCGAACGTTAAGTGTGTAGACCCTGCGGGTTCGGAAACCATGTAGACATGACCGAGACACTCCCAGGTCAATAACCAATAGCGGGATCTGGATACCCATATTGGTTCCTACATGTTTCTCGATGATCTCATCGGATGAACCACGATGTCAAGGATTCAGGCAATCCCGTATACAGTTCCCTTTGTCTCGTCGGTATGTTACTTGCCCGAGATTCGATCGTCGGTATCTCTATACCTAGTTCAATCTCGTTACCGGCAAGTCTCTTTACTCGTTACCGTAATACATAATCCCGTGACCAACTACTTAGTCACTTTGAGCTCATTGAGATGACGTATTACCGAGTGGGCCCGGAGATACCTCTCCGTCACACGGAGTGACAAATCCCAGTCTCGATCCATGTCAACTCAACAGACACCCTCGGAGATACCTGTAGAGTACCTTTATAGTCACCCAGTTACGTTGTGACGTTTGGCACACACAAAGCACTCCTACGGTGTCAGTGAGTTACATGACCTCATGGTCATAGGAACTTATACTTGACATGCAGAAAACTATAGCGATAACTGACACGATCAAAAGCTATCTTTAACGTTTGGGTCTTGTCCATCACATCATTCTCCTAATGATGTGATCCCGTTATCAAATGACAACTCATGTCTATGACCTGGAAACCGCGGTCATCTTTGATCAACGAGCTAGTTCTGTAGAGGCTCACTAGGGACACAAAGTCTGTCTATTCATCGACACATGTATTTGAGTTTCCAATCAATACAGTTATAGCATGGATAATAAACGATTATCATGAACAAGGAAATATAATAATAACTCTTTTATTATTGCCTCTAGGGCATATTTCCAACAGTCTCCCACTTGCACTAGAGTCAATAATCTAGCATTACAAGGTAATGAATCTAACACCCATAGAGTCTTGGTGTTGATCGTGCTTAGCCCGTGGAAGAGGCTTAGTCAACGGATCTGCAACATTCAAGTCCGTGTGTACTTTGCAAATGTTTATGTCCTCCTCCTTGACTGAATCGCGGATGGAATTGAAGCGTCGCTTTATGTGTCTGGTCCTCTTGTGAAACCTTGGTTCCTTGGCTAGAGCAATGGCACCAGTGTTGTCACAGAACAGAGTCATTGGGTTCAGTGCACTAGGCACAACTCCAAGATCTGTCATGAACTCCTTCATCCAGACACCTTCCTTTGCCGCCTCCGAGGCAGCTATATACTCCGCTTCACATGTAGAATCAGCTACCACGCTCTGCTTGGAACTGCACCAGCTTACCGCTCCCCCGTTGAGAATATATACGTATCCGGTTTGAGACTTAGAGTCATCCGGATCAGTGTCAAAGCTTGCATCGACGTAACCCTTTACGACGAGCTCTTGATCACCTCCATAAATGAGAAACATATCCTTAGTCCTTTTCAGGTACTTTAGGATATTCTTGACCGCTGTCCAGTGATCCATACCAGGATTACTTTGAAACCTTCCGGCCATACTTATGGCAAGGCTGACATCTGGTCTTGTGCATAGCATTGCATACATGATAGAGCCTATGGCTGAAGCATAGGGGACGACACTCATCTTTTCTCTATCTTCCGCAGTCACTGGGCACTGAGTCTTACTCAACTTTGTACCTTGCAATACTGGCAAGAACCCCTTCTTGGATTGATCCATTTTGAACTTCTTCAAAACTTTATCAAGGTATGTGCTTTGTGAAAGTCCTATCAAGCGTCTTGATCTATCTCTATAGATCTTGATGCCCAATATGAAAGCAGCTTCACCGAGATCCTTCATTGAAAAACTCTTGTTCAAATACCCCTTCACGCTATCCAAAAATTCTATATTGTTTCCAATCAGCAATATGTCATCCACATATAATATTAGAAACGCTATAGAGCTCCCACTCACTTTCTTGTAAATACAAGCTTCATTGTAAACTTGTATAAACCCAAACGCTTTGATCACCTCATCAAAGCGAAGATTCCAACTCCGAGATGCTTGCACCAGCCCATAAATGGAACGCTGGAGCCTGCATACTTTGTCAGCATTCTCTGGATCGACAAAACCTTCTGGTTGCATCATATACAACTCTTCCTTAAGAAAACCGTTAAGGAACGCTGTCTTGACATCCATCTGCCAAATTTCATAATCGAAATATGCAGCTATTGCTAACATGATTCGGACGGATTTAAGCATCGCTACGGGTGAGAAAGTCTCATCGTAGTCAATCCCTTGAACTTGTGAAAAACCCTTTGCCACAAGTCGAGCTTTATACACGATGACATTACCGTCAGCGTCCGTCTTCCTCTTAAAAATCCATTTATTCTGAATGGCCTTCTGCCCTTCAGGTAATACTTCCAAAGTCCATACTTTGTTTTCATACATGGATCCCATCTCGGATTTCATGGCCTCTAACCATTTGTCGGAATCCGGGCCCACCATCGCTTCTCCATAGCTCGTAGGTTCACCGTTGTCTAACAACATGACCTCCAAGACAGGGTTACCATACCACTCAGGTGCAGTGCGTACCCTTGTCGACCTACGAGGTTCGGTAGTAACTTGATCAGAAGCTTCTTGATCATCATCATTGGCTTCCTCTTCAACCTCTGCAGGCTCCACAAAAACATCCTTTTGTGCTGCGCTACTCTCTGGTTGAAGCAGAGGTTCAATAACCTCATCAAGTTCTACCTTCCTCCCACTCAATTCTTTCGAGAGAAACTCTTTCTTGAGAAAGGACCCGTTCTTAGCGACAAACACTTTGCCTTCGGATCTGAGATAGAAGGTGTACCCAACACTTTCTTTTGGGTATCCTATGAAGACACATTTGTCCGCTTTGGGTTCGAGCTTTTCTGGCTGAAGCCTTTTGACATAAGCATCGCAACCCCAAACCTTGAGAAAAGACAACTTCGGTTTCTTACTAAACCATAGTTCATACGGTGTTGTCTCAACGGACTTAGATGGAGCCCTATTTAAAGTGAATGCGGCTGTCTCTAACGCATATCCCCAAAACGATAGTGGCAAATCGGCAAGAGACATCATAGAACGCACCATATCTAATAGGGTTCGATTACGACGTTCGGACACACCATTACGCTGTGGTGTTCCAGGTGGCGTCAACTGTGAAACAATTCCACATTTTCTTAAGTGATCACCAAACTCATAACTCAGATATTCTCCCCCTCGATCAGATCGTAGGAACTTGATCTTCTTGTTACGATGATTTTCAACTTCACTCTGAAATTGCTTGAACTTTTCAAAAGTTTCAGACTTATGCTTCATCAAGTAAATATACCCATATCTACTTAAGTCGTCAGTGAAGGTGAGAAAATAACGATATCCACCGCGCGCCGTTACACTCATCGGACCGCACACATCAGTATGTATGATTTCCAATAAGTCACTTGCCCGTTCCATTGTCCCTGAAAACGGGGTCCTTGTCATCTTGCCCATGAGGCACGACTCGCACGTGTCAAGTGATTCAAAATCAAGAGACTCCAAAAGTCCATCAGCATGGAGTTTCCTCATGCGTTTCACGCCGATATGACCCAGACGGCAGTGCCACAAGAAAGTGGTATTATCATTATCAACTCTACATCTTTTGGCATCAATGTTATGAACATGTGTATCATCACTATCGAGATTCAATAAGAATAAACCCCTAACTTCGGGTGCATGACCATAAAAGATATTACTCATATAAATAGAACAACCATTATTCTCTGACTTAAATGAGTAACTGTCTCGCAATAAACAAGATCCAGATATAATGTTCATGCTTAACGCAGGCACTAAATAACAATTATTCAGGTTCATAACTAATCCCGATGGTAATCGAAGAGCGAGCGTGCCGACGGCGATCACATCAACCTTGGAACCATTTCCCACGCGCATCGTCACTTCGTCCTTCGCCAGCCTCCGTTTATTCCGCAGTTCCTGTTTAGAGTTGCAAATGTGAGCAACCGAACCGGTATCAAATACCCAGGCACTACAACGAGAGTTGGTAAGGTACACATCAATAACATGTATATCATATATACCTTTGTTGTTGTTGGCCCCCTTCTGGTCCGCCAGATACTTGGGGCAGTTCCGCTTCCAGTGGCCATTCCCCTTGCAATAGAAACACTCAGTCTCTGGCTTGGGCCCAGCCTTGGGTTTCTTCACTGGATTAGCAACTGCTTTGCCACCCTTCTTAGAGTTACCCTTCTTGCCCTTGCCATTCTTCTTGAAACTGGTGGTCTTATTGACCATCAACACTTGATACTCCTTCTGGATGTCTGCCTCAGCGACTTTCAGCATCGAAAACAGCTCGGTGATGGTTTTATTCATCCCTTGCATGTTGTACTGCTGGACGAAGCTCTTGTAGCTTGGAGGGAGTGACTGGAGAATTCTGTCAATGATAGCCTCATCCGGGAACACAAGTCCCAGATCAGCTATGCGGGTATAGTACCCAGACATCTTCAGTAAGTGCTCACTGACAGACGAATTCTCCTCCATCTTGCAAGCGAAGAATTTATCGGTGGTCTCATACCTCTCGATCTTAGCATTCTTCTCAAAGATGAATTTCAACTCCGTGTACATCTCATATGCACCATGACGTTCAAAACGCCTTTGGAGTCCTCCTTCCAAGCCGTACAACATGGCACACTGTACTATCGAATAGTCATCCGAACGCGTCTGCCAGACGTTCATATCGTCCGCAGAGGCTCCAGGAGCGGGGGGTTGACCTAGCGGTGCATTTAGGACATAAACCTTTTGGGCAGCTGTGAGGATGATCCTCAGATTGCGGAGCCAGTCCACAAAGTTGCTCCCATCATCTTTCAGTTTAGCTTTCTCTAGGAACGCATTAAAATTCAAGGGAACTCCTGCGCGAGCCATCTACAACATAAATTTGCAAAGACATTTTAGACTATTGTTCATGATAAGTGAGTTATTACCTAATCAAATTAATTATAACTCCCACTCAAATTGACATCCCTCCGGTCATTCGAGCGTGACATGATCCAAATTCACCAACCCAAGTCCGATCATCACGTGAGATGAGGTGGTGTCAATGGTGAACATCAACATGTTGATCATATCTACTATATGACTCATGCTCGACCTTTCGGTCCTCCGTGTTCCGAGGCCATGTCTGTACATGCTAGGCTCGTCAAGTCTAACCCGAGTGTTCTGCATGTGCAAAACTGGCTTGCACCCGTTGTATGCGAACGTAGAGTCTATCACACCCGATCATCACGTGGTGCTTCGAAACGACGAACCTTCGCAACGGCGCACACTCGGGGGGAACACAATTTTATCTTGAAATTTTAGTGAAGGATCACCTTATAATGCTACCGTCGTCCTAAGCAAAATAAGATGCATAAAAGGATTAACATCACATGCAAATAATAAGTGACATGATATGGCCATCAACTCGTGCTTTTGATCTCCATCTCCAAAGCACCGGCATGATCTCCATCGTCACCGGCGCCACACCATGATCCCCATCATCATGATCTCCATCATCGTGTCGCCATCGGGGTTGTCGGCGCCCACCATGCTCTTACTACTATTGCTACCGTTTAGCGATAAAGTAAAGCATTACAAAGCGCTTAATGATTGACACGCAGGTCATACAAAAATTAAAGACAACCCTATGGCTCCTGCCGGTTGCCGTATGCATCGACATGCAAGTCGATATTAACTATTACAACATGATCATCTCATACATCAAATATAACTCATCATGTCATTGGCCATATCATATCACATACATACCCTGCAAAAACAAGTTAGACGTCCTCTAATTTGTTGTTGCATGTTTTACGTGGCTGCTATGGGTATCTAGCAAGAACGCTTCTTACCTACGCAAAACCACAACGGTGATATGCAAGTTGCTATTTAACCTTCTACAAGGACCGCCTTGTTCTATTCCGATTCAACTAAGATAGGAGAGACAGACACCCGCCAGCCATCTTATGCAACAAAAGTCACATGTCTGTCGATGGAACCGGTCTCATGTACGTGGACATGTAAAGTTGGTCCGGGCCGCTTCATCCCATAATACCGCTGAATCAAGAAAGACTAAGGAGGGCAGCAATTTAAACATCAACGCCACAAACCCTTTTGTGTTCTACTCGAGAAAGCATCTACGCAAGATCCTAGCTCATGATGCCACTGTTGGGGAACGTTGCATGGAAAACAAAAATTTTTCTCTACGTTCACCAAGATCAATCTAGTAGATGCAACTACGAGGGGAGAGTAGGATCCACATACCCTTGTAGATCGCTAAGCGGAAGCGTTAAGAACGCGGTTGATGGAGTCGTACTCGCCGCGATTCAGATCGCTGAAGATCCAAGCACCGAAGCAACGGTGCCTCCGCGTTCTTCACACGTACGGCTCGGGGACGTCTCCTCCTTCTTGATCCAGCAAGGGGTGGAGGAGAGGTTGATGGAGAACCGGCAGCACGACGGCGTGGTGGTGATGGTGTAGAAGAATTCCAGCAGGGCTTCGCCTAAGCACCGCGGGAGAAGAAGATGTTATGGGAGAGGGAGGGCAGCACCGAGGCACGAACTTGTGTCGTCTGCCCTCCCTCTACCTCTCTATATATAGGTGGAAGGAGGAGAGGGGGGCGCCCTAGGGTTTCCCCTAGGGGGCCGGCTGCCAGGGCAAGGGGGGGGGCGGCGGCCAAGGCAGGGGGGGCGGCGGCCAAGGGCCAGCCCTAGGGTTTCCCCCCCTAGGCGCCTTGCCCCCCAAGCCAGGGGGGGTGCGGCTGCCCTAGGAGGGTCCACCTCCCCTTGCGCATGAGGAGAGGGCCCAGGGGGGGCGCACAGCCCTATGAGGGCTGTGGTGTCCCCCCTTGTGGCCCATTAGGCCCAGAAACACTTCCGGGACCCCCGAAACCCTTTCCGGTACTCCGCCGATTTCCCGATGCTCCCCGGAACACTTCCGGACTCCGAAACCTTTCATCCTATATATCAATCTTCGTCTCCGGACCATTCCGGAGATCCTCGTCATGTCCGGGATCTCATCCGGGACTCCGAACAACCTTCGGTAACCATGCACTATTCTCACTAACAACCCTAGCGTGACCGAACCTTAAGTGTGTAGACCCTGCGGGTTCGGAAACCATGTAGACATGACCGAGACACTCCCAGGTCAATAACCAATAGCGGGATCTGGATACCCATATTGGTTCCCACATGTTTCTCGATGATCTCATCGGATGAACCACGATGTCAAGGATTCAGGCAATCCCGTATACAATTCCCTTTGTCTCGTCGGTATGTTACTTGCCCGAGATTCGATCGTCGATATCTCTATACCTAGTTCAATCTCGTTACCGGCAAGTCTCTTTACTCGTTACCGTAATGCATAATCCCGTGACCAACTACTTAGTCACTTTGAGCTCATTGAGATGACGTATTACCGAGTGGGCCCGGAGATACCTCTCCGTCACACGGAGTGACAAATCCCAGTCTCGATCCATGTCAACTCAACAGACACCCTCGGAGATACCTGTAGAGTACCTTTATAGTCACCCAGTTACGTTGCGACGTTTGGCACACACAAAGCACTCCTACGGTGTCAGTGAGTTACATGATCTCATGGTCATAGAAACTTATACTTGACATGCAGAAAACTATAGCGATAACTGACACGATCAAAAGCTATGTTTAACGTTTGGGTCTCGTCCATCACATCATTCTCCTAATGATGTGATCCCGTTATCAAATGACAACTCATGTCTATGACCTGGAAACCGCGGTCATCTTTGATCAACGAGCTAGTCATGTAGAGGCTCACTAGGGACACAAAGTCTGTCTATTTATCCACACATGTATTTGAGTTTCCAATCAATACAATTATAGCATGGATAATAAACGATTATCATGAACAAGGAAATATAATAATAACTCTTTTATTATTGCCTCTAGGGCATATTTCCAACAGCCTTCTCATGCAATTTTCCTTCAATGCAAGCCCTGCAAGCATGATCTTTGGCAAAGCTAACATTTGTTAGTCCTCGGACATGGTCCCCCTTGAGAAGACTTTGCAAAGATCTCATATTGACGTGGGCCAAACGGCGATGCCAAAGTCATCCCACATCAACTTTAGCCATTAGGCATGTCGCGACCTTAGTGGGTTGCTTTGAGAAGTTAACCACATAAAGGCCGTTCTCGACATACCCAACATAGGCTACTTTAAGAGTCTTGCTCCACAAGAGGGCCACGGTATCAATATCAAAGAATGTAGCAAAGCCCATGAGTGTAAGTTGGCGTACAGAAAGTAAATTGTATGCAAGGGACTCAACAAGCATGACTTTCTCGATCGTGAGATCATGAGAGATAACAACCTTGCCAAGTCCCAATACCTTAGAGGATGAAGCATCACCCCATTCGACGTTGGTGGTCATAGATGAACCGAGATGCACGTCCACCACCAAGTCTTTGCTTCCGGTCATATGATTTGTGGCTCCGCTATCGAGCAACCATGATCCCCCACCGGAAGCAAACTCCTACAATAGATCAATGCTTGGATTTAGGTACCCATTTGGTAATGGGTCCTTTGAGGTTAGTAACAAGGGTCTTAGGAACCCAAATGGACCATTCAATGTACTCATATGAAGAACCAACAAATTTAGCAAACACATGACCATCACTAGCACGGCATAAAACATATGAAGGATTAAAGTCGCCGGCCATGTTTGATGGTATGGTGGAGTTTTTCTTGACACCACCACTTTTATTCTTCTTTGACGTGCCCTCTCCTTCTTTCACAAACGATTGTCGGAGCGGGGGTGGTTGCTTTGTCTTGTCATTCTTCTTCTTCTTGGGCTTAGGGACAAACCCAATTCCTTCTTTTGCCACAACCTCCTTTTGATTGCTCAAAAGGGTGTTGAGGTTCTTCTCACCTTGTATGCAAGTCACAAGGCCTTTCTCAAGTTGCTTCTTCAACTTGGCATTTTCTTCAACAAGGTGCACATGCTCGCAACACGGGTTAGTAGCATTTGCATTATCAATTAAAACCATGCGAGGAAAGATAGCCTTTTCCTTGGTGAGGGAAACTTGGAGTTGATCATGAGACTCCTTGAGAGTAGCATGCATACCTTTCAAGGCCTTGTGAGCCTTGTCAAGTATGTCAAACTCCTCTTTGAGTTTAGCATGGTCAACCTCAAGTTTTGCCTTCTCGGAGTTAAGGATGCGAGAGACAACTAAAGCATGATCAAGATCTTTCTTTAATTTAGCATGACCATCGTTGTGTGACTCCTCAAGAGCCAAACGAAGACCACGCTCTTCCTCTAGGGCGTTAGAGAGATCCGATATCTCATCGGCATAGTCTCGACTATGTCCTTCCATTTTAGTAATGGTTTCCTCGTGAGCCTCGATCATGTCATTGGCCTCACCGAGTTGTTCCAAGAGAGCAACAAAATGCTTCTTGGGTTTGCTCTTGAGATTTTTCATGAACAACTCAAATTCATTTTCTCCCTCCTTAACACCCTCACCCTCATCAATACAAGTTGTCAATGAAGGATTAGAAGAGATCGTAGTATTGATGTTTGGGGTTACCTTGTTGGTGGCCTTGGCCATGAGACACTTGGCGGTGATGTTCTCGTTTGGTGAATCGAAGAGAGATGAGTGCGGAGTAGAAGCAATTGCAACTGTGGCCATGGTGGTCACCTCATCGTCTTCATCATTATCATCATCCTCAACATATTCTTCTTGGGCCACCAACACTTTCGGAGGAGTCTTCTTGTTGAAGTTGTTCTTGTTGGGATAGGACTTTGACTTGTCCTTCCGAATAAGCTTGCCTCCAAAGTCTTCTCTCTTCTCATATGGGCAATCCACAACGAAATGACTTACATTTCCACAATTGAAACAAGTCCTCACTTGTTGCTTCCCCTTGTTCCCACTAGAGTTGTTCCTGTTGAAGTTGGGTCTTGTGTTCTTCTTGCCCCAAAATTGCCTTGAAGCGAGAGCCATGTGCTCGTGATAGGCATATTTGGTGTCCTCGGGGCTACACTCATCATCATCTTCCACTTCCTCCTCTTCCACACAAGCCTTGGCCTTCAGTGCAAGATTAGGCTTCTTTGATCGTTGAGCTCTTAAGACTGCATTGTCGGCGGTCATGTCCAAGATCCTGATGGCAACAAACTCATCCAACACTTCATTTGAGGATAAGGTGTGGAAGTCCGGTCTCTGACGTATGACAGAGGACATGGCCTTATGATAGGGCATCATGGCCTTGAGGAACTTGCGCTTGATCCAATTGTCATCCGTATCCTTACTGCCATGATATCGAAGAGAAACCGCAAGGATTGTTAATCTTCGATAAAGTTCACGAGGATCTTCATCTTCGATCATAGCAAACTTATCAGCTTCATCTTGCACCACTTCATAGTTGGAGCGTTGAATATTGGTGCTTCCCTTGTACATCATGCCAACATGCTCCCAAGCTTCCTTGGCCAAAGTGAAGGGTCGAAGGTGTGCAATGTCTTCAGGAGGGATGGAATCTTGAAGAATGCAAAGAGCAGACTCGTTGAACTAATGATCTGCAGTTTCTCTTGGAGTCATGTTGTCGGGATCATACGGATAAAAACCTTGCTCAATGATTCTCCAAAGGTTAGTAGAACAATGATTAATATGACGTTTGAAACAAAACACCCAAGTAGCAAAATCAGATTTTTTGATAAACTTGGGAGGGGGCCCAACGGAATTTAAATGCGGTGTGGGAACAGGTCCTCCATAGTGAGTAGGAGGAGCGGATTGGGCAAATTTCCCACTCCCATTCTTAGTAACCGGGGCTTGTTCACTACTAGCTTCTCCCTTGTCGGGATTAGCCTCCGACACGTTGGTAGCGGGACTAGCTACTTCCAACGGTGTGGTGGATAATTTAAGCCCCTCAAGCAAATCTTTAAACATGCCTTTGACCTCGCTCGCTAGTGATTCTTTCAATGTGGTCAAGGCCACATTGAACTCCTAACGAGAGACCGAGGCTCCCCCATCTGACGTAGGCAAGGGCGGAGTTCCACCGGAATGGTCCTCCGTCTCGACTACGTTGTCACCCATACTCTTTGGACGGTAAAGTCCTTAAAAAGAGACGAGGCTCTGATACCAATTGAAAGGATCGATATGGTTGACTAGAGGGGGGGGGGGTGAATAGGCAACTAACAATTTTTAGCTTTTCTTAACCACTTTAAATTAAACGTCAAAGTAAGTTGTCTAGATATTCTATTAAGATGACAACTAATGGAAAGAAAGGAAAACAACAACACAAGCAAGCTATAGGAGTTAAACAAGTAATGCTTGCCCAAGTAAAGGTAAGAAATAACCACAAGTGGAGACGGTGAAGACAAGGATGTGATATCGAAGTTCCTTCCCTTTGAGGGGAAGTACGTCTCCGTTGGAGCGGTGTGGAGGCACAATGCTCCCCAAGAAGCCACTAGGGCCACCGTATTCTCCTCACGCCCTTACACAATGCAAGGTGCCGTGAATCCACTAGTGGTGCCCTTGAAGGCGGCAACCGGACCTTTACAAACAAGATTGGGGCTCTCTCCACAACTTAATTGGAGGCTCCCAACGAAACCCCGGAGCTTCACCACAATGGATTGTGGCTCCGAAGTGACCTCTTCCGTCTAGGGTGCTCAAACACCCACGAGTAACAAAATCCACACAAGAAAGTATGGGGGAATCAAGTTTCCTTTGGTGGAAGTGTAGATCTAGGTCTCCTCCTTCAATCCCTAGCGAATCAACAAGTTTGGTTGGCTAGGGAGAGAGATCGGGCAAGAAAGCTTCAATGGCATTAATGGTGGAGAGAGAGAGGCAAGAGATAGGGTGGAGGTGGGAGAAGGGGCTCCTTAAATAGGGTCTCCACCAATCCAACTGTTATGTGCATATTTACATAGGACCGGTAGTTCCGCTACTCCAATCGGTAGTACCGGTGAGTGAAGAAACCTGCGCCCGTGCCACTAAGGCGGTACTTCCGGTGGCTTACCCGGTAGTACCGGTCTTCCGGAGAAAACCGGAACTACCGCCCAACCTCCGGTCAACTACCGCTTGGAAACCAGAAGGTTTCAAGCAGGGGCGGTAGTTAGGACGGTGGTTGGGCCGGAACTACCGCCTGGCAGATAGTTTCTGCGTGGCGGCAGTCAGAGCGGTACTACCGCTCAGAACACCGGTAGTACCGGTCTTGTGAGAAGAACAACGGCACTTCCGGGCCACCACCGGTCTACCACCGCACCCAGTACAGAGGGTATCACCCCTGAGCGGTACTTGGGGCGGTGGTTTGACCGGAACTACCGGCCACCGGTACAACCGCCCATTAGGGCGGAACTACCGCAGTGGAGAAATCTGCAATGAGGAAGAATGAAAAAGGGACCTCTCTCTCCACGAACGGAGGCAATATGGTGGGTGCAGAGAATCTGTGTACGTGACTTGATTCACGCATTACCTTCCGATGTGGGTTCCCTCTTAATAGTATGGATTTCCTATGACCAAAAGAAACAGAAAGGCATCGGAAACTCCGTCTTCGATCTTTTCCTTAAAGAGGGAAAGCCTAACCGTCTTGTGCCACATGTTATTAACCTGAGTAATATTGACACACGATTAGTCCAAACACGGATTGTCATCATCACCGAAACCTCAGGCAAGAGATGCCCTTACAACCACGAAGGCGATTCCCAACCACTAGTGGTAGGCCTTTAGGTGGCCTTCAAACCCTCACAAACTTTTCCGGCGGGTAATCACAATGTTTGATTCCTCTACGAAAGACTCCTACCGCCTAGGAGTCTCCAACCTCCAAGAGTAACAAAAACGATGGGAAAAGCTCAAGACTTGCTCAAATCACAAATTCCTTTGGTGCAAAGAAGGGGAAGGAGTGGATCTATCACTTGATTGGACAACTTCTCACAAATGCCTTCAAATCCTTTGAGGATCTAAGATATGGTGTATGAGAGTGAGAGAGAGTGAAAATGTGTGCTTGAGTAAGCTCAAAGTGAATGGTCAATGTCATCATGTGGAAGAAGAAGACTATATATAGTCATAGTACAGAACAGACCATTGAGACACAAAAAGCACTGTAAGTGTCGGACGTCCGGACAACACCGGACGTCCGGTGGCACAGGTAGCACCAGACGTCCACTGAAAGTTGGTCGTTCGGAGCCTAGGGATTCACCAGACAGGACCACATAGTGCACTACATACACAGTCGCCGGACGTCCGAGGTGTGTCGGTCGTCCGGTGACCGGACGTCCGGAGGGTTTCGGAAATCCGCTATTTTCGTTATGTGAAGGTGTACCTGACATCCAGAGTGTGCCAGACGTCCGGTAGGCGCTGAGGGACCGGACGTCCGGAATGTGTCGGTCGTCCGGTGATCGGTCGTTCGGTGGGGAACGGAAAACCGCTATTTTGCTTCTGTTGTGAAATACCGGACATCCGGAGACTGCCGGACGTCCGGTAGACTGTGAAGGTCCGGACGTCCGTAGAGTGCCGGACGTCCGGTTATAATAGAGCACAAGGCTCAGTTTCACACAACTCCAAGTGAAATAATATTAGAATTTTTACGGATAAAGTAGAGATGATGTGAGAGGATACTTTGTGGGTTTTGAGCAAGTCTTTCATGATATCCAATGATCCCGTCTCAATAGTGCGGGATCCCTATACTCAAGAACAAACTGAAAGTCAAGCCAAAAGCTATTATCTTCTATATCCGCTCTTGAGCGATATAGATTTGTCTGTATACATGATCCACACACGCCCTTGAAACATAATCCTGAGATATACTTGATAAACATGATTAGTCCCATATATGCATGTTGTCATCAATCATCAAAATACGATTAAGGGCATGATTGCACTTTCAAGAAGCTGTAAGCATGGCGTCGGAGGTCATCCAAGTGACAATGTTATTGGGGTGAAAGTAACATGTGTCATAGAATTGATGAATGGCAGCATGGTTAAAATCATGCTGAAATGAAAATGGAGCAGCAAGACGAGATGTCTCAATGAGCTCAATAGCTCCCGGATACTTCGCCGGATGAGAACGAATATGTTCAAGGTTGATGCAAAAATGTAAAGACAGACCCTTAGGAAGAATGGTAGTGGTAAAAATGTCTACCTGGATGGTTGTGCAAAAACGATCGTCCGTGGAGTCGCTAGCAACCGAAAATTGGTCAACATCACAACGAAGCTTAAGATATGAAGCGATGGGAATGGCATTGAACTGTTTAACTTTGCGACCTTGAGGGAGAGGAGGTTCCAGGGAGATGTGACGAGCATCACCTTGAGGTTGCCCCGGAGGAGGAGGAGGCCTAAAAGTGTGCCTCCGAGTTCCTGGCTTGGGTGCAGCTGTGTGACAGGCAACAAACTCCTCCCGCTCCATAGCTTCTAGTTCATCCTCATAGTCGGATTCCTCCGGTGAGGAGTCGCTAGTGGGGCTGCTAGGCTGAGCAGCACGCTTCCGAGGACGAGCACGTTCTTGGGAGTCATCGGAGCCGCCACAACAAGACGGACGAGAGACCTTACTTGGAGCCTCCTTGCGTGCAGAGTGCTTGATCTTCGGCATCCTGATCTTGAAGTGGATGAACGAGATGCACAGAGGAGGCGCCGGAGATGGACCGGGGATGGAGCGGCCCACGGGGGTCGCCCTAGAGGCACGATGGCGAGGGGCCCGGCTGATCTATAGCCGGACGGAGGAGGCGGCCGATCTGCAGCCGCACGAAGGAGAGAGGATGGGGGCGCGACGGTGAGCTGGAGAGGGCGAGTTTACGGTAAAACTGCCCTACACGCACCTCACCCTATATATATGGGTCAGATATAGTCCGGAAGTCCAGTGATTTCTGGATGTCCGGTCCTATAAAAATTAGCGGAAGTCCGATCATACCGGACGTCCAGCATGAGGTTGACAGAAGGGATTTTACGGACGTCGGGATCGTACCGGACGACCGGAAGCGCTCGGAACACCGAATGTCCGGAGGCTCTCAGGATTTTGGGCTTAGGCATTTTGGCAGATGGCGATGGTAGTGAGATGATGATACCAGCATGAATATCCAACCATAAGAGACAACTTGCTTGGTTAATATTCTTACTCTACGAGCGGTGGCTGATGCCACCATGTTTGAGTATATGTGATATGATACCACAAGAATTTTGAATTTGGGTGCATAATCAGTACTCCATCATATTAAAGCACCATATTTAGAATGACATGGTAGGCTTTGAGAGTGTCTGTTCTTTTTATGCATTGTATAGGGTTGAGAGTACTCATGAGTTGAGTGTCTCCCCCTAAATATATGCCTACATCAAGACTAGATATTAAGTGTATGCATGAATGGGTACTAGATTTCACATAATATTGTCAAGCTCCAATATACCAAGTTCACGCCTAAGTCGACAAAACCTAGCTTCATCCAATGGCTTGATAAAAATGTCTGCAAGTTGCTTATCTGTACCAATATGGCCAATATCAATGTCACCCTTTTCCACATGATCTCTCAGGAAATTATACCTAATGTCAATGTGCTTGGTGCGAAGATGATCTTTGGGATTCTCAGCAATGTTAATGGCACTTTCATTATCACATAGAAGAGGCACATGTCTATAGGTGATACCGTAATCCTTCAAAGTTTGCCTCATCCATAGTAATTGAGTGCCACAACTGGCGGCTACAATGTATTCGGCTTCGGAAGTGGAGAGGGCAATACAATTTTGTTTCTTCAAGGACCAACTGACCAAGGAGCGTCCAAGAAATTGGCGTGCACCGGAGGTAGACTTACGGTCCACTTTGTCACCAGCCCAATCCGGATCCGTGTACCCAATGAGATCAAACTTAGCATCCTTCGGGTACCATAGACCCAACTTTGGGGTGTGAACAAGGTATCTGAGAATATGCTTAACTGCCTTATGATGGCTTTCCCTAGGGGAAGCTTGAAATCTAGCACACATGCCTACACAAAACATGATGTCTGGTCTAGATGCACAAAGATAAAGCAATGAACCAATCATAGAGCGGTAAATAGATGGGTCAAAAGGAATACCATTTGTGTCTTCAGTGAGGAAAAATTTGGTTGGCATGGGTGTCTTACATGGACTAGTATTAGACATGCCAAACTTTGCTAAGATATCCTTGAAGTATTTTGCTTGAGACAAGAAAATTCCTTCTTGAAATTGTTGAATTTGAAATCCGAGGAAGAACTTCAAATCTGCATTGAGTGACATTTCAAAATTCTTGGTCATTGAAGATGCAAACTTCTTGCATAAATAAATGTTAGGAGAACCAAAGATTATATCATCTACATAGATTTGGCATAAGATCAAATCTCCCTTGTGTCTCTTAGTAAAAAAAGTGGGATCGATCACCCCTCTCACAAAGCCATCATCGAGTAAAAACTTCTTAAGATGATCATACCAAGCACGGGGTTCTTGTTTGAGGCCATGCAATGCCTTATGAAGTTTATACACATAGTCTTTGTGATCGGGATCAACGAACCCAGGTGGTTGTGATACATATACTTCTTCTTGTCGAGGACCATTAAGGAAAGCACTCTTCACATCCATTTGATGTAATGTAAAACCATTGAAAGCAGCATAAGCAAGTAAGATGCAAATAGATTCGAGACGGGCAACGGGAGCAAAGGTCTCACCAAAGTACAAGCCTTCAACTTGTGAGTACCCTTGTGCCACTAACCCTGCCTTGTTTCAGATGATTACACCATTCTCATCTTGCTTGTTCTTGAAAATCCATTTTGTTCCAATGACATTGTGTTTTGTAGTTGGTCTCTCCACCAGAGACCATACTTGGTTGCGTTCAAAACTGTTCAACTCTTCTTGCATAGCAATGAGCCAATCGTTGTCCATCAATGCATCTTGTACCTAGACAGGCTCAATACTAGACACAAACGAGAAGTGAACACAAAAGTTTGTCAAATGTTTACGAGTGACTCTACCTTCGGATATGCCGGTGAGAATTTTGTCAACATCAACACGACCGGCAACTCGAGGCATGATGGAGGTGAGGGTTTCACAAGGTTCAACTTCAGGTCCATCATCTACATCCTCAACATATGGATCATTTATGTGTGGTGGAAAATCTCTTCTTCATGTTGCATTTGTTGAGGTTCATCATCAATAATTGCACTTTCTCGCTCTTGTTCTTTGTGATGATCTTGCTCTTGGTGATGATCATGGTGAAGAACTTGATCTTCATCTTGTATGTGAACTGTAGGCATCGGTTGAGCATTTGGATCTTGTGGTGGCGTGGGTGTTGTAATGGTTGGATATATAGGGAGGCATGCATCGTCTTCCATACTATCATGGGGTTCTTGTTCCATCGGAAGAAGAGCACCAACACCCATATTCAAGATATCTTGAGAAGAGTCTTCATCACCTACATCACTTATATCAACTTGCTCCCCATGGGAGCCATTAAATTCATCAAACACCACGTCACAAGTTTCTACAACACATCCATTGCATTTGTTGTAGACCCTATAGGCATGGGAGTTTGATCCATAACCAACAAATATACCCTCAATAGTTTTGGACTGAAGTTTTCCTGACCGTTCTTTCTTGTTGATTATGAAGCACTTACACCCGAACACACGGAAGTACTTGACATTTGGTTTGTTTCCGGTTAGGAGCTCATAAGGGGTCTTTTCCAAGATTGTGCGGAGGAAGAGACGGTTTGAGGCATGACATGCAGTGTTGACGGCCTCAGCCCAAAAGCTATATGGTGACTTGTACTCATCCAACATGGACCTTGCCATCTCCATAAGAGTACGGTTCTTTCTTTCGGCTACACCATTTTGTTGAGGAGTATAGGGGGCAGAGTATTGATGCTCAATCCCCTCATCACTTAGAAACTCTTCCAGGGTGTAGTTCTTGAACTCGGAGGCATTGTCACTTCTTATTGGCACTATTTCTTTCTCAAACTTGCGTTGAGAAATCAATGAAGGTGATTTTCGTCTCATCTTTGGACTTGAGAAAGAAAACCCAAGTGTATCTTGAATAATCATCAACAATGACCAGACCATACTTTTACCCACCAAGACTATCCCATGAAGGAGGCCCAAAGAGATCCACATGAAGGAGCTCCAATGGCCTTGACGTAGATACAATGTTCTTGGGTGGGTGCTTTGATTGATGTTGCTTCCCAGCTATGCATGCACTACACACACGATCTTTCTCAAAAGAAACACTTGTTAGTCCAAGGATGTGATTTCCTTTTAAGAGATCTTGCAGATTTCTCATGCCGACATGGGCTAGCCGGCGATGCCATAGCCACCCCTTGTCGGCTTTGGCCATTAGACAAGTTGCATGGAATGTACTCTCTTTCGAGAAATCAACCGTGTAAAGGTTTCCATCCAACTTTCCAACAAATGCCACTTCAAGAGTATCTCTCTTAAAGACTTTCACATCCGTTAGTCCAAATAGTGTATCATAACCAACAGAAGCCAATTGACGAACGGAAAGTAAATGATATTTAAGGGATTGGACAAGCATGACATTTGCAAGTGACATGTCATTCGTGATAGCCACCTTACCCAATCCAAGTACATGTCCTTTTGTTCCTCCACCAAACACAATGCTCGTAAATGGTTGAATGGCATCCATGAAATCATAGAGCAATTTGCTGTCTCCGGTCATATGGTTTGTGCATCCACTACCGATCACCCATTTGACTCCACCGGAGAAGGCAACCTACACGCAATTCAATACTTGGTTAGAGGCCCCCATTTTGCAATGGGACCTCTCACATTAGTCACAAGGGTCTTAGGAACCCAAATAGCAAAGAAACGGAATGCATTATAAGTACCAACAAATTTAGCATAAACCTCTCCATCCTTTGTCTTACGAAGCACATAGGATGGAGGCATGAAACCCTTAGGTTTGATGATAGTGGGTATGCCCCTAGTGGCCTTCCCACTCACAACCTTGTTTACTTGACTTTTCCCTTTCTCCTTGTGCCCTTCACATACAAATGTCTCCTTGAGAGGAGTGGTGCACTTTTGAGTGGCCGTTTTCTTCTTGCTTGTGCTTGGGTCGTACCCAAGTCCTTCCTTGGCAAAGACTTCATTGTGTCGGCTCAATACTTCATTAAGGTTCTTTTGTCCTTGAGCACATGTCATGAGTCAATTCTCAAGTTGTGCTTTTAGAAATCGATTCTCCTCAATAATAGATGCTAGATCACCACTTGCGTTAGTAGTACATGCATGAACATTTAGAATAGGAGAGGAGTAAACCTTGGCTAGAGTTTCGAGATAAGTAAGTTTGAGTGTCCCAAAGCTGTTTGTAAGGAGGGTGAGCTCCTCTTCCTTAGTCTTAAGAGACACGGATAGAAGCTCACAATCCTTAGAGAGAGTAGCATGAGACCTCACAATTTTACTCTTATCATCCATCAACTCCTTGAAAGAGCTCTCAATCTTTTCCAAGGAGGCAAGTTTCTTGGCATGTTCATCAAGGTTTGTACCAATTTTTATGCATAGTTCATCATTTTTTTTCTTCCTCATATAGGACTTTCCGCTCAAGGATTTCATATTTTTCCTTTTCCTCGGTAACGAGGGTTTCGAGTTCCTTAATGGTGACAGTGTGCTAACTCGCCATCTCCATAAGCATACAAAACATAGTGAGCTTCTTTCCTTTGAGGGAACACATAAAATTTTCCAGTTTAGCATACATAGGATCATTCTCATCATTATCACCATGATTATCCTCTGCATCAAGATATTCATCACTAGGAGTAGGCGGAGTGAAAAGAGGAGGATCCGAATGAGAGGTTACCTTAACCTTGTCTGAGGAGGTTTGTTGCTCATGGTCCTCAACGACGACTTTGGCCATCAAACACTTGTGAGCGTTGCCCTTGTAGTCTTTCATGTAGTTGTAGGTGACAACCTCACCACTTTTGTTGACTAGTCTCAAGATGTTTTGAGGATCTTGAGCTACACCGACAACACCTCCAACATCATCGGGATCGGAATCTTCTTGGGAAATCATAGCCCTTCCATCTCTCTTCTTAAGATTGGATTTCACAGGGTTTGACAGTTTCTTCTTTACAAAGTTCTTGGGAAATCTTGGATTATCTTCTCTCTTCTCGTATGGGCACTCATTGGAGAAGTGATTTGTCTCGTCATAGTTGTAGCAACTTCAGACCTTCTTCTTTTGAAATCTTCCTTTGAATTTTCCCACGCTAAACTTCTTCACAAAGAGAGCAATGTCTTCATATGAAGGTCCCTCATCTGAGTCACTTTCATCACCTTATTCATCATCTTCTTCCTCACTTTCTTCTTCTTCACATACTTGTTTAGCCTTCAAGGCTAAGTTGGTCACGGGAGTTGAATTTCCATGCATAGCAAGATGTCTTGTAGAATTTGCCTTTGATTCTTCAAATAGTAGAAAGGTGGATATGATGTCATCTGGAGTCATTTCCTTGAATCCATGGTGTTGCTTCATGTCCCACACCATTTGGTGATGATACGGAGCAAGAGCATGTAGCAACTTGTCCACAATCAACCGCTTCATCAAGTTGAATCCATCTTGTGTCTTTTCACAGTCACAGGACTCAATGTCAGAGGTAAGAGTCATCAGACGCTCATGGAGCTGATTGGGGGTTTCACCTTTCTCCATACAGAAGTTTTGCAATTGACCTTTGGCAATCTCATATTGTGTAAGCCGGAGAGTGGAGGTTCCGGTCCTGGATCTCACAACGTTGTCCCATAAATCCTTGGCACTGGTGATGTGTATGAAAGGTCTCCTTTGCTTTTCACTTATTCCTTTCCTTAACAACATGGTTGCGGTGTCGTTGAGATGCCTGTTATATATTTCTCTTGGAGTGAGGTTCTTTGGATCAACAGGGTTGTAGCCATCCTCCAAGATGTCCAACATCTCATCATTCGTGTACCTAAGATGATCCTACATAGCAACTCTCCACATAGAAAAATCAGCCTTTTATCAAGCACGGGAGGTTCACCCCAATGCCTATAATTTGGTATTTCATCTTTAGGTTGTGCATAGAGCCATGGAACACTAGAGTGACCACTGTTAGGGGGTTGTTGGTCAAGAGAAGAAATAGGCGTAGTTTGCCTCGAAGCCACACCACCCGAACTTGGGAGTAGCCTGGAATTCGTGGTTACTGCGGCTAACCTCATTTCGACCAAGGACTCAAGAGAAGCATCATGCTCCTCCTTTTTCTTAGCAAGGTCCCGTTCTAGATCCTCATAGGTCAAGGCCTTGACTTCCGAAGAAGTTGGGACCTTGTCTTTCGGATCTAAAACAAGGGGAGTCCCATCGGGGTTCATCTCGCTCTAGGGCGGTTAAGCCACAAGAATAGAGCACAAGGCTCTGATACCAATTCAAATGATCGAGATGGACCTAGAGGGGGGGGGGTGAATAGGTACAATCACTAATTTTAATTGTTACTTGACAATTTTAGGCAATAATGCGGAATATGAAATTGAGCCTAACAATTGTAAGTAATGTGCTAAACAAGTTAAGCTAGCAACACAAGTATGTAAGTATGGTAGCACAATAAGATACAAGTAAAAACTTAGAGACAAGTAACCACAAGTAGAAAGTTAGGGTTAGGAATAACCGAAACTTCGAGAGACGAGGATGTATGCCGATGTTCACTTCCTTGGAGGGAAGCTACGTCACCGTTTAGAGAGGTGGGAGTTACCACGAAGGCACACCAATGCCATGAAGGCTCGCCCTATTCTCTCTTTGAGATATCACTACGAATGTGATTCCCAACCACTAGTGGTGGGCCTTTAGGTGGCCTCCAAATCCTCACAAACTTTTCCGGGGGGTAATCACAATGTTTGATTCCTCTGCGAAAGACTCCTACCGCCTTGGAGTCTCCAACCTCCAAGAGTAACAAGAATGATGGGAAAAGCTCAAGACTTGCTCAAATCACAAATTCCTTTGGTGCAAAGAAGGGGAAGGAGTGGATCTATCACTTGACTGGACAACTTCTCACAAATGCCTTCAAATCCTTTGAGGATCCAAGACTTGGTGTATGAGAGTGAGAGAGAGTGAAAATGTGTGCTTGAGTAAGCTCAAAGTGAATGGTCAATGTCATCATGTGGAAGAAGATAACTATATATAGTCATAGTACAGAATAGACCGTTGAGACACAAAAAGCACTGTAAGGATCGGGCGTCTGGACAACACCGGACGTCCGGTGGCACAGGTAGCACCAGACATCCGCTGAAAGTCGGTCGTCCGGAGCCTGGGGATTCACCAGACAGGGCCACGTAGTGCACTACATACACAGTCGCCGGACGTCCGGGGTGTGTCGGTCGTCCGGTGACCGGACGTCCAGAGGGTTTCGAAAATCAGCTATTTTCGTTCTGTGAAGGTGTACCGGACATCCGGAGTGTGCCAGACGTCCGGTAGGTGCTGAGGGACCGGACGTCCGATGGGGAACGGAAAACCGCTATTTTTCTTCTGTTGTGAAATATCGGACATCCGGAGACTGCCGGACGTCCGGTAGACTGTGAAGGTCCGGACGTCCGTAGAGTGCCGGACGTCCGGTGATAACAGAGCACAAGGCTCAGTTTCACACAACTCTAAGTGCACATAATATTAGAATTATTATAGACAAAGTAGAAATGATGTGAGAGGATACTTTGTGGGTTTTGAGAAAGTCTTTCATGATATCCAACGATCCCCTCTTAATAGTGCGGGATCCCTATACTCAAGAACAAACTGAAAGTCAAGCCAAAAGCTATTATCTTGTATATCCGCTCTTGAGTGATATAGATTTGTCTGTATACATGATCCACACACGCCCTTGAAACACAATCCTGAGATATACTTGATAAACATGATTAGTCCCATATATGCATGTTGCCATCAATCATCAAAATACGATTAAGGGCATGATTGTAGTTTCAACTCCGCCAACATACTTCACTCATATCATTTTGGCGAGGACAAGTGCAAACAACTTCCATATCTTGCACTACTTCTAGGAGTCACAAACCCTCTTGTTGGTAAGACAAGGGACAAGGTAACCTAATGCTTCCATGGACATCATCGTGTGTGCAATTCACTCTATGTCTATAGATATCCTTGTTTGTTCCTTGTGGGACTAACCCGTGTAGGTATTGAAAGTGCTACTCACTCCAATGGATTGCTCCAAATGATCTACATAAACATTGAGCATCTACATCTTCAACACCTACATGAAGTCATCATCGACAAAACCCAAGGTTAGTTCATCCCTCTTAAGGGGGGATATCACATCAGGGGGATCTTTACTCTAACAATTGAGCTAAAGCAACTCTAATGATGTGAACACAACAATACTTTATGTAAAAGTGGTAACCCCACTTGTGCTTAAACGATGAGTATGACCTATGATCAAATGTTCTCATTTGACTCCTAAGTCAATATACTCATATATAGATGACCTAGTCATCGCCAATTGCTTGATAGATGCTAGAATGGTTGTGCATGCTTTTCCACATGTCTCATTTGCTATCTTATTGTGTGAGCATGTTGAATACATATATTTCTCATTCGAGGACATCCATATGTTGCTTTGATTGTTTGGCTCTTTTCTTTTGCCAAATTGATGGACAAGAATGCCTAAGAACACCCTGTAGCTATCTATGCTTTTCTGTCTCAAACTCTATTCATGCTACATCACAAAGCTTGATCAAGTCAAATTCGAACCACTCTGTGTGAGGAGCACTCGGAGTCCCCGATTCATCATAGACTTAAACTTCCAAAACCTCTTTGTGCATTTCGGCATGACCGAGTCATCCACTTCGGTCACACCGAGTTCACTAAGTTGATCTAGGTTTTCAATCTCGATGCAACCGATTCGAACTTTTCGGTCGCACCGAGTTGTTCCACTCAGCACACCGATAGGGTCGGGTTATATATACCGACGGGTTGAATTTTGGAAAACTTTCCGAAATCTTTCGGGCGCGCGTGACCCGCTCTGCCTCCTCGGGTCTCCGGATCATCTCCTTGTCGCTAGCGACCTCTCACTGCTGGACTCCGTCGCCGTCAACGGCAATCTCCGCCGCCGTTTCTGCCATAGCAAGTTCACCGCCGAGTTAGGGTATGAACTTGATCCTTTGTGCTATTCCTTAACTCCGATTGGTAGCACATTGCATTGCCATGTTTCTTGCCACGTATGAGATCCTCCTATCCAGTAGAAACTCCGTAGAAAGTAGTTTTGATTCTAAAAATTTAGGGTTAGGTCTCTGCCAAACTCATCTCGGACCGACCGAGTTGTAGAAATCGGTCCCAACGATTTTGCTTAGGCCATTGCACTTGCTCTTTTCGGTATGACCGTAAATTGCAAATTGGTGTGACCGAGTTCAACTCTATGTGAAACCCTAGCAATATCGGTGCCACCGAACTATGACTCGGTCTGACCGAGTTCACTAGTTCAGGCTCCAGAATTGCTTCGGTGTCACCGAGTTTAACAAATCGGTAGCTCCGAAATGCTTTCTGTAGAGAACTAAAACAAAGTTTTTCTTGTCATCTGTTTTGCAAAAATTATGTTCTTTGTGATGCTCATCCACTCTACCTCATCTACATCTATTCACAGGGCCAGCTTTCAGTTTGCAGTGCCAAGATGTCAGATCAAAGTGATAGCTAGAATGTGTCTGAGGAGCAGGTACACCTGAGTGAGGGCACTAGTCCCTCTAGCAGCTATGATGAGGGTAACAGGAGCACACCTAGTGATCTTCCAAAGGCTTCTACCAAGTCAAGGAAGAAGAAAACTTCAGATACTAAGGATGAGGATTTTGTGGCTGATGATGCCACCTCAAAGAAGAAGGTGCTCAGGAGGGAGTATGGCACAGTTGAGGCAACTAAGCCAGGTCAGAAAAGGAAGATCCTTGCCAAGAGGATTCCTATGTCAAAGGCCATATCATCTACTCAAGAGACTATGGTATTCACACTTGAATCCAGAGACGATGAGCCAGCAGGAAAGAAGAAGAGAGCAATAAAAACCATAGCTAAAGTGATTGGCAAGCCATCCATGAGGGATGATGATGAGGAGGAGGATGAAGCTGAGGAAGAAGAGGTTGTTGCACCAGCTCCTAAAGCTCAGAAGCTTATGGGAGATGCTATCAAGTTTGGGGCTGCTCCTTCTAAGCCCAAGACTGCTCCCAAAGCTTCTCAAGCCACCAAGTCAGCACCCAAGAGAAGCACAAGAAACATTCCAGCTTCAGAGAAAAACAAGGCCTCAGTGCCTGAGGTTGCTGAAGAAGCTGAAGCCCAAGTGCTCAGAAAGTTGAAGCCCAAGATCCCTGATCACAATGATGCTCTTCTAGTAGCAAATGACATGAAGTTGAGGAAGGATGCAGGTCTCAGATTATGGAGAAAGACTGATCCATATGTTGTGAGGAGAAGGACTGTTGTGGACTACAGGTTTCACACCAAGGAACATCAAGACTTCTATGAGACAGTTCTGCTAGACAAGAAGCCCATTGTGTGTGATATGAGAAGGGTGGACTGGGACTTCATTGATGACAATGTAGATTACTTTCCGAATGTGCATGAAAGCTTGAAAGCATGTGGAGTTGACAAGTTTGTGGCTCAGAAGTTGACAGAGTGGAATGATGAACTCATCATGCAATTCTACACCACATCTCACTTTTATCCTGATGGTAGGATTGTATGGATGTCTGAAGGTACAAGGTACCAGTCGACTGTTGCTGAGTGGGCCAAGCTGATTAATGCCCCCGAGGAGCATGAGGATGATTTGGATGTCTATGCCAAGAATAAGCAAGACCACAACTCCATGGCAAATATGTACAAGGTGATCCTTGATGATGACTTAGAGACACATAAGTTTGAGTTTTTACATCACTTGCAGTCTGGTCTAGCCACTATCAACACAATCTTTAGGCATACATTGTTGCCCAAATCTGGAGATGCAAAGATGATCAAAAGACATTCAATCAACATGCTACATATTTTTGATGTGCCCCAAAAATTCAAATTCATGAGTCTCATTGTTGAAACAATCAAGAGGACTGCTGCTGATCAGAAGAGATCATGTGGATATGCTCCACACATCCAGACGCTCATCAACTCCAAGATGGGCACATGCACATACTTATTAGACAGAGAATATCTTCCCTTGGTGTCTGACTTTGAGGACAACACAGTTGTCATGGATGAGAATGAACCATCATCAGTGCAAGCACATGAAAGGAGAGAGAAAGCCAAAGCAGAGAAAGCTGCCAAGATGCCAAGTGCTGAAGAAGCATCTCAAATGACTCTCAAGTCCAAGCAAGACCAAATGTCATATCTGATTCAAGCAACCATGAGGATTGAGAAGGGCTTGGCCACCCTGACTCAGAATCAGGAGAGCTTGGAGAGGATCATTGAGACTAAGTTCTATGGTCTTGATCTGAAGGTGACAGAGATCCAGTCTGTAGTTGAGCAGCTCCAGGAGGAAGCAGAGGAGAGGAGAGGACAAGCTACCAGATATGCATTTCAGCGAGTGCCTCGAGGTCAGCGATCTATTGCAGTGCCAGTTCCAGACACTAGAGCTACTACATCAGCACCAGCAGCCACAGCTTCAGTGCCACCTCCAGCAGCCACTCCACCAGCTCCAACTACTTCGTATGAAGCTTTCATCCTTGGAGTTCTCTCTACACCACCTCCCCAAGACCGAGCCTGAGAGATGCATAACACTATGCATTTTCAAACTTGTTGGTAACTTGTTGCCAAAGGGGGAGAAATATGTATAGATCATAGGCTTCGAGAGAGAGTGTTTTGCCTCCTTGGTCTCTCTTACTTTTGGTTGAACTTTATTGTGCGTTTGCTTTATACTCTATGTCCGTGTGTGAGATGCTTGTTTGATCATGTGATTCATCATATGCTACCTTAATGTTTGCTTGGATGATATTATCTCTATATTCCTATATGATCATTCACTTTGCTTGGTGATGAGTGCATGTTTTCAGTTATATATCATTTTGAGCGATCCACCAAGATGTATGTGACATGGAAGAGTAACCCATGATCCTAATCGATTGTGCATTTGCATTCAAACACAAATTTTAAATAATGCACAAATTTAGGGGGAGCTCTTGTTTATCATGTACTTCTCAAAGCGACAATGTATTTCAATCTTATTCATTGGATGAAGCTTTGATCTATATGTTGTCACCAATTAGCAAAAAGGGGATATTGAAAGTGCAACTATCCCCGGGTGGTTTTGGTAATTACTGACAACATATAGCTCATTGAACTAATGCTATCTCAAGATGATATTTCAGGAAAGTTCAATGATTGGCATGGCATGGACTAGGAATGTGGACCCCTCAAAATGATAAGGACAAAGGATTGGCTCAAGCTCAAGACTCTACCTTTTCCATTTTAGTGATCCAATATCACATTGAGTCCATAGGATAGCAGATACTATTAAAAGGGCATGAGGTGTTGCCTAATGGGTTTCTTGCTCAAAATGCTTAGTGATATGCTCCAAAACCCTCAATCACTTTCTCACATCCACATATGTCCCAAACCAAAAATAAAACTCGGCCCCACCGAAAAGATCTATCCGGCGCCACCGAGTTCATTTGACATAGCCACTGCCACTAAACCCTAATCATTCCAGTCTCACCGAAAGGGATCTCGGTCTCACCGAGATGGGATTGCAAACTCTCTGTTTCCCTTCATAACGTTTCGGTCTCACCGAGATGAGCGATCGGTCCCACCGAGTTCGCAATGCAAACACGATGTTTGCTCTTTGTAACGTTTTGGTCTCACCGAAACGAGTGAATCGGTCCCACCGAGTTTGCCTGACCAACTCTCTGTAAGCTTATTACCGAAATCGGTCACACTGAGTTTGTATAATCGGTCTCACTGAGATTACGTTATGCCATAACCCTAATGAAATCGGTCCAACCGAGTTGATCATATTGGTCCCACCGAAATGCCTAATGGTCACATTATGAACTGAATTGGTCTGACCAAGTTCTCTGAATTTGTCCCACCGAGTTTGGTAAATTGTGTGTAACGGTTAGATTTTGTGTGGAGGCTATATATACCTCTCCACCCACTCTTCACTCGTGGAGAGAGCCATCAGAACATACCTACACTTCCATCATTCATGTTCTGAGAGAGAACCATCTACTCAAGTGTTGAGATCAAGATATTCCACTCCTACCATATGAATCTTGTTCTCTAGCCTTCCCCAAGTTGCTTTCCACTCAAATCTTTTTTCCACCATATCCAAATCTGTGGGGAGCTGTTTGAGTGTTGGGGAGACTATCATTTGAAGCATTTGAGCAAGGAGTTCATCATCAACACACCATCTATTACCTTTTGGAGAGTGGTGTCTCCTAGATTGGTTAGGTGTCACTTGGGAGCCTCCCACAAGATTGTGGAGTTGAACCAAGGAGTTTGTACGGGCAAGGAGATCGCCTACTTCATGAAGATCTACCCCTAGTGAGGCAAGTCCTTCGTGGGCGATGGCCATGGTGGGATAGACAAGGTTGCTTCTTCGTGGACCCTTCGTGGGTGGAGCCCTCCGTTAACTCGCGCAGCCGTTAACCTTCGTGGGTTGAAGTCTCCATCAACTTGGATGTACGATAGCACCATCTATCGGAACCAAGACAAAAAAAACATCCGTGTCTTCACTTGCGTTTGCTCCCTCCAAACTCCCCCCTTTACCTTCCTATGCAATTGTTTTACATCCCGCTTCTATACTCTTAGAATTGCATGTGTAGGTTGATTGCTTGACTTGTGCTAAGTTGCTAAACTCTGCCAAGAACTAAAATTGGGAAAAGGCTAGATTTTTATTTAGTCAAGTAGTCTAATCACGCCCCCTCTAGACATACTTTCGATCCTACAACCTCTACTCTAGATCTACCCCCACCAATACCCCCTTCCATCTCCTTCACCGACACCATCTCTGATATTAGCCCCTACATCCCCATAACCCTAGACCTCGCTGCTCACAACTACTACCATTGGCGTCGCCTCTTCGACGCCCACCTTAGGCGATGCAATCTCCGCTCTCACGTTGCCGACGACTCTCTTCCTCAACGTCATGATCCGCAATGGGTCAAGGATGATCTCGCCATTATTCAATGGATCTACATGCGAGTCTCCACAGAGATTTTCAATCTCGTCCACTGTGACGGTGCCTCCGCCGCCGATCTATGGGCAGCCCTTCGTCAGCTCTTCCAAGACAACGTCGACGCTCGCGCCAACAATCTCCACACCGAGCTTCGTAATACGGTGCAAGGTAACTCACCAGTTGGCGTCTACTGCCAATGCCTCAAGGCGATCGCAGATGAACTCCGCGAACTTGGTGATCCAATCAACGATCGTCGGCTCATCAATGTCCTCCTCATCGGCCTCAGTGAGCGGTTCGATAAGCAGGCCTCCTTCATCCCTATGATGCGTCCGCGTTCCTCCTTCACCGAGGTTCGCTTGATGCTCCAATGGGCCGATCGTGCCCTAACTACGAAGGACTCCCGTCCTCAGGTCCTCACTGCTTCTCCTCGCCCGCCTGCGTCGACGCCGCCACCGCCACCGCCACCTCCACCAACAACACCTCCTCAACCAACCGGCTGGCGTCCAAGTCCTAACTGATACGTCTCCAACGTATCTATAATTTTTGATTGTTCCATGCTATTATTTATGAAGTTTTGGATGTTTAATGGGCTTTATCATTCACTTTTATATCATTTTTGGGACTAACCTACTAACCCAAAGGCCCAGTCCAGATTGCTGTTTTTTGCCTATTTCAGGGTTTTGCAGAAAAGGAATATCAAACGGAGTCCAAACGGAATGAAACCTTCGTGAGGGATATGTTTGGAGGAAATCACGCACGAAAGACTTCGGGGCCAAGCCAGGGGACAGAGGGGCCACCCTCGAGGGTGGGGGCGCGCCCCCCTGCCTCGAGGGCAGACCGTGTGGCCCCTGGTGCCCCCTTCTTCCTATATATACCTACGTACCCCAGAAACTCCATATGCAGAGAGAAACGCCTAATTTCACTGCCGTAGTTTCGGTTCCCATGGAGATCCCATCTTGGAGCCTGTTCCAGGAGGGGGATCCATCACGGAGGCCTTCATCATCATCATCATCATCGCCCTCACCATGAGTTGTGAGTAGTTTGCGACAGACCTTCGGGTCCATAGCTAGTATCTAGATGGCTTCTTCTCTCTCTCTCTCTCTGGATCTCAATACAAAGTTCTCCTCGGTCTTCGAGGAGATCTATTCGAGGTAATCTATTTTTGCGGTGTGTTTGTCGAGATCATATGAATTGTGAGTTTATGATCAAGGTTATCTATGAAAGATATTTGGTTCTTCTCTGAACTTTTTATGTGTGCTCATAATATCCTTGCAAGTCTCTTCGAATTATTGGTTTGGTTTGGCCTACTAGATCTATAGTTCTTGATACGGGAGAAGTGCTTGGCTTTGGGTTCAATCTTGCGGTGTCCTTTCCCAGTGAAAGTAGGGGCAGCAAGGCACGTATTGTATTGTTGCCATCGAGGATAAAAAGATGGGGTTTTCATCATATTGCTTGAGTTTATCCCTCTACATCATGTCATCTTTCTTAAGGCGTTAATCTATTCGTATGAACATAATACATTAGATGCATGCTGGATAGCGGTCGATGTGTGGAGTAATAGTAGTAGATGCAGGCAGGAGTCGGTCTACATGTCTCGGATGTGATGCTTATATACAATTATCATGCCTAGATAGTCTCATAATTATTCACTTTTCTATCAATTGCTCGACAGTAATTTGTTTACCCGCTGTAGAATATCGCTATCATGAGAGAAGCCACTAGAGAAAACTATGGCCCCCGGGTATATCTTTATCATGTTACTTTTCCGTCAACTAGCCAATTTCTGCCACCGTTGTTTATTTGCTTTCTTTACTTTCTACCAAAAAATATCAAAAATATAATTATCATCTCTATCAGACCTCACTCTCGTAAGTGACCGTAAAGGGATTGACAACCCCTTATCACGTTGGCTGTGAAGTTCTTATTTGTTTGTGCAGGTGCGAGGGACTGGCGCGTGGTCGCCTACTGGATTGATACCTTGGTTCTTAAAAACTAAGGGAAATACTTACGCTACTGTGCTGCATCTCCCTTTCCTCTTCGAGGGAATACAACGCAAGCTCAAGAGGTAGCAAGAAGAATTTCTGGCGCCGTTGCCGGGGAGGCTTACGCAAAAGTCATATACCAAGTACCTATCACAAACCCTTATCCTTCGCATTACATTTATTTGCCTCTCATTTTCCTCTCCCCCACTTCACCCATGTCGTTTTATTCGCCCTTCTTCCGCCGTGTGTTTTTTGTTCGTTTGCTTGCTTGTCATTATGGCTAGCCCTTTATCCGCTCCTTTGTCTCCCGAGTTTGAAGTACTTCAATTCAAGCAAAGGCAAGGAGAAAACTTAAAAGATGCTTGGTTTAGGATGATGGAATCTTATCATAAGTGCACCTTAGAAGTGAATTTTAGAATCTTGCTTCGCAATTTTTATGTTGGATTGAATATGTCTCATAGACAACTCTTGGATTGCGTTGCCAAAGGCGATTTTATCGAAGTTGATCCTAGTTTCGCGCATGAAATCATAGAGGGAATAGTGGGAACACTACCTCCCCAAAAGGAGTCAAACTCAACCCCGGAAGGGACACAAGTTTTTGAGAAAATTTGCGAAGTAACGATAATATTACAAAAATCTCTTGAACCTCTTAAGAGTGTTAGTGGGAATCTCCACCGCATGAATATATTGATTACTCTTTAAAATAAGCGGTTGGATGCTTTAGATCTTAAGATTTCTGAATATGAAGGGAAACACAAAGAACCTCCCGGATTCGAGCTTGACACCATTAAAAGGGTGAAGACCAAAGATGGCAATACCTAGATCCATCTTGTATCGTGCCTAGCTAGGGGCGTAAAACGATAGCGCTTGCTGGGAGGCAACCCAATTTTATGTTTTTTGCGTTTGTTGCTGTTAGGGAATAAATATTGCATCTAGCGTCTGATTAGATGTGTTTTCATGTTTTGTTTAGTGTTTGTGCCAAGTAGAACCTTTGGTAAGACTTGTGTGAAGTTTATATGATCTTGCTTTGAAAAACAGAATCGTTAGCGGTCGCTAAAGTAGTCTTCATATTTTACTGGAGCGTGATTTATAGCTGATTCTTTTTTCTGCTGATTGGTAGACAAATTGCGCAAATTTACCAATTTAGTTTGATTTTTTTGGAGTTCCAGAAGTAGGCGAACCCAGCAGATTACTACAGACTGTTCTGTTTTCGACAGATTCTGTTTTTCGTGTGTTGTTTGCTTATTCCGATGCATCTATGAGTAACATTGGAGGATATGAATCATAGAAAACTTGGAGTACAGTAGGTTTAACACCATTATAAACAATGAATGAATTCATTGCTGTACCTTTGAGTGGTGGTTTGCTTTTTCTTACTAACGGAGCTCACGAGAATTTTTGTCTAAGTTTTGTGTTGTGAAGTTTTCAAGTTTTGAGTATTGCTTTGATGGACTATGGAACAAGGAGTAGCAAAGGCCCAAGCTCGGGGATACCCATGGCACCCCAAGTCAAATCAAGATAATCAAAAGCCTAAGCTTGGGGATGCCCCGTGAAGGCATCCCCTCTTTCGTCTTCATCCATCGGTAACTATACTTGGAGCTATATTTTTATTTGCAACATGTTATGTGTTTTGCTTGGAGAGTCTTGTAAAATTTGAGTCTTTGCTTGTTAGTTTGTCACAATCATCCTTGCTGGACACACCTATTTGAGAGATTTAAATATGGCCTAGAAATTATTAGAACACTCTATGTGCTTCACTTATATCTTTTGAGTTGAATAGTTTTTGCTCTAGTGCTTCACTTATATCTTTTAGAGCACGATGGTGGTAGTATTTTGTAGAAATTGTTGAACTCTCATGCTTCACTTAGATCTATTTGAGAGTCTATTAAAACAGCATGGTAAAGTGTTTAGGCTAAAGAAACTAGTCTTCACATGATAAACATCCAATGTCAATGTAGTAAAAAAATCACATCTAGTGCATTGAATAGAAAGAGATGTTGGATGCTTGATAATTGTTTTGAGACATGAGGATAGTGATATTAAAGTCATGCTAGTGGAGTGATTATGAAATTGAGAAATACTTGTGTTAAGGTTAGTGATTCCCGTAGCATGCACGTATGGTGAACCGTTGTGTGACTAAGTTAAAGCATGAGGTATTTGTAGAGTGTCAACCTTTGTGTGGAGGTCGGGGGCGCGCGATGGTTAAATCCTACCAACCTCCCCCCTAGGGGCATGCGTTGATTGCTTTGTTTTGATGACGTAAATTTTTGCAACAAGTATATGAGTTCTTATGATTAATGTTGAGTCCATGGATTATACGCACTCTCACCCTCCCACCATTGCTAGCCTCTCTTGTACCGCGCAACTTTCGCCGGTGCCATAAACCCACTATATATCCTCCCTCAAAAACAACCACCATATTGTTCCTCAAAACAGGCACTATACCTACCTATCATGGCATTTTCATAGCCATTCCGAGGTATATTGCCATGCAGCTTTCCACCGTTCCGTTTATAAGACACGCATCATATTGTCATATTGCCATTGCATGATCATGCAGTTGACATCGTATTTGTGGCAAGACCACCATGCATAATCTTTTCATACATGTCACTCTTGTTTCATTGCACAAACCGGTACACCGTCGGAGGCATTCATATAGAGTCATACTTTGTTGTTGAAGTATCGAGTTGTAATTTCGTGTTATAATGAAAGTGTGATGATCATCATTATTAGAGCATTGTCCCATGGGAGGAAAGGCTGAATCAAAAAAAGGCCCAAAAAAATAAAAGAAAAGAAAAGAAAAAAAAGGGACAATTGCTACTATCTTTTTCCACACTTGTGCTTCAAAGTAGCACCATGTTCTTCATTGTAGAGAGTCTCATGTTTAGTCACTTTCATATACTAGTGGGAATTTTCATTATAGAACTTGGCTTGTATATTCCAACGACGGGCTTCCTCAAATGCCCTAGGTCTTCGTGAGCAAGCAAGTTGGATGCACACCCACTAGTTTCTTTTGTTGAGCTTTCATTCATATTTAGCTCTAGTGCATCCGTTGCATGGCAATCCCTACTCACTCACATTGATATCTATTGATGGGCATCTCCATAGCCCGTTGATACGCCTAGTCGATGTGAGACTATCTCCCTCCTTTTGTATTCTCCATAACCACCTCTATTCCACCCATAGTGCTATATCCATGGCTCACGCTCATGTACTGCGTGAAAGTTGAAAGGTTTGAAAAGATAGAGCATGAAAACAAATGCTTGGCTGAAATCGGGGTTGTGCATAATATGAATATTTTGTGTGATAACAAGGGAGCATAGCCAACACTATATGATTTTGTAGGGATAACTTTCTTTAGCCATAGTATTTTGAGAAGACATGATTGCTTTGTTAGTATTGCTTGAAGTATTGTTATTTCTTATGTCAATATAGACTTTTGTCTTGAATCTTTCAGATTTGAACATTCATGCCACAATTAAGAGAATTACATTGAAAAACTATATTGGTTAGCATTCCACATCAAAAATTCTTTCTTTATCATTTACCTACTCGAGGACGAGCAGTAATTAAGCTTGGGGATGCTTGATACGTCTCCAACGTATCTATAATTTTTCATTGTTCCATGCTATTATTTATGAAGTCTTGGATGTTTAATGGGCTTTATCATTCACTTTTATATCATTTTTGGGACTAACCTACTAACCCAAAGGCCCAATCCATATTGCTGTTTTTTGCCTATTTCAGGGTTTTGCAGAAAAGGAATATCAAACGGAGTCCAAACAGAAAGAAACCCCCGCGAGAGATATTTTTGGAGGAAATCACGCACGAAAGACTTCGGGGCCAAGCGAGGGGACAGAAGGGTCACCCTCGAGGGTGGGGGGCGCACCCCCTTCCCAGGGCGGGCGCGCCCCCATGCCTCGAGGGCAGCCCATGTGCCCCCCGGTGCCCCCCTTCTTCATATATATAAATACGTACCCCAGAAACTCCATACGCAGAGAGAAAACCCTAATTCCACTGCCGTAGCTTCTGTTCCCGTGGAGATCCTATCTTGGAGCCTGTTCCATGAGGGGGATCCATCACGGAGGCCTTCATCATCATCATCATCGCCCTCACCATGAGTTGTGAGTAGTTTACCACAGACCTTCGGGTCCATAGCTAGTATCTAGATGGCTTCTTCTCTCTCTCTGGATCTCAATACAAAGTTCTCCTCGGTCTTCGAAGAGATCTATTCGATGTAATCTCTTTTTGCGGTGTGTTTGTCGAGATCCGATGAATTGTGAGTTTATGATCAAGGTTATCTATGAAAGATATTTGGTTCTTCTCTGAACTTTTTATGTGTGCTCATAATATCCTTGCAAGTCTCTTCAAATTATTGGTTTGGTTTGGCCTACTAGATCTATAGTTCTTGCAATGGGAGAAGTGCTTGGCTTTGGCTTCAATCTTGCGGTGTCCTTTCCCAGTGACAGTAGGGGCAGCAAGGCACATATTGTATTGTTGCCATCGAGAATAAAAATATGGGGTTTTCATCATATTGCTTGAGTTTATTCCTCTACATCATGTCATCTTTCTTAAGGCATTACTCTGTTCATATGAACTTAATACACTAGATGCATGCTGATAGCGGTCGATGTGTGGAGTAATAGTATTAGATGCAGGCAGGAGTCGGTCTACTTGTCTCGGACGTGATGCCTATATATAATGATCATGCCTAGATAGTCTCATAGTTATTCGCTTTTCTATCAATTGCTCGACAGTAATTTGTTTACCCGCCGTAGAATATCGCTATCATGAGAGAAGCCACTAGAGAAAACTATGGCCCCCGGGTCTATCTTTATCATATTACTTTTCCGTCAACTAGCAAATTTCTACGGCTCTTGTTTATTTGCTTTCTTTACTTTATGTTTCTATACCAAAATAATACCAAAAATATAATCATCATCTCTATCAGACCTCACTCTCGTAAGTGACCGTAAAGGGATTGACAACCCCTTATCACGTTGGCTGCGAAGTTCTTATTTGTTTGTGCAGGTGCGAGGGACTGACGCGTGGTCTCCTACTGGATTGATACCTTGGTTCTCAAAAACTGAGGGAAATACTTACGCTACTGTGCTGCATCTCCCTTCCCTCTTCGAGAGAATACAACGCAAGCTCAAGAGGTAGCACTAACTACCGGGGTAAAAACCCTAGGCCGCCGCAGTTCCGCGGCGCCCGCTCCTGCTCCGCCCCAGCTCCACCAACTGCACCACCGCCGCCCCCGGCTTCATCAACCGCACCACCGCCGCTGCACGGATGGCGCCCATCTCCCGATCCGTGGACAGGGCTAGTCCAGGTGTGGCCTATGCCCTGGTCTGCCCCTACGTCATATGGTGCCCCGCCTGCCTATAGCGGTAGCTGGCAGCCCAGTGTTCGCCCTCACACCGGCGCGCCTGTCCTCGTGCCCCGACAGCCGACGGCCGCGTACCACGCTGCTCCCTCCTACGCGCCAACGATCTACAACACCAGTCCTTATGCATCCTATGGCGCTCCATCGTTCCCCTACATGCAACAGTACAATGATGGTGCCTCTCTCTTTACGCCGATGTCGGCCCTACTGCCGACGCCACCGCACCCACAAGCTCCCATGACGACACCGGCCTCTACTTCGACTACGAGATGGGACCAAGCTGCTTTTCTAAAAGCCATATCTATTTTGCTGCACAAGGGAAGTCAGGTATGGATTGGATTTTCATTTCTGGTGCTTCTCGTCATATGTCTGCATCGAGTAATTTGTTTTCCTCTTGGACACCTTTGTCTTTTCCCTCTATTACTCTCGGTGATGGATCTTCTATTCCTATTTACTATGTCAGTCAGGCAAAAATCCAATCCCCAACTAAGCCTTTGCTTCTTCGTGATGTTCTTGTAGGTCTTGCTCTTATTAAAAATCTCATTTCTGTTCGCCAAATCACCACTGATAATCATGTTTCTGTCGAGTTTCACCCGTTTGGTTTGTCTGTGAAGGACTACCCAACCAAGGCCTAGATCGCTCGATTCAATAGCTCCGGTGACTTATATTCTCTCCATGGTGCTCCGGTCGCTGCTCCTTCAATATCTATGGTGGCCTGTGTTGATCTGTAGCACCAACGTCTCGACCATCCCAATAAAAATGTGTTATCCACATTTCCTAGTGAATTTTCCATACCTTGTAATAGAGATTCTCATAATTCTTCTATGTGTCAGTCATGTCAATTGGGCAAACATGTCCTCACTTCTCTTTATTTCTCTCTCATCCAAATTACTCCGACGTTCGCGTCTTCAGTTGTCTTTGTTTTCCAAACTCCTACTCCACTTCTCCGAACAAACTTTCCCCGCGCTCTATCTCGTGTGTCCATCTAGGTTTTTCTGATGAGCACAAGGGTTATCATTGTCTAGATCTTGTTAGTGGTCGTGTTCATGTGTCTCGTCATGTAACATTTGCTGAAAACATTTTTCCTTTTTCTGAGTGTCAACAATTAGATTCCAACTCACTCGCGCCTTCCACTAGTCCCTCTCGTCGCAATCATCTTCTCTTCTTTCACTCGTCGACCAATCCAGCGAAACCAGCCGCAGTAGCAGATCCTGCGGCCACCACGTATGTCATCACCTCTGCCCCGGCAGAGGAAAACACATTACACTCTGACGCGGCAGACCTCCTGCAACCGCAGTCTTCACCACCATCTCCCACGCCCGCTTCCTCCACTGCGTCGGACGCGTCCACCACACCCAACCCCCTGCTCATGCCATTCCTGTTCCAGCTCCTACTAACGATCATACCATGCGCACACGTGCCAAGTCCGGGTTTCGTTTGCCTGCAAAAGAGCGTCTCAATCTTCATGCATCTTTATCTCCTTCCTCTCTACCCAAACCTTACAAATCAGCTCTCCTAGATCCTAATTGGGCCGCAGCTATGAAAGATGAATATGATGCCCTTCTGCAGAATAACACGTGGCAGTTAGTTCCTCGTCCTTCCAATACAAATATCGTTTCGGGCAAATGGGGTTTTCGCCATAAATTTAATTCTGATGGGAGTCTTGCACGTCATAAGGCTCGATGGGTATGCCGTGGTTACTCTTAGCAACACGACATCAATTATGATGAGACTTTCTCTCCAGTTGTCAAGCCCAGCACTACTCGCACTGTCCTTAGCATCGCCGTCTCTTCTTCCTGGCCTATTCATCAACTAGATGTCAAAAATGCTTTTCTTCATGACTCTCTTCAAGAAACAGTCTATTATCAACAACCTCTAGGCTTCGAACATTCCTCCTATCCTAATCATGTATGTATTCTTCAAAAATCTCTTTATGGTCTTAAACAAGCACCACATGCCTGGTTCCAGCGCTTTTCTACTTATGCTCAAACCATCGGTTTTACCCCTTCCCGTTCTGACACTTCACTCTTCACCTTTCATCACAACAACATCACTGCTTACCTTCTTTTATATGTTGATGATATTATCCTCACAGCTTCCTCACAACAATTTTTAGATCATATTATTTCTCTTCTTCGCCATGAATTTTCTATGACAGATTTAGGTCTTCTTCACCACTTCTTAGGTATTGCTGCTATCCGTGACTCCTCTGGTCTTTTCTTATCTCAACGTCAGTACACTATGGATCTTCCTTCTTGTGCTGGTATGTTTGATTGTCAAACTTCCTGTTGATACAGGTTCCAAACTCTCTGCCGACGGTGAGCCTTTCTCTGGTCCTTCTCTTTATCGTAGTCTTATCGGTGCACTTTAGTATCTTACTCTCACTCATCCTGAAATTTCTTTTGCTGTCCAACAAGCTTGTTTATACATGCATGATCCTTGTATTCCACACTACAATCATGTCAAACGTATTCTTCGGTATCTCAAAGGCACATTAGACTTAGGTCTTCATATCAACAAATCCTCTCCCACCTCCTTGACAGCTTACTCTGATGCAGACTGGGCTGGTTGTCTAGATACTCGTAGGTCCACATCCGGATTTTGTGTTTTTCTTGGTAACAATTTGGTTTCTTGGTCTTCAAAAAGGCAGGTTACGGTCTCCCGCTCGTCTACTGAAGCTGACTACCCTGATGTGGCTCATGCGGTTGCTGAAACGGTTTGGTTTCGCCAGTTACTGTCAGAGCTACACTGTCCTGTTGAGCAAGCTACCATTGTTTACTGTGATAATATTTCAGCTGTCTACATGTCAGGGAATCCGGTTCAACATTGTCGCACCAAGAATATTGAGATCGACATTCAATTTGTTCGAGAGAAAGTGGCTCTTGGTCAAGTTCACGTTTCCACGTGCCTACTTCTGATCAGTTCGCTGATATCTTTACCAAAGGCCTGGCGACTACTCCGTTTCAAGACATTCGTTTCAGTCTCAACATCGTCGAGCCTACCGTTGACACTGCGGGGGGGGGGGGG
>LR738710.1:441082180-441093843 GCA_902687465.1 Secale cereale | reverse complement strand
GGGTGTTAGAATACAACTTGTAATAGGATTAGGACTCCTACTCGATTGGTAATAGGGCTAGGTCAGGTGCGGCTTGGCTCTTATATATACCTCTTGTACCGGCACAATATTGCATCAACAATTATTCAATAGTTATTCAATAGAATTCTACAAGTTATAATACAACTTGTAACAGGATTAGGACTCCTACTCGGTTTGTAATAGGGCTAGGTCAGGTGCCGCTTGGCTCTTATATATACCTCTTGTACTGGCACAATATTGTATCAACAATTATTCAATAGTTATTAAATAGAATTCTACATGGTATCAGTCTTTCGATCCTAGGGTATGGCTAACCCGCCAGCCTCGCCACGGCCTCCTCCGCCTCTACCTCTACTCTAGCTCTACCCCCACCAATACCCCCTTCCATCTCCTTCATCGACACCATCTCTGATATTAGCCCCTACATCCCCGTAACCTAGACCTTGCTGCTCACAACTACTACCATTGGCGTCACCTCTTCGACGTCCACCTTGGGCGATGCAATCTCCGCTCTCACATTGCCGACGACTCTCTTCCTCAACGTCATGATCCGCAATGGGTCAAGGATGATCTCACCATTATTCAATGGATCTACATGCGAGTCTCCATAGAGATCTTCAATCTCGTCCACTGTGACGGTGCCTCCGCGGCTGATCTATGGGCGGCCCTTCGTCAGCTCTTCCAGGACAACGTCGACGCTCTCGCCAACAATCTCCACACCGAGCTTCGTAATACGGTGCAAGGTGATTCACCGGTCGGCGTCTACTGCCATCGCCTCAAGGCGATCGCGGATGAACTCCACGAACTTGGTGATCCGATCGACGATCGCCAGCTCATCAACGTCCTCCTCGTCGGCTTCAGCAAGCGGTTCGAGAAGCAGGCCTCCTTCATCCCTATGATGTGTCCGCGTCCCTCCTTCGTCGAGGTTCGCTCGATGCTCCAATGGGCCGATCATGCCCTAACTACGAAGGACTCCCATCCTCAGGTCTTCACTTCTTCTCCTCGCTCGCCTGCGTCGATGCCGCCACCGCCACCTCCACCAACAGCACCTCCTCAACCATCCGGCTGGTGTCCAAGTCCCAACTACCTGAGCAAAAACCCTAGGCCGCCGCAGTTCAGCACGGCGCCCGCTCCTGCTCTGCCCCGGCTTCATCAACCACACCACCACAGCCTCCCGTATGGCGCCCATCTCCTGATCCGTGGATAGGGCTAGTCCAGGCGTGGCCTATGCCCTAGTCCTCCCCTACGCCATATGGTGCCTTGCCTGCCTATAGCGGTGGCTGACAGCACGGTGCTCACCCTCACACCAGCGCGCCCGTCCTCGTGCCCCGACAGCCGGCGGCCGCGTACCATGCTGCTCCCTCCTACGCGCCACCGATCAACAATACCAGTCCTTATGCATCCTATGGCACTCCATCGTTCCTCTATATGCAGCAGTACAATGATGGTGCCTCTATCTTTACGCCGATGCCGACCCTATTGCTGACGCCACCACACCCACAAGCTCCCATGACTACACCGGCCTCTACTTCGACTCCGAGCTGGGACCAAGCTACTTTTCTACAAGCCATGAACAATTTTGATGCACAAGGGAACTCAGGTACATATTGGATTTTCGATTCTGGTGCTTCTTGTCATATGTCTTGATCGAGTAATTTGCTTTCCTCTTGCACACCTTTGTCTTTTCCCTCTATTACTCTCGGTGATGGATCTTTTATTCCTATTTACTGTGTTGGTCAGGCTCAAATCCAATCCCCGACTAAGCCTTTGCTTCTTCATGATGTTCTTGCAGCTCCCGCTCTTATTAAAAATCTGATTTATGTTCGCCAAATCACCACTGATAATCATGTTTCTGTCGAGTTTGACCCCTTTGGTTTGTCTGTGAAGGACTACCCGACCAAGGCTGAGATCGCTCGATTCAATAGCTCCGGTGATTTATATTCTCTCCATGGTGCTCTGGTCGCTACTCCTCCAACATCTATGGTGGCCTCTGTTGATCTATGGCACCAACGTCTCAGCCATCCCAATAAAAATGTGTTATCCCGACTTCAGAGTGAATTTTCAATACCATGTAATAGAGATTCTCATAATTCTTCTATGTGTCAGTCATGTCAATTGGGCAAACATGTTCGCCTTCCCTTTAGTTCCTCTCAATCCTCTAGTACTTTTCCTTTTGAATTACTTCATTGTGATCTCTAGACATCACCAATAGAAAGTGTATCTAGTTTTAAGTGTTATCTCGTGATTCTTGATGATTTTACTCATTACGTTTGGACTTTTCCTTTACGCAACAAATCCGACGTTCATAATATATGCATTAACTTTCAGCGCTATGTCTCAGTCCACTTTTTCGTCCCTATAAGATTCATCCAATGTGATAATGGTCGTGAATTTGACAACTTTAAAAATCGAAATTTCTTTCTACAATACGGGATTCTCTTACGTTTCTCCTATCGTTATACCTCCCCTCAAAACGACAAAGCCGAGCGTTCTCTTTGCACTCTGCTTATTCAATCTTCTATGTTGTCAATGTTCTAGGCAGAGGCACTCCACACGGCCACATATTTACTCAATATTCGTCCATCTAAAGTTAACCCACAAACTACTCCTCACTTATCTTTATTTCTCTCTCATCCAAATTACTCTGACGTTCGCGTCTTCGATTGTCTTTGTTTTCCAAATCCTACTCCACTTCTCCTAACAAACTTTCCCCCCGCTTTATCCCATGTGTCCATCTAGGTTTTTCTGACGAGCACAAAGGTTATCGTAGTCTAGATCTTGTTAGTGCTCGTGTTCATGTGTCTCATCATATAACATTTGCTGAAAACATTTTTCCCTTTTCCGAGCGCCAACAATTAGATTCCAACTCACCGGCGCCTTCCACTAGTCCCTCTCGTCGCAATCATCTTCCCTTCTTTCACCCGTGGCCCAATCCGGCGAAACCAGCCGTAGTACCAGACCCTGCCGCCACCACTTCTGTAATCACCTCTGCCCCGGCAGAGGAAAACACATTACACTCTGATGCGGCTGACCTCCTGTAGCCGCAGTCTTCACCACCATCTCCCGCGTCCGCTTCTTTCGCTGCGCCGGACGCGTCCATCACATCTTCCCCCACCCCTCCTGCTCATGCTATTCCCGTTCCAGCTCCTACTAACGATCATACGATGCGCACACGTGCCAAGTCCGGGTTACGTTTTGTTGGAAATATGCCTTAGAGGCAATAATAAAATGGTTATTATTATATTTCCTTGTTCGTGATGATTTTCTATTGTTCATGCTATAATTGTATTATCCGGAAATTGTAATACATGTGTGAATACATAGACCACAACATGTTCCTAGTGAGCCTCTAGTTGACTAGCTCGTTGATCAATAGATGGTTACGGTTTCCTGACCATGGACATTGGATGTCATTGATAACAGGATCACATCATTAGGAGAATGATGTGATGGACAAGACCCAATCTGAAGCCTAGCACAAGATCATGTAGTTCATATGCTAAAGCTTTTCCAATGTCAATTATCTGTTCCTTAGACCATGAGATTGTGCAACTCCTGGATACCGTAGGAGTACTTTGGGTGTGCCAAACGTCACAACGTAACTGGGTGGCTATAAAGGTACACTACGGGTATCCCCGAAAGTATTTGTTGGGTTGGCACGAATCGAGCCTGGGATTTTTCACTCCGTATGACGGAGAGGTATCTCTGGGCCCACTCAGTAAGACATCATCGTAATGAGCTCTATGTGACTAAAGAGTTGGTCACATGATGATGTGTTACGGAACGAGTAAAGAGACTTGCCGGTAACAAGATTGAACAAGGTATCGGTATACCGATGATCGAATCTCGGGCAAGTACTATACCGGTAGATAAAGGGAATCGTATACGGGATTGATTGAATCCTTGACATCATGGTTCATCTGATGAGATCATCGTGGAACATGTGGGAGCCAACATGGGTATCCAGATCCCGCTGTTGGTTATTGTCCGGAGATGTCTTGGTCATGTCTCCATGGTTCCCGAACACGTAGGGTCTACACACTTAAGGTTTGATGACGCTAGGGTTATAGGGAATGTATTTACGTGGTTACCGAATGTTGTTCGGAGTCCCGGATGAGATCCCGGACATCACGAGGTGTTCCAGAATAGCCCGGAGGTAAAGATTTATATATGGGAAGTCATATTTTGGTCACCGGAGTGATTTCAGGGTCACCGGTATTGTACCAGGACCACCGGAAGGTGTCTGGGGGTCCATCAGGTGGGGCCACCTACCCCGGTGGGCCAAGTGGACCAAGTAAGGGGGGGAACCAGCCCCTGGCGTGCTGGTGCGCTCCCCCCAAGGTCCCAAGGCCCTTAGGGTTGGGAAACCCTAGGAGGTGGGGGCGTCCCACCTGCTTGGTGGGCAAGTCCCCCCACCTGCCCCCCTCAGATTGGATCTGAGGGGTCTGACCCCCTCTCCCTTGCCCCTATATATAGTGGGGGTGGGAAGGCAGCCTCACCCCATAGCCTGGAGCAGCCCTCCCCCTCCAAACTCCTCCTCTTCTCAAGTGAAGCTTGGCGAAGCCCTGTCGGAGTGCCACGCTCCTCCATCACCACCACACCGTCGTGCTGCTACTGGACAGAGTCTTCCCCAATCTCTCCCTCTCTCCTTGCTGGATCAAGGTGCGGGATACATCACTGGGATACACGTGTGTTGAACGTGGAGGCACCGTTGTTCGGTGCTTAGATCGGATTCGGCCGTGATCTGAATCGCTTCGTGTACGACTCCACCGACACCGTTCTTGTAACGCTTCCGTAACGCGATCTTCAAAGGTATGTAGATGCACTCCCCTCTCGTTGCTAGTAACCCCATAGATAGATCTTGGTGATGCGTAGATTTTTTTTGAATTTCTGTAACGATCCCCAACAGTGGCATCATGAGCTAGGTCTATGCGTAGTTACCATGCACGAGTAGAACACAAGTTGTTGTGGGCGTAGATTTTGACAATTTTACTTGCCGCTGCTAGTCTTATCTTGATTCGACGGCATCGTGGGATGAAGCGGCCCGGGCCGACCTTACACGTACGCTTACGTGAGACAGGTCCCACCGACTGACATGCACTAGTTGCATAAGGTGGCTAGCGGGTGTCTGTCACTCCCACTTTAGTCGGATCGGATTCAATGAAAAAGGTTCCTTATGAAGGGTAAATAGTAATTGGCATAGCACGTTGTGGTTTGGGCGTAGGTAAGAAACGTTCTTGCTAAAAACCTATAGCAGCCACGTAAAAACTTGCAACAACATATAGAGGACGTCTAACTTGTTCTTGCAACATGTGACGTGTGATGTGATATGGCCAAAAGGATGTGATGAATGATATATATGTGTGATGTATGAGATTGATCATGTTCTTGTAATAGGAATCACGACTTGCATGTCGATGAGCATGACAACCGGCAAGAGCCATAGGAGTTGTCTTATTTTATTGTATGACCAGCGTATCATTGAAAACGCCATGTAATTACTTTACTTTATTGCTAACCATTAGCCATAGTAGTATAAGTAACGTTTGGCGAGACAACTTCATGAAGACATGATGATGGAGATCATGATGATGGAGATCATGGTGTCATGCCGGTGACGATGATGATCATGGAGCCCCGAAGATGGAGATCAAGAGGAGCAGAATGATATTGGCCATACCATGTCACTATTTGATTGCATGTGATGTTTATCATGTTTTACATCTTATTTGCTTAGAACGACGGTAGCTTAAATAAGATGATCTCTCACTAAAATTTCAAGAATCGTGTTCCCCCTAACTGTGCATCGTTGCTAAGATTCGTTGTTCCGAAGCACCACGTGATGATCGGGTGTGATAGGTTCTAACGTTTGCATACAACGGGTGTAAGCCAGATTTACACACGCAATACACTTAGGTCGACTTGACGAGCCTAGCATGTACAGACATGGCCTCGGAACACGGAAGACCAAAAGGTCGAGCATGAGTCGTAGAGAAGATACGATCAACATGAAGATGTTCATCGTTGACGTCTAGTCCGTCTCACGTGATGATCGGACACGGCCTAGTCGATTTGGATCATGTATCACTTAGATGACTAGAGAGATGTCTATCTGAGTGGGAGTTCATTAAATTTGTTTAGATGAACTTAATTGCATTGAACACAGTCTAAATTCTTTACAATATGTCTTGTAGATCAAATGGCCCACGCTAATTGCCCTCAACTTCAATGCGTTCCTAGAGAAAACCAAGCTGAAAGACGATGGTAGCAACTATATGGATTGGGTCCGTAACTTGAGGATCATCTTCATAGTTGCCAAGAAAGCATATGTCCTTGAAGCACCACTAGGTGATGCACCCGTTTTCCCAGCAACTCAAGACATTATGAACGCCTGGCAGTCGCGTAGTGATGATTACTCCCTGGTTCAGTGCGGCATGCTTTACAGCTTAGAATCAGGGATCCGAAAGCGTTTTGAGCAACACGGAGCATTTGAGATGTTCCAAGAGCTGAAAATGGTTTTCCAAGCTCATGCCCGGGTCGAGAGATATGAAGTCTCCGACAAGATCTACAGTTGTAAGATGGAGGAAAATAGTTCTGTCAGTGAACATATACTCAAAATGTCTGGGTTGCATAACCGCTTGTCTCAGCTGGGAGTTAATCTCCCAGATGACGCGGTCGTTGATAGAATCCTCCAGTCGCTCCCACCTAGCTACAAGAGCTTTGTGATGAATTTCAATATGCAAGGGATGGAGAAGTCCATTCCCGAGGTATATTCAATGCTGAAATCAGTGGAGGTGGAAATCAAGAAAGAACATCAAGTGTTGATGGTGAATAAAACCACTAAGTTCAAGAAAGGCAAGGGTAAGAAGAACTTCAAGAAGGATGGCAAGGGAGTTGCCACGCCCGGTAAGCCAGTTGCCGGGAAGAAGCCAAAGAATGGACCCAAGCCTGAGACTGAGTGCTTTTGTTGCAAGGGAACGGGTCACTGGAAGCGGAATTGCCCCAAATACTTAGCAGATAAGAAGGCCGGCAACGTCAAAGGTATATGTGATATACATGTTATTGATGTGTACCTTACCAGCGCTCGTAGTAGCTCCTGAGTATTTGATACCGGTGCAGTTGCTCACATTTGTAACTCAAAGCAGGAGCTGCGGAATAAGTGGAGACTAGCAAAGGACGAGGTGACGATGCGCGTCGGGAATGGTTCCAAGGTCGATGTGATCGCCGTCGGCATGCTACCTCTACATCTACCTTCGGGGTTAGTTTTAAACCTCGATAATGGTTATTTAGTACCAGCTTTGAGCATGAACATTGTATCTAGATCTCGTTTAATGCGAGATGGCTACTCATTTAAATCTGAGAATAATGGTTGTTCTATTTATATGAGAGAAATGTTTTATGGTCATGCCCCGCTGGTCAATGGTTTATTTTTATTAAATCTCGAACGTGATGTACATATATTCATAGTGTGAATGCCAAAAGATGTAAGGTTGATAATGATAGTCCCACATACTTGTGGCACTGCCGCCTTGGTCATATTGGTGTCAAACATATGAAGAAGCTCCATGCAGATGGACTTTTGGAGTCTCTTGATTATGAATCATTTGACACGTGCGAACCATGCCTCTTGGGCAAGATGACCAAGACTCCGTTCTTCGGAACAATGGAGCGAGCAACCAACTTGTTGGAAATCATACATACTGATGTGTGCGGTCCAATGAGTGTTGAAGCTCGCGGTGGCTATCGTTATGTTCTCACCCTCACTGGTGACTTAAGTAGATATGGGTATGTCTACTTGATGAAACACAAGTCTGAGACCTTTGAAAAGTTCAAGGAATTTCAGAATGAGGTTGAGAATCAAATTGACAGAAAAATAAAGTTCTTACGATCAGATAGTGGAGGAGAATATTTAAGTCACGAATTTGGCACACACCTAAGGAAATGTGGAATTGTTTCACAACTAACGCCACCTGGAACACCTCAACGTAATGGTGTGTCAGAATGCCATAATCGTACTCTGTTGGACATGGTGCGATCTATGATGTATCTTATCGACTTACCTCTATCATTTTGGGGTTATGCTTTAGAGACTGCCGCATTCACTTTAAATAGGGCACTGTTAAATCCGTTGAGACGACACCGTATGAACTATGGTTTGGGAAGAAACCTAAGCTGTCGTTTCTAAAAGTTTGGGGATGCAATGCTTTTGTCAAGAAACTTCAACCTGAAAAGCTCAAACGCAAATCAGAAAAATGCGTCTTCATAGGAAACCCTAAGGAAACTATTGGGTATACCTTCTACCTCAGATCCGAAGGCAAGGTCTTTGTTGCCAAGAATGGATCCTTTCTGGAGAAAGAGTTTCTCTCGAAAGAAGTAAGTGGGAGGAAAGTAGAACTTGATGAGGTTATTGTAACCCCTCTTGAACCGGAAAGTAGCGCAGCGCAGGAAGATGTTTCTATGGTGCCTGCACCGACTAAAGAGGAAGTTAATGATAATGATCACGAAACTTCGGATCAAGTTACTGCCGAACTTCGTAGGTCCACGAGGACGCATTCCGCACCAGAGTGGTACGGCAACCCTGTCCTGGAAATCATATTGTTAGACAACGGTGAACCTACGAACTATGAAGAAGCGATGGCGGGCACGAATTCCAACAAATGGCTTGAAGCCATGAAATCTGAGATAGGATCCATGTATGATAACAAAGTATGGACTTTGGTTGACTTGCCCGATGATCGGCGAGCCATAGAAAATAAATGGATCTTTAAGAAGAAGACTGACGCGGATGGAAATGTGACCATCTATAAGGCTCGGCTTGTCGCTAAGGGTTATCGACAAGTTCAAGGGATTGACTACGATGAGACTTTCTCTCCTCTAGCGATGCTGAAGTCCGTCTGAATCATGTTAGAAATTTCCGCATTCTATGATTATGAGATATGGCAAATGGACGTCAAAACGGCATTCCTTAATGGCTTCCTTAAGGAAGAACTGTATATGATACAGCCGGAAGGTTTTGTCGATCCTAAGAATGCTAACAAGGTATGCAAGCTCCAGCGCTCCATCTATGGGCTGGTGCAAGCATCTCGGAGTTGGAACATTCGCTTTGATGAAGTGATCAAGGCGTTTGGGTTAATACAGACTTATGGAGAAGCATGTATTTACAAGAAAGTGAGTGGGAGCTCTGTAGCATTTCTCACATTATATGTGGATGACATATTGCTGATGGGAAATGATGTAGAACTCTTGGAAAGCATAAAGGCCTACTTGAATAAGTGTTTTTCAATGAAGGACCTTGGAGAAGATGCTTACATATTAGGCATCAAAATTTATAGAGATAGATCAAGACGCCTCATTGGTCTTTCACAAAGCACATACCTTGACAAGATATTGAAGAAGTTCAATATGGATCAGTCCAAGAAAGGGTTCTTGCATGTGTTACAAGGTATGAGATTGAGCACAGCTCAATGCACGACCTTGGCAGAAGATAGAGAAAAGATGAGTGTCATCCCATATGCCTCAGCCATAGGTTCTATTATGTATACCATGCTGTGTACCAGACCTGATGTGAACCTTGCCATAATTTTGGTGGGGAGGTACCGAAGTGATCCCGGAATAGAACACTAGACAGCGGTCAAGAACATCCTGAAGTACCTCAAAAGGACTAAGGATATGTTTCTCGTTTATGGAGGTGAGGAAGAGCTCGCCGTAAAGGTTTACGTCGATGCTAGCATCGACACAGATCCGGATGACTCCAAGTCACAAACCGGATACGTGTATATTTTGAATGGTGGGGTAGTCAGCTGGTACAGTTGCAAGCAAAGCGTCGTGGTGGCATCTACATGTGAAGCGGAGTACATAGATGCTTCCGAAGCAGCACAGGAAGGAGTCTGGATGAAGGAGTTCATCACCGACCTAGGAGTTATTCCAAGCGCGTCGGGACCGATGATTATCTTCTGTGACAACACTGGAGCTATTGCCATTGCCAAGGAGCCCAGGTTTCACAACAAGACCAAGCACATCAAGCGCCGCTTCAACTCCATTCGTAGTTATATACAAGATGGAGACATCAATATTTGTAAAGTGCATACAGATCTAAATGTCGCAGATCCGTTGACTAAACCTCTTCCACGAGCAAAACATGATCAACACCAGAACTCTTTGGGAGTTCGATTCATCACAATATAACTAGATTATTGACTCTAGTGCAAGTGGGAGAATGTTGGAAAAATGCCCTAGAGGCAATAATAAAATGGTTAATATTATATTTCCCTGTTCATGATTATTTTCTATTATTCATGCTATAATTGTATTATCCGATAATCATAATACATGTGTGAATACATAGTCCACATCAAGTCCCTAGTGAGCATCTAGTTGACTAGCTCGTTGATCAATAGATGGTTATCGTTTCCTGACCATGGATATTGGATGTCATTGATAACGGGATCGCATAATTAGGAGAATGATGTGATGGACAAGACCCAATCCTAAGCCTAGCACAAGATCGTGTAGTTCGTATGCTAAAGCTTTTCCAATGTCAACTATATGTTCCTTAGACCATGAGATTGTGCAACTCCCGGATACCGTAGGAGTACTTTGGGTGTGCCAAACGTCATAACATAACTGGGTGGCTATAAAGGTACACTACGGGTATCCCCGAAAGTATCTGTTGGGTTGGCACGAATCGACACTGGGATTTGTCACTCCGTATGATGGAGAGGTATCTCTGGGCCCACTCGGTAAGACATCATCGTAATGAGCACTATGTGACTAAAGAGTTGGTCACGTGATGGTGTGTTACGAAACAAGTAAAGAGACTTGCCGGTAATGAGATTGAACAAGGTATCGGTATACCGACGATCGAATCTCGGGCAAGTACTATACCGGTAGACAAAGGGAATCGTATACGGGGTTGATTGAATCCTTAACATCGTGGTTCATCTGATGAGATCATCGTGGAACATGTGGGAGCCAACATGGGTATCCACATCCCGCTATTGGTTATTGGCCGGAGAGATGTGTCGGTCATGTCTGCATGGTGCCCGAACCCGTAGGGTCTACACACTTAAGGTTTGATGACACTAGGGTTATAGGGAATGTATGTACGTGGTTACGGAATATTTTTCAGAGTCCCGGATGAGATCCCGGACATCACCAGGAGTTCCGAAATAGTCCACAGGTAAAGATTTATATATGGGAAGTCATATTTTGGTCATCGGAGAGATTTCGGGGTCACCGATATTGTACTAGGACCACTGAAAGGTGTCCGGGGGTCCACCGGGTGGGGCCACCTACCTCGGTGGGACAAGTGGACCAAGCAAGGGGGGATCCAGCCCCTGGTAGGCTGGTGCGCCCCCCCCCCAAGGGCCCAAGGCGCCTAGGGTTGGGAAACCCTAGGGGTGGGGGCGCCCCACCTGCTTGGGGGGCAAGTCCCCCCCCCCCCCCCTGCCCCCCCCCCCTCAGATTGGATCTGAGGGGGATGGATGTAATGCCCCGGATGTAATACTTTCCCTTTTGGGCAATATATATTATCTTTGGGTTCATCAATTCCATTCCGGGTTCTTTGTCTTTCGGGTTTTCGTCGTTTTGGTGTGTGTGTGTGGCATTCATTCATATCATGTAGTCATGTGCATCGCATTGCG
>LR738710.1:440983736-441080522 GCA_902687465.1 Secale cereale | reverse complement strand
CCCCCTCAGATTGGATCTGAGGGGGATGGATGTAATGCCCCGGATGTAATACTTTCCCTTTTGGGCAATATATATTATCTTTGGGTTCATCAATTCCATTCCGGGTTCTTTGTCTTTCGGGTTTTCGTCGTTTTGGTGTGTGTGTGTGGCATTCATTCATATCATGTAGTCATGTGCATCGCATTGCGTTTGTGTTGTCGTTTGCATCCGGTCCCACTCGTTTCTTTCCGTTGCCCGTTTCGAGTTCCGGAGCTCTCTCACGTGTCCGTGGCATCCCCGAGGCCTACTTTGGTGTTTGGCCGTGTAACGTTTCCGGTTTAGCGTGAGACTTAGCGTGTGTTGTTGCTTTGGCGTGTGCAAACCGCCTGTCGAATCTCGTCGCGTTTGGAGTTCATCTGCTACCCCAACAATTATTCTCGTGGGCTGAAAGTACCCCCTCTTTGAGGCCCAAGACACCCCTCCAACAGCCCACCAAACCAACCCACACACCTCCCTTCATCTAGGCGATCCAATTCTGATCGCGTGGCCGAAAACCACACCTCATTTGGACAACCCTAGCTCCTTGTGCCTATATATTTGTCCATCTTCCCCAATTTTTGTCCTAAATAAAAAACCCTAGACCTCATCCCCTTCCTCCAGCCTCTTCCTCCACTCCTGCCGAAGCTCGCCGGAGGAGCTCGCCGGAATCGTCACCACCGCCGCCACCTCTGGTCGCCGCCGCCGCGGGCCCTCACCGCCGGCGCCCCTCGCCTCCGCCGCCGCCGCGCCGGCCGGGCGCCGCCGCCGCCCCGGCCAGGCACCCCGCCGGCCCCTCTGCCTCTCCCCGCCGGTAGGCTCCCGAGGGAGCTCGAAGCTCCAGCGCCGCCCCGCTCGAGGGAGCGAGCTGGTCCCCTCGCCCGTTGCACCGCCGATCCAGATCTCGGCCGGCTGGGCCGGCCCGACTCCCCGATCCGGATCCCCTTCGTCCAGCCGGTCCCTCCTCCGCCTTGAGGCCCATCCCCGCCAGGCCCTTCCTCCGCCAGGCGGCCCAGCAGCCGCCTCCCTCGAGCCAGCCGCCGCCGCTCGTCCTTCGATCGGGAAGCCCCGATCCCCAGCGCCCTCGCCTAGGATCCCGATCGGGATCGGATCCGGTTCGGTCGCCCGGGTGGGCCGAACCCTAGGGCCCAGCCGCCTCCACTCCATCCGGCCCGATCCGCCTCTGCCAGATCCGCCCGCGAGTCCTTCGGCCTGATCCGCAGATCCGAGCCCGCGTTGACTTCAGTTGACCCGGGGGTAGCCCTCGATTTTCTCCAAGTCCCCAGAATTCTGTTGTCTGATGCTGTTTTAAAACATGGATAACTTTTTGTGTGATGGTCCGATTTGAGTGAATGATATGTCAAAATGTTCCTGGAGACATGCACTACGTTTTGTTCCATTGTGCCATGCATGTTTGAGATCATATAGATGCTTAAATATCTGTTGCAAGAGTGCTACTTGTTAAAAACTGCTGTTTGTAGTTGTTTTCATGCCATCTTTGCAATGTGATAACTTGATGCATGTTTATCCAAATGATGCAAATGATATGTCCACGTGTTCGTCATGAAATGATCTACATGTTGATTGCTTTAGTTTGCATGATAGAATTAATCTTGCCATGTTTATCTCCTTTGCAAAGTCCTATGTGACTGTTAAGTAGTTAAACTTGTTACGAGATGGCAATTTGAGGAGCTCATAGCTATCGTTGTGTTTGTCCCCTTGATGCATGCTTAAGTGTTTTGGTTTCACCATCTTGTGTACTTTGCTGTGGTGCTTACCACTTGCCATGCTTAGCTTTGAGGTGACTTAAACTTGCTCTCAAAGATGCCATGATGAAACTGCTGTTTTAACACTTGGTGAAATTTCACTAAGTCTGGAATCTGTAATTTCCAGATGCCATGTTTGCTTGTTGTTCTAGGCCAATCCATGATAGTTTTGGGGTGACTCTTGATGAATACTTGTAGTATATATTGTTGGCTATCCATTCATGCTCTCACACGCTTATTTGGGTGGCTGTAGCATATTTAAATTTTGCTCGCAAGTTGCAACAAATTACTGCTGTCAGGATTTTGTTGTCAAGTTCTATATGTCATAGCTTGTTGCTATTGATCCATGGCTCCTTTGGGGATGCTCCAATGGACTTATTTGCTGTAGGATATGTCTAGTTTATGTCCATGCTCATTGCCATGATGTTCGAGTGCTGTAGGCTATTTATTTATTGCCCCGAAGTTGCTATGTGGCTGTTATTTTCAGCTTGTGCGTATTTATTGTTTCGGGTGTAACTTTTAGCCCGTTGCTCCGTTTTGAGCAAGTCCTATATGAAACTTGCGTGATTTTTCATGTAGATTCATAATATCCTGTTGTTATCTTGTTTTGAAGTATTTTGCTTGAATGCATATTTTCCATGCTCCTTGTGCGATTACACTGTGCTTCCTTTGTAGACTTCCTGTGCTTCCATAGTGCATTTGTTTTGCTTCCTTAGTGCATCAGCCATGCATCCAGCATTTTCGTGTGCACATTGCATCTTGTTGATTTCGTGTCTTGTGTGTTTGTGTTGAGTAGAGCCGGTAGCTGAGACTGAGTACGAGTACGAGCAAGAGGTTACTACCGAGCTTGAGAACGAGGACCCCTCTTTCGATCCCATCGACAACTCTTCAGGCAAGATGACCGAACCCCAATATCATTACTATCTTTGCCTATTGCAAGAAGTCTCGATCTATAGTTTTGCCTCGATGCCCATGTTTTTCCTGTTAGCCTCCTATTGTAACCATGAACCTGTTTAACCACCCTACCTATGCAAACCATTGTTTGGCTATAAGTACGCTTCGCTCAGCCCCTCTTATAGCATTGTTAGCTGCAGGTGAAGATTGAAGATTCTTGCTTCGTGTTGAAGCTTGTTGGGATATCACACTATATTAATTATTAAATGAAATCATCTATATATTGGTAATGGGTGGAAGGCTAAGCCTTTTGCTTGGTGATTTGTTCCACTCATGCCGCTAGGAACCGTATAAATCGGTGTTATGTTCCTTGATTATGCGTTCCTAACACGGTTGGGTTTATGGGACCCCCTCGATAAACCGCTAAGTGCTAAGTCTTTTCCAGCAAGTCCCAACATTGGTACTATTCGCCTAATAACTAATAAAACTTGCATAGGGTCTTGCAAACCCGAGTTCTTAATCAACAACCCCGGGCCAGTGCTCCACATGAGTGTTGGTCCGAAACGGGGAGCCTGCGGGATCACCACGAGGAAACTCGAGGATTGATATAAACCCGTAGCTTCACCCATCCGGTCGTGGCCTGAGACTAGATACGCGCGGCTACTGTCAGGGTGTCGGCACGCCGGGAGGATTTGCTGGATTAGCCTTACTTTAGTCGGAGTATCTTGAGCACGGGATTCCGAGAATACTCGGGCCTTCCCACCTTGGAGTTGCGAGTCCGCGGATCGTGGGCTTATCATGGGCCTAGTTGGAACACCCCTGCGGGGTTATGAACTTTCGAAATCCGTGCCCACGGTTATGTGGCAGATGGGAGCTTGTTAATATCCGGTTGTAGAAAACTTGACACCATGTTCTAATACACTACCAGCGTGAGTACCGTGACTGTCATTTTCCGAAAGGGATTCGGGAGATGAACACGGTGGGGTTATGTTTGACTTGCTTTAGTTAGGATCACTTCGTGATCATCTCTCGACCGAGGCACCTTCTCTTCTCGCTCTCTTTTACGTAAGCTAGTGCTAGTGCTGTTGCAACCTCTTGTTCTTTCTTCAGCCTTGTTCCACACCCAAGGCTGGGATAGTCGTGTTACCCGGGAACGGGATTGCTGAGTCCTCTGTGGCTCACAGTTACTTCAACACCCCAGATGCAGGTACGATGGTGAGCTACACAGGCGATGGCACTGAGCTAGACTGGGAGTACGACGAGGAGCGTAGCCGTTACTATGTGAACTATCCGGTTGATCAGTAGAGCTTCTACTAGGATTCGATCTAGACCTGTGGTTTAATGTTATGTTTGGTATCTTGTCATTTGGATCTTACCCTTAGATGGGCTGTGATGTTTATCTGAATGATGTTTGAACATGTAATGCATTTTTGTGACGTGGCGAGTGTAAGCCAACTATCTTTTCAGTTTTCCATCCCTATTTTTACATGAGATGTGCAAAGGTACCAAACTTGCGATCATTCCAGAATGGGCTTATATCTTTAAGTCGTGCCTCGACACATAGGAGATATAGTCCCATCCTGGGCATTACAAGTTGGTATTCAGAGCCTTCTCCGACCTAGAAGCCCCCACTGATTGATCGAATCGTTGACGGTCGAGTCTAGGCACACACTAAAAATGTTTTGAGTCCTATATTTATATCGGAGAGTAGGATTTCTTTGCTTCTCATCCCCTTTCACTCTGGTGAGGACTCCTGGCGACTACTCTTGCCTCTTCTACTTTCAAAAATTGCACCAATTTTTTTTTTAGGAATCTCGCGAGTATTGTAGGATTGTTTCGATGTCCTTGTGATGAGAATATTGTTCTCGATGCCTCCTGACATTAGGGGTTGTGGCAGTGTCCCGGGGAGTTGAGCTTCGGGGTATTGTCGTCACAAGCATATCGCGACAGTACTAGAATACTTAAGACGGCCGACATCGAAAACTCTCCTATACGGTTAGTGGCAAGATAACCCCAACATCACCCAGTACTGGGAAGGTAGTTCGGGAGTATTGCCATAGCTTTGTATAGTGGATGTTTTTCGAAGGTCCGAGGTAGACGGTTTCCGAGAACAACTGGTTATGTGTTGAAGGATGGATACAGCTGGATGTAGGTTTAGAGTTGATTGCGTGGTGCTTCCCCTGTATCACCAACACCTGATTGCATAACTGGGAACTTTCGGAAATTAATAGGTGGGTTTATCCAGTAGATCGTATGCATTCTTCCAACGAATGCAGGTTAGCGAGTTTGGGGTTCTACATTGAGTGAAGTGGTTTTATGGCCGATGTTCCGATCGGGAGTTGCATCTTAAAGGGTCCTTGGCTATGCTGATCCGGGGATTGCAAAACCCTTTCGTAACGCGTTCATAAGCTTTCAGCACAAAGATGTCGAACGAAGCTCCTATCTTGTGTTTGTTTCCATCTATACCTTGTTGTTTTTCTTATTTACCTTTTGTCCCAGTGGCTTCTCGTGAAGATTGTTGTTATCATTAAACTGAGAATTTCATCCGTTCCTCTAGTTCGAATGATTCTTGTGAAGACTATGTTGCATTATATCCGTTGTTTCAGCTTATACCTTCTTTCAATCAAATTGCTGATTGGTGGTCATCTATTTCAGGATGGCTCCTAAAAGGATTACCAATGCTAACCCAGAGGGTGAAGAGGTTCCAGACCGTCCTCCTTCCCCTCCTCCTCCGTCTGAGGCTTGGAGAGTGATTATGCAAACTACAAATCAGAACACCCAGATGTTGATGCAGATGATGCAGCAAATGCAAGCAAATCAAGCAAATCAGGGTGCTCCAAGGAACCAAGGCAATTTCTTCAACCAACAGCACCATGCTACGCTCAACCAGTTCTTGGCCAATCAACCAAAGGGTTTCAGTTACTGTGTCGACCCTCTCGATGCTGAAGATTGGATAACTGATATCAAGAAGCATTTTGAGTGCAGCAACGTAAGGCCTGAGGACTATGTGAAATTTGCAGCCTTTCAACTCAAAGACCAAGCAGCTGACTGGTGGCAGCAGTACAAAGACTCCAGAGAAGGGCGTGTGATCTCTTGGGATGATTTCTGTAAGGACTTTCTCTCTCACCACATTCCAACAAGTGTCATCGAGGGTATGCGTGAGCAATTCCGCAACCTAAAGCAAGGCTCAATGACTGTCTACCAGTATAATGTCAAGTTCCAAAACCTCGCCCGCTATGCTAAGCAAGACATACCAGATGCCAAGAGCAAGATCTATCAGTTCCGTGGAGGTCTCAAGGATGAACTGAACTTGCTCTCACCTTGTTCGAGCCTGACGAGTTCGACAAATTCTATAACATGGCGCTCAAGCAAGAGGCAGCCCAACTCAAGATGGAGGCTTCCAAAAAGAGGATTCGAGATGCCGTTCACTCCTCCTCATCTTCTCAAGTCATCGCGAAGCAACAGAAATTTTGGCTTCCTCCTCCTCCAGTGATCCGAGCTCCCTACAACAACAACAGTAACAAGAACTCCGGTGGTCGTGGTTTCTCCCACCCACCCAACCCAAGCAAGCAGTACAAGTCGCAGTTCCAAGCTCCAAGACCAAGTGTTCCTCCTGCTCGTCCACTTTCTGAGGTGACTTGCTACAAGTGTGGCCAGAAGGGTCATTATTCCAACAAGTGCAACAACCCAAGGCGCCTTCCGCCACCTCCACCTGTCAGTTCGGCTATTGTCAAGCATGATCCAAAGGAAGCAAGGGTGAATCTGATGAATGCAGCGCAAGCGAAGAGTTCTTCTAATGTGATATTGGGTAACCTTTCAGTTAACTCTTTTCCAGCTAAAGTGTTGTTTGATTCGGGTGCTTCATGTTCTTTCATGTCTCAACCATTTGCATCCAAGTATAATGTTGACGTCTAAAGTCTACCTCAGAAGTTGCAAGTCATTTCTCCGGGGAGACGTATGACTTCTAATATATTTGCTCCGGATGTTTCTATTCGCATGGGTGATTATCGCTTTCTGGCTAAACCGGTGGTTCTTGGCAACTCCGACATTGACCTCATCCTTGGAATGGACTGGCTTTCTCAGCATGATGCTCAAATTGATTGTGCACAGACGGAAGTCAAGATTACTCATTCCGATGATGATGTGATTATCTTTGCCTCCAGGGATAACACAATCAGGCTTTTCTCTCTCAATGACAAGGGCGAAATGAATGCCATATCTCAAATTCCGGTGGTTAACGAATACCAAGCCGTCTTTCCTGAAGAACTTCCAGGCATGCCCCCACACCGTCAAGTGGAATTCGTCATTGAACTCGAGCCGGGTACTGAGCCAGCATGCCGGCGTCCATACAAGCTCTCTCCTAAAGAATTGAAGGAATTGAAGAAGCAGCTTGATGAACATGAGCGTATGGGTCTGATCAGGCCTAGTACGTCTCCTTGGGGCTGTGGTGTCTTATTTGTCAAGAAGAAGGATGGCACGGAGCGCCTCTGCGTCGATTACCGACCATTGAACAAGAAGACAATAAAGAACAAGTATACGCTCCCCAACATCAACGAACTGTTCGAGCAGCTCAAAGGAGCTAAAGTGTTCTCTAAGCTCGATCTCAGAATGGGCTATCACCAGATTCGCATTCGAGAAGAAGATATCCCCAAGACTGCCTTCAGAACGAGCTACGGCTCATATGAGTATACAGTCATGTCTTTTGGTCTCGCCAATGCTCCACCTACCTTCTCGAGAATGATGCACTACATCTTCAACCCCTACACCGGCGAGTTTGTGCTTGTGTATCTGGATGACATTTTGGTATTTTCCAAGAATGAAGAAGATCACGAAAAGCACCTTCGTCTCATTCTCGTCAGACTCCGTGAACATAAGTTCTATGCCAAGTTCTCCAAGTGTGAATTTTGGCTCGATAAGGTCTTGTACCTGGGCCATATCATCTCTGCTGACGGTATTGCGGTAAACCCCGAGAAAGTTGAAGCAATTGTCAACTGGGAAGCTCCCCAGAACGTCAAGCAACTTCGAAGCTTTCTTGGTCTTGCCAGCTATTGCAGAAGGTTCGTTGAGAACTTCTCCAAGATTGCCAAGCCTCTTTCCAACTTGTTGCAGAAGAATGTCAAGTACTACTGGTCTCCAGATTGTGAAGTGGCATTCAAAACTCTCAAAGAAAAGCTCGTCTCTGCTCCAGTTCTAACTCCTCCAGATGAGTCCAAGCCCTACGAAGTATTCTGTGATGCGTCACTTCAAGGACTTGGTGGTGTGCTTATGCAGGACAAGAGAATTGTGGCATACACTTCTCGTCAACTGAAGCCAAGTGAGAAGAACTACCCCACACATGATCTTGAACTAGCAGCTGTGGTACATGCTTTGATTACGTGGAGACATCTCTTGTTGGGCAGAAAAGTCGACATCTTCACCGATCACAAGAGCTTGAAGTACATCTTCACACAGCCGAATCTGAACCTCCGCCAGACTCGTTGGGTCGAGATGATCCAAGAGTTTGATCCCAGCATCGAATACACTCCTGGCAAGGCGAATGTGATTGCAGATGCTTTGAGCAGAAAGGCATATTGCAACAGCCTTCTTATCAAGCCGTTCTAGCCTGAGCTTTGTGAAGCATTCAGGAAGCTCAACCTCCAAGTTGTTCCGCAGGGTTTTCTTGCAAATCTTCAAGTTGCTCCTACCTTGGAAGATCAGGTCCGTGAGGCCCAACTCAGTGATGCTATGGTGCAGAAAGTGAAACATGGTATTGCAAAGGGTACTCCTAAATACAAGTGCTATCGCGTTGATGAGAGAGATACTTTGTTCTTTGAGGACAGACTCGTCGTTCCCAAAGGTGATCTCAGGAAGCTCATAATGGAAGAAGCACATGATTCCCTCCTTTCCATTCATCCTGGTAGTTCCAAGATGTACCAAGACCTCAAGCAATCTTACTGGTGGACACGCATGAAAAGGGAGATTGCCCAATTCGTGAATGAATGTGATGTCTGCAGAAGAGTGAAGGCAGAGCATCAACGTCCAGCCGGTCTTCTCCAACCTCTTCCTATTCCCGAGTGGAAATTCGACCAAATTTCGTCACTAGCTTTCCTAAGTCCAAGAGAGGGAATGATTCTATCTTCATGGTGATTGACAAGCTTACCAAAGTCGCTCACTTCCTTCCAGTCAAAGAATCCATCAATGCAGCTCAACTTGCAGAATTGTGTCTTTACATGGCATCCCTCAAGTTATCTCCTCAGAACGTGGAAGTTTGTTCACTTCTAAGTTCTGGGACTCCTTTCAGTCTGCCATGGGCACTAAGATCAGGTTCAGCACTGCTTTTCACCCTCAGACTAGTGGTTAAGTTGAGAGAGTGAATCAGATTCTAGAAGACATGCTCAGAGCCTGTGTCATATCTTTTGGCATGAAATGGGAAGATTGCCTTCCATTTGCCGAGTTCTCTTACAACAACAGCTTCCAAGCAAGTGCAGGCAAAGCTCCGTTTGAAATCCTCTATGGCAGAAAGTGCCGTACCCCTCTCAACTAGTCCGAGACTGGTGAACGTCAACTTCTTGGTAATGACTTGATCTCAGAGGCCGAAGAAATGTGCAAAGTCATACGTGAGAATCTCAAGGCCGCTCAGTCGCGTCAGAAGAGCTACTATGACGGCAAGCATTGTGATTTGGCTTTTAACATTGGGGATCATGTCTATCTCCGTGTTTCTCCTATGAAAGGCACCCAAAGATTTGGTATCAAAGGAAAGCTTGCTCCTAGATACGTCGGGCCTTTCAAGATCCTTGGCAAAAGAGGCGATCTAGCCTATCAACTTGAGCTCCCTTCCAACTTCACCAATGTTCATGATGTGTTTCATGTGTCTCAACTCCGCAAATGCTTCAAGACTCCTGAACGCATGATCCCGTTAGAAGAGATTGATCTTCAACAAGATTTGTCTTACCGAGAGCATCCCGTTGCTATTCTCGAAGAAACCGAGCGCAAGACCCGCAACAAGTCCATCAAATTCTTGAAAGTCAAGTGGTCACACCATACCGACCGAGAAGCTACGTGGGAACGAGAAGATCATCTTCGTTCCGAGTACCCTTCCTTTTTCCAGTCCTAGATCTCGGGACGAGATCTTTTTGTAGTAGAGGAGAGTTGTAATGCCCCGGATCTAATACTTTCCCTTTTGGGCAATATATATTATCTTTGGCTTCATCAATTCCATTTCGGATTCTTTGTCTTTCGGGTTTTCGTCGTTTTGGTGTGTGTGTGTGTGGCATTCATTCATATCATGTAGTCATGTGCATCGCACTGCATTTGTGTTGTCGTTTGCATCCGGTCCCAATCGTTTCTTTCCGTTGCCCGTTTCGAGTTCCGGAGCTCTCTCACGTGTCCGTGGCATCCCCGAGGTCTACTTTGGTGTTTGGCTGTGTAACATTTCCGGTTTAGCATGAGACTTAGCGTGTGTTGTTGTTTTGGCGTGTGTAAACCGCCTGTCGAATCTCGTCGCGTTTGGAGTTCGTTTGCTACCCCAACAGTTATTCTCGTGGGCTGAAAGTACCCCCTCTTTGAGGCCCAAGACACCCCTCCAACAGCCCACCAAACAAACCCAAACCCCTCCCTTCATCTAGGCCATCCAATTCTGATCACGTGGCTGAAAACCACACCTCATTTGGACAACCCTAGCTCCTTGTGCCTATATATTTGTCCATCTTCCCCAATTTTTGCCCTAAATAAAAAACCCTAGACCTCATCCCCTTCTTCCAGCCTCTTCCTCCACTCCGGCCGAAGCTCGCCGGAGGAGCTCGCCGGACCCTCGCCGGAATCGTCACCACTGCCGCCATCTCTGGTCGCCGCCGCCGCGGGCCCTCACCGCCGGCGCCCCTCGCCTCCGCCGCCGCCACGCCGGCCGGGCGCCGCCGCCGCCCCGGCCAGGCACCCCGCCGGCCCCTCTGCCTCTCCCCGCCGGTAGGCTCCCGAGGGAGCTCGAAGCTCCAGCGCCGCCCCACTCGAGGGAGCGAGCCGGTCCCCTCGCCCGTCGCGCGGCCGATCCAGATCTCGGCCGGCTAGGCCGGCCCGACTCCCCGATCCGGATCCCCTTGGTCCAGCCGGGCCCTCCTCCGCCTTGAGGCCCATCCCCGCCAGGCCCTTCCTCCGCCAGGCGGCCCAGCAGCCGCCTCCCTCGAGCCAGCCGCCGCCGCTCGTCCTTCGATCGGGAAGCCCCGATCCCCAGCGCCCTCGCCCAGGATCCCGATCGGGATCGGATCCGGTTCGGTCGCCCGGGTGGGCCGAACCCTAGGGCCCAGCCGCCTCCACTCCATCCGGCCCGATCCGCCTCCGCCCGATCCGCCCGCGAGTCCTTTGGCCCGATCCGCAGATCCGAGCCCGCGTTGACTTCTGTTGACCCGGAGGTAGCCCTCAATTTTCTGCAAGTCCCCAGAATTCTATTGTCTGATGCTGTTTTAAAACGTGGATAACTTTTTGTGTGATGGTCCGATTTGAGTGAATGATATGTCAAAATGTTCGTGGAGACATGCACTACGTTTTGTTCCATTGTGCCATGCATGTTTGAGATCATCTAGATGCTTAAATATCTATTGCAAGAGTGCTACTTGTTAAAAACTGCTGTTTGTAGTTGTTTTCATGCCATCTTTGCAATGTGATAACTTGATGCATGTTTATCCAAATGATGCAAATGATATGTCCACGTGTTCGTCATGAAATGCTCTACATGTTGATTGCTTTAGTTTGCATGATAGAATTAATCTTGCCATGTTTATCTCCTTTGCAAAGTGCTATGTGACTGTTAAGTAGTTAAACTTGTTACGAGATGGCAATTTGAGGAGCTCATTGCTATCGTTGTGTTTGTCCCCTTGATGCATGCTTAAGTGTTTTGGTTTCACCATCATGTGTACTTTGCTGTGGTGTTTACCACTTGGCATGCTTAGCTTTGAGGTGACTTAAACTTTCTCTCAAAGATGCCATGATGAAACTGCTGTTTTAACACTTAGTGAAATTTCACTAAGTCTGGAATCTGTAATTTCCAGATGCCATGTTTGCTTGTTGTTCTAGGCCAATCCATGATAGTTTTGGGGTGAATCTTGATGAATCCTTGTAGTATATATTGTTGGCTATCCATTCATGCTCTCACATGCTTATTTGGGTGGCTGTAGCATATTTAACTTTTGCTCCCAAGTTGCAACAAATTACTGCTGTCAGGATTTTGTTGTCAAGTTCTATATGTCATAGCTTGTTGCTATTGATCCATGGCTCCTTTGGGGATGCTCTAATGGACTTATTTGCTGTAGGATATGTCTAGTTTATGTCCATACTCATTGCCATGATGTTCGACTGATGTAGGGCATTTATTTATTGCCCCGAAGTTGCTATGTGGCTGTTATTTTTAGCTTGGGCGTATTTATTGTTTCGGGTGTAACTTTTAGCCCGTTGCTCCGTTTTGAGCAAGTCCTATATGAAACTTGTGTGATTTTTCATGTAGATTCATAATATCCTATTGTTATCATGTTTTGAAGTATTTTGCTTGAATGCATATTTTCCATGATCCTTGTGCGATTACACTGTGCTTCCTTTGTAGACTTCATGTGCTTCCATAGTGCATTTGTTTTGCTTACTTAGTGCATCAGCCATGCATCCAGCATTTTCGTGTGCGCATTGCATCTTGTTGATTTCGTGTCTTGTGTGTTTGTGTTGAGTAGAGCCAGAAGCTGAGACTGAGTACGAGTACGAGCACGAGGTTACTACCGAGCTTGAGAACGAGGACCCCTTTTTCGATCCCATCGACAACTCTTCAAGCAAGATGACCGAACCCCGATATCATTACTATCTTTGCCTATTGTTAGAAGTCTCGATCTATAGTTTTGCCTCGATGCCCATGTTTTTCCTGTCAGCCTCCTATTGTAACCATGAACCTGTTTAACCACCCTACCTATGCAAACCATTGTTTGGATATAAGTACGCTTCGCTCAGCCCCTCTTATAGCATTGTTAGCTGCAGGTGAAGATTGAAGATTCTTGCTTCTTGTTGAAGCTTGTTGGGATATCACACTATATTAATTATTAGATGAAATCATCTATATATTGGTAATGGGTGGAAGGCTAAGCCTTTTGCTTGGTGATTTGTTCCACTCATGCCGCTAGGAACCGTATAAACCGGTGTTATGTTCCTTGATTATGCGTTCCTAACACGGTTGGGGTTATGGGACCCCTCGATAAACCGCTAAGTGCTAAGTCTTTTCCAGCAAGTCCCAACATTGGTACTATTCGCCTAATAACTAATAAAACTTGCATAGGGTCTTGCAAACCCGAGTTCTTAATCAACAACCCCGGGCCAGTGCTCCACATGAGTGTTGGTCCGAAACGGGGAGCCTGCGGGGTCACCACGAGGAAACTCGAGGATTGATATAAACCCGTAGCTTCACCCATCCGGTCATGGCCTGAGACTAGATACGCGCGGCTACTGTCAGGGTGTCGGCACACCGGGAGGATTTGCTGGATTAGCCTTACCTTAGTCGGAGTATCTTGAGCATGGGATTCCGAGAATACTCGGGCCTTCCCACCTTGGAGTTGCGACTCCGCGGATCGTGGGCTTGTCATGGGCCAAGTTGGAACACCCCTGCGGGGTTATGAACTTTCGAAAGCCGTGCCCGCGGTTATGTGGCAGATGGGAGCTTGTTAATATCCGGTTGTAGAAAACTTGACACCATGTTCCAATACACTACCAGCGTGAGTACCGTGACTGTCATTTTCCGAAAGGGGTTCGGGAGATGAACACGGTGGGGTTATGTTTGACTTGCTTTAGTTAGGATCACTTCGTGATCATCTCTCGACCGAGGCACCTTCTCTTCTCGCTCTCTTTTACGTAAGCTAGTGCTAGTGCTGCTGCAACCTCTTGTTCTTTCTTCAGCCTTGTTCCACACCCAAGGCTGGGATAGTCGTGTTACCCGGGAACGGGATTGCTGAGTCCTCTGTGGCTCACAGTTACTTCAACACCCCAGATGCAGGTACGATGGTGAGCTACACAGGTGATGGCACTGAGCTAGACTGGGAGTACGACGAGGAGCGTAGCCGTTACTATGTGAACTATCCGGTTGATCAGTAGGGCTTCTACTAGGATTCGATCTAGACCTGTGGTTTAATGTTATGTGTGGTATCTTGTCATTTGGATCTTACCCTTAAATGGGCTGTGATGTTTATCTGAATGATGTTTGAACATGTAATGCATTTGTGTGACGTGGCGAGTGTAAGCCAACTATCTTTTCAGTTTTCCATCCCTATTTTTACATGAGATGTACAAAGGTACCAAACTTGCGATCATTCTAGAATGGGCTTATATCTTTAAGTCGTGCCTCGACACGTAGGAGATATAGTCCCATCCTGGGCATTACAATGGACCCCCTCTCCCTTGCCCCTATATATAGTGGGGGGAGGGCAGCCGCACCCCATAGCCTGGCGCAGCCCTTCCCCCTCCCAACTCCTCCTCTTCTCCGGTGAAGCTTGGCGAAGCCCTGCCGGATTGCCACGCTCCTCCAACACCACCACGCCGCCGTGCTGCTGCTGGACGGAGTCTTCCCCAACCTCTCCCTCTCTCCTTGCTGGATCAAGGCACGGGAGACGTCACCGGGCTGCACGTGTGTTGAACGCGGAGGCACTGTTGTTCGGTGCTTTGATCGGATTCGGCCGCGATCTCGCTTCGTGTACGACTCCACCGACCGCGTTCTTGTAAAGCTTCCGTAACGCAATCTTCAAAGGTATGAAGATGCACTCCCCTCTCGTTGCTAGTAACTCCATAGATAGATCTTGGTGATTGATACGTCTCAAACGTATCTACTTTTCCAAACACTTTTGCTATTGTTTTGCCCTCATTCTTGCATGATTTGAACTAAACTAACCCGGACTGACGCTGTTTTCAGCAGAGCTGCCTGTATGGTTTTATTGTGTGCAGGAAAATGGATTTTTAGGTGTCTCCGAAAATTCCAAGAAAAATCACAGAAAATCCACGCACCCGAAGGGCCATTGTGCCATAAGTGGGGCCAGAGGGCAGCCAAGGGGGCCCCAGGCACCCTGTTGGCGCGGCCCCACCCCTGGCCGCGCCAGGAGGCCGCCTGGGAGGGTCCTCCCCCCTCTGGTGCCCTACCTTGGCTCCTATTTATTCCCGTGGCGAGGAAACCCCAGAACAGAAGTCGTTTTTCCAGTTTCCGTCGCGGAGCCGCCGCCACCCTCTGTTCTTCTTCGGGAGGGATAATCTGGAGGCTGATTTGGCCTCCGGAGAGGGGAGATCGTCGCCATTGTCATCATCATCACCACTCCATCCTCCCTCCATGACTTCTCCTTCCATGTGTGAGTAATTCCCTGCTGTAGGCAAAGGGGATGGTAGGGATTGGATGAGTTAGATCATGTAATAGTTTATCAGATTGTTGGGGGCATGTTGCCTATCATCTACTTTGGTGTTTATCATCTTTGCTTCAACTTGTTGCTCTTAATGCTTGTCACTTTGGGCCCGAGTGCCATGTTTTCAGATCTGAACCCTATGTGTTTGCATGAATATATTTGTGTTCTTGATCCTATCTATGAGTTGTTTGCACCTATTATGGTCCGGAACCGGCGATCCCAAAGGTGACAGCTTGGGACACCAAAGGGGATGGTCCATAATTTGAGGATTCCATGTATCCATTGAGTTTATTGCTTTGTTCCGGTGCTCTTTGACAGGAGTACCTTAATCTCCATAAGTTCTTTTTGGCCCCGTTCGTAGCGGGATGGTAGGACAAAAGATGTTGTGCAAGTTCTTATTGCAAGCACGTACAACTACCTGTGGGATACATGCCTAATGTTTGATATTTGCCTAGATGATCATTACTTTTCTGTGTGCCTTGCCCCAAGTTAGATTCATGATGTATCTCATCCATGCAGCGCCCAACCATCCATCTCCCTAGCCTACAGTGTTTCAATCCTGCTGGTTATTAGTTGTTACTTTTGCTGTTCACTTTTGCTGTCACCACCATCACAATCATATCACCGTTACCACTTATCTTTTGTTGCAAGTAAGTATATTTCAGGTGCGGTTGAATTGACAACTCAACTGTCAAAGCTTATAAATACTCTTTGGCTCCACGTGTGTCGAATCTATAAATTGGGTTATTCTTACCCGCGAAGACTATCTCGATCCCTTACGGTTGAGGAGAGAAAATGATGATGCTATTGCACACCTGACCAAACTCACTGAGTTGGGTGGCTTGTTTACCACGAATGAAAAGATACGAAACTTTTATGTGACTAAGCTTCTTCCTTTCTCTTTGAAGGAAGGTGCTAAAACATGGTATGATGCACTACCATGTGGTTCCATTAAGAGTCCTCAAGACTTAGCTCACTCTTTTGTTGATGAGTACTTTCCTGCTCATATGCAACATGCTGCTTTACAAAGAATTTATAACTTTAAACAGTTGCAGGATGAGCACCTCCCAAAAGCTTGGGGGAGGTACTGTACTATGATCCAGGCTAGACCAGGACATGGAGTCCCTAAGAATGAATTAATCGATATATTTTATGCTGGTCTAACTGATGAATCTAGGTCCTATTTGGATAGTTGTGCTGGTTGTGTTTTCAGGAAAAGAACACCAGACGATGCAGAAGAATTGATGGGCAGGATTGCCAAAAACCATGAAGAATGGTCCGTCCCTGAACCACCTCCACCACCAAAGCAGAGGGGCATGCTTGTTCTAAGCCCCGAAGATATGCAAGAAGCAAAGAAGTCTATTAAAGAGAAGGGTATTAAAACTAAAGACGTGAAGAATCTACCCCCTATTGAGAAGTTGTATGAGCCTACCACTCACCCTCCTATGGTAGAGGTACACTCTCTTTTAGATTTCAACGCAAGTGACATCCCTCATGGTAAGCCTCCTGATCAATGTTTAGATGAGCTTGATAATTTTATTATGAAGCAAAGTCATTTTAATGAGAGGATACAAAGTCAATTGCATGATAATTCCCTTGCTATCAAAAGTTTGCTTGATGTTCTAGGTAGAACAGTTAATGATGTTAAATGTCTTGTGAAGCATTTTCATATGGTTCAAACTCAGCTTGAACAAATTTCTAATGTGCAAAAAGATTTGCTTGCTAACAATACCAAACAAGATGATTTACAGGCCTTCGGGATTAAGACCCGAGGAGGAACTAGCACTCAAGATCCTCTCTATCCAGAGGGGCATCCGAGGAGAATCGAGCAAGATTCTCAAATGCAGGAAGAAGAAATTGTTGGCTCTCCAAAGAAGAAGAAGAAGAAACACAAGGAGGCTGACAATTCCAATGATCCTATTACAAGTGAAGAGCCAGCTGTTGATCCCAACAGTATATCTACCTCCGATGCTGAGACTGAAGACGGTGCCGAACCTGCAGATAAGGATAAGGAGAAGAATGATCCGCCTGAAGTTCGAGAAGAAGAAGCACCTGACAAACGCAAGAAGTACACTAGAGAAGACTTCGTCGCAAGAAGACATGGGAAGGAAAGAGAACCATGGATACAGAAACCCATGCCCTTTCCAGGTAAGTCTCTCAAATCTAAAGAAGAAGGGCATTACAATAAGTTTTGTGAGTGGATGAAACCTCTTTTTCTTCAAATCCCTTTGACTGGTGCTATTAAGTTACCTCCCTATTCAAAATATATGAAAGATATTGTTACTAATAAAAGAAAAGTTCCTAATGAAGCAATATCTACTATGCTTGCTAACTACTCTTTCAGTGGCAAGATTCCTGAGAAGCTTGGTGATCCAGGTATACCCACCATTCCTTGCTCCATAAAGAATAATTATGTCAAAACTGCTTTATGTGATCTTGGAGCAGGAGTGAGTGTTATGCCTTTCTCTCTTTACAAGAGGCTTTGTTTAGATAAACTAATTCCTACATATATCTCTCTTCAGATGGCTGACAAGTCAACAGCCGTCCCGATAGGTATTTGTGAGGATGTTCCCATAGAAGTTGCTAATTGTTTGATCCTTACTGATTTTGTCGTGCTTGACATGCCCGAGGATGGGAGCATGTCCATTATTCTTGGTAGACCTTTTCTTAACACCGCAGGTGCTATCATTGATTGCAATAAAGGAAAGGTTACCTTCAATGTGAATGATAAAGAACACACGATGTATTTTCCAAAGAAGACCGACAAGAGGCATGGCCTCAACTCTATAGAAAATATCGAGACCATGAAGATTGGAGAATGGGACTGTCCACTACATGTGCACCACAAATACAAAACTATTATAGTGGGGACAATGTCCATTAAAGTAAAGGTGCAATGATCACTTCGTAAGAGGTGGGACTTTTTACTTTATATATCGCCGGTTTGTTGGTAAGACTTGATCAACCTTACTAGTGAGCATGTTTTATATAGGTAAAAAGTTGAGCTTGTTATGTTTTCATTTGTTTTAGCTTTTGTTCTCCTTGCTGTACCAAGTGTTTATGTTTTTGAAGCTTCACAATACTAATCACTGCTTTAAGTTTTCAGAAAGTTTTGCAGCTTTTTGAACTTAGAAAAAAATTCAACAGTGAAGTTTTCAGAAAAATTCCAGAAAAAATAAAATTAAAATTTCCATGCCGGGAGTGACCCAGAGGCACCTGGGGTTGACCAGGGGGGCCACCAGTGGCCCAGGCGGCCAGCTGACGCGGCCTGCCCCCTGGCCGCGCCCATAGGGCGCCTGGGGCCACAGGTCCCGCCTCCAGGTGAGTCTTCTTCCTCTCTCTCTCTTTCTCTCCGAAAACACGAGTTCTGCACCTGTTCTTGCGTTCTTGCTGTTCTTGGTGGCAATTTTCGATCTCTCTCTACAGCCTATCATTCGAGCTGAGATTTTGAACAAATACTCCCTGGTATGTAACTCCTCCACCCCTCCAATTAGATTTTTGGTTGGTGGCTTCATTTGTGAGTATTTAGTAGTTCTTGGTGCTGTGTAGATGAGCTTGCATGCATGTGTAGAAATTTATTTTCCAAGTTTTGATGCAAGTTTATGCCTTAGGTAAGTGAGTTGAGTAGTTTGCCTTAACCCACTTTGTTTAAATCCTTGTTTTTGTAATTTGCCAAAAATTTCAGAAATGAGTTTGTTAGGAAGGGCAAAGGGGTGGCTTGAGAAGAAGAAGCCCGCGCGCTCCGATCGAGTTACTAGAGCCGCAGCTTCACCCTCGACTACTAGGGTGAGCTACAATGAAGATCATGTGCCCCTAGAGTTGTTGGAAGACACAAATGCAGCACGTGCGATGATGTTCCCATGTGATGAATTCCTTGAAGCTGCAGGAATTAAGGATGAGTTTTATAATCTTTGTGCTAATGCAGGTCTGACACGGCTCGTCATGTGCCGTGTTGCTCAGTATCAAAAACTCACCTCCAGTTTCATTAACAGTTTTAGATGTAACCTTGATACTGGTTCTATTGAGTTTAAAATTTACAATAATCTTTTGACCATGCCCTTGGAAAAGTTTTGTGAAATAATAGGTGTGCCAAACGTTGGGCGGACGGCGAAGATGACCTCTCAGCCCTCTGAGCTGAGAACCGTCTTCAACTCTCTCTGCAGCATGGATACGAGGGATATTCATCGGTCAAAAATCTCCAGCATCTTATTCCCTCACCTCAGGTATTTTGCATATTATGTTGCTAGAGGTGTATTAGCTCGTGACAACACGAGCAGCATTTCTGCGCCGGATATTGCTATCCTGGCAACCGCCCTCTCAGGGAGGTTTGATTATAGTGTGGGTGCCTTAATTGCTCGACGCCTTGCTATGAACGGTAACAAGGGAAATTTATTTGGTGGCGTTTATGGCACACTTATCTTAGAGTATCTTAAAGGCACCCCACACCCTGATGATAAGCCTTTTACTTATTTAAGTTTTGATCTTGCTGCTATGAAAAGGCATAAGTTTGTTACCATGACTTCTGAGTTTGGTAACCTTGTTTATATCTTGCGTTTCGGAACTACCGCGGAACGCAAGATCCGTCTACCTGCACCTCTTTTGTTTGATTTTTCTCGCAGGAACGGATGGTCCTTTGATGTTATCCAGTTCGATGAGTTCATGGTCCAGCATCAGTTTCATAACCCCATGGAGGGGGTTGTGCCCGACGAGGAGGAGCACGGTGAGTTACCACCTTTTCAGGGGGAGACCGTCACCCAGTTTGGTGAAGGGTCTTCCTCTGCTTGGAGTGCGGACCCTTCTTCGTGGGAGGATCCGAGGACTTCGGTGTACGCTCCGGAATCCTTATACGACCCTTGGACTCACCAGTACCACCCCGGAGCAGGAGGCTCCTGGGGGCAGTAGCTACTACCAACTTAGGCCAAAAGCCTAAGCTTGGGGGAGTACGTGCCCTTCTCACTTTTCCATTGTATTATCCGTTTTATTTTTGTTCGCTTTGATCTTTTCGAAGTTTTTGCCCGTTCTTCTTTGTTTCTTTCTTTGCAAAAACAACAAAAAGATTTTCTCTTTCTTTTGCTTTCGTTCAACCTTTGAAAAAACCCAAAAGGATTTCCTTTCTCTCTTTAGTTTGCTTTGTTTTCAGAGTTCAGCTCGAGTCCGTGATGGCATTTAATTATATTTCCTACGTTCGATCGTGCAAGTGACAAGGCAGTAATGACGAAGATCGACGGAAGGGAAGCAACAAGGAAAACCGGTATGAACTCTTCTTGTTTCTACTTTTGTACATATGCCTGTACTTATGATCTAGAGACCAGCTTGTAGCGACATAGTGCTATGTTTACAATGCTTTCCCAGTGGTTCATGCTTTCCTTGTGGCTAATCTCAAATAGCTAGAGTATATAATGTGTTATTGAAATGATTTACATGCATTGCATTGTTCATAGTTTGGTATACTAAGGTGGTATTTCCCTTTAGAGAATTCTTGGATTGACTTGGCACATGTTTACACATGTTTAATACTAAAAAGTCTGCTTTGCCTTGATGATCTTTGAGTTTCAGAATAGTTATATCACTTTCATGCCCAATTCAATGTTGCTTTGTCGCTCTGCATGATTATGACCGTTATTGCTCTCTAGTTGGTCGCTTCCCAGTCTCTTGCTAGCCTTCGCTCGCACTAAGAGGAATTCTGCTTGTGCATCCAAATCCTTTCAAACCAGTTATTCCATATGAGTCCACCATACCTTCCTATGTGGTATTTACCGGCCATCCTAACGAAGACTTTCTTGTACCATCTCGAAATTATTCAAATTTACTCATGTTTTGTGCCTCTGTTTTAGCTCATGAGGAAGTAGTAGGTAATTCATGATCTTCTTATGTTGGACATGTTTTATCCCGGGATTGCATGTCTAATCTGCAAACCCCTAATACGAGGAGGGACTGGCATGAGTGCGCCCAGCTCACAAAAGATAATCACAACCAACAAACCCTCCTTCACGCTTTGTTTATGAGAAATCAGAAAACTTTGGTAGTGGTAAACAAATGAGATTAAGGGGATGTGATCGTCCCCATCTTGGGAGCCGTTCCTTGAAACATGTCTAGCATAAGAAGTGATTGGGTTGTCTACTAGCATTCGTTGACGAAATATGCACCTCCCGAAATCATTTTTACCTCTGTTTTCAAAACCAAGAGCTCTGGTACATGTTTAGTCTTTGCTTCCAACCACGGGTTTTCAACCTCGCCATCAAATTCCACGATTCGAGAGTCTCCACCTTCTTCTTCAAAGCACCAACTAGGAGAGCATAATTGTCATTCTGAGTGTAATGTGCATTGTCCCAAAGTATTACATTGTCTTCTGCATGCTTGTGGTATTATTTATTCTGAAATTCTTAGTTCTAGTCTCCTTTAAAACTCTGGAGGAGTTTCTGCATTTAAGTTTTGCTTCACTCATGGAGGTTAGCGAGATACCACTCTAGTATGTTCAAGCTATGTGCAATGTAATCTTGTCTTGATTTTCAGTAGCATATTATTTACTTTTAGTTATTTGTGATTGGTCACTTGAAAGAAGGATTGCTTCGTGCATTGTCCTCATAGCATTGTTTCAATACTTGCTAGACTCTTTTCGTAGTACCTGCTTATATACATCTAATGAAGCAAAAGAGTTTGTCAAAGTTTTCTTTGTCGCGTCCAGTTCGTTGAACTGAATTGCTTGAGGACAAGCAATATGCTAAGCTTGGGGGAGTTGATACGTCTCAAACGTATCTACTTTTCCAAACACTTTTGCTATTGTTTTGCCCTCATTCTTGCATGATTTGAACTAAACTAACCCGGACTGACGCTGTTTTCAGCAGAGCTGCCTGTATGGTTTTATTGTGTGCGGGAAAATGGATTTTTAGGTGTCTCAGAAAATTCCAAGAAAAATCACAGAAAATCCACGCACCCGAAGGGCCATTGTGCCAGAAGTGGGGCCAGAGGGCAGCCAGGGGGGCCCCAGGCGCCCTGCTGGCGCGGCCCCACCCCTGGCCGCGCCAGGAGGCCGCCTGGGAGGGTCCTCCCCCCTCTGGTGCCCTACCTTGGCTCCTATTTATTCCCGTGGCGAGGAAACCCCAGAACAGAAGTCGTTTTGCCAGTTTCCGTCGCGGAGCCGCCGCCACCCTCTGTTCTTCTTCGGGAGGGCTAATCTGGAGGCTGATTTGGCCTCCGGAGAGGGGAGATCGTCGCCATCATCATCATCATCACCACTCCATCCTCCCTCCATGACTTCTCCTTCCATGTGTGAGTAATTCCCTGCTGTAGGCAAAGGGGATGGTAGGGATTGGATGAGTTAGATCATGTAATAGTTTATCAGATTGTTGGGGGCATGTTGCCTATCATCTACTTTGGTGTTTATCATCTTTGCTTCAACTTGTTGCTCTTAATGCTTGTCACTTTGGGCCCGAGTGCCATGTTTTCAGATCTGAACCCTATGTGTTTGCATGAATATATTTGTGTTCTTGATCCTATCTATGAGTTGTTTGCACCTATTATGGTCCGGAACCGGCGATCCCAAAGGTGACAGCTTGGGACACCAAAGGGGATGGTCCATAATTTGAGGATTCCATGTATCCATTGAGTTTATTGCTTTGTTCCGGTGCTCTTTGACAGGAGTACCTTAATCTCCATAAGTTCCTTTTGGCCCCGTTCGTAGCGGGATGGTAGGACAAAAGATGTTGTGCAAGTTCTTATTGCAAGCACGTACAACTACCTGTGGGATACATGCCTAATGTTTGATATTTGCCTAGATGATCATTACTTTTCTGTGTGCCTTGCCGCAAGTTAGATTCATGATGTATCTCATCCATGCAGCGCCCAACCATCCATCTCCCTAGCCTACAGTGTTTCAATCATGCTGGTTATTAGTTGTTACTTTTGCTGTTCACTTTTGCTGTCACCACCATCACAATCATATCACCGTTACCACTTATCTTTTGTTGCAAGTAAGTATATTTCAGGTGCGGTTGAATTGACAACTCAACTGTCAAAGCTTATAAATACTCTTTGGCTCCACGTGTGTCGAATCTATAAATTGGGTCATTCTTACCCGCGAAGACTATCTCGATCCCTTACGGTTGAGGGTTATCAGTGATGCGTAGAATTTTTTTGAATTTCTGCAACGATCCCCAACACGTTTACCTGCAAAAGAGCTTCTCAATCTTCATGCATCTTTATCTCCTTCCTCTCTACCCAAATCTTACAAATCAGCTCTCCTAGATCCTAATTGGGCCGCAGCTATGAAAGATGAATATGATGCCCTTCTATAGAATGACACGTGACAGTTGGTTGCTTGTCCTTCAAATACAAATATTGTTTCGGGCAAATGGATTTTTTGCCATCAATTTAATTCTGATGGGAGTCTTGCACATTATAAGGCTCGATGGGTATGTCGTGGTTACTCTCAGCAACACGGCATCGGTTATGATGAGACTTTCTCTCTAGTTGCCAAGCCCAGCACTATTCACACTGTCCTTAGCATCGTCGTCTCTTCTTCCTGGCCAATTCATCAACTAGATGTCAAAAATGCTTTTCTTCATGGCTCTCTTCAAGAAACAGTCTATTCTCAACAACCTCTTGGCTTCGAACATTCTCCTATCCTAATCATGTATGTCTTCTTCAAAAATCTCTTTATGGTCTTAAACAAGCACCACGTGCCTGGCTCCAATGCTTTTTCTACTTATGCTCAAACCGTCGGTTTTACCCCTTCCCGTTCTGACACTTCACTCTTCACCTTTCATCACAACAACACTGCTTACCTTCTTTTATATGTTGATGATATTATCCTCACAGCTTCCTCACAACAATTTTTAGATCATATTATCTCTCTTCTTCGCCACGAATTTTCTATGACAGATTTAGTTCTTCTTCACCACTTCTTAGGTATTGTTGTTATCCGTGACTCCTCTGGTCTTTTCTTGCCTCAACGTCAGTACACTCTGGATCTTCTTTCTCCTGGTATGATTGATTGTCAAAATTCCCGTACCCCAGTTGATACAGGTTCCAAACTCTCTGCTGACGGTGATCCTTTCTCCGATCCTTCTCTCTATTGTAGTCTTACCGGTGCACTTCAGTATCTTACCCTCACTCGTCCTGAAATTTCTTTTGTTATCCAACTAGCTTGTTTATACATGCATGATCCTCGTATTCCACACTACAATCATGTCAAACGTATTCTTTGGTATCTCAAAGGCACAATGCATCGGTGTCATTGAACTTGAGATCAGAACTCACTTTGATCATTGTACTCAAGAATATGAGCGATACGGTTACTAAATACGATAAGACATGAATGTACGATCACTATGCAACATATAACACTTGTACTCGACACTGATGACCAGTCCATGACTCCACGTCGGCGTTAAGTGAAATGGCCCACTTTGCATGGGGATCTTTTTTACAAAATGGCTTGGTCACCTCTCTTCAAAAATCCCTCTCCCCCAAAACCCTAAATTTTCCTCCGACGACCCCAAATATATAACTCTTCGTCGATGTGAGCCGCCCCATTCTTCGTTGGCCTACTCTCCATTGCCCACTGTCGTATTCCTACACTCCATCGCCCACCTTCGTGGTCATTGTTGCCATGCCGACTAGCTTGGCTCGGTCAATATCGGCGAACGAGTTGTGATGATGTCACTCCTTAGATGCCCTGATTGCTAGACGTCGGTGAAGTTCTACGTCTAAAGCACTGAGAAACATGATAGATGAGTCTTCAACGGGTGTGTGAATCACGGCCCCCCGGCGATGTGCGTTGTTAATTTTGATGGAATTTGGCCCATGCTCTGTGTAAATTTTGACATTTTCTATCTATTTGGTTTATATGATAGGTGTAATTTCTGGCATCGAGAGCTGGATTATGTGGATTATCTTGTCAATCGTCTGATCTTCATTGCTAATGACGCAGTAGATGCAATTGGCGATGTTTGTGCAAGTACTTGCCCCTTGTGTTTTGGAGATTGTTGACAGAAACAGTAAGGGACTGATTTTTTTGCTAGTGCACACAGAGAGAAATAGTCCTTGGAATACTGAGAAGAATGCTGTATTCTTCCCTAAAGTTTGGAGAACTTCACTAAGGAACATATGTGTTTTTGCAGATAATAAGGAGATACATTTCGAGAAGAAATAGTACTGAGAAGATTGTGTGAAAGAATCAACCCCTTAAAATTATTCCTGACGCAAAGCAATTTTCATTCGGTCTGTCTGAAGAAGAATGACTATAATCGAGAAAATGAAGGCGGGGCGAAGATGTAACATTTGTTTCGTTGTTCTTTTTTCTCTCCTTTGAGTCATAGGACATCTGTACCATTAAGATTGGTATATGTTCTTGAAGCTTAGGTCTATTGTGATGCTTAGCCGAAACCTATGAAAGACAACGAGAAATCTCTTTGTGTCCTGAATGATTACTTGTCAGCCAGAGATGATGTTCTTCTGGACTGTAAGAGCTATCCTCTGAACCGATGAGTTAGCATTACTTGTTCCACGAGAAATGTTACCATTGTACTCAAATTTCGACCGTTGGAAACGTGTTGGTTGGCTATTGGCTGGACCACGTTTCCTAAATGGTCATTTCCATTCAGTGAAGGCGTTGGCTATAAATAGCCACCCCACTCCAACGTTTCTCATTGGCTGCTCCGCTTGAGATTCTGAGAATATTGATTGAGCACCCTGAGGGAGTCCTGGATCGAGGGGTCCTCGGGAGGCCAGATAACTCTTGGTGGGCCGGACTGGTGGGCTGTGAAGATCATAGTTGAAGACCATCTCTCGTATTCGGATAGGACTCATGTATTTGTATAAAGGCAGGTTTTAGGTTTGGGTGTAATCTTTCGTTCCTCTGCAAGATGGTATGTACAAGCCCTAGGCCCCTCCGGTGTGTATATAAACCGGTGAGTTTAGTCCGTAGAGGCTAACGAAGAATCTCAAATCCTCATAGGCTAGACTTTAGGCTTTAACCAATATGATCTCGAGGTAGATCAATTCTTGTATTCATATTCATCCATATTAATGTAGAAGGAAGTAGGGTATTACCTCGATCGAGAGGGCCCAAACCTGGGTAAACATCGTGTCCAGCCTCCTGTTACCATCGATCCTCAAACGCATAGTTCGGGACCCCCTACCCAAGATCCGCCGGTTTTGACACCGACATTGGTGCTTTCATTGAGAGTCCCACTATGTCGTCGACTGAAAGACTGATGGATCGCATCATCAACAACGACGGCAACAGCAAGGGAATCTTCCCTCCTGGTCAACTCTTCGTGTTCGGCGGTTTCGCGCGTCGCGCCAACACTGAAGGCCACCTCGAGCAGATTGAGAGCTATGCCCCTGGCCATCATGTTAGATTCGGAAGCTTAAACTACATTGCTGATATCCGTGGAGACTTGATCTTCGACGGATCCGAGCCCGCGGCAACCTCTCTCTGCCTTCACGATGAACATGATCTAGCTCTGTCATCGGATCATGAAATAACACATGTGACATTTATGGCCCTAGATCCGGAACAGATCGCGTCGCCGAGGAGGGGAAGCTCAACCCCGCCACGGAAGCCGCAGACTCCACGGTGTTAGAGCCACACACGGACCCAACTATGAGCGAGGTCTGTGTCATCGGAACCCCGGACTCAACTCCGGCCTCAGATCCCAAGTCATGCGCAACAACGCACCTTAAGCTTGATCAGGCGTCTACCGCTGAATTCAGTGTTGCAGATATCTTTCAGCACTCACCCTTTGGCGACATGCTAAAGTCGTTAAGATCCCTCTCCCTAGATGGGGACACACAGCCACATTGTATCCGGTTCGAACTAGAGGCTGATGGAGAATTTTGCGCCCCACCCACCACCCACTTGGTAGCCACGGTTGAAGATCTAACCGATCTACTTGACTATGATTCCAAAGACTTCGAAGGGATGGACCTCAAAGACGAAGCGGATCCAGATCAAAACCGGCATGTAACCGGGCAGTGGACAGCTACGTCTTCATACGACGTATACATGGTGGATACACCTAAGAAGGTGGAGGGCGACGGCGAAAACAATCCGTTGAAGGATAAGCCCGTCATAGAACCTCCCAAATGTCGGCGTCCAAAGCGTCGAACTAAATCCCGTAAAGAAAGAAATAGCAACACTGTCACTAACGACGGTGACACTCCGGAACAAGCCGAAGACCCTGCACACCCAGCGATGGAGCAGGAAGAGAGAGAGGACGGCGAACAAAGTCCAAAGCCGCTGTCCGATGACAGTGCCGAAGACAGTAACTACGAACCTGTCTCCGAAGAAGAGGTTAGCCTGGGCGACGACGAATATATCATCCCAGAAGAACCCTCTGAACAAAAGCGCTTCCATCGGAGGCTTATTGCCACCGCAAGGAGCCTGAAAAAGCAGCAGAGACGGCTTTGAGCCGCACATGACACGCTCAATGATAGATGGAATGAAGTGCTCGACGCTGAACAGAAACATGGCTACAATGGCCAAACCAAAGGCTATCCTAAGCGTAAACTGATGCCCGAATTTGATGACGAGGCCGCCTCACCTATACCGCCGAAGAATAACACCGCCGATAAGCCGGACCGACCACCTCGCAGACGGGATAGAGTTGCTAGCAACGGCGTACACAAGCCCGCATGACCGCCCAGTAAAGGAAAGGAAGATGCGGCTCAAGTCCGAAAACACGATCGACGTGAGGACTTGAACAAAAAAGCTAGCAAGACCAGGTCTATATACGGACCTAGGGACCGAGCTCCCGCACGGGACGGCGGCTATCAAGCCAATCGCGTCGGTCATATACCAGTTCGGGGTCAATACCGAACATCACAACCATCGGACACACGCCATGACATAGCAAAATACAGAGGAGATGCACACCCTCTGTGCTTCACCGATGAGGTGCTGGATCATGATTTTCCAGAAGGGTTTAAACCCGTGAACATCGAAGCGTACGATGGAACGACGGATCCTGCCGTCTGGATAGAAGACTTTATTCTTCACATCCACATGGCTCGAGGAGATGATCTCCACGCCATTAAATATTTACCCCTCAAGCTGAAAGGACCAGCTCGACACTGGCTCAACAATCTCCCAGAGAACTCCGTTGGGAGTTGGGAAGAACTGGAGGATGCTTTTCGGGCAAATTTTCAAGGTACCTATGTCCGGCCCTCGGACCCTGACGATCTAAGTCACATCATCCAACAACCCGGGGAGTCAGCCCGCAAGCTTTGTAAAAGGATCGATATGGTTGACTAGAGGGGGGTGAATAGGAAACTAACAATTTTTAGCTTTTCTTGACCAAATTAAAATTAGCAATAAAGTAGAATGTCTAGATATGCAACTACGTGGACAACCTATATGATGCAAAAATAATAAGAACACAAGCAAGCAAGCTAGGATACACAACGAAAGCTTGCACAAGTAAAGGTAAGAAATAACAACAAGTTGAGCCGGTGAAGACGAGGATGTGTTACCGAAGTTCCTTCCCTTTGAGAGGAAGTATGTCTCCGTTTGACCGGTGTGGAGGCACAATGCTCCCCAAGAAGCCACTAGGGCCACCATATTCTCCTCACGCCCTCACACAATGCAAGGTGCCGTGATTCCACTAGTGGTGCCCTTGAAGGCGACGATCGAACCTTTACAAACAAGGTTGGGGCTATCTCCACAACCGAATTGGAGGCTCCCAACGACACCGTGAAGCTTCACTACAATGGAGTTTGGCTCGGCGGTGACCTCAACCGTCTAGGGTGCTCAAACACCCAAGAGTAACAAGATCCACAAGGGATTAGTGGGGGGAATCGAATTTCTCTTGGTGGAAGTGTAGATTGATGCCTTCTCAACCAATCCCAAGGAAATCAACAAGTTCGATTGGCTAGGGAGAGAGATAGTGCAGAAATGGAGCTTTGAGCAACAATGGAGCTTGGGGAGGAAGAGGTAAGTCTTCTTGAGGAAGAAGACTCCCCTTATATAGTGGAGGAACAAATCCAACCGTTATCCACCAACTCTGCCCGCAACACGTGGTACTACCGCATGGCCTTGCGGTACTACCGCACGGGGTGTGGTACTACCGTTGGCGCGGCAGAAGCCAGACCTAGCCCTATTGCGTATAGCAACGGGCGGTAGTACTGCCGGAGCGGTACTACCGCACGCCCTTGCGGTACTACCGCAAGGCAGGGTTCAGACTGGTCAGGGAAGAGCGCGGACTAAAAAAATTACATCCGCGGCTACTTCTGTAGAGTCTCGATCAATGCAAAATCCCGACACGGTACTACTGCTTGCTCGGAGCGGTACTACCGCGTACGGTGCGGAAGTAAAAAAATTACTTCTGCTCCTACTTCCGTACTAGTCATGACGCTGGGGCAGGACTCATGGTACTACCACGCCCATGGTCAGTACTACCGCGATGTGCGGTACTACCGTAGCAGGGGAGCAGTACTACCATGAGACCCTGCGGTACTACCGCTACCTTTGAGTGGTACTACCGCATGCCTCGGAGTAGTAGTAGTAGAAAGCCACCGTTTTTGCAATGACAAGGAAAACAGTCGGAGCTCCAAATGAAGCGAAGGAAAGGTGGTGCAAATGAATAGATGTGTACGTGTTGATTCCACCCTAACCTTTCCGAAGCGGACCCCCTCTTAATAGTACGGCTTTCCTAAGACTCAATTCCACCGAAAAGAAACAAAAGGAAACGTTGTCTTCAATAGGTTCCGAGGGGCACTTAATCGTCTTGTGCCTAGACATGAGATATCTGAAATGCTCAATGCACACAATTAGTCCGCAAAAGCATTATCATCAATCACCAAAACTACTTAGGGAGAAATATGCCCTTACAATCTCCGCCTTTTTGGTGGATTGATGACAATACGGGATTTGCACATAGATATAAAAAAAAGATAATAAGCAAACCCAACATGTATGTAAAATATATGCAAGCTCCCCCTAGATGTGTGCATTCTTAGGAAGATGCTTTGGACTACACAGCGCACATACTAGGATCAACACTCCCCATATATTTTATAAACAACACACTCCTTGCAACTAATAATATGACGCTACGCATGGATGCAAGGAGGGTATCGTGAGCATAGAGTAACAGGGCAAGTAAAGCATAGGCTCACAACCTACTAGATACCATAGACATATTGAAGATATAAAGGAGTAGTGTGCATATGTCTCACACCATATGATAGTAGTCAATAGGTCTCACACACACGACGCAAACCAAACACGAGGCAAACAAGGTTCAACATAACGAAAGCCAAAGCACACAAAGAAAATAGCACGGCACAAGACACGCAAATCCCTACACTCTTTCCCCCTTTGGCATCGAGACACCAAAAGGGCAGAGAGGACACCGATGACATAAGTGGCAGCTTAGGCAGAAGTGATCAGTCGTCACGCGCATCGTCAGTCTCCTCCTGCTCCTCCACGGAATCAGTCAACTTGTACCCCTGCTTTGCAATCCACTCAACCTCTTGAGTAATGACCTTCTCAGAGCCACTAGACACATCCTCGACGAATGTCCTCAAGATCTTCTTGTCGTGCCGGCGAACCTGCTTCTGAGTAACATGTGACTTGTATTGCCCCTTGGCCTGCATAAAGAATAGAGCCTTCATCTTGCTCTTCAGCCTTTTAGCCCATGAGGGCTCACATGAGGAGGGAGTATATTTTCCAGAACGGTCCTCATCAGCTGCCTCCTCCTCAATCTCATCCTCATCCACATCCATCTGAGCCGCTGCAGCCTCAGCACATGTAGTGGTGTTAGCCCACTGGCTCTTGATGCGGAGCTTGACCGGCTCATGACGAACCCAGTGTGGAGCCCCAAACTCCTCATCAGGGTAGATCTTCTCCCATGTCTTGGTGATCAGAAGAAACAGGTATGGTCCATAGATGGGCACCTTATGGGTGAACACCGCAAAATGAAGCTCACACCACATGATATGTGATATATCAAGTGGTTGAGTCTGAGCATGACGTGCCTCCTCACAAATGAGCATCATATCCACGAGAAATGCATGTACCTTGTCCTTGTCCCCAATGCGGGGAAACAGAGAGTTGCGGAAGATTCAATGCATAATATCCAGAAAAGGGTTCAGAACCCAAGTCTTCTTGCCACTTGCAAGCGTATTCTCAACATAATAGGGCTGCAGCTTGTTCTTGTTGGCTGACTCTTGATTGGCATGAGGGCGAACTCCAACAGGCGTGTGGAGCCCCTCATCAGCAACCTGAAACAAATCCATGAAGTCCTTCCAAGTAGCAGTCATCTTTTGGCCATTAGTCATCCAAGTCATGTTGCGTTCCTCCTTAGGATGGAAGTGGACCGAAGCAAAGAACTGGGCCACAATCTCAGGGTCAAAGTCCATATGAAAGGACATGACGTGCTCAATGCCAAACTGCTCCATAAGGTCCAGAGCCTCAGCAAAATAGGCCTGGTGCTCCTCCTTCCTCATATGATTCATGTCAATCCAGTGTGCATCCACATATAAGTTGTGCTTGCGCTTGAGCACCTCCGTGAAGATAAGATATTGCTGCTTGGTCCAGAACAAATCATCCCCTCTCAACTATGCACGGGGATTCACATAGGGATTGATCTTCCTCCTAGAGACAAACTCAGCCGACGGAATCTCGTCCATACCCATTGTCGGTTCCTTGTTCTTGGTGGCAGTGGACTTGGTTCTGCGTTGGGGGCCATTGGAGCCCTCAGGAACATCATCTTACTTGTGCAGACGCTTCGAGCCTGTGTCACGGCTGGGATTTGAGCGACGGACATTTGAACCGGAGCCACCACCTATGACACAAACACAAGAACACGCAAGAGAAGCAGAGAGAACCAATGCAAAAGCCACAACAAAACACGAGAAACATGTAGAAGTGATAATAAGTAGGGGCTACGAAGAAGGTGTGAAGTGAACGGTAGTACTGCTCCACGCTGCGGTAGTAAAATTTTAGTGCCGCTCTAGCTACGGTAGTATCGCGCTGGTATGGCACGGTAGTACCGTGCCTGGAGCGGTACTAAAAAATTATTGTCGCACCGAGCGCGGTAGTACCGCTCCAGAGGAGTGGTAGTACCGCACCCGACACATGCGTCAGAGCGGTAGTACCGCAAGCGACCTGCGGTAGTACCTCTCGGGGTCAGATCCGAAGGTGGATCCGATCTATGAACGCTTGAGACAAAAAGAGCGGTACTACGGTTGATCACAACTCCTGAGTAGCAACATACTAGCTAGCATCTCTACCGCACAACTACTCTCGTACACCCTAATCTTGCATGGATAAGGCCTACAAGATCTCAATAACAACATGCATCTCCCCAAAACCTAGAGACAAACCACAAGGCAAAAGAAGAAGGATTTGGGGAGAAACCTTGTTCCATGGCAAGAGGGCGAGGTGGGGAATGATCCCACCGGTCGGAATGCGAGGAGAGTGGCCGGCGACGGAGATCCGGCGAGGTCCTCCGGCACCGTTCTTGGGAGAGAGAGAGAGAGAGAGAGAGAGAGAGAGAGAGAGAGAGAGAGAGAGAGAGAGAGAGAGAGAGAGATGACGTGGGAAAAACGAGTTGAATGGGTATGGGGGAGTTAGAACTCCCCCTGCCCTCTTATAACCCCCACCCGTTCATAACGTCGCGGGAGTACCGCGTGTCATCGTGGTAGTACCACCCGGGCGGTAGTACTGCTCACCAGCGGCAGTAAAAAATTAATGTCGTGCTGGTTGCGGTAGTACCGTGCGGATCTCATGCGGTAGTACCGTGGCGTGCCGAGGTAGTACCGTTCCCCCAAGAAAGTGCAAGTTTCGAAAAACGGCTTATGCAAAGCAACTTCCAAACAAGCACACACAAACAAGCTAATACACACGGGGAAACCTACACATAGACACGGCAAAAAGAACGAAAGACAAATAACAACTAGAACCAAACACGGGACGCCCCTCACAAAAGAGGGCGGTGGCCAAAGCCATCAATGTTTGAGTTACTTGGTATGGCACCGCGACGAATTATCCTTGGGCCCATGACCAACACTCGTCTTGAAGCACTAGTACCATCTAAAATGGCAAACAAGAAAGACATGATCGATTTATGCATAATGGGGGAGGAAGAGTTCATTGAGAGAACACTACTCCCCCTATGTCCATGCCAACACCTAGACAAGATGATCATGATGGTTGGGAGGAGGTGTGCAAGGTTTCAATCCACATTGCTCAAATCTATGATATTTAGCTCATGCCTTAACTCAAGAAATTTTGCTTCATCCAAAGGCTTCGTGAAGATATCTGCAAGGTTATCATGTGTGTTGACATAATGAAGATCAATTTCTCCTCGCCGAATATGCTCCCAGATGAAGTGATACCGAATCTCAATATGCTTCGTCTTGAAGTGTTGCACCGGGTTGAGAGAAATCTTGATGGCACTTTCATTGTCACACCAAAGAGGCACTTTGTCACAAGTGACACCGCAATCCTTTAAAGTTTGCCTCATCCATAAAAGTTGTGCACAACAACTGCCGACTGCCACATACTCCGCTTCGGTGGACGAGAGAGACACACAACTTCGCTTCTTAGAAGACCAACTCACGAAAGAGCAACCAAGGAATTGGCACCCTCCGGAAGTGGACTTCCTATTCACTTTGTCTCCCGCCCAATACAAATCCGAGAAACCTACAAGGTTGAAGTTTGCTCCTCTTGGGTACCATAAGCCAAAGTTTGCGGTATGACCAAATATCGAAGGATTCGCTTGACTGCCACAAAGTGACTTTCCTTAGGTGAGGCTTGAAACTATGCACAAATTCCCACACTCAACATAATATCCGGTCTAGACGCACAAAGGAAAAGCAAGGATCCAATCATAGAACGATATACCTTTTGATCCACCGCTTTACCATTGGGATCAATGTCAAGTTGGCACTCGGTAGGCATTGGAGTAGTAGCCGGCTTAACATCACTTAGATTGAACCTCTTGAGCATGTCTTGAGTGTATTTGGCTTGTTTGATGAAGATTCCTTCTCTTCTTTGTTTGATCTCGAACCCAAGGAAGAACTTCAACTCTCCCATCATGGACATCTCAAATTGCGTGGTCATGAGTGCGGCAAACTCATCATTGAAAGCTTTGTTAGGTGAACCAAAGATAATATCATCAACATATAGTTGGCAAACAAACAACTCCCCTTTGACCTTCTTAGTAAAAAGAGTGGGGTCGATTTTCCCAATTTCAAATCAACGATCTTGCAACAACTCGGTAAGATGCTCATACCACACACGTGGGTCTTGTTTAAGGCCATAGAGCGCCTTATCGAGTTGATGCATGTGACTGGGGAACTTAGGATCCTCAAACCCCGGGGGTTGTTTAACATACACCAACTCATTAAGAGGACCATTTAGAAAAGCACTTTTCACATCCATTTGTTGCAATTTAAAGTTATGATGAGAAGCATAGGCAAGTGATGACCCACAAGTGTAGGGGATCTTTCGTAGTCCTTTCGATAAGTAAGAGTGTCGAACCCAACGAGGAGCATAAGGAAATGATAGGCAGTTTTCAGTAAGGTATTTTCTGCAAGCACTGAAATTATAGGTAACAGATAGTTTTGTGATAAGGTAATTGGTAGCAAGTGACAAAAGGTAAAAGTAAATAAGGTGCAGAAAGATGGAGCAATCCTTTTTGTAGCAAATGACAAGCCTGGACAAACTCTTATATGGAGGAAAACGCTCCCGAGGACACATGGGAATTATCGTCAAGCTAGTTTTCATCACGATCATCTGATTCACGTTCCGTACTTTGATAATTTGGTATGTGGGTGGACCGGTGCTTGGGTGCTGTCCTTACTTGGACAAGCCTCCCACTTATGATTAACCTCTAATGCAAGCATCCGCAACTACAAAAGAAGTTTTAAGGTAAACCTAACCATAGCATGAAACATATGGATCCAAATCAGCCCCTTACGAAGCAACGAATAAAATAGGGTTTAAGCTTCTGTCACTCTAGCAACCCATCATCTACTTATTACTTCCCAATGCCTTCCTCTAGGCCCAAATAATGGTGAAGTGTCATGTAGTCGACGTTCACATGAAACCACTAGAGGAGAGACAACATACATCTCATCAAAATATCAAACGAATACCAAATTCACATGACTACTTATAGCAAAACTTCTCCCATGTCCTCAGGAACAAAACTACTCACAAGACACAATATTGTTCATAATCAGAGGGGTATTAATATGCATAATAGATCTAAACATATGATCTTCCACCAAGTAAACCAACTAGCATCAACTACAAGGAGTAATCAACACTACTAGCAACCCACAGGTACCAATCTGAGGTTTGGGTACAAAGATTGGATACAAGAGATGAACTAGGGTTTGAGAGGAGATGGTGTTGGTGAAGATGTTGATGAATATAACCCTCCCCAAGATGGGAGAGTTGTTGGTGGTGACGGCGGTGATGATTTCCCCCTCCCAGAGGGAAGTATCCCCGACAGAACAGCTCTGCCGGAGCTCTAAATTGGTTTCCGCTAAGGTTCCGCCTCGAGACGGCGGCGTCTGGTCCCCAAAGCCTCCTTATGATTTTTTCCAAGTCAAAACACCTCATATAGGAGAAGATGGGCATCGGGGGGCGTCAGGGGGCCCACGAGGCAGGGGGCGCACCCAGAGAGGGGGGCGCCCCCCACCCTCGTGGACAGGTGGTGGCCCCCCTGGTGATCCTCTTTCGCCAGATATTTTTTGTATTTTCTGAAATGGTGTACTGTGGAGTTTCGGAGCTTTTTGAGTTGTGCAGAATAGGTTTCCAGAGTTTGCTTCTTTTACATCCCGGAATTCCAACTGCCGGCATTCTCCCTCTTCATGTAAACCTTGTAAAATAAGAGAAAAAAGGCATAAGTATTGTGACATAACGTGTAATAACAGCCCATAATGCAATAAATATCAACATAAAAGCATGATGCAAAATGGACGTATCAACTCCCCCAAGCTTAGACCTCGCTTGTCCTCAGGCGAAAGCCGATATCGAAAAATATGTCCACATGTTTAGAGATAGAGGTGTCGATAAAAACAAAATACGGACATGAGGGCATCATGATCATTCTTATAACAGCATCACATATATATTGTCATATGATTCTTATACTAAAGTAACAATTCATTCACAATGTCAAGTATGAATCGGAAACTTCATTGAAACCAACAAACTATGATCTCGATCATTGAAGCAATTGCAATTTATCGTAACATCGGAAAGAGTCAACATAAGAGCTTTTCAGCAAGCCCACATACTCAACTGTCATATAGTCTTTCACAATTACTCACACTCACACAATACTTATGGTTATGGAGTTTTAATTAGACATAGAGAAAGATAGGGGCTTATGGTATTGCCTCCCAACCTTTTACCTCAAGGGTAATGTCAACAGTAATAGACCATGATAACTTACATCCAAGTGGGTATATATGTCAGGGTCTTTCCAACACAATGTGCTTGCCAAAGGATAAAATGTAAAAATGGAAAGGTGATTTTCACCTTGACTCTTATAAGTCAAGAATAATAGATAGGCCCTTCGTAGAGGAAAGCAGAGGTTGTCATTTGCTTTTATGGTTGGATGCACAAGGTCTTAGCGCAAAAGAACGTCACTTTATATTGCCACTTGTAGTTAAGACCTTTATTATGCAGTCCGTCGCTTTTATTACTTCCACGTCACAAGATCGTATAAAGCTTATTTCCTCCACACTAATAAATCATACATATTTTAGCGAGTTTGCAACATGACAACTTACTTGAAGGATCTTACTCAATCCGTAGGTAGGTATGGTGGACTCTCATGGCAAAACTAGGTTTAAGGATGTATGGAAGCACAAGTAGTATCTCTACTTGGTGCAAGGAGTTTTGGCTAGCATGAGGGGAAAGGGCAAACTCAACATGTTAGATGATCCATGACAATATACTTTATTTTAGATATAAGAAGACATAACTCATTATGTTGTCTTACTTGTCCAACATCAACTCTTTAGCATGTCATATTTTAATGAGTGCTCACAATCATAAAAGATGTCCAAGATAGTATATTTGTATGTGAAACCTCTCTTTCTTTATTACTTCATATTAATTGCAAGGATGACCAAAACTATGTTTGTCACCTCCCAACAACTTTTATTTATCATACTCTTGTATGTGAAGTCATTACTTCCCATAAGATCGATATGATCTCTTTGATACTCTTTATGTTTTCTTTCTTTTTATCATGACCCAAGTGAGGAAATCAAGCCCTTGACTCAACACTAATCTTTATTATATAGCTCACGGACTCGATTACAAAGGATAAAGCTCACAAAGCAAAAGCTCACAACTAGATCATGCTAACTTTATTCTACTAGATCAAGATACTACCAAAAGGACCGGACTAAGAAAAACGGTAAAGATAGGAGTGTGATGGTGATACGATACCGGGGCAACTCCCCCAAGCTTGGCAGTTGCCAAGGGGAGTGCCCATACCCATATGATTATGTCTCCTTCTTCGGAAGCGGTAATGATGGAGTTGTTGATGATGTAGGCTTGTCGTCCATCTTCCAAGGCATAGGCTCACCATCGTAGAAGGATGATCGAGTCTCCCAGATGCTTAAATCTGCAGCCAGACTCATCTTCTTGAATATATAAACATACTCACGGTTTTGGTTTTGTAGGTCATAGATCTGGGCTTGGAGGTGTTCGATCTTCTCTTGGAGATTGGAGATGGCTTCCCCGAAGATCATTGAGCCCAGCTTGAGGTTGTTGGCGAGCTCCGTGATCATCACGTGGTTGGTGTTGAGTCCTCGTTCCACCATACCTTGGCACTTGAAAACCTGCTGCTCCATTGCTTCGTGTCTTGTCTCCACTCTTCCGGTCCTCCTTGGCCCCTCAACATGGCGGATGTGCAGCACCACCTCATGCAACTCCATGGTTTGAGGATGATGCAGCACCTCCGCAAGGTAGGGGTTGATGACCTTCTCAAAGAACTTGTCATTGGGGGTGTTGGAAGACGCCATGATGACCTCGATCTATCAAAAACAATAGCTCGAAACGAAAACAGAGGGTTTTTGCGTGATACAGAGGTCAAAACCTTCGGGAGAATATATAATGAATTTTTACCGACCCAAAGGAGTAACATACAAGAAATCGGAGTCCGGGAGGCACACGAGGTGCCCATGAGGCAGGGGGCGTGCCCAGGGGAAGGGGGCGCGCCCTCCACCCTCGTGGACGGCTCGTGTCTCTTCCGGACTGCCTCTTATTTTTCTATTTTTTCTAAATATTCCAAACCGGTGAAAATTGCCTTTAGAACTGTTTTGGAGTCAGTTTACTTACCGTACCACATACCGCTTCCTTTTCGGAGTCTGAATCATTCTGGACAGTGTCCTTATGTATTCTTCTAGGGTTACGGTTTCAATAACATTGGTTTCAACATTTATAGGATTACCTGAGATATAATGTTTGATTCTTTGACCGTTCACCACCTTTGGATTTGTGCCTTCGAAGTTGTTGATTTTTATGGCACCGGAACGATAGACCTCCTCGATAACGTAAGGTCCTTCCCATTTAGAGAGAAGTATACCTGCGAAAAATCTTAAACGAGAGTTGTATAGCAAGACATAATCACCTACATTAAACTCACGCTTTTGTATCCTTTTGTCATGCCATCTTTTAACTTTTTCTTTAAACAGCTTGGCATTCTCATAGGCCTGGGTTCTCCATTCATCAAGAGAGCTAATGTCAAATAACCTCTTCTCACCGGCAAGTTTGAAATCATAATTGAGCTCTTTAATAGCCCAATATGCCTTATGTTTTAGCTCGATAGGTAAGTGACATGCTTTCCATATACCATCTTATATGGAGACATACCCATAGGATTTTTGTATGCAGTTCTATAGGCCCATAATGCATCATCAAGTTTCTTGGACCAATTCTTTCTAGACCTATTAACTGTCTTTTGCAAAATTAATTTCAGTTCTCTATTGCTTAATTCTACTTGAGCACTAGTGTGTGGGTGATAAGGGGATGCAATTTTATGGTTTACATCATACTTTGCAAGCATTTTACGGAAAGCACCATGAATAAAGTGTGAACCACCATCAATCATTAAGTATCTAGGGACTCCAAACCTCGGGAAAATAACTTATTTAAGCATCTTAATAGAGGTGTTGTGATCAGCACTACTGGTTGGAATAGCTTATACCCACTTAGTAACGTAATCAACGGCAACTAAAATATGTGTATACCCATTAGAGGAAGGAAACGGTCCCATATAATCAAAGCCCCAAACATCCAATGGTTCGATAACAAGTGAATAATTCATAGGCATTTGTTGACATCTACTAATATTACCAATTCTTTGACATTCATCACAAGATAAGACAAACTTACGGGCATCCTTGAGGAGAGTAGGCCAATAAAAACCAGATTGCAATACCTCGTGTGTAGTTCTATCTCCAGCATGATGTCCTCCATAAGCTTCGGAGTGGAACTTGTGTAGGATCTATTCCTGTTCATGCTCAAGTATACAACGTCTAATAATGCCATCTACTCCTTTATAAAGATGTGGGTCATCCCAGAAGTAATGTCTCAAATCATAGAAGAACTTTTTCTTTTGCTGGTATGTGAAGCTAGGAGGTATAAACTTAGCAACAATGTAATTAGCATAATCAGCATACCATGGAGCAGTACGAGAAGTATTTATAATAGCTAATTGCTCATCAGGAAAGCTATCATCAATAGGTTGTGGGTCATCAAGTATATTCTCTAGCCTAGACAAGTTATCTCCAACGGGGTTCTCAGCTCCCTTTCTATCAATAATATGCAAGTAAAATTCTTGCAGCAAGAGAACCCATCTAATAAGCCTAGGTTTAACATCTTTCTTTTCATAAGGTACTTGATAGCAGCATGATCAGTGTGAATAGTTACTTTAGAATCAACAATATAAGGTCTAAACTTATCACAAGCAAACACAACTGCTAAAAATTCTTTCTCAGTAGTAGCACAATTTCGCTGGGCACTGTCTAGAATTTTACTAGCATATTGGATAACATTCAATTTATTATCAACTCTTTGTCCTAGAACAGCACCTACAACATAATCACTAGCATCGCACATAATCTCAAAGGGTAAATTCCAGTCATCACCAAAGTTCAATGCTTTCTTAAGTATTTCAAATGCTTCTAGACAATCATCATCAAAGACAAAAGGAATATCTTTTTGTAAGAGATTAGTCAGAGGCCTGGAGATTTTGCAGAAGTCCTCAATGAACCTCCTATAAAACCCGGCATGACCAAGGAAACTTCGTATACCTTTGATGTCCTTGGGGCACGGCATCTTTTCAATAGCATCAACTTTAGCCTTGTCATCTTCAATTCCTCTTTCAGAAATTTTATGTCCCAAGACAATGCCTTCATTAACCATAAAGTGGCACTTCTCCCAATTCAAGACAAGATTAGTGTCTTCACATCTCTGCAAAACTCGATCAAGGTTGCTTAAGCAATTATCAAAAGAAGTTCCGTAAACGGAAAAATCATCCATGAAAACCTCAACAATCTTTTCACAAAAATCAGAGAATATAGCCATCATGCATCTTTGAAAGTTAGCAGGTGGATTACATAAACCAAAAGGCACACGTCTATAAGCAAAGGTACCAAAAGGACAAGTAAAAGTGGTCTTTTCTTGATCCCCTTTTGACACAGGTATTTGAGAGAAACCAGAATAGCCATCTAGGAAGCAAAAATGAGTATGTTTGGATAACCTTTCTAGCATTTGATCAATAAAATGTAAAGGGTAATGATCTTTCTTAGTAGCTTTATTTGATTTGCCGAAATCAATTACCATTCTATAACCTGTAACAATTCTTTGTGGGATCAATTCATCTTTATCATTAGGAACAACAGTCATACCTCCCTTCTTAGGGACACAATGGACAGGACTTACCCAATGGTTATCAGCAACTAGATAGATAATACCTGCCTCTAGAAGCTTTAGTATTTCCTTCCTTACCACTTCTTTCATCTTAGGATTTAACCATCCCTGATGATCAATAACCGGTTTAGCGTCTTCTTCCAATTTTATCTTGTGTTGGCATAAAGTGGGACTAATGCCCTTAAGAACATCCAGAGTATATCCAATAGCAGCACGGTGCTTCTTCAGTGTTTTCAATAATTTTCTTCTTCCTGCTCTGAAAGGTTAGCACTAATAATAACAGGATATATCCTTTTTTCATCAAGATAAACATACTTAACATTATCAAGTAAATGTTTAAGTTCAAACACGGTATCACCCTTGGGTGGAGGAGGATCCCCAAGGATTTCAACAGGCAAGTTGTTTTTCAATACGGGTCCCTGATTAAAGAATATTTCATCTATTTCCCTTCTTTCATTCATATACATATCATTTTCATGGTCTAGCAGATATTGTTCTAAAGGATCATTAGGAGGCACAACAATAGAAGAAAGACCAATAATTTCATCCTTACTAGGTGATTCTTTATCATGGGGTTGTCTACGAAATTTAGCAAAGTTAAAATCATGAGACATATCCCCTAAACCAACAGTAACCGTATCTTTCATAAGTCTATCCTAGCATTAACAGTATTCAAGAAGGGTCTACCAAATATAATGGGACAAAAGTCATCTTGTGGGGAACTAAGAATAACAAAATCAGCAGGGTATTTAACTTTCCCACACAAAACTTCAACATCTCTAACAATCCCAACTGGTGAAATAGTGTCTCTATTAGCCAATTTAATAGTAACATCAATCCCTTCTAACTCAACTGGTGCAATATCATGCATAATTTCTTGATATAAGGAATGAGGGATTATACTTGCACTAGCACCTACGTCACATAAACCATGATAGCAATGATCTCCTATTTTAATAGAGATAACAGGCAAGCCTACAACAGGTCTATGTTTACTCCTAACATCGGGTTTGGCTATTCTAGCAGCTTCCTCTTGGAGGTAAATAACATGTCCATCTAAATTTTCAACCAAGAGATCTTTAACCATAGCAACACTAGGTTCAACTTTAATTTTCTCAGAGGGTGTAGGTGTTCTAGTACTACTCTTATGAACCACAGTTGAAGCTTTAGCATGATCCTTATTTCTAACAGGGAAAGGTGGTTTCTCAATATAAGCAGTAGGAACAACAGGATCAACATTATAAGTGATAATCTTTTCTTCAACTTTAACAGGTTCAACTACTTTTACTTTAATGGGAGGATGGTATTTAAACCACTTCTCCTTGGGGAGATCAACATGAGTAGCAAATGATTCACAAAAAGAAGCTACTATCTCAGAGTCAAGTCCATATTTACTGCTAAACTCTCGGAAAACATCGGTATCCATAAAACCTTTAACACAATCAAAGTTAGGGGTCATATCTGAGTCCTTACCTTCGTCGAGATCCCAATATTTAGAGTTGTGTTTAATTCTTTCCAATAAATCCCATTGGAATTCAACAGTCTTCATCATAAAAGAACCAGAACAAGAAATATCGACCATGGAACGATTATTGAGAGAAAGCCGAGCATAAAAATTTTGAATGATCATTTCTCTTGAGAACTCATGATTGGGGCATGAATATAACATTGACTTAAGCCTCCCCCAAGCTTGAGCGATGCTTTATCCTTCGTGAGGCCAAAAATTATAGATATAATTACGATCACGATGAACCTGGTGCATAGGGTAGAACTTCTGATGAAATTCCAACTTCAGACGATTATAGTTCCATGATCCAATATCATCACATAGCCTAAACCATGTCAATGCATCTCCCTTCAAAGATAAAGGGAAAACCTTCTTCTTGATAACATCCTCGGGCAAACCTGCAAGCTTAAATAATCCACAAATTTCATCCACATAGATTAGGTGTAAATCCGGATGCAGTGTTCCGTCTCCTGTAAAGGGATTATCTAGCAGATTCTCTATCATACCGGAAGGAATTTCAAAGCAAACTTTTTCAGTAGGTGCAGTAGGTTGATAAGCAACTCTTTGCTCTTCTGGCCGGGGTGAAGATACCCCGAACAAGCCCCTCAAAGGATGATGAGCCATAGTAACAAGTGACAGTAAATTTCAGCACACTATATAAATTTTTCCTTACCAAAGGCGCTTCACTCCCCGGCAACGGCGCTAGAAAAGAGTCTTGATGACCCACAAGGGTAGGGGATCTATCGTAGTCCTGTCGATAAGTAAGAGTGTCGAACCCAACGAGGAGCAGAAGGAAATGATAGGCAGTTTTCAGTAAGGTATTTTCTGCAAGCACTGAAATTATAGGTAACAAATAGTTTTGTGATAAGGTAATTGGTAGCAAGTGACAAAAGGTAAAAGTAAATAAGGTGCAGAAATATGGAGCAATCCTTTTTGTAGCAAAAGACAAGCCTGGACAAACTCTTATATGGAGGAAAACGCTCCCGAGGACACATGGGAATCATCGTCAATCTAGTTTTCATCACGATCATCTGATTCGCGTTCGGTACTTTGATAATTTGGTATGTGGGTGGACCGGTGCTTGGTTGCTGTCCTTACTTGGACAAGCCTACCACTTATGATTAACCTATAATGCAAGCATCCTCAACTACAAAAGAAGTATTAAGGTAAACTTAACCATAGCATGAAACATATGGATCCAAATCAGCCCCTTACGAAGCAACGCATAAAATAGGGTTTAAGCTTCTATCACTCTAGCAAGCCATCATCTACTTATTACTTCCCAATGCCTTCCTCTAGGACCAAATAATGGTGAAGTGTCATGTAGTCGACGTTCACATGACACCACTAGAGGAGAGACAACATACATCTCATCAAAATATCAAACGAATACTAAATTCACATGACTAATTATAGCAAGACTTCTCCCATGTCCTCAGGAACAAAAGTAACTACTGACAAGACATAATATTGTTCATAATCAGAGGGGTATTAATATGCATAATAGATCTAAACATATGATCTTCCACCAAGTAAACCAACTAGCATCAACTACAAGGAGTAATCAACACTACTAGCAACCCACATGTACCAATCTGAGGTTTGGGTACAAAGATTGGATACAAGAGATGAACTAGGGTTTGAGAGGAGATGGTGCTAGTGAAGATGTTGACGAAGATAACCCTCCCCAAGATGGGAGAGTTGTTGGTGGTGAAGGCGGTGACGATTTCCCCCTCCCAGAGGGAAGTATCCCCGACAGAACAGCTCTGCCGGAGCCCTAGATTGGTTTCTGCCAAGGTTCCGCCTCGAGACGGCGGCGTCTGGTCCCAAAAGCCTCCTTATGATCTTTTCCAGGTCAAAACACCTCATATAGGAGAAGATGGGCATCAGGGGGCCGTCGGGGGGGGGGGGCACCCCCACCCTCGTGGACAGGTGGTGGCCCCCCTTGTGATCCTCTTTTGCCAGATATTTTTTATATTTTCTGAAACGGTGTCTTGTGGAGTTTCGGAGCTTTTTGAGTTGTGCAGAATAGGTTTCCAGAGTTTGCTTCTTTTACAGCCCAGAATTCCAGCTGACGGCATTCTCCCTCTTCATGTAAACCTTGTAAAATAAGAGAGAAAAAGGCATAAGTATTGTGACATAACGTGTAATAACAGCCATAATGCAATAAATATCAACATAAAAGCATGATGCAAAATGGAAGTATCAGCAAGAAACAAACGAATAGATTCAAGGCGAGCAACGGTGGCAAAGGTTTCACCGTAGTCGATACCCTCGACTAGGGAGTAGCCTTGAGCCACCAAACGAGCCTTGTTATGAATGACAATGTCGTGTGCATCTTGCTTGTTCTTAAAGATCCACTTGGTTCCAATGACATTATGGTTCTCCTTCGGCCTTGGCACCAGATGCCACACCTTGTTGGGCTCGAAGTTATGGACTTATTCATGCATGGCATTGAGCCAATCGGGGTCTTCAAGGGCCTCATAGACCTTTTGAGGTTCAACACAAGAGACAAAAGCTTGATGAGCACAATAATTTGCTAATTGTCTACGAGTGCTTACCCCCTTTGTGAAGCTTCCAGGAATATTCTCCATGTGATGCTCTCTAGAAGCGAGCTTGGAAGCAACTTTGGCAGCACGATGCTCCAATTGCTCTTCAAGAGATAATTGAGGAGCTATGAGTTGATCATCTTGAGCGTCATCATGAGCTTGATCTTGAACATGCTCAAAAGAGGGAACTTGGCCTTGTGCATCACTTGGTGTCTCACCAACATCTTGTGGTTGATCTTGCACTTGGCCTTGTTCATCCGGTTGAGGGCCTTCACTTTGTTCTTCGGAAGCGTGTGGGTCTTGGGTTGGTGATGGTTCTAGTTGAGTGGAACATTGTCCTCCTCCTTCGGCCACAAGGGGTTCCTCAATGGGTAGGATATGGCCAACAGCCACAAATCACAAGTACCACTTTGCTCCACTTGGGAGCCGTTATTCTCATCAAACTCTACGTTACACGTCTCCTCAATGAGTCCATTGGACTTGTTGAGGACACGGTAAGCATGAGAGTTTGTAGCATAACCAACAAATATGCCCTCATGAGATCTAGCTTCAAATTTAGACAAATGAGTGCCTTTCTTGAGTATGAAACACTTACAACCGAACACCCAGAAGTACTTGAGATTGGGCTTGTTACCGGTAAGTATCGCATATGGAGTCTTGTTCAAGCCTTTGCGGAGATAGAGCCGATTGGATGCATGACAAGCGGTGTCGATGGCTTCGGCCCAAAAGTTGTACAGAGACTTGAACTCCTCCAGCATGGTCCTTGCCGCGTCCGTCAATGTCCAATTCTTTCTCTCCGCCACACCATTTTGTTGAGGGGTATAAGGTGCGGCATATTGATGCGTGATCCCCTCATCACTAAGAAACTCATCCAAGGTGTAGTTCTTGAACTCGGTGCCATTGTCACTTCGAATCATCAAGATCTTTGCATCATGTTGTCATTGAGCTTCATTTGCAAAGTTTATGACGGTTCGTTGGGTCTCACTCTTCCTCTTGAAGAAGTATACTTAAGTGTATCTTGAATAATCATCTACAATCGCTAAGCAATACTTTCTACCCCCAAGACTATCAAAGGATGGAGGTCCAAAGAGATCCATGTGAAAGAGCTCTAACGGTCTTTTTGAGTAGATGATAATCGTGGGAGGGTGAGCCTTCTCATGTAACTTTCCTTCAATACAAGCACCGCAAGCACGATCTTTGGCAAAACTAACATTTGTTAGTCCACGGACATGGTCCCCCTTGAGGAGACTTTGCAAAGATCTCATATTGACATGGGCTAACCGGCGATGCCAAAGCCAACCCACATAAACTTTAGCCATTAGCAAGTCGCGGTCTTAGTGGGTTGCTCTGAGAAGTTAACCACATAGAGACCGTTCTCGACATGCCCAACATAGGCTACTTTAAGAGTCTTGCTCCACAAGAGGGCCACGGTATCAATATCATTGAATGTGGCAAAGCCCATGAGTGCAAGTTGACGAACAGAAAGTAAATTGTAAGTTCATGAGTGCAAGTTGACGAACAGAAAGTAAATTGTAAGTTCATGAGTGCAAGTTCACGAACAGAAAGTAAATTGTAAATTATAAGTTGACGAACAATATCAATGAATGTGGCAAAGCCCATGAGTGCAAGAGGGCCACGGTATCAATATCAATGAATGTGGCAAAGCCCATGAGTGCAAGTTGACGAACAGAAAGCCCATGAGTGCTCCTCGTGAGCCTCGATCATGTCATTGGCTTCACCGACTTGTTCCAAGAGAGAAACGAAGTGCTTCTTGGGTTTGCCCTTGAGTTTACTCATAAACAACTCAAATTCATTTTCCTCCTCCTCCGCTCCCTCACTCTCATCAATACAATCCGTCAATGAAGGATTAGAAGTGATGGTAGAATTGATGTTGGGGGTTACCTTGTTGGTGGCCTTAGCCATGAGGCACTTGGCAGTGATGCTCTCATTTGGTGAGTCAAAGAGGGATGATCGTTGAGTTATTGCAATAGCAATTGTGGCCATGGTGACCATCTCATCATCTTCTTCTTCATCATCATCATCATCCTCAACATATTCTTCTTGGGCCACCAATCCTTTGGGAGGGATCTTCTTGTTGAAGTTGTTCTTGTTGGGATAAGACTTGGCCTTGTCCTTTCAGATAAGCTTGCCTCCATTGTCTTCCCTTTTCTCATATGGGCAATCTACAACAAAGTGACTCACATTGCCACAATTGTAGCATGTCCTCACTCATTGCTTGCCCTTGAAGCCACTTGAATTGTTCTTGTTGAAGTTGGGCCTTGAGTTCTTCTTGTTTCCCCAGAATTGCCGTGAGGCAAGAGCCATGTGCTCATGATAGGCATATTTGGTGTCCTCGGGGCAACACTCATCTTCATCATCTTCATCCTCCTCTTCCACACAAACTTTGGCCTTCAAAGCAAGATTGGGCTTCTTTGATCGTTGAGCTCGTAACACCGCATTGTCGGCGGTCTTATACAAGATCCTCATGGCAACGAACTCATCCAACACTTCACTTGAGGACAAAGTGTGGAAGTCCGGTCTTTGGCGGATGACGGAGGACATGGCCTTGTGATAAGGCATCATGGCCTTGAGAAATTTGCGCTTGATCCAATTGTCATATGTATCCTTGCTCCCATGATCTCGAAGAGAAACCACAAGAATGGTCAATCTCCGATAAAGTTCACGGGGATTTTCATCTTCGATCATGGCAAACTCATCGGCTTCATCTTGCACAACTTCATAGTTTGAGCATTGAATGCTTGCACTTCCCTTGTACAAGGAACCAACATGCTCCCATGCTTCGTTGGCAATGGAGAAGGGTCGAAGGTGTGCAATGTCTTTGGGAGGGATAGCTTCTTGAAGTATGCAAAGAACGGACTCGTTGAATTGATGATCCACGGCTTCTCTTGGATTTGAGTTGTAAGGATCAGGCGGGTAGAAACCTTTCTCAATGATTCTCTAAAGATTAGTAGAACAATGATTTAAATGACGTTTAAAGCAAAACATCCAAGTAGCAAAATCAGAATTTTTCACAAACTTAGGAGGAGGACCAACCGAATTTAAATGCGGAGTAGGAACGGGTCCTCCATAATTGATAGGAGGCGCGGAGTTAGCAAATATCCCACTCCCATTCTTAGTCACCGGGACTTGCTCGCTACTAGCTTCTCCCTTGTCGGGAATAGCATCCGACACATTGGTAGCGAGACGAACCACTTCCAACGGTGCGGTGGGTAATTTAAGTCCCTCAAGAAATTATTTGAACATGCCTTTGACCTTGGTCACCAGTGAGTCTTTCAATGTGTCCATAGCCACATTGAACTCCTCATGAGAGACCGAGGTTCCCTCATCGGACGTAGGCAAGGCCGAAGTTCCACCAGAGTGTCCCTCCATCTCGACTACGTTGTCACCGATACTCTTTGAATGGTAAAGTCCTTAATAAAGAGACGAGGCTCTGATACCAATTGAAATGATCAATATGGTTGACTAGAGGGGGTGAATAGGCAAATAACAATTTTTAGCTTTTCTTGACCAAATTAAACTTAGCAATAAAGTAGATTGTCTAGATATGCAACTAGGTGGACAACCTATATGATGCAACAATAATAAGAACACAAGCAAGCAAGCTAGGATACAAAACGAAAGCTTGCACAAGTAAAGGTAAGAAATAACCACAAGTGGAAATGGTGAAGACGAGGATGTGTTACCGAAGTCCCTTCCCTTTGAGAGGAAGTACGTCTCCGCTGGAGCGGTGTGGAGGCACAATGCTCCCAAAGAAGCCACTAGGGCCACCGTATTCTCCTCATGCCCTCACACAATGCAAGGTGCCGTGATTCCACTAGTGGTGCCCTTGAAGAGGGCGACCGAACTTTTACAAACAAGGTTGGGGCTATCTCCACAACCGAATTGGCGGCTCCCAACAACACCACAAAGCTTCACCACAATGGACTATGGCTCTGCGGTGACCTCAACTGTCTAGGGTGCTCAAACACCCAAGAGTAACAAGATCCACAAGGGATTAGTGGGGGGAATCAAATTTCTCTTAGTGGAAGTGTAGATCGATGCCTTCTCAACCAATCCCTAGGAAATCAACAAGTTTGATTGGCTAGGGAGAGAGATAGGGCGAAAATGGAGCTTGGGGAAGAAGAGATAAGTCTTCTTGAGGAAGAAGACTCCCCTTATATAGTGGAGGAACAAATCCAACCGCTATCCACCAACTCTGCCCGCAACATGCGGTACAACCACACCTGACCTGCGGTACTACCGCATGGCCTTGCGGTACTACCGCAAGGGGTGCGGTACTACCGCTGGCGCGGCAGAAGCCACACCTAGCCCTGTTGCGTATGGCAACGGGCGGTAGTACTGCCGGAGCGGTACTATCGCACGGGCTTGCGGTACAACCGCAAGGCAGGGTTCATACTCGTTAGGGAAGAGCGCAGAATAATAAAATTACATCCGCGGCTACTTCCGTAGAGTGTCGATCGATGCAAAAACCCAACACGGTACTTTTGCTTGCTCGGAGCGATACTACCGCGTAGGGCGCGGAAGTAAAAAATTACTTCCACTCCTACTTCCGTACTAGTCACGACGCTGGGGCAGGACTCACGGTACTACCACGCCCATGGTATGGTACTACAGCGATGTGCGGTACTACCGTATCAGAGGAGCGGTACTACCGTGAGACCATGCAGTACTACCGCTACCTTTGAGCGGTACTACCGCATGCCTCAGAGTAGTAGTAGTAGAAAGCCACCGTTTTTGCAATGACAAGGAAAACAGTCGGAGCTCCAATGAAGCAAAGGAAAGGTGGTGCAAATGAATAGATGTGTACGTGTTGATTCCACCCTAACCTTTCCGAAGCGGACCCCCTCTTAATAGTACAGCTTTCCTAAGACTCAATTACATCGAAAAGAAACAAAAGGAAACGTCGTCTTCAATAGGTTCCGAGGGGCACTTAATCGTCTTGTGCCTAGACATGAGATATGTGAAATGCTCAATGCACACAATTAGTCTGCAAAAGCATTGTCATCAATCACCAAAACTACTTAGGGAGAAATATGCCCTTACACTTTGAAATCGGTTTCTCACTAAGAAGAACCAAATCGTCGATTGTCCGGATGTTGAAGCCCTAGCGTCATTCAAGCACAGTATCAGGGGCGAGTGGCTAGCCAGACACCTTGGACAGGAAAAGTCAAGGACAATGGCAGCCCTAACTACACTCATGACTCGCTTTTGCACGGGTGAGGACAGCTGGTTAGCTCGTGGCAGTACCAGCGACCCTGGAACATCTGAAGTCAGGGACGACAATGGAAAGCCAGGACGTAACAAAAACAAATGTCAAAGCAATGCTGGAAGCCCAGATGATAAAGCGGTAAACGCCGGATTCAGCGGCGCCAGGCCCGGTCAACATAAGAAGCCATTCAAAGGCAACAGCGATGGTCCATCCGGTCTAGACAAAGTATTAGACAGGCCCTGCCAAATCCATGGCACCCCAGAGAAACCTACAAACCATACCAACCGTAATTGTTGGGTCTTCAAGAAGGGCGGCAAGCTCAATGCCGAACACAAGGGGAGGGAGCCTCAGAGCGAAGACGAGGACGAACCTCGCTAGGCGAATACATGGGGAAAGAAGAAATTTCCACCGGAGGTCAAAATAGTGAACATGATATATGCCACTCATATCCCAAAGAGGGAGCGCAAGCGCACACTCCGAGATGTCTACGCCCTTGAGCCTGTCACCCCCAAATTCAACCCATGGTCGGCCTGTCCGATCACTTTTGATCGCATGGATCATCCGACTAGTATTCTTCATGGGGATTCGGCTGCCCTGGTGCTCGACCCAATAATCGATGGATACCATCTAACCCGAGTCCTTATGGGCGGCGGTAGAAGTCTCAGTCTGATATATCTGGACATTGTCCGCAAGATGGGGATCGACCCATCAAGAATCAAACCAAGCAGCACGACCTTTAAAGGAGTGATACCGGGCGTAGAAGCCCGCTGCACGGGCTCTATAACATTGGAGGTCGTATTCGTCTCTCCTGATAACTTTTGAAGCGAAGAATTAATCTTCGACATAGCTCCGTTCCGAAGTGGCTATCACGCTCTACTTGGAAGAACGACATTCGCCCGCTTTAATGTAGTCCCGCATTATGCCTATTTAAAGTTTAAAATGCCTAGACCATGTGTCATTATCACGGTCAATGGAAACATGGAGCTCTCTCTCCGCATGGAGGAGGATACTGTGGCCTTAGCAGCCGAAGTCCAAAACGGCCTATTCAAGCCGGATAATTTACCAATGGCGGACATAACTAAACGTGTCTGGCACACGCCTCAGTGCGGCAGCTCAGATGAACCTGAGCAAGATTGACAGCTACGCCCCCGCCGACTACCCCATAAGGTAATAGCATATGTGCCTCGAGTACATAATTATGCCTTAAATATTCCTTGGGCGACGACCGGGGGCGCCTGCATATAGTCCATAGTTCGGCTAGACCCTATTCAGACTCTAAACTTATCTTTTTTAGGTTCACTAAACGAACCAGACTTGTTATGGCCAGACTGGATTTCTTTTTCTTTTCCAGGTTTTTCTTTTCCTTTTTTACAGACGGCCATCATACTCTCACCCCTTCAAGGACACATTACAGAGGAGGAAACGGCGCAGACGTGCAGCAAGGACCCGCACTAAGGTTTCTTGTTTGATTAAGACCTTGTGTAAACCTTTTTTCTCTTTCTTGTTATATACCTTTTTGGCATGTAAAATGTCCAAAAAAGTTTCCGGCATCGTCTGTAAGTTTGCGGCTCGCCGTACCATAAAGGGATATTAATAGAACAGCTTGATTTGCATTATGTTCGGAGTTTTATTCACTCATCATAAATGTTCTCTTCCCATATCAGATTGCCATATGTGCCTTGTTAATAAGGGTCTATTACCGGGGGCTGTATTCAGCCCGGTATATGTTGAAAAGACCGAACACCTATAAGGAGTGTTCGGCGTCCTGGATGTTTGCCTTATATGCATCAGTTCCGAATCATGTCTTGGGTCAATAGTTGGGTTGTCCGGCTCCTATGCTTACCCCTACGTTCCCGATTGTTCGGCTAGGGTGTGAAGGGAGAACTATTGCGATTGTACTTCTGGCTCGTCCGGTCAAGTACCTCAGTAGAGAAAGCCAAAAACTGACCGTCATGATAGGCGAGAACCTGGTCCGCAATCCGGCGACTTAGTTTTATACTACGATCGATAGAGATCTACCCTGTGTTATACGAAGGGTTGGTTCTTGCCCAGCCAGGTGCAATTGGATACATTAAGTAAAGGAATATCATATCCGCACCAGGAGCTAGTACCTAGCCCCACATGTCAAGCTCCTATGACTAAGTGAAAGCAATAACGCCGCATAGTCTGATTGCCTCATTCGCTCCGCATACACCTCCTATACGGACCAAGACGTTGGATAAAGAGTGTATATGCATATGACCGAACACCCCAGTATTATGTACATGGGGGCCGAACCCGACGACTGGAAACTTTCGGATTTAGATAAACAGTCACACAGGAGGTAAAAGATGCTGATATTATAAATAGTGCAAAAGTTATATGCATCGGATTCATAAGCATAGTCTTTACATCCGGATAAAATCACTCGAAGATAACATCCTTGGAACACTTGCCTTCTACAAGGCGGGCGCTGTCGATGACTGATACGTCTCCAACGTATCTATAATTTTTTATTATTCCATGCTATTATATTATCTGTTTTGGATGTTTAATGGGCTTTATTATACACTTTTATATTATTTTTGGGACTAACCTATTAACCCAAGGCCCAGTGCAAATTGATGTTTTTGCCTATTTAAGGTGTTTCGCAGAAAAGTAATATCAGAGAGAGTCCAAACGGAATGAAACCTTCGGGAGAGTCTTTTTTGGAACAAATACAACACAGAAAACTTGGAGTAACGCCAAGGAAGGAACGAGGCGGCCACTAGGGCAGGGGCGCGCCCGGGGGGGTAGGGGCGCCCCCCACCCTCGTGGGCCCCTCGTGGCTCCCCCGACGTGCCTCTTCCTCCAATATATACCTACGTACCCTGAAAACATCCGAGAGCACCACGAAACCCTAATTCCACCACCACAACCTTTTATACCTGTGAGACCCCATCTTGGGGCCTGTTTCGGAGCTCCACCGGAGGGGGAATCGATCACGGAGGGCTTCTACATCAACACCATAGCCTCTCTGATGAGTTGTGAGTAGTTTACCACAAACCTTCGGGTCCATAGTTATTAGCTAGATGGCTTCTTCTCTCTCTTTGGAGCTCAATAGAAAGTTCTCCTCGATCTTCTTGGAGATCTGTTCGATGTAATTCTTTTTGCGATGTGTTTGTCGAGATTCGATGAATTGTGGGTTTATGATCAAGATTATCTATGAACAATATTTGATTCTTTTCTGAAATCTTTTATGCATGATTTAAATATCTTTGCAAGTCTCTTCGAATTATCAGTTTGGTTTGGCCTACTAGATTGATCTTTCTTGCAATGCGAGAAGTGCTTAGCTTTGGGTTCAATCTTGCGATGTCCTTTCCCAGTGACAGCAAGGGCAGCAAGGCACGTATTGTATTGTTGCCATCGAGGATAAAAAGATGGGGTTTATATCATATTGCATGAGTTTATCCCTCTACATCATGTCATCTTGCTTAAGGCGTTACTCTCTTCTTATGAACTTAATACTCTAGATGCATGTTGGATAGCGGTCGATGTGTGGAGTAATAGTAGTAGATGCAGAATCGTTTCGGTCTACTTGTCACGGACGTGATGCCTACATATAATTATCATGCCTAGATATTCTCATAACTATGGGCTCTTCTATCAATTGCTCGACAGTAATTTGTTCACCCACCTAGAAATCTGCTATCATGAGAGAAGCCACTACTGAAACCTATGACCCCCGGGTTTATATTCCATCATATAAATCTTTTATCAACTATTTATCTTTACTTTACTTTTGTTTTGCAATCTTTACTTTCAATCTATAACACAAATACCAAAAATATTTATCTTATTATCTCTACCAGATCTCACTTTTTGCAAGTGGACGGGAAGGGATTGACAACCCCTTTATCGCGTTGGTTGCAAGGTTCTTATTTGTTTGTGTATGTACGAGGGACTCGCGTGTGGTCTCCTACTGGATTGATACCTTGGTTCTCTAAAACTGAGAGAAATACTTACGCTACTGTGCTGCATCACCCTTTCCTCTTCAAAGGAAAACAACGCAAGCTCAAGAGGTAGCAAGAAGAATTTTTGGCGCCGTTGCCGGGGAGATCTACGCAAAAGTCATATACCAAGTACCCATCACAAACTCTTATCCCACGCATTACATTATTTGCCATCCGCCTCTCATTTTCCTCTCCCTCACTTCACCCTTTGCCGTTTTATTCACCCTCTCATTTGCTCCGTGTGCTTTATCGTTTGCTTTGCCGTCATGGCTAGCCCTTTATCATTATTAATACTCCCAAGAGTGAAGTTCTTAATTTTAAACAAAGGGAGGAAGAAAATCTAAAAGATGCTTGGTATAGATTTTGCAATGCTCAGAATAGATCTACTAGGAAGCTTTCCACTTTTGTGCTTCTTCGCAATTTTTATGTAGGCATCACTCCTTGGAATAGATATATTCTTGATACCATTACCGGAGGAAATTTCTTGGGTGGCCATACTTTTGATTCTTATAATGCTATTATAGATTTGTTTGGCCCACCACCTCTTTTGGTTAATGGAACTATCTTAACTTTAGAGCACGTAATGCAAAGGCTTGAAATTATTGAAAATAAAGTTGCCACCGTGGAGTTGGTTGAGAGTTTGGATAAACAGATCCATAACCAAATTACCCAATATGGATCTAAGGTAGGAGTTATTCTGAATTTTTTTAAAGAAAAAGAACCCATAGTTAAAGAGAGAATAGATCAAGACTCTAGTAGAATTGATAAACTTGAGGATATGATTACCAATATAGGGTCTGCTTTTTCTGCTGTGAGAAATACTTCAAACCTCTCCACTACTAAAATGGCCAAGTTTATGTATGTTCCTAAGAATAAGGGTGAATCCTCTAGTAAGGAAACTGCGGATCTCAAATCAATAAGTGTTCACCCCAACTTTCTCACTATCGTTAGGGAACCTTTTGCTACAAATGAATTTTTTGATTTCTTGCTTAGGAGTTTGATTATTAATAGGAAGGAAGAAACTCCTAATAATTATAAGTGTTCAATTGAAGAATTTCCTACCAAAGATGGCAATACCTAGATCTATTCTTATATCATGCCTAGCTAGGGGCGTTAAACGATAGCGCTTGTTGGGAGGCAACCCAATTTTATTTCTTTGCTTTTGCTTATTTTTAGTAATAAATAATATATCCAGCTTCTGTTTAGATGTGGTTTTGTGTTTTAATTAGTGTTTGTGCCAAGTAGAACCTTTGGGAAGACTTGGGTGAAGTCTTTGCGATCTTGCTGTAAAAAACAGAAACTTTTGCACTCACGAGATTAGCTACCATTTTGTACTGAAGAGTGCTTTTAAGTTGATTCTTTTTGCATATGATTAACAGAAAAATTCATCACATCCACCAATTTATTTCAGAATTTTTAGAGTTACAGAAGTATTTGAAAGTTACATATTGCTACAGACTGTTCTGTTTTTGACAGATTTTGTTTTTCGTGTGTTGTTTGCTTATTTTGATGAATCTATGAGTAGTATCGGGGGGTATGAATCATAGAGAAGTTGGAATACATTAGGTTTAACACCAATATAAATAAAGAATGAGTTCATTACAGTACCTTTAAGTGGTGGTTTGTTTTCTTGTACTAACGGAGCTCACGAGATTTTCTGTTAAGTTTTGTGTTGTGAAGTTTTCAAGTTTTGTGTAACGATTTGATGGACTATGGAACAAAGAGTGGAAAGAGCCTAAGATTGGGGATTCCCAAGGCACCCCAAGGTAAATTCAAGGACAACCAAAATCCTAAGCGTGCGGATGCCCCGGGAAGGCATCCCCTCTTTTGTCTTCGTCTATCGGTAACTTTACTTGAGACTATATTTTTATTCACCACATGATATGTGTTTTTCTTGGAGAGTCATGTATGATTTGAGTCTTTGCTTTTTATTTTACCACAATCATACTTGCTGGACACACCTTTTGAGAGAGACACACATGAATGGGAATTTATTAGAATACTCTTTGTGCTTCACTTATATCTTTTTAGAGCACGGCGGTGGTTTTATTTTATAGAAATTATTGATCTCTCATGCTTCACTTATATTATTTTGACAGTCTCTTAGAACATCATGGTAATTTGCTTTGGTTATAAAATTAGTCCTAATATGATAGGCATCCAAGATGAGTATAATAAAAACTTTCATATAAAGTGCATTGAATATTATGAGAAGTTTGATACTTGATGATTGTTTTGAGATATGAGGATGGTGATATTAGAGTCATGCTAGTAGAGTAGTTGTGAATTTGAGAAATATTTGTGTTGAGGTTTGCAAGCCCCGTAGCATGCATGTATGGTAACCGTTGTGTGACAAATTTGAAGCATGAGGTATTTCATTGAGTGTCATCCTTTGTTTGGAGATCGGGATCGCGAGATGGTTAGTTCCTACCAACCCTTCCCCTAGGAGCATGTGCGTAGTACTTTGTTTTGATGACTTGTAGATTTTTGCAATAAGTATGTGAGTTCTTTATGACTAGTGTTGAGTCCATGGATTATACGTACTCTCACCCTTCCACCATTGCTAGCCTCTCTTGTACCGCACAACTTTTGCCGGTACCATACACCCACCATATACCTTCCTCAAAACAGCCACCATACCTACCTATCAGGGCATTTCCATAGCCATTCTGAGATATATTGCCATGCAACTTTCCACCGTTCCGTTCATATGCACACTTCATCATTGGCATAATGCCATGCATGATCATGTAGTTGACATCGTATTTGTGGCTAGGCCACCATGCATAATTTTTCATACATGTCACTCTTGATTTATTGCACATCCCGGTACACCGCCGGAGGCATTCATATAGAGTCATACTTTGTTCTAGTATCAAGTTGTAAGTAAATAAAAGTGTGATGATCATCATTATTAGAGCATTGTCCCAAAGAAAAAAAAGGCCAAATAAAAAAGAAAGGCCCAAAAAAAGGACAATGCTACTATCTTTTTCCACACTTGTGCTTTAAAGTAGCACCATGATCTTCATGATAGAGAGTCTCTTGTTTAGTCACTTTGATATACTAGTGGGAATTTTCATTATAGAACTTGGCTTGTATATTCCAACGATGGGCTTCCTCAAATTCCCTAAGTCTTCGTGAGCAAGCAAGTTGGATGCACACCCACTTAGCTTCTTTTGTTGAGCTTTCATACATTTATAGCTCTAGTGCATCGGTTGCATGGCAATCCTTACTCACTCACATTGATATCTATTGATGGGCATCTCCATAGCCCATTGATATGCCTAGTTGATGTGAGACCATCTTCTTCTTTTGTTTTCTCCACAACCACCACTCTATTCCACCTATAGTGCTATATCCATGGCTCACGCTCATGTATTGCGTGAAAGTTGAAAATGTTTGAAAAAAATTAAGTATGAAACAATTGCTTGGCTGAAACCGGGGTTGAGCATGATTTTAGTACTTTGTGTGCCGAAGATGGAGCATAGACAAACTATATGACTTTGTAGGGATGAACTTTCTTTGGCCATGTTATTTTGAAAAGACATAATTGCTTTGTTATAATGCTTGAAGTATTATTATTAATTTGTCAATATATACTTTTGTCTTGAATCTTTCGGATCTAAACATTCATGCCACAATAAAGGAAATTACATTGAGAATTATTTTGGGTAGCATTCCACATCAAAAATTCTACTTTTATCATTTACCTACTCGAGGACGAGCAGGAATTAAGCTTGGGGATGCTTGATACGTCTCCAATGTATCTATAACTTTTTATTGTTCCATGCTATTATATTATCTAGTTTGGATGTTTAATGGGCTTTATTATACACTTTTATATTATTTTTGGGACTAACCTATTAACCCAAGGCCCAGCGCAAACTAGTGTTTTTTTCCTATTTCAGTGTTTCACGAAAAAGGAATATTAAACGGAGTCCAAACGGAATGAAACCTTCGGGAGAGTCATTTTTGGAACAAATACAACACAGAAGACTTGGAGTACACATGAGGGAAGGAACGAGGCGACCACGAGGGCAGGGGCGCGCCCAAGGTGGGTAGGCGCGCTCCCCACCCTCGTGGGCCCCTCGTGGGTCCCCTGACGTGCCTCTTCCTCCTATATATACCTACATACCCTGAAAACATCCGAGAGAAAGAAACCCTAATTCCACCACCGCAAAATTCTGTACCCGTGAGATCCCATCTTCGGGCCTGTTCTGGAGCTCCACCGGAGGGGGAATCAATCACGGAGGGCTTCTACATCAACACCATAGCCTCTCTGATGAGTTGTGGGTAGTTTACCACAGACCTTCGGGTCCATAGTTATTACCTAGATGGCTTCTTATCTCTCTTTGGATCTCAATACAAAGTTCTCCTCGATCTTCTTAGAGATCTATTCGATGTAATTCTTTTTGCTGTGTGTTTGTCGAGATCTGATGAATTGTGGGTTTATGATCAAGAATATCTATGAACAATATTTGATTCTTTTCTAAAATCTTTTATGCATGATTTAAATATCTTTGCAAGTCTCTTCGAATTATCAGTTCAGTTTGGCCTACTGGATTGATATTTCTTGCAATGGGAGAAGTGCTTAGCTTTGGGTTCAATCTTGCGGTGTCCTTTCCCAGTGATAGCAGGGGAAGCAAGGAAAGTATTGTATTGTTGCCATCGTGGATAAAAAGATGGGGTTTATATCATATTGCATGAGTTTATCCATCTACATCATGTCATCTTGCTTAAGGTGTTACTCTGTTCTTATGAACTTAATACTCTAGATTCATGCTGGATAGCGGTCGATGTGTGGAGTAATAGTAGTAGATGCAGAATCGTTTCGGTCTACTTTTCACGGACGTGATGCCTATATACAGTGATCATGCCTACATATTCTCATAACTATGCGCTTTTCTATCAATTGCTCGACAGTAATTTGTTCACCCACCGTAGAAATCTGCTATTATGAGAGAAGTCACTAGTGAAACCTATGCCCCCCCGGGTCTATCTTCCATCATATAAATCTTCTATCAACTATTTATCTTTACTTTACTTTTGTTTTTCAATATTTACTTTCAATCTATAAAAAAATACCAAAAATATTTACCTTATTATCTCTATCAGATCTCACTTTTTGCAAGTGGCCGAAAAGGGATTGACAACCCCTTTATCGCGTTGGTTGCAAGGTTCTTATTTGTTTGTGTAGGTACGAGGGACTCACGCGTGGTCTCCTACTAGATTGATACCTTGGTTCTCAAAAACTGAGGGAAATACTTACGCTAATGTGCTGCATCACCCTTTCCTCTTCGAGGGAAAACAACGCAAGCTCAAGAGGTAGCAATGACGTCCTCGAAGTACTTCTCCGGCTTGCGGTGCTCCTTGCCGGCGGGTGGACCAGCAGTGGCAATATGCCCCGCATTCATCTTTGCCCAGTGCACTTTGACACGAGCGAAGGCCATCCGAGCACCTTCTATGCAGGCCGAACGCGTCAGTGCGTCGACTCGCGTACTCGCCTCGACGAGATGCTTCACCAATCCGAAGTAACTACTTGGGATTGGATCTGCAGGCCATAGCCGGACTATTAAGTCCTTCATGGCCGAACCCGCCATGTTGTGTAGCTCCGCCAGCTGCTTCATCTGGTCGATGAGGGGCAACGGATGTTTTGGCGCATAGAACTGCGACCAAAACAGCTTCTCCGTGTTATTCCCAGTACAGGGCGGCGTCGGCACTGCTCCTTGGAAGATCAGCAAACACGCCTGGAGAACTCCATAACCGTGTCAGCCCAATGTACTTCTGCCCTCCGAAGATGCTCTGTAAGAGAAATGTCTTACCATATGATATCTGTCATGCCTGCTCGATTTCTTGACGGGCGTTGCGCGACTCGCCTCGCACATCCTGAGTAGTGTTCACTGCCGCAGCAAGCTCAGATGCCTGTTATGAAGCCTTCTTCTCCAATGCCTCACATTTGAGAATGGCACTGTTGAGCTCAACCTTGACTTCGGACACCCGAGACCTGTGCTTCTCGCACTCAGCCTTTTCAGACTCCAAATCGGCAGCCATTTTGTCAGCGGCTACCTTGTTCGCCTCGCCCTCCTTCTTTGCCTTGGCAACCTCGCCCTTGAGGGCCTCGAGCTCAGCGGCGCCAACTATGTAATACAGAATACCATATTAGAGTTTATAAACATACTCAATCAATATTAATTAGTCTTCTTGACACCTTAATCTCTTAAAATCCGCATACCTTCGTCTCATTTAAACGCTGATTGACGCGGTCGAGGTCCGCGTTGGCCAACAAGAGCTTCCGGTTTACTTCAGCAACTTCCGCATCCCGCGCAGTTGCCACAACTAGTGAAGCCTGCACAGCAGTTCAGCTCTGTAAGTATGCTACGCTATGGATACTTCGTCTGATTCTGTCCAGAATCACACAAAGCATCAGGGGCTACTGTCAACGTATGTGCATAAAAAATAATAAAGTTCTATAAAGAACATTACATTGCTTACCTCAAAGCCTATTAACAGGTTGTTGAAGGCTTCATTCAGTCCGCCCTTGACAGACTGAATCTTCTTCATCACCGCCCCCATCATGGTGCGGTATTCTTCCATGATGGAAGCACTTTCCAGTGCTCCCTCCGTAAAATTCGGAGCCTCCGGATTGACTCCGGGCGCTGCCATATCCACCCCCGCTTGGGTGATCTGTTCTTCGGACCCCGGAGCCGCGTTAGGCACCGGGTCAATGTCCGGGGAGGCCCCGGATTGTTCGCCCCCCCCCCCCCGTCTTCGGTCTCCATGGGGGTTGTTTCCCCATGGTTAGCGGCGGTCGAGGTATTACCTCTGGTCGCCCCATCACCTGCCCCGCCCTCGTCTCTTTGGACGGAGGACACCCGCTGGGAAGACATTTCGGTGTCCCTGCCGATCACGGGCGATGGAGCCCAGACTAGTGGGTCACTCTCCGTCTCTCCAGGCGCTAGAGAGTTCCCCTCCGATAAGGAGGCATCGGGGTGTCCTCCGTGAGGGCTATAGGTCAGCAGGAGAGAAATACTAAGTGAGTATCAAAAATACTGAATAAACAAAGGTGCAGCAGTCAATCCAGACAAACTTACGATTCGGGCAGGGGTTTCCCCCTGGGCTTCACCACGAAGGTATGTTCTGATGAATCCGAACTAGCAGCGAGGTTCATCTTCCTCTTGGGTGCGGTCGTGCCTGCTTCAGCAGGGGCCGCCCTCTTCTTCCCCTGCCTTGCGTAGGCGACTCTTCCTCTTCTTCCTATTCCTCCTCATCATCTTCCTCCACCTCGTTGGAGGTGAGGATGTTGATTTCCTCGGACTTATTGTCCGCGGGACGGGGGCTGTCTCCGCCCCCCTTGCCCTTCTTCTTGGGCTTCTTGATCGGTGCCTTGTACGGCGCCGGGACCAACATCGCCGTCAGTAGAGGCAATTATGGGTCCTCGGGCAAAGGCGTCGGAATCTTAATCCGGGTCGCCTTCTTTGTCCAGCCCTGTATATCACGCAAAAACTCCAATTCCTGTTATCATTAAATGAGGAAAGAGATATATGATCGGTAAGGTTTTCTATTACTCTGCAAGATAGGACTCATGTATTCGTATAAAGGCAAGTTTTAGGTTCGGGTGTAATCTTTCCTTACTCTGCAAGATTTTATGTACAAACCCTAGGCCCCTCCGGTGTGTATATAAACCGGAGGGTTTAGTCCGTAGAGGCTAACGGGGAATCTCAAAACCTCATAGGCTAGACTTTAGGGTTTAGCCAATACGATCTCGAGGTATATCAACTCTTGTATTCATATTCATCCATATTAATATAGCAGGAAGTAGGGTTTTACCTCGATCGAGAGGGCCTGAACCAGGGTAAACATCGTGTCCCCAGCCTCCTGTTACCATCGATCCTCAGACGGATAGTTCGGGACCCCCTACCCGAGATCCGCCGGTTTTGACACCGACACACCCCTCTCGAGAGATTTGAGTTTAAGATCCACGGAGAGAAATCAGGAGCCAAATTTTAGATAGTGGTTGAGCATCACATTAGATCCGAGTTAGAGTTCTTGCACCTATTACTCTTGAGAGTTGCACACTCTCTAGGCAGATAGGTGATGGCTTGAGTGTCTAAGAGTAATTGTCTTCACTAACCTAAGTATTCAACAACCAATAGTAATTATGGTTTGTGAAGAAGTCTGTCGAAGGTTTGGAGATTGCCGATAAGAATTTATCCCGAGTGAATTCAACCAAAGTCTTATCACCTTTGGGTTGAAGGAGAATAAGGCGGAGAGAGGTTTACACATGTGTTCAATCACAAGTCCCTCCAACCAAACGTAGATCTTTTGCATAAGAGTGAACGGGTCAACAAATCATCTGTCGCCATCGAGCACCATCGTTTGATTCTACTCTACTACAATCCTTCAGTAGTTTATTTTCAGTGATCTATGCCTTGATAGATATCTTTGATCAGTTTCAATCCCTTTTGCTCATGATAGTTATCTATCTCTCTGTGATATAGTTTATTATATTTGTTGTATGCTTCAGTATTTTTATGTCTAGTCGATTGTGTTCATAACCTGTTATCTCTGGTGGTCATCCAGTTATGTAATTCTCCTTACTTTCATTCTGTGCCACTATTGTTCTAGCCAAAGCAGCGTGCTATTGTACCCTAAAGATTATCTTCACTTTCTTGGAAATTTTTGCTTAATATTCCACTCTACCAATTTGGTATGTACACTTCACTTTCTTGGAAAAAAATTCTTAATCTTCCACTCTACCAATTTGGTATGTACACTTGCCTCCGTTATCCTTCGGTGCACTTCATCGAGTATTATATTCGTTGTGCTGATTGGTTTAGATTTGATGTTTTGAAAGAAAATTTGAATCTCCCGTTATCCCCGCCCCTCTGGTCGATATACTCTCGGTACTAATAGGTGCAACAGAGGACATGAGGGAAGAGCCTATTTGTGCAAGGGATGAAAGAGCTAGGATTGCAAGAAATAGTAGAGGGATTGGAGATGAAAGGGGTTTTTGGGGAAAACTTGCAGGTACAATAACCAAGTAGCAAGCAGATGTGCTATTAGGTTTAGGTAGGGAAATGTTGGTGGTGTCAAAGGCAATGATTGCAACTGTCATTCTGCTTTTTGTGATGTGTGCTATTTTTCTAGTAGAGAAAAGATGGCAAGTGATGGTTAGTCTATTTAGGTGTACACATGGTGTTTAATTATCTTTTGGTTACTTGTAAGGCATGTATGACCTCATGTAAGACATGTTTTTAGAGCACATGTAAGACATGTTGATGCTGGTACTGGTACTTGATGTTTAACTTGTTGTCTATGAACAAGTGATGATTTTTCTATTATGAGTGATGTTGTGATTTTACAACTTGTTAATTTGATGAGTTGGTGCAAGATGAGAATGATCAAGTCATGTTGAGAGATATATGCAACATTTTGGCATGTTGAGAATACAAGTAAGATTTTCATACATCATGCTCTACAATTGAAACTAGCTCGATGCTCTTTGAGAAATAAGATGATGATGTAAAAAACATACTCAACCATCCTAAAACAGAGACACGCTCTCTCAAAGAGAAGCTATAATATTCACATGCTTCACGGGGCATAACTGATTGATAGCACTATTCAAAAAATTCTTCCGATTTATCACTACTCTTTGGGTGACCGATAAGATTATGCCTTATCTTCACCGTTTATCGTCTGGGACAATTTATTGCTATGACAAGCGATTTATCGGGAATCTACCAACAAATTGGGCCTATTCATAGCACTATATTTGCAAAAACTATGTTTATTTTCATTTTGTGGACATTGTTATGCTATATATATTGTTGTCCTATTTTGTTTGCCATTATACATGGATTCAAACACTAATAATCATGGTAACACTTCTATCCAATATTATTTAGGTGTTGAATATAGCATATTTAGTGTTCGGAACCTGAGATTTGCAAAAAATGGCCAATTAATAGTCGGCCAATAAAATCGATTAATCGACCGATTTTTGATTAATCTCACACCAATGGTTTGAGATGCTAACGATAAGCGATATCCTCATCATTAATTGATAGGACAACTAACATACTCAACCATGTTGCATGAACAAGGATTCAATCATGATTACATGGACATTAGCAAACTTAGCACATACATGATCAATAATTGATCCTCATATCCTAACATCAGTATGAATCAACTATAACACTTCCCAGCTCCCTGGATTACTCCTCCTTATCTCATTTGCGTAGTTCCACGGAAACTTATACTGCCCTTCTTCATCAACATGAATGATCTTCATGTCCAACCTCCTAGCCCTCTCGACTTGGCCATATTTGGTGTGATATGCCATTGCTTTTGAAAAAACCTTGAGAAGTTTCTCATGTTCACATCTTGGTCAGCCCTAAATCTCTCTAGATACATTTGTGTAAGGACATGAGAAGTGAAAGCCTTCATCTTCCACCTCTTGGTGCATGTGTGTTCATGAATATACTTCACTAAGAAGCTTTTGGTCATGTTCTCATACACTACCGCAGGATGATCCAAACGCGATAGTACAATCAGAGACCCTTCGAAGAAACTGTGTGTGATGCATTAATCGCAAACGATGGTATAAGAAAACCGTCAAACACGATTCAGATCAGAGCTACATGTGCAATGCATGGCATACAGTTAATCCATACAAACTATTTGTGATGAGCTAGAACAGTAGAAATGGTCAGCCAGATGAGGGTGTGTGCGATATATGGCATACAGTTCACTCAGATGAACCGTCTGTGATTAGGCGACACAACAAAAACTGGCAGCCAGATCAAGGTGTGTGCGATGGAGGGCATACAGTTCACTCAAATGAACTGTTTGCGATGAGCCAAGACAACAAAAACAGTTCAACCAAACAAGATGTGTGTGATACGCGGCAAACATGTACGTAATCAGAAATGTGTGCGAAGACTGATAATAACATAGACGTTTGCTGCTAATAAGCCGTGTGTGTTGCTCTGTCTACATAAGAACAACCTATATATACCTAAAATAAACATCCAATTATATAAGTGACTATACAAATCTTTCGCACACACCTCAATAAACAATTGCCTGCATTCTAAACTAGGAGAAATGATCATCTAGTCATCCACTGCTCTGTGGCTTGATCCCTCGTCTGGGGCGGGACGAAGACACTTCCTCATGTCAACGATCCGCCTGTACATCTCGTAGCTTGTGAACACGTCATTGGCCGCGTACTTGACGTGTTCTTCATCTAGTCTCTGATCCCAGACACTGAGCCAGGCGTTCTTGTCCTTCTTGCTCTCATCCTTTATCCTCATGTGGTAGGGGTCGATGATGGCCGAGGCGAGGTCAACCAGGGAGTTCTGTTTGTTCTTGTGCTGTCCCAGACCTTGTAGTGGTCACATATGTTGACAAGATTCTGGCAGGCCAAGCCCGAAACCTCGAGCACTTTTAGATCGTTGGTGGTGTCCACCATAGTGAAACTGTAGTCATGCATGTTGATAAACCTGGCGAAACAATCGCAAGGCCTTATGGCCAGGTGTCGCTGTCATAACAGGCGGATCTTGGGTAGGGGTCTGATACGTCTCCAACGTATCTATAATTTTTTTATTGTTCCATGCTATTATATTATCCTTCTAGGATGTCTTATGGGCTTTATTATACACTTTTATATGATTTTTGGGACTAACCTATTAACCCAGAACCCAGTGCCAGTTTCTGTTTTTCTCCTGTTTTAGGGTTTTACAAAAAAGGAATATCAAACGGAGTCCAATTGACGAGCCAATTTTTTATGTTTTTTTCTGGACCAAAAGAAGCCCCCGAAGCAAAAGAGTTGGGCCAGGAGAGCCACGGGCTACCCTCGAGGGTGGAGGGCGCGCCCTCCTATCTCGAGGACGGCCCGTAGCTCCCCTTTACTTGGCCCCGACTCCAAAAATTCCTATAAATACTGAAACCTTCGGAAATTAACCTAGATCGGGAGTTCCGCCGCCTAAAGCCTCTGTAGCCACCGAAAACCAATCTAGACCCTGTTCGGGCACCCTACCGGAGGGGGGAACCCTCACCGGTGGCCATCTTCATCATCCCGATGCTCTCCATGACGAGGAGGGAGTAGTCCACCCTCGGGGCTGAGGGTATGTATCAGTAGCTATGCGTTTGATCTCTCTCTCTCTCTCTCTCGTGTTCTTGAGATGGAACCATCTTGATGTATCGTGAGCTTTGCTATTCTAGTTGGATCTTCTTCTCCCCCTCTACTCTGTTGTAATAGATTGAGTTTTCCTTTTGAAGTTATCTTATCGGATTGAGTCTTTAAGGATTTGAGAACACTTGATGTATGTCTTGCACGTGATTATCTGTGGTGACAATGGGATATCATGTGATCCACTTGATGTATGTTTTAGTGATGAACTTGTGGGTTCCGTGACCTTGGGAACCTATGCATAGGGGTTGGCACACGTTTTCGTCTTGACTCTCTGATAAAAACTTTGGGGCACTCTTTGAAGTTCTATGTGTTGGTTGAATAGATGTTTCTGAGATTGTGTGATACATATCGTATAATCATGCCCACGGATACTTGAGGTGACACTGGAGTATCAAGGTGACATTAGGGTTTTGGTTGATTGTGTCTTAAGGTGTTATTCTTGTACGAACTCTATGATACATTGAATGTTACTATGGACTCTTGAATAGATTGATCAGAAAGAATAACTTTGAGGTGGTTTCGTACCCTACCACAATCTCTTCGTTTGTTCTCCGCTATTAGTTACTTTGGAGTGACTCTTTGTTGCATGTTGAGGGCTAGTAATATGATCCAATTATGTTATCCTTGTTGAGAGAACTTGCACTAGTGAAAGTATGAACCCTAGGCCTTGCCTACTATCATTGCAACACCGTTTATGCTCACGTTTACCACTTGCTACCTTGCTGTTTTTATATTTTCTTATTACAAAAACCTATATCTACCATCCATATTGCACTTGTATCACCTTCTCTTCGCCGAACTAGTGCACCTATACAATTTACCATTGTATTGGGTGTGTTGGGGACACAAGAGACTCTTTGTTATTTGGTTGCAGGGTTGTTTGAGAGAGACCATCTTCATCCTACACCTCCCACGGATTGATAAACCTTAGGTCATCCACTTGAGGGAAATTTGCTACTGTCCTACAAACCTCTGCACTTGGAGGCCCAACAATGTCTACAAGAAGAAGGGTGCATAGTAGACATCAGGGTCCCGAACTGTGTGCCTGAGAATCGATGGTAACAATGGATTGGGGACACGATGTTTACCCAATCTTGGGCCCTCTCTATCGAGGTAATACCCTACTTCCTGCTTGATTGATCTTTATGAATATAGGGTTACAAGAGTTGATCTACCTCAAGATCGTAATGGCTAAACCCTAGAAGTCTAGCCTATAATGTTGTGATTTCGTCTCTATGGACCGGAGGGGCCTAGGGTTTATATATGCACCGGAGGGGCCTAGGGTTGTACATGATCATCTTGTAAAGGAAGGAAACATTACACCCGGACTTTAAACTTGCCATTCTACACATATAGGAGTCCTATCCGGATACGAGGTATAGTCTTCTGCAATAATCTTCACGGCCCACCAGTCCGGCCCATAACGAGTAATCCGGCCGCCCGAGGACCCCTTAATCCAGGACTCCCTCAGTAGCCCCTGAACAAGTCTTCAATGACGATGAGTTCGGCGCGCATACTGTCCTCCTTCTGAACATATGAAGTTTATTTCCTGCATAAGGGAACTATGTCCGGCTCTGCATGATTAGTACAACCCTTAGCCACGAAGGCAATTTGTCAAAACAAACATTGTGCCTTTACTGACAATTTTTCCAGCGAAACGTCATGTTTGACCCTTTAATATATCGAATCGTTATCTTGGCTCTGGTGTCACGTTTCGAGGCATAACCTCCATTGGCACGTCTTGTCGACGCAGAGATCGTGCCCGCTTATCATGGTATCCTCATCAATATGACATTGGTAACCCAACTGCACCTTACGCATGATTACATTGGGAACAGGCGAGTTTTACGGCTGGAGTGGGGGGCGTTTGGTATTTACCGTCTATAAAAGGACACATATCCTTCCCCTTTTACCTCACGCTCTCCTCAAGCCCTTGCTTCCCAATCTCTTAGCTCCAGCGCCTTAACTCGCATCTCCTCCACCACCGCCTCCATCTCCAGCAATGGCTGGATCTGGTTCCAAGGGCAAGTGGGAGGCCTCCCCCGTCACGGAGAAGAACATGAAGAGTCTCTGAAGTGCGCGCTGATGACCCACAAGTGTAGGGGATCTATCGTAGTCCTTTCGATAAGTAAGAGTGTCGAACCCAACAAGGAGCAGAAGGAAATGATAGGCAGTTTTCGGTAAGACATTTTCTGCAAGCACTGAAATTATAGGTAACAGATAGTTTTGGGATAAGGTAATTGGTAGCAAGTGACAAAAGGTAAAAGTAAATAAGGTGCAGCAAAGTGGCCCAACCCTTTTTGTAGCAAAGGAAGCCTGGACAAACTCTTATATAGAGTAAAGCGCTCCCGAGTACACATGGGAATTATCGTCAAGCTAGTTTTCATCACGATCGTCTCATTCGCGTTCGGTACTTTGATAATTTGGTATGTGGGTGGACTGGTGCTTCGGTGCTGCCCTTACTTGACAAGACTCCCACTTATGATTAACCTCTAATGCAAGCATCCTCAACTACAAAAGAAGTATTAAGGTAAACCTAACCATAGCCTGAAACATATGGATCCAAATCAGCCCCTTACGAAGCAACGCATAAACTAGGGTTTAAGCTTCTGTCACTCTAGCAACCCATCATCTACTTATTACTTCCCAATGCCTTCCTCTAGGCCCAAATAATGGTGAAGTGTCATGTAGTCGATGTTCACATGACACCACCAGAGGAGAGACAACATACATCTCATCAAAATATCGAACTAAGACCAAATTCACATGACTACTAATAGCAAGACTTCTCCCATGTCCTCAGGAACCAAAGTAACTACTCACAAGACATAATATTGTTCATGATCAGAGGGGTATTAATATGCATAATGTATATGAACATATGATCTTCCACCAAATAAACCAACTAGCATCAACTACAAAGAGTAATCAACACTACTAGCAACCCACAGGTACCAATCTGAGGTTTGGGTACAAAGATTGGATACAAGAGATGAACTAGGGTTTGAGAGGAGATGGTGCTGGTGAAGATGTTAATGAAGATAGCCCTCCCCAAGATGGGAGAGTTGTTGGTGATGACGGCGATGTTGAATTCCCCCTCCCGGAGGGAAGTATCCCCGGCAGAACAGCTCTATCGGAGCCCTGGATTGGTTTCCGCCTTGGTTCCGCCTCGAGACGGCGGCGTCTGGTCCCGAAAGCCTCCTTCTGATTTTTTCAGGTCAAAACACCTCATATAGGAGAAGATGGACATCGGGGGTCTGCCGGCTGGCCCACGAGGCAGGGGGCGCGCCCTGGGAAGGGGGCGCACCCTCCACCCTCGTGGACAGCCGGTGGCCCCCCTCGAGGGTTTCTTTCGCCCGATGTTTTTTATATTTTCCGAAACGATGTTCTGTTGAGTTTCAAGGGTTTTGGAGTTGAGCAGAATAGGTTTCCAGAGTTTGCTCCTTTTCTAGCCCAGAATTCCAGCTGCCTCCATTCTCCCTCTTCATGTAAACCTTGTAAAATAAGAGAGAAAAGGCATAAGTATTGTGACAAAACATGTAAGAACAGCCCATAATGCAATAAATATCAACATATAAGCATGATGCAAAATGGACGTATCAACTCCCCCAAGCTTAGACCTCGCTTGTCCTCAAGCGAAAGCCGATATCGAAAAATATGTCCACATGTTTAGAGATAGAGGTGTCGATAAAAACAAAATACGGAGATGAGGGCATCATGATCATTATCATAATAGCAACTTATATAGATATAGTCATATGATTCTTATGCTAAAGTAACAATTCATCCACAATATCAAGTATGCATCATAAACTTCATTGGAAACTAACAAACTTTGGTCTCGGTCATTGAAGCAATTGCAATTTATCATAATATCAAAAAGAGTCAATAAGAGCTTTTCAGCAAGCCTACATACTCAACTATCATATAATCTTTCACAATTTCCCACACTCACGCAATACTTATGTTTGTCGAGTTTTAATCAGACACGGAGAAAGCTAGGGGCTTATGGTGTTGCCTCCCAACCTTTTTACTTCAAGGGTAATGTCAACAGTAATAGATCATGAAAACTTACATCCAAGTGGGTATATATGTCAGGATCTTTCCAACAAAATGTGCTTGCCAAAAGATAAAATGTAAAAAGGAAAGGTGGATTTCACCTTAACACTTATAAGACAGGAATAATAGATAGGCCCGTCGCAGAGGGAAGCAGAGGTTGTCATGTGTTTTTATGGTTGGATGCACGAAGTCTTAGCATAGAAGAGCTTCGCTTTATATTGCCACTTGTGATAAGGACCTTTATTATGCAGTCTCTTGCTTTTATTACTTCCATATCACAAGATCCTATAGAGCTAATTTCTCCCACACTAATAAATCATACATATTTTAGCGGATTTGCAACATGACAACTTACTTGGAAGGATCTTTCTCAATTTATAGGTAGGTATGGTGGACTCTCATGGCAAAACTGGGTTTAAGGATATATGGAAGCACAAGTAGTATATCTACTTAGTGTGAGGAGTTTTGGCTAGCATGAGGGGGAAAGGCAAACTCAACATGTTGGATGATCCATGACAATATACTTTATTTCGGATATAAGAAGACATAACCCATTATGTTGTCTTCCTTGTCCAACATCAACTCTTTAGCATGTTATACTTTAATGAGTGCTCACAATCATAAAAGATGTCCAAGATAGTATATTTGTATGTGAAGCCTCTCTTCTTTTATTACTTCCTATTAATTGCAACGATGACCAAAACTATGTTTGTCACCTGCCAACAACTTTTATTTATCATACTCTTGTATGTGAAGTCATTACTTCCCATAAGATCGATATGATCTCTTTGATACTCTTTATGTTTTCTTTCTTTTTATCATGACCCAAGTGAGGAAATCAAGCCCTTGACTCAACACTAGTCTTTATTATATAGCTCACGGACTCGATTACAAAGGATAAAGATCACAAAGCAAAAGCTCACAACTAGATCATCCTAACTTTATTCAACTAGATCAAGATACTACCAAAAGGATCAAACTAAGTAAAACGATAAAGATAGGAGTGATGGTGATACGATACCGGGGTCACTCCCCCAATCTTGGCAGTTGCCAAGGGGAGTGCCCATACCCATATGGTTATGTCTCCTTCTTCGGGGGTGGTGATGATGGCTTCTTCCTCAGCTTACGCTTAAGGGCGGAATTTTGCTCCTTTAGATCATTGATCTCTTACTCAAGATTTAATATCTTCTTGCATAGTGCCTGCTTGTTCTCCTACAAGAGGTTAAAAGGGATAAATTCGATCTTAGGTTTCTTTACTCTGTCTGGGAGGCTTGACTTTTTGAACTCCACGTGCATGTCTCCAGGTTGAGGTAGTGGGACTTCGTCTTCATCTGAGCTAGTCCAATCCTTCTTCTTTGCATCATGATCTTCTTCTTCTTCTTCCGTGGTCCAACCATAATGCTCCCAATCCCCATAGACTTTAGGATCAGCAAGGAAATCAGCCACATAGCTTTCTCTCTCCGAGTCCTGGGAAGGCATGCTGCTTTATCTGCGACAGGAACAACTCGAAACAAGAACAGAGGATTTTTGCGTGATACAGAGGTCAAAACCTTCAGGAGTATATATAATGAATTTTACCGACCAAAAGGAGTAACCAATAAGAAAACGGAGTCCGGGGGACACACGGGGTGCCCACGAGGCTGGGGGGCGTGGCGCACCCTCCACCCTGGTGGAGGCCTCGTGTCTCTTCCGGACTGCGGTTTATTTTTCTATTTTTCTAAATATTCCAAAATGGAGAAAAATTGCCTTTAGAGTTGTTTTGGAGTCGGTTTACTTACCGTATCACGTACCTCTTCCTTTTCGAAGGCTGAATCGTTCTGGAAAGTGTCCCTTATGTATGCCTCCGGGGTTACGGTTTCAATAATATTGGTTTCAACATTTATAGGATTACCTGAGATATAATGTTTGATTCTTTGACCGTTCACGACCTTCATATTTGTGCCTTCGAAGTTATTGATTTTTATGGCACCGGAACGATAGACCTCCTCGATAACGTAAGGTCCTTCCCACTTGGAGAGAAGTTTTCCTGCAAAAAATCTTAAACGAGACTTGTATAGCAAGACATAATCACCTACATTAAACTCACGCTTTTGTATCCTCTTGTCATGCCATCTTTTAACTTTTCCTTTAAAACAGTTTGGCATTCTCATAAGGATGGGTTCTCCATTCATCGAGACAGCTAATGTCAAATAACCTCTTTTCACCAGCAAGTTTGAAATCGTAGCTGAGCTCTTTAATAGCCCAATATGCCTTATGTTCTAGCTCAAGAGGTAAGTGACAAGCTTTTACATATACCATCTTATATGGAGACATACCCATAGGATTTTTGTATGCAGTTCTATAGGCCCATAATGCATCATCTAGTTTCTTGGACCAATTCTTCTTGGACCTATTAACCGTCTTTTGCAAGATTAGTTTCAACTCCCTATTACTTAGTTCTACTTGACCACTAGTCTGTGGGTGATAAGGGGATGCAATTCTATGGTTGACATCATACTTAGCAAGCATTTTACAGAAAGCACCATGAATAAAGTGTGAACCACCATCAGTCATTAGATATCTAGGGACTCCAAACCTCGGAAATATAACTTATTTAAGCATCTTAATAGAGGTGTTATGATCAGCACTACTAGTTGGAATAGCTTCTACCCACTTAGTAACGTAATCAACAACAACTAAAATATGTGTGTACCCATTAGAGGCAGGAAAATGTCCCATATAATCAAAGCCCCAAACATCAAATGGTTCAATAACAAGTGAATAATTCATGGGTATTTCTTGACGTCTACTAATATTACCAATTATTTGACATTCATCACAAGATAAGACAAACTTACGGGCATCCTTGAAGAGAGTAGGCCAATGAAAACAGGATTGCAATACCTTGTGTGCAGTTCTATCTCCCGCATGGTGTCCTCCATAAGCTTCGGAGTGGCACTTGCATAGGATTTGTTCCTGTTCATGCTCAGGTACACAACATCTAATGATACCATCTACTCCTTCTTTATAAAGATGTGGGTCATCCCAGAAGTAATGTCTCAAATCATAGAAGAACTTTTTCTTTTGCTGGTATGTGAAGCTAGGAGGTATAAACTTAGCAACAATATAATTAGCATAATCAGCATACCATGGAGCAGTACGAGACGTGTTTATGACAGCTAGTTGTTCATCGGGAAAGCTATCATCAATAGGTTGTGGGTCATCAAGTATATTTTCTAACCTAGACAAGTTGTCTGCAACGGGGTTCTCGACTCCTTTTCTATCAATAATATGCAAGTCAAATTCTTGCAGCAAGAGAACTCATCTAATAAGTCTAGGCTTGGCATCTTTCTTTTCCATGAGGTATTTGATAGCAGCATGATCAGTGTGAATAGTTACTTTAGAATCAACGATATAGGGTCTAAACTAATCACAAGCAAATACAACTTCTAAAAAATCCTTCTCAGTGGTAGCATAATTTCTTTGGGCACTGTCTAGAGTTTTACTAGCATACTGGATAACATTCAATCTCTTATCAACTCTTTGCCCTAGAACAACTCCTACAGCATAATCACTAGCATCACACATAATCTCAAAGGGTAAATTCCAGTCAGGAGGCTGGACAATAGGTGCAGATATCAATGCTTTCTAAGTATTTCAAATGCTTCTAGACAATCATCATCAAAGACAAAAGGAATATCTTTTTGTAAGAGATTAGTTAGAGGCCTGGAGATTTTGGAGAAGTCCTTAATGAACCTCCTATAAAACCCGGCATGACCAAGGAAACTTCGTATACCTTTGATGTTTAGGGCATGGCATCTTTTTAATAGCATCAACTTTAGCTTTGTCAACTTCAATACCTCTTTCAGAAATTTTATGTCCCAAGACAATGCCTTCATTAACCATAAAGTGGCACTTCTTCCAATTCAAGACAAGGTTAGTGTCTTCACATCTCTACAAAACTCGATCAAGGTTGCTTAAGCAATCATCAAAAGAAGTTCCGTAAACGGAAAAGTCATCCATGAACACCTCAACAATCTTTTCACAAAAGTGAGAGAATATAGCCATCATGCATCTTTGAAAGGTAGCTCGTGCATTACATAAACCAAAAGGCATACGTCTATAACCAAAGGTATCGAAAGGACAAGTAAAAGTGGTCTTTTCTTGATCCCCTTTTGACACAGGTATTTGAGAGAAACCAGAATAACCATCTAGAAAGCAGAAATGAGTATGTTTGGATCACCTTTCTAGCATTTGATCGATAAATGGCAAGGGGTAATGATCTTTCTTAGTAGCTTTATTTAACTTACGAAAATCAATTACCATCCTATAACCTGTAACTATTCTTTGCGGAATCAATTCATCTTTATCACTAGGAACGATAGTTATACCTCCTTCCTTAGGGACACAATGGACAGGACTTACCCACTGGCTATCAGCAACTGGATAGATAATACCTGCCTCTAGAAGCTTTAGTATTTCCTTTCTTACCACTTCTGTCATCTTAGGATTTAGTCATCGCTGATGATCAATAACTGGTTTAGCATTTTATTCCAACTTTATCTTGTGTTGGCATATAGTGGGACTAATGCCCTTTAGATCATCCAGAGTATATCCAATAGCAGCTCGGTGCTTCTTCAGAGTTTTCAATAGTTTTTCTTCTTCCTGCTCTGAAAGGTTAACACTAATAATAACATGATATATCTTCTTTTCATCAAGATAACATACTTAAGATTATCAGGCAAAGGTTTAAGTTCAAACATGGGATCACCCTTGGGTGGAGGAGGATCCCCTAGGATTTCAATAGGCAAGTTGTTTTTCAATACGGGTCCCTGTGTAAGGAATATTTCATCTATCTCCCTTCTCTCATTCATATGCATATCATTTTCGTGGTCTAGCAGGTATTGTTCTAAAGGATCCTTGGGTGGCACGGCAATAGAAGTGAGACCAATAATTTCATCCTTACTGGGTGGTGCCTTTTCAAGGGGTTGTCTACGGAATTTAGCAAAGTTAAAATCATGAGACATATCCCCTAATCCAACAGTGAGAATGTCTTTCACGGAGTCTATCTTGGCATTAACAGTATTCAAGAAGGGTCTACCCAATATAATGGGACATAATGCATCTTGTGGGGAACTAAGAACAAGAAAATCCGCAGGGTATTTGACCTTTCCACACAAGACTTCAATATCTCTAACAATCCCAACTGGTGAAATACTATCTCTATTAGCAAGCTTAATAGTAACATCAATCCCTTCTAGCTCAACAGGTGCAATATCGTGCATAATTTCGTTATATAAATCAAGAGGGATAATACTCGCACTAGCACCTATGTCACATAAACCATGATAGCAATGATCTCCTATCTTAACACAGATGACAGGCAAGCCTACAACAGGTTTATGTTTATTCCTAGAATTGGGTTTGGCTATTCTAGCAGACTCTTCTTGGAGGTAAATAACATGACCATCTAAATATTCTACCAAGAGATCTTTAACCATAGCAACACTAGGTTCAACTTTAATTTGCTGAGATGGTGTAGGTGTTCTAGTATTACTCTTACGAACTATAGTTGAAGCTTGAGCATGATCCTTTATCCTAACAGGGAAAGGTGGTTTCTCAATATAAGCAGTTGAATATAACATTGACTTAATCCTCCCCCAAGCTTGAGCGATGCTTTCTCCTTCGTGAGGCCAGAAATTATAAATATAATTACGATCACGATGAACCTGGTGCATAGGGTAGAACTTCAGATGAAATTCCAACTTCAGACGATTATAGTTCCATGATCCCATATCATCGCATAGCCTAAACCATGTCAATGCATCTCCCTTCAAAGATAAAGGGAATACCTTCTTCTTGATAACATCCTCGGGCATACCTGCAAGCTTAAATAATCCACAAACTTCATCCACATAGATTAGATGTAAATCGGGATGCAGTGTTCCATCTCCTGTAAAGGGATTTTCAAGCAGTTTCTCTATCATACCCGAAGGGATCTCAAAGCAAACATTTTCAATAGGTGCAGTAGGTTGAGGAGCAACTCTTTGCTCTTTTTTTCAGGGTGAAGATACCCCGAACAAGCCCCTCAAAGGATTTTGAGCCATAGTAGCAAGTGACAAAAAAATTCAGCACACTATATAAATTTTTCCTTACCAAATTCCACTTACCAAAGGCACTTCACTCCCCGGCAACGGCGCCAGAAAAGAGTCTTGATGACCCACAAGTGTAGGGGATCTATCGTAGTCCTTTCGATAAGTAAGAGTGTCAAACCCAACGAGGAGCAGAAGGAATTGATAGGCAGTTTTCGGTAAGGTATTTTCTGCAAGCACTGAAATTATAGGTAACAGATAGTTTTGTGATAAGGTAATTGGTAGCAAGTGACAAAAGGTAAAAGTAAATAAGGTGCAGCAAAGTGGCCCAATCCTTTTTGTAGCAAAGGACTAGCCTGGACAAACTCTTATATAAAGTAAAGCGCTCCTGAGGACACATGGGAATTATCGTCAAGCTAGTTTTCATCACGATCGTCTGATTCGCGTTCGGTACTTTGATAATTTGGTATGTGGGTGGACCGGTGCTTGGGTGCTTCCCTTACTTGCACAAGCCTCCCACTTATGATTAACCTCTAATGCAAGCATCCGCAACTACAAAAGAAGTATTAAGGTAAACCTAATCATAGCCTGAAACATATGGATCCAAATCAGCCCCTTACGAAGCAATGCATAAACTAGGGTTTAAGCTTCTGTCACTCTAGCAACCCATCATCTACTTATTACTTCCCAATGCCTTCCTCTAGTCCCAAATAATGGTGAAGTGTCATGTAGTCGACGTTCACATGACCCCACTAGAGGAGAGATAACATACATCTCATCAAAATATCGAACGAAGACCAAATTCACATGGCTACTAATAGCAAGACTTCTCCCATGTCCTCAGGAACCAAAGTAACTACTCACAAGACATAATATTGTTCATGATCAGAGGGGTATTAATATGCATAATGGATCTGAACATATGATCTTCCACCAAATAAACCAACTAGCATCAACTACAAAGAGTAATCAAGACTACTAGCAACCCACAGGTACCAATCTGAGGTTTGGGTACAAAGATTGGATACAAGAGATGAACTAGGGTTTGAGAGGAGATGGTGTTGGTGAAGATGTTGATGAAGATAGCCCTCCCCAAGATGGGAGAGTTGTTGGTGATGACGGCGGTGACGATTTCCCCCTCTCGGAGGGAAGTATCCCCAGCAGAACAGCTCTGCCGGAGCCCTAGATTGGTTTCCGCCTCGGTTCCACCTCGAGACGGTGGCGTCTGGTCCCGAAAGCCTCCTTCTGATTTTTTTCCAGGTCAAAACACATCATATAGGAGAAGATGGGCATCGGGGCCTGCCGGTTGGCCCACGAGGCAGGGGGCGCGCCCTGGGAAGGGGGGCGCGCCCCCCACCCTCATGGACAGCCGGTGTCCCCCCTCGAGGGTTTCTTTCGCCAGATATTTTTTATATTTTCTGAAACGATGTTCTGTTGAGTTTTAGGGCTTTTGGAGTTGTGTAGAATAGGTTTCCAGAGTTTGCTCCTTTTCCAGCCCAGAATTCCAGCTACCGGCATTCTCCCTCTTCATGTAAACCTTGTAAAATAAGAGAGAAAAGGCATAAGTATTATGACAAAACATGTAAGAACAGCCCATAATGCGATAAATATCAACATATAAGCATGATGTAAAATGGACGTATCACGAGCTACCTCGCCGACGACATAGCGCACGGGATTCCTAAGGAGGATCAGGTGATCCCCGTCCCTGAGCCGGGTGAGAGGGTGATGTTCATCCCTCACTTTATTCGAGGTTGGGATTTCCGCTTTACCCCTTTGTTCGGGGTCTCCTATTCTTCTATGGGCTAGATTTCTACGATCTGGCCCCGAACTCTATCCTCCACATATCGGCTTTCATCATCGTGTGTGAAGCTTTCCTCCGCGTCCCCCCACACTTCGGCCTATGGCTCAAAACCTTCAATCTGAAGCCGAAGGTGGTCGATGGGTAGCACGCGGACTGGGGGGAGCTATGGCAAGTAAGCTCCCGAACGCAACCTGGCCCAAAGGGGCTTTTGTGGAGACCAACACGGTGTGGCAACATGAGTGGTTCTACATCACCGAACCCCATGATGCCAAATGGGCGGCCATGCCCAAATTCAGATCCGGAACCCCTGAAAGGCTCACCTCATGGACCACCAAGGGCCTTGATTGGGGGTCTCGGACGAAGGTGGAGACGCTCCAAAACCGCATCTCCAGCATGATGGCTAAGGGTACCCACCTCACTAACGTGATACAGGTGATGCTCTTCCGCCGCAACCATCCCTGCCAACTCCAGGCCTCCCAGTTATGGGAGTTCAATCCAGAGGAACCACGAACCTTGAAGCGCTTCTTCGGCACTACACACAAAGACATATGGAAGCAGCTTTTTAAGGCCCGGAAGGAGTGGCTTGAGGAGACCGGAGACAAAGGCTTCAACAGCGTGACTTCAGCCTTAGAGGTAAGAACAATTTTGCTGAATACTTATCATGTCCATATTTCAATTATAACAGGAGTTAGAACTCTTACGTTCCATACATGCTTGGACAAAGAAAGCGGAGAGGATCAACTGTCCAGCTTCGTTGCCCGAAAACCCAGCCACGGCCCAGCTAACGGTGATGCTGGTTCCTACGCCGTACAAGGCGCCGGAAAAGAAGGCCAAGAAGAAGGGCGAGGAGGCCAAGAGCGGCAAAGATAATATGGCCAAGATAGAGGACTTTATCAAGCCAGAAATCACATTTGGAGAACTTCGCATAGAAACGGTGCTCACGGAGCCTGTCAAGGACCAAACGGAGGTGCTTGGCATGGTCTTCTTTATTCTTGGAGAATACCAAGATATCATCGAGGTAGACGAGAATGAATTCATTGGTGTAGAGTTTGAATATGAAGTGCATCATCCGAGAGAAAGTAGGTGGAGCATCTGCAAGCCCGAAAGACATGACCGTGTACTCATATGAGCCATAACTCGTCCTGGATGCGGTCTTGGGAATATCCTCTTCACGGATACAAATCTGATGGTAACCCATCCGGAGATCAAGCTTCGAGAATACCTTGGCTCCTTTGAGCTTCTCGAACAATTCATTGATGTTGGGGAGCGGGTACTTATTCCTAATTGTCTTCTAGTTCAATGGCCGGTAATCGACGCACAATCGTTCCGTACCATCCTTCTTCTTGACAAAAAGAACACCACAGCCCCAAGGAGAAGTACTTGGTATGATTAGACCCATTCGTTTTTGCTCATCGAGTTGTTTCTTCAGCTCCTTCAACTCTTTAGGAGAAAGCTTGTACCGACGCCGACATGCTGGCTCCGTACCAGGTTCAAGCTCAATGATGAATTCAACTGGACGGTTGGGAGGCATGCCTGAAAGCTCTTCAGGGAAAACATCCTCATATTCACAAACCACCGGAATCTGGGAAATGGCATTAATGTCGCCCTTGTCATTGATAGAGAATAGCCTGATTGTGTTATCTCGAGTTGCGAAGATAATCACGTCTCTGGAAGGATCAGTTAGATTGACTTCCATGTTTGCACAATAAATAAGAGCATCATGCTTCGAGAGCCAATCCATCCCAAGAATAAGATCAATGTCCGAGTTACCGAGAACAACCGGGGAAACCAGAAAACTGTGATCACCCATATGGATAGATATATCCGGAGCAATCATATTGGAACACAACCTCTTGCCCGGAGAAACAACATGCAATGACCTTGGTAATGCTTCGGTGTCAAAATTGTGCTTCGATGCAAATGGGTGAGATATGAAAGAACGTGATGCACCCAAATCAAACAAGACTTTTCCAGGAATAGAGTTAACTAGAAGATTACCAATTATCACATTGGAAGAATTCTCTGCTTGAGCTGCATTCATCAGGTTCACTCTTGCTGACTTGGGATTGTGCTTGACAATAGCATTGCTGACAGGTGGAGGAGGCGGAAGGCGCCTTTGAGTACTCTTGTTTGCATAGTGACCCTTCTGAGAAAACTTGTTGCAAGTAACTTCTGAAAGTGGCCGATGATAAGGACCGCTTGGTCTTGGAGCTTGGAACTGAGACTTGGACTGGTTGCTTGGGTTGGGTGGGTGGGAGAATCCACGACCACCGGAGTGCTTGTTGTTGCTTGGAGGACGGAGCACTGTAGGAGGCGGTAGCATGAACTTCTGCTACTTGGCAACCACTTGAGAGGAAGAGGAGGAGTGAACAGCATCTCTTATCCTCTTCTTGGAAGCTTCACATTTGAGCTGAGCTGCCTCTTGCTTGAGAGCCATGTTGTAGAATTGATCAAATTCATCTGGCTCGAATAGAGTGAGTGCAAGTTGGAGTTCATCTTTCAGACCACCTCGGAACTGGTAGATTTTGCTCTTGGCATCGGGGATGTCTTGCTTTGCATAATGGGCAAGATTCTGGAACTTTACATTGCATTGGTAGACAGACATGGTGCCTTGCTTCAGATTGCAGAATTGCTCACGCATGCCTTCAATGACACTAGTAGGAATGTGATGAGAACGGAAATCATGGCAGAAGTCAGTCCACGAGATCTCACGACTCGCTCTGGAGTATTTGTACTGTTTCCACCAATCTGCAGCTTGGTCTTTGAGTTGGAAGGCGGCAAACTTGACATAATCCTCAGGTCTGACATTACTGCACTCAAAATGCTTCTTGATGTCTGTGATCCAATCTTCAGCATCTAGCGGGTCCACACAGTAACTGAAAGACTTGGGCTGATTTGCTAGGAATTGGTTCAGAGTCGCAAAGTGAGGTTGATTGAACAGATTTCCTTGGCCTTGGTTCCCTTGATTCCCTTGATTTGCTTGATTGGCTTGGAAACTCTGCATCATTTGCATGAGCATCTGGGTGTTCTGATTGGTTGCCTGCATTATCGCTCTCCATGCCTCAGACGGAGGAGGAGGGGAAGGTGGTCGCTCTTCTTCACCCTCTGGGTTATGGGTGGTAGCTTTCTTAGGTGCCATCCTGAAGATGATGACAATCGTTAGCCATTGAAGCAATTAATAGATAAGCTGAATCAACGGCTAGATATTTGCAACATATAGTCTTCACAATGAACATCTGAACAAAATTGAACGAATGAATTCCATAGCTTAATGGTACATCAACTTGTCGAGAAGCCACTTGGGAGAAGAAAATGATAGAATAAAACAACAAGGTACACATGGAACAAATACATAATAGAGGTTTCGTCCCACATGTTCATGCTGAATGCCCCATGGCACGTGTTACAAAGGGCCTTGCAATCCCCGAATCAGCATAGCCAAGGATACTTTAAGATGCAACTCCCTAGTGCAACAACGCCCATGATAACCTCTCCACTAGATGTTGAACCCCAACCTCATATCATGCACCCGTTGGAAGAATACCTAAGAGCTACTTGAATCCCACATATTAATTCACGAAGCTTTCTGGTTATGCAATCTGGTGTTGGGGATACAGGGGAAGCACCGCGCACTCAACTCTAAACCTACATCCAGTTGTATCCATCCGTCAACACATAACCAGTCATCTTCGGAAATCGTTTACCTCGGACCTTCGAAACGCATCCGCTATACTAGCTGTGGCAATACTCCTGAACTATCCCCCCAGTACTGGGTGACGTCGAGGTTATCTCACCACCTGACATGCATAGAAGAATTTTCGATGTCGGACGCCTCTAGTATTCTAGAACCGCAATGATACATTTGTGACGACAACACCTCGGAGCTCAACTCCCCGGGACACTGCCACAACCCCTAAATGACAGGAGGCACCAAGAACAATGTTCTCGTCACAAAGATATCGGAACAATCCAAACAGTACCCGCGTGATCCTAAAAAAATTGGTGAAATTTTGAGAATAGTGCAGTTAAAACAACGTCACGAGTCCTCACCAGAGGGATGAAGGGGATGAGGAGTAAAAAGAACTCCTATTCTCCGATATATATATAGCACTCAAAACATTTTGTGTGTGTGCCTAGACTCAACCATCAGCGGTTCGATCAATCAGGGGGCTCCTAGGTCAGAGAAGGATCTGAATACCAACTTGTAATGCCCAGGATGTAATAACCCACAAGTATGGGGGGTTAGTTGTAGCCTCTTTCGATAAGTAAGAGTGTCGAACCCAACGAGGAGCTAAAGGCAGAACAAATATTCCCTCAAGTTCTATCGACCACCGATACAACTCTACCCACGCTTGACGTTTACTTTACCTAGAACAAGTATGAAACTAGAAGTACTTTGTAGTTTTTGTGGGATAGGTTTGCAAGAAAATAAAGAGCGCGTAAATATAAACTAGGGGATGCTAAGATAAAGAAACAATAAAGTTAATGATAGCGAGTGTGGAAAAGTGGTGGTAGGAGTTGCGAAATTTCCCCTAAGCAATTGACTACGTTACTAGGCCGATAGCAAGTTTTATGTGGGAGAGGCCACTGCTAGCATGTCATCCCTGACTTGGAATTCTATGCACTTATGATTGGAACTATTAGCAAGCATCCACAACTACTAACGTTCATTAAGGTAAAACCCAACCATAGCATTACGATATATTGGTCCCCCTTCAATCCTGTATGCATAAATTTCTATGCTAGGTTGAAGCTTCTGTCACTCTTGCCCTCCAATACGTAGACCTATCAACATACAACTAACCCTATGGTGTGATCCACGCGCGTGCTCATATGATGGGCACCAAAGGACAGCAACATAACCACAAGCAATTTAAATCAATCATAGCAATTCGCCAATCACCGATAGGACAATGATAATCTACTCAGACATCATAGGATGGCAACACATCATTGGATAATAATATGAAGCATAAAGCACCATGTTCAAGTAGAGGGTACAGCGGGTTGCGGGAGAGTGGACCGCTGTAGATAGATGGGGGAAGGTGATGGATATGTTGGTGAAGATGACGGAGGTGTTGGTGTAGATCGCCGTCACACGATGATGGCCCCAGTGGCACTCCGGTGCCACCGGAAGCGAGGGGGAGAGAGCCCCCCTCCTTCTTATTATTCCTTGACCTTCTCCCTAGGTGGGAGAAGGGTTTCCCCTCTGGTCCATGGTCTCCATGGAGCCACTCCGAGATTGGATATGTCACTTTGTCTCTCTCTGTTTCTGCATTCTCAGATTCTGGCCCTTCACCGTTCCTTAAATTCCCGGAGATCCGTAACTCCAATTGGGCTGATTTTTTACACGATTTTTATCTGGATATTAGCTTTCTTGCGGCGAAAGAAGGGCATCAACCGCCTTACGGTGTGGCCACGAGGGCCCAGGGCGCGCCCCCCTGCCTCGTGGCCCACTCGGGCATCGTTTCATGTTGGTTCCCCGCTTCCCAAAATTCACATATATTCCAAAAACAATCTCCGTATGTTTTTATTCCGTTTGGACTCCGTTTGATATGGATATTCTGCGAAACAAAAAACATGCAACAAACAGGAACTGGCACCGGGCACTGGATCAATATGTTAGTCCCAAAAAATAGTATAAAAAGTTGCCAAAAGTATATGGAGGTTGTAGAATATTGGCATGGAACAATAAAAAATTATAGATACGACGGAGACGTATCAGGATGCGACTATATCTCCTACGTGTCGAGGCACGACTTAGAGACATAAGCGCATTCTGGAATGATCACAAGCGTGGTATCTTTGCACAACTCATGTAAAAGTTCAGGGATGAAAGAGTAAACTAGTTGGCTTACACTCGCCACGTCACACAATGAATACAATAGCATACATTCATCCAAATAACATAGGGTCCGACTACGGACGAAATACAAACGATAAAAGATACCACAAACACAAGTCTGGATCACTCCTAGTAGGAACCACTACTGATCGTCGGGATACGTAACATAGAAATGACCACGCTCCTCATCGAACTCCCAATAAAGTTCTGAACCATCTCCTGCATCATTTTCGGCGGTACTTGCATCTGGTGTGTGTTGTAATCTATGAGTCACAAGGACTCAGCAATCCCATTCCCGGGTATCAAAACTAACAAAGCCTTTAGGTGTGGAGAGGTAGTAAAGTGTTTGCAGCAAGCACTAAGAAACTAGCTTATGGGTTCAGAGCGAGATGAGAATATGTGCCAACGTCGCCAAGTTGATCAAGAAGTGATCCTAGCTACTCAAGCTCATACATAACCCCACCGTGTTCACTTCCCGAAGCCCTTCGAAAAGAGACCATCACGGTTACTCACACAGGTAGTGTATTCTTAAGGATTTGATCTCAAGTTATCTACAACCGGATATTAATAAAATCCCATCTGCCACATCACAAGCTCACGATCTGCGGAGTCGCAACTCCAAATTGGGAAGACCCGAGTATTCTCGGAATCCCGTGCTCAAGATATTTCAACAAAGGTAAAACTAATCTAGCAAGACCTCCCGGCGTGCCGACACCGTGATAGTAGCCGTGTGTATCTCATCTCAGGCCATGACCGGATGGGAAAAGCTACGATAGAACCAGAACCTTGAATTGCCTCAAGTTGGCCCCGCAGGCTTACCAGTTTGGACCAACACTCATGAGGAGCACTGGCCCGGGGGTTGATTAAGAACTCGGGTTTGCAACTCCCTATGCAAGTTTTAGTTGTTAGGCAAATGTAGTACCAATGTTGGGTCTTGCTAGAAAAGCTTTAAGCAGTGCGAATTATCAAGGGGGGCACATAAACCCCAACCATGTTAGGAATGCAAAATCAAGGAACATAACACCGGTTTATTGGGTCCTAAGGTGGCATGAGTGGAACAAAACACCAAGCAGAAGGCCAAGCCTTCCACCCATTACCAATATATAGGTGCATTAGTTTAAAGTAGATATATATTGTGTTATCCCAAAAAACAAGTCCGAACATGGAGCAATCTTTGAAACTTCACCTGCAACTAACAACGGTATAAGAGGGGCTGAGCAAAAGCGTACTTAGCCAATCAACAGTTTGCTAGGAAGGCGGTTAGAGTGTTTCATGGCAACAATAAGAGGCTGACAAACAGGAATAGGCATCGAGGCATATCTAAAGAGCGAGACAACTAGCATAGGTAAAGATAGAGGTGATATTGGGGAATGGTCATCTTGTATGTTAAGTCCACGGAGGGGTCATAACCTTGCTCCTCAAACTCAGTCTCGATAGGAACCTCGAACTCTGAATCGTCACTGGGCTCTAACCAACACAACAATACAAACACCGAAACGACAATCAATCACCATGCAATGCTCAAACACATGATGCAAGATATGATGCATATGAGCATGGGCAGGACATGATGCATCTCTAAGGAACATGATGGGTGCACATGTGACATGGCAATATGCAAGAACACAAAACATGTAGGGGACACATCATGCAAAAGAAAGCAAGAACAAGCATAGTCACATATGTAGTTATGTAGTTGAACTATCCAAGCACCCAACAAGTTTTAAAAGTTGTTTATCATGGCAAGGGGTGCAACTAAGAACAACAGCATCATGCAAGCATTTTAAATGGGCCGTAAGGAACAAACAACAATTCCGGAAACTCCCATTTGCATATAAATAAGTATAGGACAGATCTGTGACAACCATATTTTAGAGTTGTTAAACATGCAAAGTAACATCACCATCTTAATCTACACATGTTTCCACCCAAAATACATGTAAAGTTTGTCAAATTTGGAGCTACGGTTATTTAGTTATGAATTAAACACGTTTGAACATGTTTTAAACACAAAATAATTCAAACAACAATTTAAATGTTTTTAACATGGCAACAAACTGCATATAAATAATCTACACTAAAAACTAAGCAGTTTTCATATATAACACATTTTGAACATATGCATATTTTAAAAGATAAGAAATATGCAAAAGAAATGCAAAACTGAATTTAAAAACAAAACAGAAAAAGAAAAACACTAAACAGACTGACTCAGGACTAGCCACAATCCCTTACCTGTGGGTCTAGGCATGGCTGAGGTGGGAGCGTGGGTGCGGGAGTGGGTGCGAGTGCGTAGAGAGGCTGCCAGGTGGGGCGTGGACTGCACTGCCCTGTTGCTGCTTTTTTTTTTCATTTCTTCAGGCAGAAAAAGGAAACAAAAAAACCACAGAGGGCTAAGGAAGGAGTTAAAATAAGACAAAAATATCTCCATGCTCCTGGAATTATGCTCTATTTTATAAAAATGACTTGGGCATTTTTAGAGGTAGAAAAATAAAACAAGTTTGAATACGATTCAAACTTCTGTCATTTTTAACCTGACCAAAACATTTTAGAATAGAGTGAGGTTTTGCACAGTGGCTTAGGACAAGGTGCCATGGGAGTTGGGAGGAGATAAACATTAAAAGAAGAGGGTAGATGTCACTTGCAAAAATTAAAGAAAGGGAAAAGAGAGAAGAGAAGTGGTGAAAGTTGGAGGGCTTAGGGATTGGGCATGACCTAGCATCAAACCACCTTAGCATGAGCAAGAAAAACTCTCTTGACAACAAGGATGAGAAAAGCACAAAGACAAATGAAATGCCATATGATGACCATGATGCAATGATGGTGATGAAGCAAATGCATGAATGCATAAAGAAAGAAAACAAGACAAGACAATGCAAAGAGATGACAAGGCATAAATGAAAAAGAACCCCCAAGGAAAGGATAAGGACCAAATGGTAGATGTTTATATTTCCATATAAGGAAGTTTTACATATGGGGTGTTACAAACTCTCCTCCACTACGAAAAGATCTCGTCCCGAGATCTAGGACTGAAAGAAAGCTGGATACTCGGAATGGAGATGATCTTCTCATTCCCATGTAGCTTCTCGGTCGGTATGGTGTGACCACTTCACTTTCAAGAATTTGATGGACTTGTTGCGGGTCTTGCGCTCAGTTTCTTCAAGGATAGCAACAGGGTGCTCATGATAAGACAAGTCTTGCTAAAGATCAATCTCTTCGAAAGGAATGGTGCGTTCAGGCGTCTTGAGGCACTTGCGGAGTTGTGACACGTGAAACACATCGTGCACATTTGCAAAGTTGGAGGGAAGCTCGAGTTGGTAGGCTAGATCGCCTCTCTTCCAATTATCTTGAAAGGACCAACGTATCTTGGAGCAAACTTGCCCTTGATACCGAACCTCTGAGTGCCCTTCATGGGAGAAAACGGAGATAGACATGATCTCCAATGTCGAAAACCAAGTCATGATGCTTGACGTCATAGTAGCTCTTTTGGCGCGATTGCGCGGCTTTGAGATTCTCATGTATGACTTTGCACATTTCTTCGGCCTCTAAGATCAAATCATTTCCAAGGAGTTGACGTTCACCAGTCTCGGACCAGTTGAGAGGGTTATGGCACTTTCTGCCATAACCAATTTCAAACGAAGCTTTGCCTGCACTTGCTTGGAAGCTGTTATTGTAGGAGAATTCGGCAAATGGAAGGCGATCTTCCCATTTCATACCGAAGGAGATTACACAAGCTTTGAGCATATCTTCGAGAATTTGGTTCACTCTTTTGACTTGGCCACTAGTCTGAGGGTGAAACGATGTGCTGAAACGAATCTTGGTACCCATAGCTGACTGAAAGGAATCCCAAAACTTGGAAGTGAACAAGCTTCCACAATCTGAGGAGATTACTTGAGGGATACCATGCAAAGAGACAATTCTGGAGGTGTACAGCTCTGCCAGTTGTGCTGCATTGATGGATTCTTTGACTAGAAGAAAATGAGCCACTTGAGTGAGCTTGTCAATCACCACAAAGATAGCATCATTTCCTCGCTTGGAGTTGGGGAAGCCAGTGACGAAATCCATCTCAATGTGATCGAATTTCCACTCGGGAATAGGTACATGTTGAAGGAGTCCGGCTAGACATTGATGCTCTGCCTTCACTCTTATGCACACATCACACTCTTTCACGAATTGAGCAATTTCTCTTTTCATGCGAGTCCACCAATAGGATTGCTTGAGGTCATGGTACATCTTGGAACTTCCTGGATGTATCGAGAGGAGTGAGTCATGTGCTTCATTCATTATGAGCTTCCTGAGATCACCTTTTGGAACCACAATTCTGTCCTCAAAGAACAAAGTGTCTCTGTCATCAATGCGATAGCACTTGCACTTGGGAGTACCCTTAGCAATACCATGTTTCACCTTCTGCACCATAGCATCACTGAGTTGGGCCTCACGGATTTGATCTTCCAAGGTAGGAGCAACTTGAAGGTTGGCAAGAAATCCTTGCGGAACAACTTGGAGGTTGAGCTTCCTGAATGATTCACAAAGTTCAGGTTGGAACGGTTTGAGGAGGAGACTATTGCAATACGCCTTTCTGCTCAAAGCATCTGCAATGACATTGGCCTTTCCAGGAGTATACTCAATGCTTGGATCGTACTCTTGAATCATTTCAACCCAATGAGTCTGGCGGAGGTTAAGGCTTGGCTGGGTGAAGATGTACTTCAGGCTCTTGTGATCGGAGAAGACGTCCACTTTTCTACCCAACAGAAGGTGTCTCCATGTGATCAAGGCATGAACAATTGCTGCTAGCTCAAGATCATGTGTGGGGTAATTCTTCTCATTTGGTTTAAGCTGACGGGAAGTGTATACAACGATCTTCTTGTCCTGCATTAGAACACCGCCAAGACCTTGCAATGAAGCAACACAGAACACTTCATAAGGCTTGGACTCATCCGGAGGAGTAAGAACCGGAGCAGAAATGAGCTTCTCTTTGAGTGTCTTGAATGCCACATCACAATCAGGAGTCCATGAGTACTTGACATTCTTCTGCAACAGGTTGGAAAGAGGCTTGGCAATCTTGGACAAGTTCTCAACGGACCTTCTGCAATAGCTTGCGAGACCGAGGAAACTTTGGAGTTGTTTGACATTCTGAGGAGGTTCCTAGTTGACAATAGCTTCAACCTTCTCGGGGTTAACAGAAATGCCCTCGACAGAAATAATATGGCCAAGATAGAGGACTTTATCAAACCAGAACTCACAATTGGAGAACTTCCCATGGAAACGGTGCTCATGGAGCCTGTCCAGGACCAAACGAAGGTGCTTGGCATGGCCTTATTTATTCTTGGAGAATACCAAGATATCATCAAGGTAGACAAGAACGAATTCATTGGTGTAGGGGTTGAATATGAAGTGCATCATCCGAGAGAAAGTGGGTGGAGCATTTGCAAACCCGAAAGACATGACCGTGTACTCATATGAGCCATAACTCATCCTGAATGCGGTCTTGGGAATATCCTCTTCACGGATACGAATTTGATGGTAACCCATCCGGAGATCAAGCTTCGAGAATACATTGGCTCCTTTGAGTTGCTCGAACAATTCATTGATGTTGGGGAGCGGGTACTTATTCTTAATTGTCTTCTTGTTCAATGGCGGGTAATTGACGCACAATCGTTCCGTACCATCCTTCTTCTTGACAAAAAGAACACCACGGCCCCAAGGAGAAGTACTTGGTCTGATTAAACCCATTCATTCTTGCTCATCGAGTTCTTTCTTCAGCTCCTTCAACTCTTTAGGAGAAAGCTTGTACGGACGCTGACAGGCTGGCTCCGTACCAGGTTCAAGTTCAATGACGAATTCAAATGGACGGTTGGGAGGCATGCCTGGAAGCTCTTCAGGGAAAACATCCTCATATTCACAAAACACCAGAATCTGGGAAATGGCATTAATCTCGCCCTTGTCATTGAGAGAGAATAGCCTGATTGTGTTATCTCGAGCTGTGAAGATAATCACGTCTTCGGAAGGATGAGTTAGATTGACTTCCTTGTTTGCACAATCAATAAGAGCATCATGCTTCGAGAGCCAATCCATCCCAAGAATATGATCAATGTCTGAGTAGCCGAGAACAACCGGGGAAACCAGAAAACTGTAATCACCCATATGGATAGATATATCCGGAGCAATCATATTGGAACACAACCTCTAGCCCAGAGAAACAACATGCAATGGCCTTGGTAATGCTTCGGTGTCAAAATATTGCTTCGATGCAAATGGGTGAGATATGAAAGAACGTGATGCACCCGAATCAAACAAGACTTTTGCAAGAATAGAGTTAACTGGAAGATTACCAATTATCACATCGGAAGAATTCTCTGCTTGAGCTGCATTCATTAGGTTCACTCTTGCTGACTTGGGATTGTGCTTGATAATAGCATTGCTGACAGGTGGAGGAGGCGGAAGGCGCCTTTGAGTACACTTGTTTGCATAGTGAACCTTCTGAGAACACTTGTTGCAAGTAACTTCTAAAAGTGGCTGATGATTAGGACCGCTTGGTCTTGGAGCTTGGAACTGAGACTTGGACTGGTTGCTTGGGTTTGATGGATGGGAGAATCCACGACCACCGGAGTGCTTATTGTTGCTTGGAGGACGGAGCACTGAAGGAGGCGGTAGCCATAACTTCTATTGCTTGGCAACCACTTGAGAGGAAGAGGAGGACTGAATAGCATCTCTTATCCTCTTCTTGGAAGCTTCACATTTGAGCTGAGCTGCCTCTTGCTTGAGAGTCATGTTGTAGAATTTATCAAATTCATTTGGCTCGAATAGAGTGAGTGCAAGTTGGAGTTTATCTTTCAGACCACCTCGGAACTGGTAGATTTTGCTCTTGGCATCGGGGATAGAGACGACACGTCGATGCCTCCCTTCCTCCCCTGGTCGTCCTCCTCCTTCCCGCCATGCTCTTGCTCCTGATGTGGCTAGTATTGATCCTCGCCATTGGTTGTGGCTACGCCAGCTTGGAAGAAGGGGGGTCGGGGCCGGGGTCGGCGTGGAGGGGCTCGAACCAGACTGGCAAGAGATTGCCGACGGAGCAACGATGGGGGAGCCCCGCATTGAGAACCTCCTGAATGTCCTGCGATGCTTGGCATCCTGTATAGCCACCTCTTTCTTCAGATTTTGGAGCATCTTAGAATATATAAATGGTATAGGTGCCCTGTCAAGGAAAAAATATATCAATACAGACTATGTTTCTTATTTTTATTGTGGTGTCAACGGAGTAAAAAGGATGATGTGCGACTACAAAACACCAACCTACACCCTGATGGTCAACCAAATATACTATACTAAATCAGAGAGGGATCTCCTGGGCACTAAGCCCTTATAAAATTATTTCAAGGTCTCCACTTTATCATCGGCCTAAAAATAAAACATATAAGGTGGAGGGCAAGGAAGGACTAAAAAAAAGTACTCAGTTAGCAATACCTACTTGACCAGAACGTCGGGAACGGCACCCTCACGCCAAGGCGCGATCCCATATTGTGCAGCAAGGTGTTCACCATTTTATCAACACATAGAAGGCCAAAGTTATCTATTCTCTGATCATTAGTAAAAAAGATATACATTATGCACCACTTACATTAGAGTAGCCCTGCTAAATTGGGAGGGGGGGTCTATTTATACCTACTATAGGAGAGAAGACAGTAATATAGGCTTGTACAAGTCACGTCAAAGGCAACATAAACGTGCAAGTAGTTGAAAGTGGAGCATAAAAACTCTGCAAGTAAAACATCTTGTGCTTTTGCTATTAACTGATTCAATTTATGGCTACATGCAGTAGGCTAGGCAGCGCCATTTAGTTCTTTAGCAAATCTCTTGATAACAAAGCATATTGAAGAGAGGGAACAAACTACCTATGCCTAAGGTAAAAAAATCACTCCGTCGATAGCATATAGGCTTCAGATCTGACCACTCTACAAAATTGTGTTGTCATGTCCACGCAATATTATGCATCTAATCCGAGCGATTTAAGTAACCAAATTACTGTGAGTAATGTTTTGACCCATATTTATTTGTTCTAATGTAGCTGAATCATAGTCACTGAATCAAGCAAATGCTATGAGCCGCAAGACTAAAGAGAACATGTTGAATATGCTATAACCATTTCTTTTATCATGTATATAAACAACTAAACCATCATTTGAATTTTTTAAAGGAAGATGTAGTAGGTTGCTTGTAATAGTAATGGTTCAGTTATTATAGATGATTCAGATGGCGTGTCCTTCCAAATGTTGATGTCGCAGAAATGGTAACACAATTTATCAAAATCAAGTCTTGTGCTTGTGAAGAGAAGGATATATATTGTTCGTCTATGACATGTGTTGATAGTAGTGTATCATACATCTTTGTCTGAAGTCTGAACATCTCGCTCACTAGGGTGTTGTGACGAAGGACCTATTGATGGTGATCACATGCTCGCCTCGTCTCGCCGACGCGGTAGGCCATCGCGAGCAAGCCTTGCCAGACTCACTCGGGTGTAATGATGTGAGGTCCTGCTGACTTGTCTATAGTACATGTGCATAGCAAGTGTAGCCACACACGCTTGTAAGCAAATTCAGATAGGAGGAGTTGAGCAATATGCAATAAAATTATATACGGTGATGCCTACATTCTGTCGTTGCTTTGGAGCTGGTGGCGAAATAAGCTGGGTTTTCAGGGAGCATGGATAGTAGCAAGTAGGAACACCTGAGAGGCTACCATGATCAAGGCTAGGTCGAGTCATGCTTATGTGAGACCACCATTCTACCTTCTGTGCAAGATCAACATCATATTTTAGTGTGTTTGATCCATGTGATGGTGCAACAATAGAAGTATATCTAGAAGTAATGCATATAGACAAAAAAATAAGAATGACATACAATAGGTTAGCCATATACAGTCTGCTATGAGCCATTCAAAATCTAGGTGTGGTGTGGCTGAATCTTGCATCGTGCAATGCATAACAAAACACAATTTTGAGGGTGCACTATTCGGTTGAAACTTCTACATCATGCAAGAACTTGTAATCTGAACCCAAAAAACAAATAGAAAGCAGAATAGACATTATATACATGCTAGTGTGTCATGCTTCTTCTTACGATAACTACTTTTGAATGCAATAAGCTTGTAGATCATTTTTACCTTACCGATACTTTTTGAAATTGCATCAAATAACAGAAGCTCATAAATCTGATATCCTGGATCATGGGGGAAAATCATAAATACCACCATACTGGCAAAATATATGTGAAACTGAATCATTACACCATTGAGTCTATTTGTGCTGATGAAACTGAAACTATAAATTGGACATTATCGGAACAAAAACAACAAATAAAAGCAAGTGGACCTAGGTGAAATAATGCTTGTATTTACATGGAAGGCATTACTTCTAAATTTCTAACTTACATAGATCTTGTAGATACAACACTAATATGCAACATTTTCTTAGAATTAAAAAAACATGGTCTCCCTGCGCAGAACAAAAGACCAAGCATATATATGTAATAAGCCATAGGTTGTGGAGATGTGTTAGCGACTCTACTATTTTTACAAAAATGTTGTGGCCAAAAATAGAGAATATCAACAACTTCTAAATGTCTATGAGACCATCTAGTCTGATATGCTCATATAATCTAATTGCAACTAATATATGATTACGTCAAAACATATCTGAATTTAGGTTCAGTTTTATCCTGAATTGCCGCTTGCTCACAGAATAAAACCAAACCAATATTAAGCACCCTTTGTTCTTTAAGCAGATAACTGGATGTTCGTCAAAATATATCTGAAGTTAGGTTCAGTTTTACTTTCTTCCTATTTTCTGCAATGGTTAGGGTACTACACTAATAAGTGAAGGCTGAAACTTTGTTCAAATATGCTTTGCAAATTAAAGAACAAAGCACCCACAGGAATAAAACCAAACCTGGGTAATCTGACGAGCATCTAGTTATTGTTCCACCTGCTCACACACATGCCTCTCCGCCCTTATCTTGTCCCTACCAAATCACAGATGAACCAGGTGATGGTCAGAGAGCAATGAGGCAAATCATTCTGAACACAAGGCAAATCACCAAACCAATCAAAGGAGGCGCAATTAAGTACACAAAATGAACAAAGAGATAACTCCTCTGATTCCCACAATACCTGCAGAATCCACCACCACGAGATGTTTTCGAAACCCCAACACGCCACAGCGGTGGAAGCCAATAATAAATCACGGGTACCAAATTCGACAAGAAAGACGGGCACAAGATGCGATATGACCAGGAACCTACTCAATTTGCACGAGAAGGTGCTGCGAAACCGGATGGAGCTCCTCCCACTTGGTCGTGTACCCCGCATGTTCCCCTTCCACCGTGTACAGCCTCACCTGCTGAACGCCCCTGCCCCAATTTCTTGCAATTTGAGAGTCTGTAGATCTACATACTTGCTCTTGTCAGGGACTGCAATTCAGGGGTCCAACGGGCAGGTTCTTCTCTAGGCTAAGGAAATAAAAAAATAAGATACATGTACCACTAGTCCACCACCATTAACAATATAAAACTTAACAGCAGGGCAGCATTGAACATGATTACTGAGAAACATACCCAAGGAACATGATCACAGGACCGTGGGACAATAGCCCCACCTAGGCCTAGCCACAATCCTGATACTCATGCAGTTCTTGCAGAGTGGTGTCACATGAGTGGCCTTGGCTTTCACCCTTGAAGAGGCAATTGCGATACCTCAATCTTTACCAGCTTTGACATGTAATCTGCCTGTAATTTTTTTGCTAGTTATCAGAATGGTTTTGCTGGTTATCAGAATGGAGTTCCTAAAACTCTCTGGAATCGGCTAATTTGTAGAATTGGTTCCAGAACTGACCCCAATAGATCTCATGGAGAAGAAATTCTCCTTGGAGGAGAGTAGGATCTGCACATCACCGGTGACAGTCTCCTCCATTTCCCCAGTCTCACCGGCAACCTTCGACCTAAGGCTGGCGAGAACCTCAGACTCAGCCGTCTCAAACTACAGAAACCAACCACACGAAGAGTTAAACACATGTCTGAATCATCAACAGATAAAAGACAGACATGAAATAGTTTCAGATAGCTCATCAGACAAAAAGAAGACAGTTCAGAGAGGGCGACACACCAGCGGAAGGTAGTCTGCGGGTGCCTTGCGGGTCCTGTCGGCGAGCTCGACGGTGACATGGTCGCGGTCGTCCACGGGTCAGCCTAGCCCGATACGACCAGATCTGGCGAGGAAAGGGGAGACCACTGCTCTGCGTTGCACGCCTCGCACGCGCATCCTCGTTCACCGGCGGTCGACCGCCCCGCGTCCATCCACGTCCCCGACATGGGCCATCTGCAAAGAGCGGAGCAGTTGATCTCCTGCTGGCCAGGCATGGTGGTGCGGCGAGGCAAGGGGCGAGTGACGGCATGTGGCCATGGCTGGCTCAGACACGGGAGAGGAACATGGAGGGGATGGTAGCGCGGCTGCGGCTGGTTGGCGGCGGCGGACAGGGAGGATGGCTGGCGGCGGCGGCGCGAGGGCGAGCGGGAGAGGAGGCGCGTGGGAGGGGAGGGGGACGAGAGAGAGATAGGGAGAGGAGGTGCGCGGGAGGGGAGAGGAGGAGGCTAGGGTTCGAGCCGGCCCTTTTATACCCCGTGTGAGCGAAACGACGAAAATGCCCTTGGCGGGGCAGCGTAATTACGCGTGGTGGCACGAACGAGACGGTAACTACTCATTCCAGCAGTAAATTTTTTTGATCCGACGGACGAGGTCGTTCCAGGGGTCGATCCGACAGCCCAGATCCAATCAAGCCACCCGATCCAACGGCCAGGAATGTCTAAACTCTGTGGTGCGGTCTGAGGAGCTTTGGTTCTTATTTCTGGATGTGAGAGAGTTCAACCCTCAGCCAAGTGCCCTCCTCCATACTTATATAGTGTGCGCTAGAAGGGGTGTGATAACATGTTGATATTAATGTTGGTTGTGGCCGCATGCAATGCCAACTGTTCATGGCCACTAGTACTAGTAACTTCCATAATTAATTTGATTACTCTACCATTGGGTAACGGCGGTAATTAAGACATTGTGAGGGTCATGGTATCCTAGGTTGCAGCCGACTGTAGAAGGTCCGACTGCTTCTGCCTTCATGGTGACCTACGATGAGGGTTTTGTCCATCAGGGGGTGTGCAATCTGATTGTTCGGACTTAGCCTGATTGCAGGGTCCCTCTTGACTTTGACGTCTTGGGCTATGGCTTTATTGGGCCTGATCGATAGCCCATTGACCCATCGTATTTTGGACCATATTCTTGGTGGCCTTGAGCCTTAGGCTGGGCCATATGTACATATGACCGTACCCCTTGGGTATAACCCCGTCACTAATGCAAAACAGTGGGACATCGTAAGAAATTAAAACACCCAAACAAAATCAGAAGGAGACAAATAAAAATTGAGGCAAAAAACAGGCAAAGCAATGGAATAATGTGAAAACCGAGAAAAATGAAGAAACAAGGGAACAACAACAACAACAACAACAACAACAACAACAACAACAACAACAACAAAAACAACA
>LR738710.1:440943596-440976468 GCA_902687465.1 Secale cereale | reverse complement strand
ATAAAAGCCAAATATAGGCGTAGCGTCTAGATATAGACAGGTCTGAAAAACGTTGGACGCGGGTAGAAACATGAATTATTTGTATGCTGTTGAAGGTAATTTCACATATGTAATTTCTCAGGGATTTTTTTTTTGCATGTTGCAGATAGTTTTATTTTTATCTTGTTCTTAAGCTATAATATTGCACTCCGACTCAACTAGCACTCGATAAGGACTAAACGCATCAAGTTCTTAATTACTCAAAAGAGTTTACTCCCAAGTAAAAAAATCTCATCAAGTTCTTGTTTGATGTGCCGTTATAATCACGATATCCCTTCATTTCGGGTTAATGCTATCAATGGTGAATCGATCATTCGCTATCCTTTTTTCTATCAGAGCTTTTTTGAATAGAAGAAAAGTAATGAAACTCGTGATTGCTACTGAATAACCTCCTTTGTTTTTTATAATAAATCCTTTGGCCTTTTTCTTCGTTGGCCAAATCTTCTTCAGTTCTATCCAAGCTCGATTTTGTCAACATAGTTTGTACATTGAGAGTTGAGTAAAGAGCATAAAACCATCACAAACGTTGTTAGGTTTCAATATCCACCACTTAATAACATTTTGCAAACCTACGGGCATTACGCCTAACTTTTGCAAGAACAAAAAACTCTGGCCGCTCACTTGGTCAAAACCGAGTGTTATTATGACACGTAGGGCCTGCATGTGAGCACTGGAGTGGAACTAAAAGCCATCACCATTTGTTTGACAATTAAGTTCAACATGTGGCTTATCCATGTGCAATACACCGGAGCAGACAGTGTGCAGCACAACTCGTTGGTCGCGCCCCGCGAGCACCATCTCAACCATGATGGTTGTTTGGCACGGTGGAGAACCTCACCGGGGAGATCGCTAGGGAGGGTCATGTCCGAAATAGAGCAGGCCAATGGCGCCAGCGATAGCCATCACCGATGCCTCACGTGCTCTCTCGTTGTGGTGCCACCGGAGCCCGTCGAGGAAGGACAACAGTGCCCCCCCTATCGCATGCGCTGGCGACTGAGCCGGGGCTGGCCAATGAAAGTAACGTCAAGTCAACAATACTACGACAACGAAGCTGGACTAGGAAAGAAAGGGGACTATACCTGGCCAAACCTTGGGCTGGGCCGGGCCTAGCCAAGCCCGAGGCAAAAGACCTAGGCCCGGGCCCGGCCCGGGCCGGTCATCGAGCCTGGGTTTTTTGGGCCCAAGCCCGATTCGAACACGTAAAAGCCTGTCGAGCCTTGGGCCTCGGGCCGGGCCCCTTCAGAAAAACACAAAAACGACGGGCTCAGGCTGGCCCGGCTCATCCATCGGGCTCAAAATCTAGGCCCAAGCCCGGCCCGAGAGCAGTGTCGGGCCGGCCGGGCTGCCCATGGCCAGGACTAAAGGGGACCAAGAAGAAAAAGCGGATGGGTAGGACCTGGTCCGGCTTAATAGCTCAATTTAGGAGGGTCAACATTTGCTACTATGTGGTCCTGATGAGTAGGTCATGTCGGCCATAATCATGATTAAAATTATGTAACTGCAACATTAGTTTAACAAAAAATTAGTTACAACACAGTAGTTTTTCCAGAAATATATATTAGCTGGTGTTTTTCCGTAACCCTACCAAAAAATATCCATTCACATGCATTGGTGGTCGAGAAGGCCAAACTTGTTGAGCTTCTCCATCCAATCCTTTTCGAAATCACTTTTGTGTAGACCAATCATACACCACATCTTTTTTGAGGGACGCTACACATCTTTTTCGATGGAGAAATCATACACCACATTTGACAAGAGACTTTGATATTTCTAAGAGACTGATAATCCACTGAGTATTATATTCTTTTAGAGTAAACTACGAAAGAGCACCACATGTGGGGATAGGATATCAATGAACTACTTCCTCCATTTTTATATACAAAGCCACTTTATTTTTTGTCAAACTTTAACTTATAATTTTGGTCAAGAAAATAGGGTTGAATGCCATAAAAAGTATATTGTAGAAAAGTTCTTTCAAATGTGCATCCATTGGCATACTTTTTATGATATATAACTCACATTTTATTTGTAATATTAACTGTCAAAGATAGACATAAAAATATAAAGGGGCCTTGTATTAGTCGATTGAGGGAGTATCATCTTCGACGAAAATCACAAAAAAAAAACACCAACTCTGAGGCAGGCATGCAATGCACTAATTGACGTCTAAGCTCATTCTAACGGAGAATCTAACCCGTGTGATATGTATGTCGGGTTGATGTGACATGCTTATTGAAAAATGCACTCAGGTGGATGTGGGTCCCACTTCCATTGACTTGTTGTCTATCTTCTTTCCATGAAACCATTCATCGAGTAGCTTACGGGCATTGTGTGCTCATGCCTATGCCAGCGCTCCATCACTCACTTAGGGCATGTACAATGGGAGCATCAGTTCGATGCTGCCCCAGCATTTCCACGTAGATAAATTTGCTAGAGCAGTAGTATAAAGTCGTAATCACCCAATGCATAGCTGCCTCACTAGGCCCATGCTTAATCTCTCTTCCTCCATCTTTTAATCAATTCCAAACCGTGGATGAAAGTCACACACCCTAGAGAGCCCTTGCATGTCTATACTTTTCTTCCTACCTCTCTACTTTTTTCACTTTTGTCAAGGAGGAGCCCGTCTCTTCTGCATGAGACGGTTTGGCTCTTCAAGCGACACCATGCGTCATTTTGGACCACCCAAACCTAGGTGGATAGCTAGGGCAGCTGTCCACCGTGGAGCATTGGCCAAGCCCTTAATGTGACTGCGCACGACATGCGCATGACATCTCCACCATGTTTCTTCCCTAGCCTCCTCGACCCACCCGACTTAAGGTCCTCGATGTGTCTACCGCCACTTGAGCTGACCAAGGGGGCAGCCATCTAGGGCCTTCCTGAACCTTCCGGAAGGTTCTAGATTTCTAGAACCTTTTCGGACCTTCTGTTGCCTTTTTAGGGTTTTGGGACCTTCTCAATATTATCGGAACATTTCTGTTCTCATTCGAACCACTTTCGAAACCTCTCTGAAATACTTCGATATTACTAGGACATTTTCGGTGCAGACTTCCACTACGCCCATATGCCCGTCGTCTCTTTGTCCAAAGGGTGCCTATTTTTAGGCACACCAGCCGATGCCGCTTCATTTGCCGAGTCGCCTCGCCTGCTTTTCGCTGGGTTGCACTGACCACACTAGATGAGACTCACGAGAGTATTATCGTCAAGAAATAAAAGAGATGAGAGTCGGGTTGTCGATGGGAGGCTAGCTCATCCGTGACGTGAGGCCACCATCACTGCGATCGTCTCCAATAAGGGCATCTCCAACGTTGATCCCGCAAACTTCCCGCAACTGCCCGGACCGGGCTGTCTGGACCGCGGAAGCCATCCAACACGGGCCTGTAACGGCCCTTGGAGCGGTCTGGATGCGATTTCTCCCGCAAACCGGAGACAAAAATGGGGGACGTTTGCGGGAGTCCGGACCGATCCCAAGGTCATTTCTAACCGCCCTGGTTCACCAAAAAAACTCGCCCTCCCACGTGTTTTCATTCAGCGCCGCTCCAGAGTGTCAGCGCCCGCATTCATGCCCGCCCAGAGCGAACACACCCGCTCACTGGCGCCAACATTGAAGCGTGGGCCAGCCGAGAGAGCGCCGCCCGCGTCGCTTCCTGGTGCAGGCGACTGTCGGGCATTCAAACGACACAAAGACCGCATGTCCGTCTGTTTGCCGCCCGCATTGATGGCACGCGGTTGCCGAGGCGTCTCCTCCGGCGCCACCCGTCTGTTTGTCTGCCGCTCATCGGTGCTATCAACCATTGCCCCCGGTGCCCCCGCCATAGCCATAGCCATCCCTCTTCACACCACTACCCGCCATGGATCCCTCCAAGGCCAAACTCTTTGGGATGGGCTGACGTCGGAGCATAAGAAGGTCATGGCCGCCATTGCTGCCGACTGGCAGGCCGACAAGCAGCCAGAGGACGTGCAAATGGAGGACGCCTCCTCCAACAAGCCAGTGCCACCCTTCTCTTCCTCCACGGCACCCTCCTCCTTTGCTCACTCTTGCTGGTGCATTGCACCCTGACCGTCAACGAGGCCCGTGCCCATTATATGGACATGGTGCGGGAGGAGCAGTTCCGGGAGGCATATGCCGACGCCAACTACAACCATAGCCTCCTCCAGGAGCATCTGCAGGCGGAGGAGCAGGTCGTTGGCGGCAGGGTGGTCGCGCCCGACGCGGACTTGGTGGACCAGGGGGCGCTACTTGAGTCCTACCGCTCCGCCTGCGAGATCCGCCTCGCCCGCTGGCGGTACCGGCAATGGGTGGCAAAGGTGGCGGCCAGAGGACGAGAGTGAGAAGACGATGCAGACGAGGCATTGTTTGGCGATACCAACGAGGAGGACATCGTCGAGACCGCGCCCCGACGCCACAACCACGGAAAAGCTAGCACGTCCGCGGGCATCAGCGCCAGCGAGGAAGAGTAATGCACGGTAGGCCGCCGCCGCTAGGGTCCCAAGAAGGAGACCAGTCCTGCCCTCCCGTCGACACCATGCTTAGTAGGCTCACCATCTCCAGCCGATTAGTCGTTTGGCAGCGACGTCGAAGCGGACAACTTCAGTTTCTGGGGTTCTGGAGGCGGAGCTAGAGAGCCTCCGAGGCGGAACTGGAGACGTTGAAGTTTCAGTTCTCGGGGCTGATGGTCGTGAAGGAATTATGCCCTAGAGGCAATAATAAAGTTGTTATTATATATTTCCTTATTCATGATAAATGTTTATTATTCATGCTAGAATTGTATTGATCGGAAACCTGGATACATGTGTGAATCCATAGACAAACACCGTGTCCCTAGTGAGCCTCTATTTGACTAGATCGTTGATGAAAGATGGTTAAGGTTTCCTAACCATGTACATGAGTTGTCATTTGATAACGGGATCACATCATTAGGAGAATGATGTGATGGACAAGACCCATTCGTTAGCTTAGCATTATGACCGTTTCAGTTTTACTGGTATTGCTTTCTTCATGTCAAATAAATATTCCTCCCACTATGAGATTATGCAACTCCCGAATACCGTAGGAATGCCTTGTGTGCTATCAAATGTCACAACATAGCTGGGTGATTATAAATATGCTCTACAAGTATTTCGGAAGGTGTTTTTTTAGTTGGCATAGATCGAGATTAGGATTTGCCACTCCGAGTATCGGAGAGGTATCTCTGGGCCCACTCGGTAATACACATCATAAGAAGCCTTGCAAGCAAAGCAACTAATGAGTTAGTTGCAGGATGATGTATTATGGAACGAGTAGAGAGACTTGTCAGTAATGAGATTGAACTAGGTATGAAGATACTGACAATCAAATCTCGGGCAAGTAACATACCAATGACAAAGGGAATAACGTATGTTGTCATAACGGTTCGACCGATAAAGATCTTCGTAGAATATGTGGGAGCCAATATGTGCATACAGGTTCCACTATTGGTTATTGACCGGAGAGGTGTCTCGGTCATGTCTACATAGTTCTCGAACCCGTAGGGTATGCACTCTTAACGTTCGATGACGATTTGTTATTATATGAGTTATGTGATTTAGTGACTGAATGTTGATCGGAGTCGCGAATGAGATCATGGACATGACGAGGAGTCTCGAAATGGTCGAGAGGTAAAGAATGATATATAGGACGATGATATCCGGACACCCGAAGTGTTCCAGATTATATTGAGTATTTATCGGAGTACTAGAAAGGTTATCGGAACCTCCGGGAGGAATAGATGGGCCATATGGGCCATGAGAAGGGAGCACTGTAACACCCCGGATGTAACAATTCCATTTATCGCAATATATGCATCGTTGACTTAATCAATTCCATTCTGGGCTCTTCCTTCATTTCGGGTTTCTTCGTTTTTGCCTTGTGCGTGTGTTGCATTTCATCATGTCATTTTCATTATGTGCATTGCATTGACATAGTCTCACTTGCATCCATGTGTAGTTGCATCGTCTCCGTTCTCTCCGTTGTCCGTTTCGAGTTCCGACACTCACACACGTGCCCATCGCACCTCCCAAGCCTTTGTTTCGTGAGTGGGTTAAAAATATCCTCGGAATGGGCCTAAAGTTGTCAAGTGGTCTTGGTATATCATCGGTAGACCGCCTGTCAAGTTTCGTCTCGTTTGGAGGTCGTTTGATACTCCAACAGTTAACCACGTGGGCTAAAAAACCCCTTCTCTTTTGGCCCAGCACTCCTCCACAACAGCCCACTAGCCCTGCACAACCACCTCCATCCTCTCAGTCGTCGGATCATGATCGTGTGGGCGAAAACCGCACCTCATTTGGACACTCCTAGCTCCCTCTACCTATAATACTACACCTCCCCGTCCATTTCGGGTCAAAATAAACCTCGATCCATCCTCCCCCGCGCCGGACGTGTCCGCCGGTGCCGGAAACGTCCGCCCGGCCTCCTCAACAAATCAGATCTTGCCACGTGGCGCCACCGCCGCCAGCTCCTCCCTGCGCCGTCGGGCCCGCCGCGGCCTGAGGCCGGCCCGCGCGTCCGCCTCCGCGCCCCAACGCCGCGCTCGGCCGCCGGGGCGCTCCGCCCCGCCGCCTCCGGCCGACCCCGCCGACCACCGCCGCCTCCGCGGGCGGCACCGACTGCCGCCGCCGCGGCGGGCATCCGCCGCCACCGCGCACCTCCAAGTCTGGCGCCGCCCTGCCTACGCCGCCGCGCCGGGCCTCCGCCATCGCCGCGTCGTACCACCCCGCCACCAGCGTCACGCCTCCTCGCCGGCGCTCCCTCTGGCCGACTCCGCCAAGTCCGGCGAGCCGCCGCCCCGCTCCGGCCGGATCTGCCCGGGTCGATCAGATCCACCGGGAGCTGATCCAAACGCCATCCCACGAGCCGGATCCCTCCGTCCCACTCCAATCCGTCCCGAGTTGACTTTTTCGGAGGGGTGATTTTCTCCAAGTCACTAATCTGCGTAAATTTGTTGCCTCCTTCAACATGTGGTAACTTTGTGCTCGGTGCTCCGTTTTGCGCATATGATATAACAAAATATTCGTCTCAAAGTGCTCTACATGTTAGCATCAGTTCATGCATGTTAGGGTTCATCTAGTTGTCTTAATCTTCGTTGCATGACTGCTTCGTGATGTTACTGTTTCAGCACTAGTTGTCTGTTAACATTTTGTTGGCATGTTCGTGAGGTCACAACTTGGTGCATGTTGGTCCAAATGGAGTGTATGATATGTCAAAATGTTCGTCTTGTGATGCTCTTCATGATGGATACATTTGCATACATGTTAGGTTGCATTATGCCATGTTTAACTCTGTTGCAGAAGTGCATGTGGCTGATAATTTTCTGCAATTGTTATGAGATGATGATTTGTCTTTCTTGTGTGAATTAATCCATGTGTCATATGAGCTAGGTGTCAACATGAGTTTTGCTCTTTGGAATGTGCTCTACATGATAGATTTATTTTCATGCCATGATATGTCTTGAGATGAGCGCATCAAGCTTGTTAACATGCCATCGTGATGTTAAATTTTTGCTAAGGCTGAATCTGTAAATTTTTAGGCCATGTTTCCATGAGGCTACCGTCATTGTTGTGCATGGTTAGAGTTGTCCAGTGGGTGTTCCTTGATTTATATGTTATGCTCTAGCTATCCATGCTCTTGTTTGCCATGATGCCTTGCTGTAGCTTGTTGTTTTCATGCTCTCAAGTTGTTATAAAATGTTTCTGCCAGCCTGTTATCAGCAAGTTCAGTTTTGCCATGTGAATATCTAGTGTTCTATGCATCCTATGACCATGTTCTTGCCATGAGTAGCTTCACAAACATGTCTTCTTGCTGTTGGTTATATTCACATGCCATGCTATGCTTTGAGATGAGTTGCACAAGCTTGCAAACATGCCTACTTGTCGTTGTTGTTGCCATGCCTTGTAATTTTCACTAAGTCTGAGAAATATGTAAACTTATTGAATCTTGCCATGCTTGTTTAATTGTGTTCCAGCAAGTTTTTGGGTGTGCTCTGAGTTCATGCTTGTTAAGTATCATGTCTATTTCACATCCATGCCTTTTGTCTTCATGTTTAGGTGATGTAGGATAATTATATCTTGCTCCAAAGATGTCATGTCGCTGTTAACTGCAGTTTTGCATTGCATCTTGTTTTGCTTGTCATTTGCAAACCGTGCATCCGATTTCCATGATCTTTATATCATTTTCGACCGAAATCTTTCCATCTATCCAGTGGCTTGCTTGGTTGCCCAAGATAAAGCCATTTACATCACCTTCACATGTCATGTCTTGCATCATGTTGATTGTGCATTGCACCATGATTGATCTTGTACCGTTGTTGTGCTCTTGTGTTGGGTAGAGCCGGCAGCCGATACCGAGTTCGAGGATCTTGTCGAGACTGAGTTTGAGGAGCCGTCTTACCATCCCACCGATGACTTACCAGGCAAGATGACCGTTCCCCGATATCACCTCTATCTTTGCCTTGCTAGTTGTCTCGCTCTTTAGCTATGCCTCGATGCCTATTCCTGTTTTGTCAGCCTCCTATGTTGCCATGAAACACTCTAACCGCCTTCCTAGCAAACCGTTGATTGGTTAAGTACGCTTTTGCTCAGCCCCTCTTATAGTGTTGTTAGTTGCAGGTGAAGTTTGAAGATTGCTCCATGTTCGGACTTGTTTTGGGATAACACAATATGTATCTTATTTAATTTAGCGCACATATATATTGGTAATGGGTGGAAGGCTTGGCCTTCTGCTTGGTGTTTTGTTCCACTCATGCCACCTTAGGACCCGATAAACCGGTCTTATGTTCCTTGATTTTGCGTTCCTAACACGGTTGGGGTTTATGGCCCCCCCTCAATAATTCGCATTGCTTAAAGCTTTTCCAGCAAGGCCCAATCTTGGTTTTACCATTCGCCTAATAACTAAAACGTGCATAGGGAGTTATAAACCCGAGTTGTTAATCAACAACCCAAGACAGTGCTCCTCATGAGTGTTGGTCCAAACCTGTCAGCTGCCGGTGACCACCAGGGGCAACTCTGGACTTGGCCTACCGAAAGTTTGGACAATCCGATCGTGGCCTGAGACGATATACGCGCGGCTCTTATCAGGGTGTCAGCACGTTGGGAGGCTTTGCTGGATTAGTTTTACCTTTGTCGAAATATCTTGAGCATGGGATTCCGAGAATACTCGGGTCTTCCTAATTTGGAGTTGCGACTCCGCAGATCGTGAGCTTGTGATGGGCCAAGTTGGGACACCCTTGCAGGGTTTTGAACTTTCGAAAGCCGTGCCCGCGGTTATGTGGCAGATGGGAATTTGTTAATATCTGGTTGTAGATAACTTGACACCATATCCTTAAGAATACACAACATGTGTGAGTAACTGTGATGGTCTCTTTCCGAAGGGCTTTGGGAAGTGAACACGGTGGGGTTATGTATGAACGTGAGTAGCTAGGATCACTTCTTGATCAACTTGGCGACCGTTGGCACATATTCTCATCTCGCTCTGAATTCATAAGCTAGTTGCTTAGTGCTTGCTGCAAACACTTTATTACCTCTCCACACCTAAAGGCTTTGTTAGTTTTGATACCCGGGTATGGGATTGCTGAGTCCTTGTGACTCACAGATTACAACACACACCAGATGCAGGTACATCCGAGTACGATGCAGGAGATGGATCAGAACTTCACTGGGAGTTCGATGAAGAGCATGGTCGTTACTATGTATCGTATCCCGACGATCAGTAGTGATTCCTACTAGGGGCAATCAGGACTTATGTCGTGGTATCTTTTCTCGTTTGGAGTTCGTCCGTAGTCGGACCCTGTGTTATTTGGATGAATGTACGCTATTGTATTCATTGTGTGACGTGGCAAGTGTAAGCCAACTATTTTACTATTTCATCCCTGAACTTTTACATGAGTTGTGCAAAGATACCACACTTGCGATCATTCCAGAATGCGCTTATGTCTCTAAGTCGTGCCTCGACACGTAGGAGATATAGTCGCATTCTGGGCATTACAAGCACACCAGCCCACAAGGGCTGGCGTGCCCCCCATAAGGTAGGAGTCTGAGTGGGAGTAGGGGAAGAGGGGCGGGGCCCCCTCCTTCCTTCTCTCCTCTCCTCCTTCCTTCCCTCCTCCCTTCTTCCCTTCTTATCTCTCCATTAAACATGGCAAGGGGGCGGGGGCGAATTGGACTACGGCCCCAGGTAGGATTCCTCCTACTTGGGGCGCACCCTAGCTGCTCCCCTCCCCCTCCCACCTATATATACATGGGGAGGGAGCACCTAGAACACACACGAACATCATTGTTGGTAGTGTGCGGCGGCCCCCTCCACCGTATACTCACATGGTCATATTCTCGTAGTGCTTAGGCGAAGTCCTGCGCGGATCACTTCACCATCACCGTCACCACACCGTCGTGCTGACGTAACTCATCTACTTCCTCAACACTTTGCTGGATCAAGAGTTCGAGGGATGTCATCGAGCTGAATGTGTGCAGAACTCGGAGGTTTCGTACGTTTGGTGCTTGATCGATCAAAATAATAAGAAGTTTGACTACATCAACCGCGTTGTCAAACGCTTCCTCTTTCGGTCTGCGAGGGTACGTAGGCACACTCTCCCCTCTCGTTGCTATGCATCTCCTGTTGGGGAATGTAGTATTTTCAAAATTTTCCTACAATCACGCAAGATCTATCTACTAGATGCATAGCAACGAGGGGGAGAGTGTGTCTACGTACCCTCGTAGACCGGGAGCGGAAGTGTCAAGTGACGCGGTTGATGTAGTCGAACTTCTTCGCGATCCAACCGATCAAGCACCGAACGTACGGCACCTCCGCGTTCAGCACACGTTCAGCTTGATGACGTCCCACGAGCTCTTGATCCAGTTGAGCTTCACGGGATAGTTTTGTCAGCACGACGGCGTGGTGACGGATATGATGAAGTTACCGGCGCAGGGCTTCGCCTAAGCACTGCAACAATATGACTGAGGTGTGTTTCTTTGGGTGCCCCCCTGCCCCCGTATATAAAGGAGCAAGGGGGAGGCCGGCCGGCCCTCTATGGCGCGCCAGGAGAGGCAATCCTACTAGGAATAGGATTGTAATCCTATTCCTAGTAGGAGTCCACCAAGAAGGAGAAGGGGGGAAGGAAGGAGAGGGAGAAGGAGAAGGAAAGGGGCGCCGCCCCCCCCCCCCCTCCTTCCTTGTCCAATTCGGACCAAGGGGTGGGGGGCGCGCGGCCCAGCCCTGGCCCTCCTTCTCTCTTTCTCCTATGCCCCATTAAGGCCATAGCTTCCCCAGGGGTTTCCGGTAACCCCCCCCCGGTACTCCGGTAAATTCCGAAACTTTACGGAACACTTCCGGTGTCCGAACATAGTCGTCCAATATATCAATCTTTACGTCTCGGACATTCCAAGACTCCTCGTCATGTGCGTGATCTCATCCGGGACTCCGAACTACCTTCGGTACATCAAAACTCATAAACTCATAATACCGATCGTCATCAAACGTTAAGCTGCGGACCCTACGGGTTCGAGAACTATGTAGACATGACCGAGACTCATCTCCGGTCAATAACCAATAGCAGAACCGGGATGCTCATATTGGTTCCTACATATTCTATGAAGATCTTTATCGGTCAAACCGCATAACAACATATGTTGTTCCCTTTGTCATCGGTATGTTACTTGCCCGAGATTCGATCGTTAGTATCTCAATACCTAGTTCAATCTCATTACCGGCAAGTCTCTTTACTCGTTCTGTAATACATCATCTCATGACTAACTCATTAGTCATTTGCTTGCAAGGCTTATTATGATGTGTATTACCGAGAGGGCCCAGAGATACCTCTCCGACACTAGGAGTGACAAATCATATTCTTGATCTATGCCAACACCACGAACACTTTCGGAGACACCTGTAGAGCATCTTTATGATCACCCAGTTACGTTGTGACGTTTGATAGCTCACAAGGTGTTCCTACGGTATTCGGGAGTTGCATAATCTCATAGTCATAGGAACTTGTATAAGTCATGAAGAAAGCAATAGCAGTAAAACTAAACGATCATAGTGCTAAGCTAACGGATGGGTCTAGTCCATCACATCATTCTCCTAATGATGTGATCCCGTTGATCAAATGACAACTCATGTCTATGGCTAGGAAACATAGCCATCTTTGATCAATGAGCTAGTCTAGTAGAGGCATACTAGGGACATACTGTTTTGTCTACGTATTCACACATGTACTAAGTTTCCGGTTAATACAATTCTAGCATGAATAATAAACATTTATCATGATATAAGGAAATAAATAATAACTTTATTATTGCCTCTAGGGCATATTTCCTTCAGTCTCCCACTTGTACTAGAGTCAATAATCTAGTTCACATCTCCATGTGATTTAATACCGATAGTTCACATCGTTATGTGAATAACACCCATTGTTCACATCGCCATGTGACCAACACCCAAAGGGTTTACTAGAGTCAATAATCTAGTTCACATCGCTATGTGATTAACACCTAAGATTAATAAGGTGTGATCATGTTTTGCTTGTGAGAGAAGTTTAGTCAACGGGTCTTTTACATATAGATCCGTATGTATTTCGCAAATTTCTATGTCTACAATGCTCTGCATGGAGCTACTCTAGCTAATTGCTCCTACTTCCAATATGCATCCAGATTGATACTTAGAGTCATCTGGAATAGTGTAAAGCTTGCATCGATGTAACTCTTTACGATGAACTCTTTATCACCTCCATAATCGAGAAAAAATTTCCTTAGTCATCAAGTAACTAAGGATAATTTTGACTGTTGTCCAATGATCTACTCATGGATCACTTTTGTACCTCCTTGCCAAACTCATGGTAAGGTACACAACAGGTTTGGTACACAACATGGCATACTTTATAGAACCTATGGTTGAGGCATAGGGAATGACTTTCATTCTTTCTCTATCTTCTGTTGAGGTCGGGCTTTGAGTCTTACTCAACTTCATACCTTACAACTTAGGCAAGACTTCCTTCTATGACTGATCCATTTTTAACTACTTCAAAAAAACTTGTCAAGGTATGTACTTAATGAAAAACTTATCAAGTGTCTCGATCTATCTCTATAGATCTTGATGCTCAATATGTAAGCAGCTTCACCGAGGTCTTTCTTTGAAAAAACTCCTTTCAAACACTCCTTTATGCTTTCCAGAAAATTCTACATCATTTATAATCGACAATATGTCATTCACATACACTTATTAGAAAAGGATGTAGTGCTCCCACTCACTTTCTTGTAAATACATGCTTATCCAAAAGTCTGTATAAAACCATATGCTTTGATCACCTTATCAAAGCGTATATTCCAACTCCGAGATGCTTGCACCAGTCCATAGATGGATCGTTGGAGCTTGCACACTTTGTTAGCACCTTTAGGATCGACAAAACCTTCTGGTTGCATCATATACAACTCTTCTTTAAGATATCCATTCAGGAATGCAATTTTGACATCCATTTGCCGGATTTCATAATCATAAAATGCGGCAATTGCTAGCATGATTCGGACAGACTTAAGCATCGCTACGAGTGAGAAAATCTCATCGTAGTCAACTCCTTGAACTTGTCGAAAACCTTTCGCAACAAGTCGAGCTTTGTAAACAGTAACATTACTGTCAACGTCGGTCTTCCTCTTGAAGAACCATTTATTTTCGATGGCTTGCCGATCATCGGGCAAGTCAACCAAAGTCCACACTCTGTTCTCATACATGGATCCCATCTCAGATTTCATGGCCTCAAGCCATATCGCGGAATCTGGGCTCATCATCGCTTCCTCATAGTTCGTAGGTTCATCATGGTCTAGTAACATGATTTCCAGAACCGGGTTGCCATACCACTCTGGAGCAGAACGTACTCTGGTTGATCTACGAAGTTCAGTAGTAACTTGATCCGAAGTTTCATGGTCATTATCATTAGCTTCCTCACTAATTGGTGTAGGAATCACTGGAACTAGTTTCTGTGATATACTACTTTCCAATTCGGGAGAAGGTACAATTACCTCATTAAGTTCCACTTTCCTCCCACTCACTTCTTTCGAGAGAAGCTCCTTCTCTAGAAAGGATCCATTCTTAACAACGAATATCTTGCCTTCGGATATGTGATAGAAGGTGTACCCAACAGTCTCTTTTGGGTATCCTATGAAGACACATTTCTCCGACTTGGGTTCGAGCTTATCAGGTTGAAGCTTTTTCACATAAGCATCGCAGCCCCAAACTTTAAGAAACAACAACTTTGGTTTCTTGCCAAACCACAGTTCATAAGGCGTCGTCTGAACGGATTTTTAGATGGTGCCCTTATTAAACGTGAATGCAGTTGTCTCTAATGCACAACCCTAAACGATAGTGGTAAATCGGTAAGAGACATCATAGATCACACCATATCTAATAAAGCAAGGTTACGACATTCGGACACACCATTACGCGGTGGTGTTCCGGGTGGCGTGAGTTGTGAAACTATTCCACATTGTTTCAAATGAAGACAAAACTCGTAACTCAAATATTCACCTCCACGATCAGATCGTAGAAACTTTATTTTCTTGTTACGATGATTCTCTACTTCACTCTGAAATTCGTTGAACTTTTCAAATGTTTCAGACTTGTATTTCATCAAGTTGATATACCCATATCTGCTCAAATCATCAGTGAAGGTCAGAAAATAATGATACCCGCCGCGAGCTTCAACACTCATTGGTCCACATACATCAGTATGTATGATGTCCAACAAATCTGTTGCTCGCTCCACAGTTCCGGAGAACGGAGTTTTAGTCATCATGCCCATGAGGCATGGTTCGCAAGCACCAAGTGATTCATAATCAAGTGATTCCAAAAGTCCATCACTATGGAGTTTATTCATGCATTTTACACCAATATGACCTTAACGGCAGTGCCACAAATAAGTTGCACAATCATTATTAACCTCGCATCTTTTGGCTTCAATATTATAAATATGCGTATCACTACAATCGAGATCCAACAAACTATTTTCATTGGGTGTATGACCATCGAAGGCTTTATTCATGTAAACAGAATAACAATTATTCTATGACTTTAAATGAATAACCGTATTGCAACAAACATGATCAAATCATATTCATGCTCAACACAAATGCCAAATAACATTTATTTAGGTTCTACACTAATCCCGAAAGTATAGGGAGTGTGCGATGATGATCATATCAATCTTGGAACCACTTCCAACACACATCATCACTTCACCTTTAACTAGTCTCTGTTCATTCTGCAACTCTTGTTTCGAGTTACTAATTTTAGCAACTGAACCAATATCAAATACCCAGGGATTGCTATGAACACTAGTAAAGTACATATCAATAATCTGTATATCAAATATACCTTTGTTCACTTTGCCATCCTTCTTATCCGCCAAGTATCTAGGGCAGTTACACTTCTAGTGACCATTTCCTTTGCAGTAGAAGCACTTAGTTTCAGGCTTGTGTTTGGGTTTCTTCACGGGAGTGACAACTTGCTTGTCATTCTTCTTGAAGTTCCCCTTCTATCCCTTTGCCCTTTACTTGAAACAAGTGGTCTTGTTAACCATCAACACTTGATGTTCTTTCTTGATTTCTACCTTTGCCGATTTCAGCATCGCGGCGAGCTCGGGGATCACTTTCGTCATCCCTTGCATATTATAGTTCATCACGAAGTACTACTAACTTGATGATAGTGTCTAGAGAACTTTGTCAATTACTATCTTATCTGGAATATTAACTCCCACTTGATTCAAGCAAGTGTAGTACCCAGACAATCTGAGCACATGCTCACTGGTTGAGCTATTTTCTCCTCCATCTTGTTGGCAAAGTACTGTCACAGGTCTTATACCTCTCGACACGGGCATGAGTATGAAATACTAATTTCAACTTTTGGAACATCTCATATGCTTCGTGGCGTTCAAAACATTTTTGAAGTCCCGGTTATAAGCCGTAAAGCATGGTGCACTAAACTATCAAGTAGTCATCATACCGAGCTTTTGTCAAACGTTCATAACGTCTACATCTGCTCCTGCAGTAGATATGTCACCTAGCGGTGCATCAAGGACATAATTCTTCTGTGCAGCAATGAGGAAAATCCTCAGATCACGGAACAAGTCCGCATCATTGCTACTAACATCTTTCAACTTTGTTTTCTCTAGGAACATATAAAACAAACGGGGAGCTACATCGCGACCTATTGATCTACAACATAGATATGCTAATATTACCAGGACTAAGTTCATGATAAATTAAAGTTCAATTAATCAAATTACTAAAGAACTCCCACTTAGATAGACATCCCTCTAGTCATCTAAATGATCACGTGATCCAAATCAACTAAACCATGTCCGATCATCATGTGAGATGGAGTTGTTTTCAATGGTGAACATCTTATGTTGATCATATCTATTATATGATTCACGCTCGACCTTTCGGTCTCCAGTGTTCCGAGGCCATATCTGCATATGCTAGGCTCGTCAAGTTTAACCCGAGTATTCTGCATGTGCAAAACTGGCTTACACCCGTTGTATTTGAACGTAGAGCTTATCACACCCAATCATCACGTGGTGTCTCAGCACGGCGAACTTTCGCAACGGTGCATACTTAGGGAGAACACTTATACCTTGAAACTTTGTAAGGGATCATCTTATAATGCTACCGCCGTACTAAGCAAAATAAGAAGCATAATAAGTTAAACATCACATGCAATCAAAATATGTGACATGATATGGCCATCATCATCTTGTGCTTTTGATCTCCATCTTGAAAGCACCGTCATGATCACCTTCGTCACCGGTGCGACACCTTGATCTCCATCGTAGCATCGTTGTCGTCTCGCCAACTATTGCTTCCACGACTATCGCTACTGCTTAGTGATAAAGTAAAGAAATTATATGGCGATTGCATTTCATACAATAAAGCGACAACCATATGGCTCCTGCCAGTTGCCGATAACTTTACAAAACATGATCATCTCATACAAAACCGTATAACTCATCATGTCTTGACCATATCACATCACAACATGCCCTGCAAAAACAAGTTAAACGTATTCTACTTTGTTGTTGCAAGTTTTACGTGGCTGCTATGGGCTTAGCAAGAACCGTTCTTACCTACGCATACAAAACCACAACGATGTTTCGTCAAGTATGTGATGTTTTAACCTTCACATGGACCAGGCATAGTCACACTTGATTCAGCTAAAGTGAGAGAGACAGACACCCGCTAGTCACCTTTAAGCAACAAGTGCTCATAACGGTGAAACCAGTCTCGCGTAAGTGTACGCGTAATGTTGGTCCGGGCCGCTTCATCTCACAATACCGCCGAAGCAAAGTATGACATGCTGGTAAGCAGTATGACTAGTATTGCCCACAACTCATTGTGTTCTACTCGTGCATATCATCTACGCATAGACCCGGCTCATGATGCCACTGTTGGGGAACATAGTATTTTCAAAATTTTCCTACGATCACGCAAGATCTATCTACTAGATGCATAGCAACGAGGGGGAGAGTGTGTCTACGTACCCTCGTAGATCGGGAGCGGAAGCGTCAAGTGACGCGGTTGATGTAGTCGAACTTCTTCGTGATCCAACCGATCAAGCACCGAACATACGACACCTCCGCGTTCAGCACACGTTCAGCTTGATGATGTCCCACGAGCTCTTGATCCAGTTGAGCTTCACAGGAGAGTTTCGCCAGCACGATGGCGTGGTGACGGATATGATGAAGTTACCAGTGCAGGGCTTTGCCTAAGCACTGCAACAGTATGACCGAGGTGTGTTTCTGTGGAGGGGGGCATTGCAGACGGCTAAAACAATTAAACTTGTGTGTCTTTGGGTGCCCCCCTGCCCCCGTATATAAAGGAGCAAGGGGGGAGGCCGGACGACCCTCTATGGCGCGCGAGGAGAGGCAATCCTACTAGGAATAGGATTCCAATCCTATTCCTAGTAGGAGTCCACCAAGAAGGAGAAGAGGGGAAGGAAGGAGAGGGGGAAGGAGAAGGAAAGGGGCGTCGGCCCCCCTCCTTCCTTGTCCAATTTAGAACAAGGGGTGGGGGGCACGCGGCCCAGCCCTGGCCCTCCTTCTCTCTTTCTCCTATGGCCCATTAAGGCCCATAGCTTCCCTAGGGGGTTCCGGTAACCCCCCGGTACTCCGGTAAATTCCGAAACTTTACGGAACACTTCCGGTGTCCAAACATAGTCGTCCAATATATCAATCTTTACGTCTCGGACATTCCGAGACTCCTCGTCATGTCCGTGATCTCATCCGGGACTCCGGACTACCTTCGGTACATCAAAACTCATAAACTCATAATACCGATCGTCATCAAACGTTAAGCGTGCGGACCCTACGGGTTCGAGAACTATGTAGACATGACCGAGACTCATCTCCGGTCAATAACCAATAGCGGAACCTGGATGCTCATATTGGTTCCTACATATTCTACGAAGATCTTTATCGGTCAAACCGCATAACAACATACGTTGTTCCCTTTGTCATCGGTATGTTACTTGCCCGAGATTCGATCGTCAATATCTCAATACCTAGTTCAATCTCGTTTCCGGCAAGTCTCTTTACTCGTTCCGTAATACATCATCTCGTGACTAACTCATTAGTCATTTGCTTGCAAGGCTTATTATGATGTGTATTACCGAGAGGGCCCAGAGATACCTCTCCGACACTCGGAGTGACAAATCCTATTCTTGATCTATGCCAACACCACGAACACTTTCGGAGACACCTGTAGAGCATCTTTATGATCACACAGTTATGTTGTGACATTTGATAGCACACAAGGTGTTCCTACAGTATTCGAGAGTTGCATAATCTCATAGTCACAGGAACATGTATAAGTCATGAAGAAAGCAATAGCAGTAAAACTAAACGATCATAGTGCTAAGCTAACGGATGGGTCTAGTCCATCACATCATTCTCCTAATGATGTGATCCCGTTGATCAAATGACAAATCATGTCTATGGCTAGGAAACATAGCCATCTTTGATCAATGAGCTAGTCTAGTAGAGGCATACTAGGGACATACTGTTTTGTCTATGTATTCACACATGTACTAAGTTTCCGATTAATACAATTCTAGCATGAATAATAAACATTTATCATGATATAAGGAAATAAATAATAACTTTATTATTGCCTCTAGGGCATATTTCCTTCATCTCCTAGATAGATCTTGCGTGAGCGTAGGAAAATTGTTGAAATTGCATGCTACGTTCCCCAATAGTGGCATCATGAGCCACGTCTATGCGTAGATGATATGCTTGAGTAGAACACAAAGAGTTGTGGGCGGTGATAGTCATACTTCTTACCACCAACGTCGTATTTTGATTCGGTGGTATTGTGGAATGAAGTGGCCCGGACCAACCCTACATGATCACGTTCATGAGACCGGTTGCACCGATAGACATGCAACTAGTTTTTCATAAAATTGGCTGGCGGGTGTCTGTTTCTCCTACTTTAGTTGAATCGAATTTGACTGCGGCCGGTCCTTGAAGAAGGTTAAAAAATCAAACTTGACGAAACACCGTTGTGGTTTTGTGCCGTAGGTAAGAACCGTTCTTGCTAGAAGCCCGTAGTAGCCATGTAAAACTTGCAACAACAAAGTAGAGGACGTCTAGCTTGTTTTTGCAAGGCATGTTGTGATGTGATATGGCCAAGACGTGATGAGTTATACGTTATTGTATGAGATGATCATGTTTTGTAAATTATCGGCAACCGACAGGAGCCTTATGGTTGTATCTTTATTGTATGAATTGCAAACACCATGTAATTGCTTTACATTATCGCTATGAGTTAGCAATAGTCGTAGAAGCAATAGTTGGCGAGACGACCACGACACGACGATGGAGATCAAGTGTCAAGCCGGTGACGATTAAGATCATGACGATGCTTTGGAGATGGAGATCAAAAGCACAAGATGATGATGGCCATATCATGTCACATTTTTTGATTGCATGTGATGTTTATCTTTTATGCGTCTTATTTTGCTTAGTACGGCAGTAGCATTATAAGATGATCCCTTAACTAAATTTCAAGGTAAAAGTGTTCTCCCTGAGTATGCACCATTGCTACAGTTCGTCATGTTGAGACACCACGTGATGATCGGGTGTGATAGACTCTACGTTCACAGACAACAGGTGCAAGATAGTTTTGCACATGCGGAATACTCCTGTTAAACTTGACGATCCTAGCATGTACATACATGGCCTCAGAAAACTGGACACCGATAGGTCGAATGTGAATAATATAGTAGATATGATCAACCTAAATATGTTCACCATTAATGACTACTCCATCTCACGTGATGATCGGACATGGTTTAGTTGACTTGGATCACGTATCATTTAGATGACTTGAGGGATGTCTATCTAAGTGGGAGTTATTTAGTAATTTGATTAATTGAACTTAATTTATCATGAACTTAGTCCTGATAGTATTTGCATATCTATGTCATAGATTAATGGCCTGTGCTACCGTTCCCTTGAATTTTAATGTGTTCCTAGAGAAAACTAAGCTGAAAGATGATGGTAGCAACTACACGGACTTGGTCCGTAACTTCAGGATTATCCTCAATACTGCATAGAAGAATTATGTCCTTGATGCACCGCTAGCTGAAAGGCCCGCTGCAGGAGCAGATGCTGATGTTTGGAACGTCAGGCAAGCTTGATCTGATGACTACTTAGTAGTTCAGTGTGACATGCTTTACGGCTTAGAATCGGGACTTCAAAGACGTTTTGAACGTCATGGAGCATATGAGATGTTCCAGGAGTTGAAGTTAATATTTCAAGAAAATGCCCGAGTTGAGAGATATGAAGTCTCCAACAAGTTCTATAGCTGCAAGATGGAGGAGAACAGTTCTGTCAGTGAACACATACTCAGAATGTCTGGATATCATAATCACTTGACTCAGTTGGGAGTTAATCTTCCAGATGATAGTGTTATTGACAGATTTCTCCAATCACTGCCACCAAGCTATAAAGGCTTCGTGATGAACTATAATATGCAATAGATGGAGAAGACTATTCCCGACCTCTTCGCAATGCTCAAAGCTCCGGAGGTAGAAATCAAGAAGGAGCATCAAGTGTTGGTGGTTAACAAGACCACTAGTTTCAAGAAAAAGGGCAAGGGAAAGAAAGGGAACTTCAAGAAGAATGGCAAACAAGTTGCCACTCGTGGGAAGAAGCCCAAAGTTGGACCCAAGCCTGAAACTGAGTGCTTCTACTACAAAGGGACTGGTCACTGGAAGTGGAACTACCCCAAGTATTTGGCGGATAAGAAGGATGGAAAAGTGAACAAAGGTATATTTGATATACATGTTATTGATGTGTACCTTACTAATGCTCGTAGTAGCGCCTAGGTATTTGATACTGGTTAGGTTGCTCATATTTGTAACTCGAAACAGGAGCTACGGATTAAACGAAGATTGGCTAAGGACGAGGTGACGATGCGCGTGGGAAATGGTTCCAAGGTCGATGTGATCGCCGTCGGCACACTACCTCTACATCTACCTTCGGGATTAGTTTTAGACCTGAATAATTGTTATTTGGTGCCAGCGTTGAGCATCAACATTATATCTGGATCTTCTTTAGTGCGAGATGGTTACTCATTTAAATCAGAGAATAATGGTTGTTCTATTTATATAAGTAATATATTTTATGGTCATGCACCCATGAAAAAATGGTCTATTTTTGTTGAATCTCGATAGTGATAATACACATATTCATAATATTGATGCCAAAAGATGCAAAGTTGATAATGATAGTGCAACATATTTGTGGCACTGTCGTTTGGGTCATATTGGTGTAAAGCACATGAAGAAACTCCATGCAGATAGACTTTTGGAATCACTTGATTAATGAATCATTTGATACTTGCGAACCATGCCTCATGGGCAAGATGACTAAAACTTTGTTCTCCGGAACAATGCAGTGAGCCAATGACTTATTGGAAATAATACATACCGATGTATGCGGCCCGTTGAGTGTTGAGGCTCGCGGCGTGTATCGTTATTTTCTAACCTTCATAGATGATTTGAGCATATATGGGTATATCTCCTTAATGAAACATAGGTCTGTAACATTTGAAAAGTTCAAAGAATTTCATAGTGAAGTAGAGAATCATCGTAACAAGAAAATAAAGTTTCTATGATCTGATTGCGGAGGCGAATATTTGAGTTACGAGTTTGGTCTTCAATTGAAACTATGTGGAATAGTTTCACAACTCACACCACCTGGAGCACCACAACGTAATGGTGTGTCCGAACGTCATAACCGTACTTTATTAGATATGGTGCGATATAGGATGTCTCTTACTGTTTTACAACTATCGTTTTGGGGTTATGCATTAGATACAGCTGCATTCACATTAAATAGGGCACCTTCTAATTCCGTTGAGACGACACCGTATGAACTATGGTTTGGCTAGAAACCTAAGCTGATGTTTCTTAAAGTTTGGGGTTGCAACACTTATGTCAAAAGGCTTCAACCTGATTAGCTCGGATCCAAATCGGAAAAGTGTGTCTTCATAGGATACCCTAAGGAAACAATTGGGTACACCTTATACCACAAATCCGAAGGCAAGATCTTTGTTGCCAAGAATGGAACATTTCTAGAGAAGGAGTTTCTCTCGAAAGAAGTGAGTGGGAGGAAAATAGAACTTGATGAGGTAATTGTACCTTCTCTCGAATTGGAAAGTAGCTCATCACAGAAAACCGTTCCAGTGATGCCTACACCATCTAGAGAGGAAGCTAATGATGATGATCATGAAACTTCAAATCAAGTTACTACCGAACCACGTAGATCAACCAGAGCACGATCCGCACAAGAGTGGTACGGTAATCCTGTTTTGGGAGTCATGTTACTAGACCATGACGAACCTACGAACTATGAAGAAGCTATGATGAGCCCAGATTTCGATAAATGGCTTGAGGCCATGAAATACGAGATAGGATCCATGTATGTGAACAAAGTATGGACTTTGGTGGACTTGCCTGATGATCGGCGAGCCACAGAGAATAAATGGATCTTCAAGAAGAAGACTGACGCTGATGGTAATGTTACTGTCTACAAAGCTCGAGTTGTTGTGAAAGGTTTTCGACAAGTTCAAGGAGTTGACTATGATGATACTTTCTCACCCGTAGTGATGCTTAAGTCTGTTCGAATCATGTTAGCAATCGCCGCATTTTATGGCTATGAAATCTGGCAAATGGACGTCAAAACTGCATTCTTTAATGGATATCCTAAAGAAAAGTTGTATATGATGCAACCAGAAAGTTTTGTCGATCCTAAAGGTGCTAACAAAGTGTGCAATCTCCAGCGATCCATGTATGGACTGGTGCAAACATCTCGGAGTTGGAATATACGCTTTGATGAAGTGATCAAAGCATATGATTTTATACAGACTTTCAGAGAAGTTTGTATTTACAAGAAAGTGCGTGGGAGCTCTGTAGCATTTCTGATATTATATGTGGATGACATATTATTGATCGAAAATGGTGTAGAATTTCTGGATAGCATAAAAGGATATTTGAATAAGAATTTTTCAATGAAAGATCTCGGTGAAGCTGCGTATATATTGGGCATCAAGATCTATAGAGATAGATCAAGACGCTTGATAGGACTTTCACAAAGCACATACCTTGATAAAGTTTTGAAGAAGTTCAAAGTGGACCAGTCAAAGAAAGGTTTCTTGCCTGTGTTACAAGGTGTGAAGTTGAGTCAATGCCTGACCATTGCAGAAGATAGAGAGAAAATGAAAGTCATTCCCTATGCCTTAGCCATAGGATCTATCATGTAGGCTATGTTGTGTACCAGACCGTGCCTTGCCATAAGTCTAGTAGGGAGGTACCAAAGTAATCCAGGAGTGGATCACTGTACAGCGGTCAAGAACATCCTAAAGTACCTGAAAAGGACCAAGGATATGTTTCTCGTTTATGGAGGTGACAAAGAACTCGCCGTAAATGGTTACGTCGATGCTAGCTTTAACACTGATCTGGATGACTCTAAGTCACAAACCGAATACATGTTTTTATTGAATGGTGGAGCTATCAGTTGGTGCACTTCCAAGCAGAGCGTCATGGCAGGATCTACGTGTGAAGCGGAGTACATAGTTGCTTCAGAAGCATCAAATGAAGGAGTCTGGATGAGGAGTTCATATTTGATCTAGGTGTAAAACCTAGTGCATCGGGTCCAATGAAAATCTTTTGTGACAACACTAGAGCAATTGCCTTGGCGAAGGAATCGAGGTTTCACAAGAGAACCAAACACATCAAGAGAAGCTTCAACTCCATCCGTGATCAAGTCAAGGAGGGAGACATAGAGATTTGCAAAATACATACGAATATGAATGTAGAAGACCCGTTGACTAAGCCTCTTCCACGAGAAAAACATGATTAGCACCAACACTCCATGGGTGTTAGAATCATAACAATTTAATCTAGATTATTGACTCTAGTTCAAGTGGGAGACTGAAGGAAATATGCCATAGTGGCAATAATAAAGTTGTTATTTTATACTTCCTTATTCATGATAAATTTTTATTATTCATGCTAGAATTGTATTAATCAGAAACCTTGATACATGTGTGAATACATAGAGAAACACTGTGTCCATAGTGAGCCTTGATGACCCACAAGTGTAGGGGATCTATCATAGTCCTTTCGATAAGTAAGAGTGTTGTCGTGGATTTAGCACGGCAGATGTCCTAGCAAAAGGACTTAGTCGTGAGTCCATCGCTACGAGTTAGCTTAAAGGGGTTAAAGCGGACGAAGGACACAGGGATTTTATACTAGTTCGGCCCCTTTCGATGAAGGTAAAAGCCTACGTCTAGTTTGGTGTGGTATTGCTTGGGCTTCGATGACCAGGGAGCGAATCCGATTTTCCTGTGTATCGAGCTGTTGTTTCTTGTCCTAAACCGTTGTCGGGTCATCCCTTTATATAAGAGGTGACACCCGGTCCGGTTTACAAAGTCCGAGGCCGGCTCATAATCATGTCCGCCTCGGTCTCTACTCTTTCTACCTTACATCCCAAGTTTACATAATATGACGGTTTACAAGTTATAGGCCCTATTGTATGGGCTCTAAGCCTTCTAGGCTATAACCTTGTATTCCATACTAAGCTGAGCTTCTGGTAATACAATCTTGTTAACCTAAACCGGACCCTCCTGGCCGGTTTAAACCTGGTAGTAATATCCCTGACATTAGGCCCCAGATTGATTTGAACCTGTTCATGTCAATCTCCAAAATCTTGTACAACTTTTCATTTCCGCAACTTCAGTATGCTTGGTAAACCGGCATGATGTCATCCCTCTGTGTCGCTTTGAACCGTCGTGAAATCATCCGCGCATTCAATGCATGCACCTACTTTTTACCTTTATTTATTAAAGCTCCGAAGATCAAGGCGACATCTCAATCCATATCTGATTTTTGGTCTCCTCGATTCCCGCGCCTGCTGTTTTATCTCTTCGGCCTATAAATAGGGCAGAGGGTCATCTCTTTACCCCCTCTGCTTCGTCTTCCTCTGGCCTCCAGCGCTCAAGCCCAGCCGTCGTCCTTCGAGCTCGTCGTCGTTACCAAGCCCGGCCGCTGCATCAACCTGAGCGCGTCCAGAAACTCGTCGCCATCCCTTTCTTCCTCGGGTACATTACTTCTTCTTCTCCACATATCTTAGCTCTATGGTTTCTCTGTAGCTTGCCCACGAACCCTTGTTCTTCGTAGTTCATCACCGTAGGCCGTTCTTTAGCTGTAGATGTGAAACTTTTAGGTCAACTCTCGTGCGCATGACTCCGCTCCACCTTTATAATCTTAGTTCCTCCAACACTGCTAGCTTAGATTGGATCTGTAGAAATCTTCGCTGTCTGGGACGGATATGACTTGAATTATCTTGATTTTTTCCCGTGCCGTAGATCCATATTTTACCACTGCTCATGTGAAAGTTGTTTCTCACACTTTAGATCTGCAACTTATTTGCTTATGTCACCGGTTCAATTGTAACATGCGCCTTATATGCCTGCACTGATGGTTTAGATTTAGACCTGCATCCTGTAATTGGCGGTTTAACTTTATCCTTCTATACTCATATACCGGTAGCTGTCTCATTCATACTTGCTTCGGATCAGTAGATACCTTTAGTCCCTTGCTTAAATCGTCAATTAGATCAATGATTTCATAGAACCTGTCGGTTCATTGTAGCGCACATCATAAACCGGATTTTGTATTGTATCTTTCAGCATTCCTTCTTTGAAAAAGATGTCTTCCACGGCGAAACAGTTTGTTGCCTGCAACTGGGTTCCGTCCCGGATTACCGAGGACGATTTAGTAAAGGCAGCCTCAATCGGCGTTCTGGGTCGAAGGAGGTTCTCCACTGGCGGGCCCCTGGGAAAGAGTGTCCTCCTAAGCCTAAGGAGGGAGAGACTATTGTCTTTTTCGATCATCTGGCCCGGGGCTTTAGCCCTCCCGGTTCAAAGTTCTTCCGCGACGTTTTAGTCGATTTTCAACTCCACCCACAAGATATAGGTCCCAATTCCATATCAAACATCTGCAACTTCCAAGTCTTTTGAGAAGCATATCTGCAAGAGGAGCCATCCGTAGAGCTGTTCCGGGATTTCTTCCATCTGAATCGCCGGACTGAATTCTCCGATGGGCCCCATACTGAACTTGGTGGTATAAGCATTCAAAAGAGGAAAGATGTCAGCTTTCCTCACGCCACTCTTCACAGCCACCCCAAGGAGTGGAATCAGACTTGGTTCTACTGCAAGGACACTTCACCAGAGGGAGAAAATCCACTGCCGGGTTACCGCCCTTATCGCCTGACAGCGGAGCACCCTTTCCCGCGGTGCCTGAGTGCTCAAGACCGGGCCCGATATGCCCTCCAACTTTCCAAACTCAGAGCTTTCGTAGCCAATGGTTTAATCGGGGTTGACTTTGTCCGGTGCTGGCTCTCTTGGAGCATTCTGCCGTTAAGCCGATGTCGTGGAATTAGCACGGCAGATGTCCGGTTTAGCGGACTTAGTTGAGGAACCATCGCACGAGTTAGCTTGAAGGGGTTAAAAGCACACAAAGGACACAAAGGGTTTATACTAGTTCGGCCCCTTCGAGGAAGGTAAAAGCCTACGTCTAGTTTGGTTTGGTATTGCTTGGGCGTCGATGAACAGGGAGCGAATTGCTTGCATGTGTCTCCACGGGTTGTTTCTTGTCCTTGAACCATCGACGGGTCGTCCCTTTATATAGAGGCGACGCCCGGTCCGGTTTACAGAGTCCCGAGGCCGGCTCATATTTGTGTCCGCCTCGGTCTCTGCTCTTTCTTCCTTGTCTCTCAAGTTACATGACCAGGCGGTTTACAAACCATAACTCTATACATGGGCCCTAAGCCTTCATGGGCCGTAACCTCTACTGGGTCTTACAATTACACAACTTTACTATCATAATCCGGTTTATACTAGCCGGTTTATACCTGCTAGTAATATCCCTGACATTAGGCCCCAGAATGATTTGAACTTGTTCAGATCAGTCTTCCCAGTCTTGTATAATCTTCTTTCTTGTATCTTCTCAATTTTGTAAACCGGCGATGATGTCATCCTTGGAAATCACTTAATTCGACCGTGACATCACTTCCGCATTTAACGCGCGCAGCTGTCTATTACTTTTTGTTTAAAGGCCATCCCGAGAATCGAGGCGACAGGGAATCTTTATCCAATCTCTCACTTCCTCAAATCTCGCGCTTGCCGTTTCGTCTCTCCCCCTTTATAAATACCGCCGCATCTCTTCTCCATCTCCTTCCTATCGTCTTCTTCCTCTGTCGCCCGAGCTCAAACTTCCGTCGTCGTCCATGAAGCTCGCCATCGCCAGCAAGTCCGGCCGCCGCATCAACCTGAACGCGACCAGACAACTCCGCCGCCGCTTCCTGCTGCCTCAGGTATTTCTTTCTCCCTTGCTGTAGATCTGTAGCCTTAGGGTTCTTCCTATGCCTCCGCCATTAGACCTAGAAAAAGCTTCATCTGTTCGTCCTAGACGCCATGTTCTTAGTGGTTTCAATCCTTTAGATTTGTCATCAAAACCCACTTCTGCTCTGCTGCCTTATGCTTAGATTTTTGGCATTAGTTTCAACCTTTAGATTCGCCCGCTCTGTATAAGACCCCTGTAGTTCTTTCTGTAATAAACCTGCATAAGTTTTCCTTTTTCCTTACCGCTCAGATCTGTTTTACCTTAGCTTTCCGTAGAAACTTGTTTCTTCATCCTTATAAATCTGTACTATATTCGCCTGTTTAGTCAGTCATATATTGCTTCTGTAATGCATCAATAATGAACGCGATGGTTTAGCTCCTCTCTTTTGTTATCATGAACCGGTAGTAGTGCGTTTCGTGCTTGCTGCCGGGTTAGCAATGTCATTAGTCCATTGTCTAAACCGTCGGTGTGACTTTGCATATGTGATCCAGTTTATATGTTTGTACTTGAATAATCCGGATTTTATACTTCGCCTTTTCAGCACTTTCTTTCTGCCACTATGTCTGCCAAACAGTTTGTTTCTTGCGACTGGGTCCCTTCCGTCATTACGGAAGAAGATTTAGTTAATGCACCTGCAATTGGCACTCTGGGCCCTCAATCAGTCCTAAAATGGCGAGCCCCAGGAAATGAATGTCCCCCTACTCCCAGAGAAGGGGAAGTTATTGTCTTCTTTGACCATATGGCCCGAGTTTTACTCCTCCCGGTTCTAAATTCTTCCGGGACGTGCTTGCCGCTTTTCAACTTCACCCTCAGGACATAGGTCCAAACTCCATTTCAAACATCTGCGATTTTCAAGTTTTCTCAGAGGTGTATCTGCAAGAGGAGCCATCAGTCGACTTGTTCCGGGATTTTTTCCATTTGAACCGGCGAACTGAGTTTACTGGCGGACCTCATCAAGAACTGGGCGGGGTCAGCATTCAGAAGAGAAGAGACGCAGTCTTTCCTCATGCCGCTCTCCATACACACACACCAAGGAATGGAACAAGTCTTGGTTTTACTGCCTCGACACATCACCTGAAGGAGAGAACCCACTGCCGGGTTATCGCGAACATCGTCTTCCTGAAGATCACCCTCTGCCGCAGCGTCTCAGTTCTTCAGAACGGCCCCGGTTCGCGTCTCAACTCGCCAAGCTGAAGGCCTTTATGGCCAACGGATTAATCGGAATTGATTTTATGCGTTGCTGGCTTACCTGGAGTATCCTCCCTCTGAGCCCACGCTCCAGTTTGATGTGCAAGTATTCCGGAAAGCCGGATGATCCTCAATGGTTTTCCAAAATAACGCTTTTTGAATCGGAAGTCATTGAATCTGCTAAGAAGATGCTCAACGTTTCTTTGGAAGAATGTAGCCAAACCGGACTGGCTCCATACTATAAGAAGAACAAGCTGCCTGCAGTAAGCCTTAATCCCTTCTATTCGCTTTTAATCCGTCCATTATCTTCTATTTATCTTTCTTCTTGTGTACACGCTGATGATCCTTTTTGGAAGAGGAAACCTCAGGATAAAGCAGGCAAACAGCCGCGCCGGAAAACTTACGTTATTAAGAAGAGAAAGGCGGCTGCTGGCTCCGGTTCACATGCTGAAGAAGATGATCCAGACTCTGAGGTATGATTTAATCCGGCTATGATTTGTTCACTTTCATCTAGACGTGTTAACGGTGTCTCTTCACGGGATTTGGCTGAAGGAGATAAAGCGGCAGAAACTGAGGTAACTATTCTTTCTTCAGACTCAGAACCGCCTCCACCAAAAATTCGTCGGGTAGTCTGGAAATATCAATTTTCTCATCCTTATGCTCAACTGGACCCCAATTTTCTTTTGAAGAAACAGCAACATGAAGCTCGCCGGGCTACACGCCATAGTGGCCTTGTAGTTGAGTCTTCCGGAATATCCCTTACTCCGGCTCGGAGGCGCCGCTCTGAGGTTATATTCTCTCCAACTCTTCTTCATCCCAAGGCCGGGCTTATACGCAAACCACTTAAACCGTCTGACCCTAATTATCAGGAGACTCCTTTATCTTCTTCTGGCGAATCCACTGCCACACAAGTCCCAGCCCTGAAAACTGTCCCAGGGTAAGTCCTTCATCTTATCCGGTTTTATGATTGCATTTGCTTCTGTGACTCTGATTTATTTTCTAATTCCTTTCAGCAAGCCTAAGCCTAGCAAAAAGGCAAAGGCTAGCAAAACGGCTACTGAGACTGCCACTGATGATCCGGTGGTTGATCCGGATACCACCGTCCCTCCGGAAGGTGAGCCCACAATTCAGCTTGAAGATCCTGCTCCCATGGATCACACCTATGCCACCGCTCCTGAGAATCCCAACCCTGAAAACGTCCATGAACCGGCGAGTCCTGCCCGGGCCAACCCTCCTCGGACTAGCCCGATTCACACTGCTACTCCACCACCGGCAGCTGCTCCTTCTCCGGATGTTCAAGTAACCGGTACAGCTTACACCGCTCCTGCTGAACCCACTGTTTTAGCTAAGCATACAGCTAAAGCGGAGAAACTCCATCAAGAAAAGGGCAAATGGAGCACAGAGTTGTCTAGTTTCGCCGAGCTGAGTGCCCAGGAGCTCTATTCCGGGTATTTGAACCGGCTTCATACTGGTCGGGATTATGAAGCAGGCTTAATCAGCATGATGAAGGAAAAATACGAGGTATCTCCCTTGTCTTTTCCTTTGTTGTATTTCTGTCTATATCATGGTAGCCCCCAAGTTCCGGTTTAGCTGTGTTTAAAAGGTGAACCGGAACTTCCAACTGTGAGCAAATGGTCTTACATTAGCCCCCAAGTGCCAAGGGCATAACTCGGTTTATGTGCTTGGGACTTGTCTGAATCTTTCCTTTGATTTTTCAACTATCCATTAGCCCCCAAGTGTCAAGTAGACAACTTGTTTGTGTGCTTGAGACTTTTTTGGAATTGCTACTGTTTGATGCTTCAACTGCCCATTAGCCCCCAAGTGTCAAGTGGATAACTTGGTTATGTGCTTGAGACTTGTCTGAATTTTGCCCTTATTCCACTTGATTTTCCTTGCAGGCTGATTTGAACCGGAGGGCCGAAGAAATCACTGAACTCCGGAACAGACTTGCTGAAACTGAATCTGCTGCTGCTAAGGCCAAAAAAGACTTGGCGCTGAGCTTAACTACTGCTGAACAGCTGAAGAAATATTTTGAAGAGGAGCGGACAGCCTTTGAAGTGCAAAAGAAGTCGCTGGAGAAAAGAGCAAAAGATGCTGAAGAAGCTCTTAATCCGGTGACAGAAGAATTGTCTGGTTTAAAACGGCAAATCGAACTGATGACTTCTGTCGTCTTCGGTAAGTACTAAATCTGTACACATGCTTTCATCCTTGCAATCTGTATTTTGGTCCGGTTTAACTGTAATGATCTTATGTAGGGAGCCGCGTTACCCATCTTGGGGATGATTTACGGAAGAAACTCAAGGCGTCTTATACTCTGGTCGAGTAGCTGTATTCCGGCGCTCAAAGGATCATAAGCGCAATGTCTTTCAAGAAACCGGCCCCCACCACTATTCAAGGCACACTAGAGAAACTTTCTGTCTTGCCAGCACGCTTGGAGGAAGTGAAGAAGTCTGCTGCCCGAGCCGGTTCTCTCATAGCGCTCACCAGAGCCAAGGCGTGGGTTCCAGATTTTGATCCGGAAGAAGCCTTGAACGGGTATCCCAGCACTAAAGAAGACGGATCAGCTTTCACTGCCAAAGACCTGCACACTTTGACTAAGGAGATGTGTCCTCTCGCTAGCAAGCTTGCTGCCGAATCAGACTTGACCAGGTATCATCCGGGGTATGATTTACAGAACGAGCGGGTGGATCGGCCGGTTTATGATACCGTAAATCTAATCCCACCAGTGCGCCCCCATACTTTCGCCCCAGATGTTGATCCGTCTGAACTTATTACGGAAGAGATGTACTTTCGCGCTTTAACGAAAATCGATTGGTGCGTCCCTGACTTTCAGCCGCTTCAAGAAGAGGAAGAAGCTCGGAACAAGTTGATCCCCAGCCGTTGCAGCAGGAGGAAGCGTAGGCCATATAGTTTATCTTTGTAGTTGCAGTCTCATTTTGCTGGAAAGACTTTAATCCGTTCAGGCTTGCTATGCCTTGTAATAGGATAGCGTAAAACATTGTTCGTCTTGATCCGGATGTCCCAACTTCTTGCTTTGACGTTTGCCAATTTGAATTTTGTCTGATATGGTTTATCTTGCATACTATATGTTTCTGCATAGATAACACTTAAAAGATGTCCTAGCGGTTCACCGCTGGACCGATTAAATTGCTCACACGATATATCAAACAAGTGTTTGTTTATACCAGAAATAACTTCATACCCGCGATTAAGCATGCTTCCTACTCTTAATCCGGCGAATTGTGCAGTTTTCTGAGGGAGCCTTTGTGATAGACCCAATAATAACTCCGGGCTTATAGAAGCTACCGGTTTAGATCATGCTGGAACTCTGCCCAGACTTTTGAAAATACGTGGTCAACTCTGGAGTTGCCCCACTCCGGATCAAAGAACCATAAAACACAAATACAAGAAATACAAGTTTTGCAAATAAAACCATGTAGTCGAGGCTTTTTGCGAGCTGCCAGGCTCCAAATCAAAACTTCTGATTCGAATACGATCAGTAAAACGGACCATAGGGGCTAAGCTAGGATTCGGATACGATCCTGCCCCCTACTGGCCTTGAAAATTTAGCCAAGCAATGGATTCGAATACGATCCATTGACCTCATGGTTCGAATACGACCATACAAACCGGACCATAGGGTCGAAGCTAGGATTCGGATACGATCCTGCCCCCTACTGGCCTTAG
>LR738710.1:440521461-440943446 GCA_902687465.1 Secale cereale | reverse complement strand
GTTCGAATACGACCTATGTTTGAACAGGAAGCCCTTCGGCGAGTTTGGCTATGTTCTCTTTGGTTCGAATACGACCTATGTTTGAACAGGAAGCCCTTCGGTGAGTTTGGCTATGTTCTCTTTGGTTTGAATACGACCTATGTTTGAACAGGAAGCCCTTCGGTGAGTTTGGCTATGTTCTTTGGTTCGAATACGACCTGTGTTTGAACAGGAAGCCCTTTAGTGATCACAGCTCCAAGGTACATATACGGCAATTGTCCTGCACAATCAGATAGACTGATCAAAGTATTTATTTTCTTTTTAAAATATATAATAAGAAACGTAAGCTGTAGATGGTTATCACCATAAGACACTTATATTGGAAAAAAGGCCGATCCCCCGGTTTACCGAGGGTGCCGGTTTATTCATTAATCATAATATATACATAGGATACAGCAGAGCTCATGGCTCAGGTATAGTAGGGCCGCAAGAGGGCGATGTTCCACGGCCTCTTTGACTCCTTGTGTTCTCGAACGTCCACCAGGTAATATGAACCGATGTGCAGATTCTTGCTGACCACAAAGGGCCCTTCCCAAGGCGGGGATAGCTTGTGCATATCTGTTTGATCTTGAATGAGCCGAAGTACCAAATCTCCCTCCTGGAACGTCCTGGTCTTGATCCAGCGGCTGTGATATCTGCGCAGATCATGTTGATAGATTGCAGACCGTGTTGCTGCTATGTCACGTTCTTCATCTAGCCGGTCCAAACTGTCCTGTCTTGCCTGCTCATTGGCCGCTTCAACATAAGCCGTCACCCGTGGCGAATCATGACGGATATCACTTGGAAGGACCGCTTCAGCGCCATACACCATAAAGAAAGGTGTATAACCTATAGACCGGTTCGGCGTAGTATTGATGCTCCAGAGGACAGAAGGTAACTCCTCAACCCAGCACCCTGGTGTTCTTTGCAGGGGAGTCATAAGCCGGGGCTTGATACCTCGCAAAATCTCCTGATTTGCTCTTTCAGCTTGGCCATTGGATTGAGGATGAGCTACAGAAGATACGTCTAGTCGAATATGCTCGCGTTGACAAAATTCTTCCATCTCTCCCTTAGATAAATTGGTGCCATTGTCTGTGATGATGCTGTGTGGAAAGCCAAACCGGAAAATTACCTTTTTGATGAATTTAACCGCCGTTGCCGCATCACACTTGCTCACAGGCTCTGCCTCAATCCATTTTATAAACTTATCCACAGCCACCAGCAGATGAGTTTTTTGATCTAGGGATCGTTTAAAGGGCCCAACCATATCAAGCCCCCAAGTCGCAAACGGCCAAGTTATCGGTATCATCCGGAGCTCCTGTGCCGGAACAAGAGCACGCCGTGAAAATTTCTGGCAAGCATCGCACTTCTGGACTAGATCCGCTGCATCGGCATGGGCTGTCAGCCAGTAGAACCCATGTCGAAAAACTTTAGCCACCAAGGATTTTGAACCGTCATGATGACCACAATCCCCTTCATGGATCTCACGAAGAATATCACAACCCTCTTTAGATGACACACACCGCTGAAACGTTTCAGAAACACTACGATGGTGAAGTTCTCCGTTTGCAATCGTCATGGATTTAGAGCGCCGGATTATCTGCCTCGCTTCGATCTCATCGTCCGGCAGCTCTCCCCGGCTTAGATACGCCAAATAGGGCAGCGTCCAATCCGGAATGACATGAAGTGCTGCAACTAGCTGCGCCTCCGGATCAGGAACAGCCAGGTCTTCCTCCGATGGTACTTGAACTGATGGACTGTGCAGCTCATCCAAAAAGGTATTCCGTGGTACCGGTTTACGTTGAGAACCCAGCCGGCTCAGAGCATCGGTCGCTTCATTCCTTCGCCGGTCTATGTGATCCACTTGATACCCCTTAAAATATCCTGCGACTGCCTCCACTTCTCGTCTGTAAGCTGCCATGAGAGGGTCTCTTGAATCCCACTTGCCGGATACTTGTTGTGCCACTAAATCTGAATCGCCAAAACACTTGACCCGGCTCAAGTTCAACTCCTTGGCCATCCGTAAGCCATGAAGTAATGCTTCATACTCTGCTGCATTATTGGTGCAAGGAAACAGTAAACGGAGGACATAACAAAACTTGTCTCCTCGCGGGGAAGTTAAAACAACTCCAGCCCCCGAGCCTTCTAATTGCCTTGAACCGTCAAAGTGAATCGTCCAGTATGTAAGATCCGGCTTCTCCTCTGGTGTTTGCAGTTCTGTCCAATCATTGATGAAATTCACCAATGCTTGGGATTTGATAGCGGTGCGTGGCACATATTTCAATCCGTGCGGGCTAAGTTCAATAGCCCACTTTGCTACTCTGCCAGTAGCTTCCCTGTTCTGGATTATATCTCCCAACGGTGCTGAACTAACAACAGTTATTGGGTGGCCTTGGAAATAATGTTTCAACTTCCGGTTTGCCATGAACACACCATATACGAGCTTCTGCCAATGCGGGTACCTTTGCTTGGATTCAATGAGAACTTCACTGACATAATAGACTGGACGTTGAACCGGGTATTCCTTCCCTGCCTCCTTGCGCTCAACCACGATTGCCACACTGACTGCCCGTGCATTGGCGGCGACGTATAACAATAACGGCTCCTTATCAACAGGAGCCGCAAGGACCGGTGGCGCTGCCAACTGCCGCTTCAAATCCTCAAACGCAGCGTTTGCCTCATCACTCCATATAAACCGATCTGTCTTTTTCAACATCTGATAAAGCGGGATTGCCTTCTCTCCCAGACGGCTGATGAACCGGCTTAACGCTGTGATCCGGCCAGCGATCCGCTGAACATCATTGATGCAAGCCGGTTTAGTCAGAGATGTGATTGCCTTGATCTTCTCCGGATTGGCTTCTATTCCTCTGTTTGATACCAAGAATCCAAGGAGATTACCCGCTGGAACACCGAAAGCACACTTCTCCGGATTAAGCATCATTTTATAGGCCCGAAGATTGTCAAAGGTCTCCTTGAGGTCCTCTATCAGCGTCTCCTCCTTCCTTGACTTCACCACAATATCATCCACATAAGCATGAACATTCCTCCCTATCTGCCCCTTAAGACAATTCTGTACACAACGTTGGTAGGTTGCCTGGGCACTCTTGAGCCCAAAGGGCATAGATACATAGCAAAAAGCACCAAAAGGGGTTATGAAGGACGTCTTCTCCTGATCCTTAACTGCCATCTTGATCTGGTGATACCCTGAGTATGCATCCAAAAAACTTAGCCGCTCACATCCTGCTGTGGCATCAATGATCTGATCAATACGAGGAAGAGCAAAAGGATCAGTTGGACAAGCTTTGTTTAGATCTATGTAATCTACACACATTCTCCACTTTCCATTCTTCTTTAACACCAACACCGGATTAGCCAACCACTCCGGGTGAAAAACTTCAACTATGAACCCTGCGGCCAAAAGCCTGGCCACTTCTTCTCCTATAGCCTTGCGCCTTTCTTCATTGAAGCGGCGCAGATACTGTTTGACCGGTTTAAATTTCGGATCAATGTTAAGACTGTGCTCAGCGAGTTCCCTCGGTATACCTGGCATGTCAGAAGGTTTCCATGCAAAGATATCCCGGTTCTCACGGATGAACTCGATGAGCGCGCTTTCCTATTTAGGATCAAGGTTAGCAATTATAGTGAACTGCTTGGATGAATCGCCTGGCACAAAGTCAACTTGCTTGGTCTCCTCTGCCGATTTAAACTTCAACGCCGGATCATGCTCTGTAGTTGGTTTTTTCAACGGGGACATATCTACCGGATCAACATTGTCTTTATAAAACTTCAATTCTTCCGTAGCACATACTGCCTCCGCATAAGCGGCGTCTCCTTCTTCGCACTCCAATGCAATCTTGCGACTCCCATGAACCGTGATGGTTCCTTTGTGACCCGGCATTTTAAGCTGAAGATAAACATAACACGGTCTAGCCATGAACTTGGCATAAACCGGTCGTCCAAACAAAGCATGATACGGGCTCCGGATTTTTACTACTTCAAAAGTTATCATCTCTGACCTGGAGTCCTGTTCATCCCCAAAGGTAACTTCTAGGTTAATTTTCCCAACGGGGTAAGCTGATTTACCTGGTACCACTCCATGAAACACCGTGTTTGATTGCCTTAGCTTCTTATCCGTCAGCCCCATGCGACGGAAAGTCTCATAATATAAGATATTGATGCTACTGCCGCCGTCCATGAGAACTTTGGTAAATTTGTAGCCACCAACCTGTGGTGCCACCACTAAAGCCAATTGGCCTGGATTATCAACTCGCAGCGGATGATCCTCTCGACTCCACACGATAGGTTGCTCCGACCAGCGCAGGAACTGTGGTGTTGCCGGTTCAACCGCATGGACCGCCCGTTTTAAGATTTTCTGATCCCGTTTGCACAAACTAGTCGTGAACACATGATACTGCCCACTACTGAGCTCCTTCGGATTACTCTGATATCCGTATTGCTGCAGCTGCTGACGCTGTTGATTACCCTGGTTGTTGTGATTACCCTGGCCCTGCTGTTGGTTGTTTGGGTTATGATAACCACCCTAACCATGTTGCTGATTGCCTTGGTTATTGTAACTGCCCTGACCATACTGATTATTGCCTTGGTTATTATAACCACTGTTGTTGCCACGATATCCTGATCCGGAGCCGTTCCCCTGGTGACCCAGACCGTAAAATCCGGGGTCTGATCCGCCGCCTGGTGGCCTGTTGTTAGATCTGAACCGGCTCATGGCTTCCATCATGGCCTTGCATTCTCCTATAGTGTGCTTAGCTGGACGTTCCTTTGATCCGTGTTTCGGGCAAGGCTCATTTAACTCTTGCTCCCAGCTAGCGGGCCCTCCGCCGGTTTGTAGAGGTGGCTTACCCTTATTGCGCTGAAAGCCCCCTTGAACCTGGGTATTGGCCACGAAATCAGAGCCACCCTCCGCTTTCCGCTTGCCTAAGAAGCTTGTTCCGACCGGATTAGCCTGTGCCGGTTTACCGGGCTTATTAGCTTTTCCTATCTTATCTCCATTAGCTTCTGGATACTTAGTGTTGTCAGAGTCCCCTTACTGCACCAGAGCGCTCATGAGAGTTCCCATGTCATTACAATCCCGTTTGAGCCATCCTAGTTTTAACTTTAGAGACTCAAACCGGCAATTGTTTTCCAGTGTTACTATTGCCGTACTGGGATTGATACTGTTCGAAGAGTGCAAGATTTTTGATACTCGCCGCACCCATGCACTTGTAGGCTCCTGGTCTCCTTGTATACAGGCCGCCAGATCCACCACTGACATTGGCTGCTTGCACGTGTCCTTGAAATTTTTGATGAACTGGCGACGTAACTCCCCCCATGATCCGGTGGAATTAGGCGACAAACCCTTTAGCCAGGTCCGGGTTGTACCCTCCAGCATCATGGTAAAGTACTTTGCGCAATCCGCTTCATCCACGTTCAGCATCTCCATGGCCATCTCGTAACTCTCAACCCAAGCTTCCGGAGCCAAATCTGCTGTGTAATTAGGCACCTTACGTGGACCCTTAAAATCCTTGGGCAACTTCACGCTCCGTAAAGCGGGAATAAGACACTGCACCCCGAAGGAACTCGTCGTGACTCCTATTTCTGCTGTGGTTGTGTGAACCGGCGTCGTTTGGCGGACCTTCTCGCGAGCCGCAGATCTAACCCGGTCTTGTGCCCCCTGAGCTTGTGCCTCTGCGCCCGCCGGATTATCTTGCCTGTGACGGTGTCGCCTCCATTCACTACTAGACACCTCTGGTTCCTCCCAATGCCTAGTGTAGCTCCGGCTGTGGCGGGGTGTTGAATGAAGCCTCTCCCTACTATAAGAATACGCTTGCTATTGTGTTAATGCCGTGTTAAGCAGATCCTTAACCCTGCGTGCCTCCATTGCCACGGGGGATGTCCCCTCAATGGGTAAAGCGGCCAGGCGTGAAGCAGCAACAACAATGTTATCTAAAGGGTTTGAATAATGACCCGGAGGAGTGGGGAGGTGATGTGTGGACGTAACCCGGCGATCTTGCTCCGCAGTGGGCTGTCGAACCGGTTCCCCCCTCACTGGAGCCGTCCTCCGGTTTACCTCCGGATCATTGCTAGTTCCTGCTCCTGGCGTCCCAAAGAGATTCATCGCCTCATAGACCGGCGGTATACGAGACTGGTGCCTTCTATCCCTCACTACCTGTATAGAGGCCTGATCCATACTTAACTGCAAAGCCTGGGACTCCAGCTCTGCCTGTCTTGTTGCCATCATAGCTTTCTCTGCCTTCAGATCCTCTCTTGCTTGCTCGATCCGGCCCCTCAGCTGCTGGATTTCTGCATCATGATGCGCCTTGTCTGCGGGGGCCACCACTGCTACTACCCGTGCTGTCAACTCCTCTACCAAGGTTGATAGAGTGTCAGCGGCCGAGGGAGCTTGCCCGCTTCCCCCTGCTCCGGCTGTGAACGCTCCGGTCACCGTGGGCTGCGGCGTATGCTGTGATCCGGCCATAAACACAGCCACCCGGTTTGGCAGGTCAAAGGGGTCCAGAATACTTTCTCTGTCGGACACACCCTCAGACCAGCCGTCCCCCAACAGATGCAGGGATTCAGTCTCTCCGGATGAAGATCCATCATCGAAATAGACAACTGTCTCGCCACCGGAATCCGATCCGTCCTCGGCTTGGACCCCTTGAATTGCTCCGACGAAAACATGCTTCATGGCTGGTTGAATCCGGGCCGATCTCGCACGCTGATCCGGCTCGACGATCTTGGGGAAGACGTCCGGCCCAGGTCCCGGTTCACCAATTTTGCCGATGAAGACGTGGATGCCACCGAAGGGAACCCGGTACCCGTATTCGATTGAATTGGCCTCCGGGCCCCAGCCCGCATCGTCGATGTAAATCCGGTCGCGGCGACTCTTGGTCATCCGGCCGACCGCGTAGCCCCTGAGCCCTTCAAAGCTGCCCTTCAAGAACTTGAAACCATCGTGCGGAGGCCCCAAGGTGGGCGCCAACTGTCGTGGAATTAGCACGGCAGATGTCCGGTTTAGCGGACTTAGTTGAGGAACCATCGCACGGGTTAGCTTGAAGGGGTTAGAAGCACACAAAGGACACAAAGGGTTTATACTAGTTCGGCCCCTTCGAGGAAGGTAAAAGCCTACATCTAGTTTGGTTTGGTATTGCTTGGGCGTCGATGAACAGGGAGTGGATTGCTTGCCTGTGTCTCCAAGGGTTGTTTCTTGTCCTTGAACCGTCGCCGGGTCGTCCCTTTATATAGAGGCGACTCCCGGTCCGGTTTACAGAGTCCCGAGGCCGGCTCATATTTGTGTCCGCCTCGGTCTCTGCTCTTTCTTCCTTGTCTCTCAAGTTACATGACCAGGCGGTTTACAAACCATAACTCTATACATGGGCCCTAAGCCTTCGTGGGCCGTAACCTCTACTGGGTCTTACAATTACACAACTTTACTATCATAATCCGGTTTATACTATCCGGTTTATACTAGCCGGTTTATACCTGCTAGTAATATCCCTGACAGCCGGCGATCCGGCTTGATGTGCGAATATACCGGTAATCCGAAGGACCCTCAGCGTCACACAGACATAGTGCTTCCCGACAATGAAGTTACTGAGTCTGCTAAGAAGATGTTGAATATCCCCCTGGAGGAGTGCAGCAGGACCGGTTTAGCACCTTTTTGTGTGAACAACAAACCGCCGTCAGTAAGATTCTTCTATCCCTTTCTTTTTGCTTTAATCCGTCCATATTGCTTGCCTTCAACACGTTTTTACTCCTTTATACAGGCCAATGACCCCTTCTGAAAGAGGAAGGCTCAAGATAAACCGGCGAAGCCAACTCGCAAGAAGAGCTTGGCCGTAAAGAAACATAAAAAGAAACCTGCTGCCGCTTCCGGTTCAAACCCCGAAGAAGATGATCCGGCTTCTGAGGTACTCCTTGGTTCTTTACACCTTGTAACTTTCATTTGTCCGTATTTATATTAACAATGTCATTTACCAGGATCTGGCGGAAGGGAGTAAAGCGGATGAAATCGAGGTAATCTCTCTTTCCTCTGATTCAGAACCGTTGCCACCCAAAATTCGTCAGGTAGCGCGGAAGTATCCATTTTCTCACCCTTATGCTCAATTGGATCCCAATTTTCTTTTGAAGAAGCAGCAGCACGAGGCTCGTTGGACCACACGCCATAGTGGCCACGTGGTTGAATCTTCCGGATTACCCCACACGCCGGCTCGAAGACGCCGCTCGGAGGTTTTGCTTACTCCAACCACTCTTCATCCAAAAGCAGGTCTTATTCGCAAACCTCTTAAACCGTCTGATCCAAACTATCAGGAAACTCCTCTGTCTTCTTCCGGCGAGTCAACTGCCACTCAAGTCCCGGTACTTAAGACCGTTCCTGGGTAAGTCATCTTTCATTACGTCCGGTTTATCTTTCCCTTTTGTCTTGTGATTTTTATTATTCCTTTAATCTTTCTAGCATGCCCAAGCCTAGCAAGAAGGCGAAATTAAATAAACTGGCAGCCGGAAACACTTCTGAACCGGCAGAGGATGCTGAAGCTACCAATCCTCTGGAAGAGAACGCTGAGGTTCCACTCAATGATCCTTCCCCAATGGACCAAGAAGATCTTGCTGCTCCGGGGGGGCGACACCATGGAGAACGCTGCTGAACTGGCCAGCCATGTCCAGGTTAGTCCTTCTCGGGCTAGCCCGGCTCCTATTAGTCCGATGCGCACCGATGATCCCCCCAGGCCAACTGCTGCCTCAACAGAAGATGTTGAGATAACTGGGATAGGTTTTTTTGCTCCCGCGGAACCTGTTATCTTGGCCAAACATACTGCCAAGGAGGAGCTTCTCCAGAAAGACAAGGGCAAGTGGAGCACTGACTTGTCGAGTTATTCCCAGCTTAGTGCCCAGGAACTCCACTCTGGGTATCTAAACCGGCTCTTCACCAGCCGCGACCATGAGGCCGGTTTAGTAAACATGATGAAAGAGAAATATGAGGTAACTTCTTTCCCTTTGCCTTTCATTTCTGCTTGTATTTTGTAATTGCACCATTAGGCCATAGTAGCCCCCAAGTGTCGGTTTAGCCTTTAGGATGAACCGGGACTTTGATAGATTAACTGGAATAGCTTGATTTGCCTGTATATCCCGCAAGCGCCGGTTTACTCCATTGCGGGTGAATCGGGACTTCTTCCATGTTTGAGAATGACCTTACATTAGCCCCCGAGTGCCAAGGATATAACTTTGTTATGTGTTTGGGACTTATTTGAAAAAGTTGCTTTCTTTCACTTAAATTGTACATTAGCCCCCAAGTGTCGAGTGCATAACTTGCTATGTGCTTGAGACTTTTGATTGAAATGTTCTTCTAACATTTTTTGTTTTCTGCAGGCTGACTTGAACCGGAGGGCTTCGGAGACAACTGAGCTCCGGAATAACCTGGCCTTTCAAGAGACTGCTTCAACTAAAGCCAAGGAGGAGCTTTCCCTTGCTTTAGCGAGTATGGAGAAGCTCAAAAAAGATTTTGAAGCGGAGCGGTCCACTTGGGAGGTACAGAGGGCTGCTTTAGAGAAAAGAGCCAAGGATGTGGAGGCTGCTTTTAACCCGGTGACGGAGGAGTTATCCGGGTTAAAGCAGCATATAGATGATATGACATCTACCCTCTTTGGTGAGTACTTGTTTTCATATGCCTTACCTATGCAATCTTATACTGCTCCGGCTTAACTCATCACTTGTACACAGGGAGGCGCATGACTCATCTTGGGGATGATGTACGGAGGAAACTGAAAGCTGCTTATACCTTGGTGGAACAACTCTACTCCGGTGCTCACAGGACCATCAGTGCCATGTCGCACAATAAACCGGCGCCGACCACTATCCAAGGTACTCTGGAGAAGTTATCCATCTTGCCTAACCGACTCGTTGAAGTGAAGAAATCTTCTGCAAGAGCTGGCTCTCTTATGGCGTTATCCCGGGCCAAGGCATGGGTTCCTGATTTTGATCCGGCGGAGGCCATGAATGGTTATCCCAGCATGAAAGAAGACGGGTCAGCCTTCTCTGCTGAAGACCTTTGTGCTTTAACCAAAGATATGCGTCCTCTTGCCAGTAAGCTTGCTGATGAAGCAGACTTAACAAGATATCTTCCGGGTTACGATTTAGAGAATGCGCGGGTGGAGCAGCCGATCTATTACACCGAAAATCTGATTCCACCCGTTCGTAAGCATACTTTTGCTCCTGATATTGAACCGTCAGAACTCATAAACGATGAAGTATATTTCAGCGCCCTTGCCAAGATTGACTGGAGCACTCCTGATTTCCAGCAGCTGCCAGAAGCCGACGAAGACCCGGAGCAAGCTGACCCTCAGCCTTCACAGCGAGCTGAGGAAGAATCCTAAACCGGCTCCGGTTTAATCTTTATGTGCTGAATACTTTGCAAGAAACTGATATTCTTTTGGGCCTGCAAGTGCCTTGTAATAGAATAGTTGAGATACTGTCTGTGTCCCACTGTTATCCTTCATGGCATTATTTTGATTGGCAATTCCTAAATTTTCTCCTGCTTGCACTGCGTCAACAGTTTATGTTTACCTGTATCTGCATAAACAATGCTAAGAATGTCCTGGCGGTTTATCACCGGACAGGTTATACTGCCCAACCACATGATCTAAGTTAAGAACTTGAACTGTGTGTATGATATAATCATATTTCATACCTGTGATTAAGTGTATCTGCAAACCTTAATCCGGCACGAGTAATCCAAGACATGAGTAGTGATGACTCCCTTGGCTCTCTATCGGCTTTTTATGAAGCCAACCCGGGTTACACTGAACGCCGGTTTAACAATAGTGCTGGTGTTCATGACCCAGACTATAGCTCTGTAGATACAGATGTAGCGACAACTTCGTAGTTGTCCGGTCTTGAATCAATGGACCTGGTTGAAAAACTAATGACCTTGATGATGAAGATTTGAGAGAACATAAAAAATGAAAATAAAGTTTTTTGGGCAAATAAGACCATGTAGTCGAGGCTTTTTGCGAGCTGCCAGGCTCCAAATTCGAGGCTTTTTGTGAGTTGCCAAGCTAGTGTCATTAACCATTTTAGCAAAGCTTGTTAAGATGATCCGCAATCTTTAACCAAATCATCAATGTCAACAGCTACCCAATGGTCAAAATCTCATAAAGATTTTGGCTTGGGTAATCACTTGATGATCGTTAATTTAACGTGACCAAGTTCAGGGTCCCGAAGGAGTGACTTGTGATACGTTCGACGGGTCATACCAGGTTTACCTGGACGGCGCGATTTACTTGATGCAGGCAGGTTAATCCGGGGTTTTAGGTGTATACACCGGGCTTCCAAGCCATGTTCACTACAAGGGTATTCAACTCGCTGAGAGCCCCCAGGTAGTGTGTGAGCATTGCTCGTTGAGGCATATGTTTGAGTTGTGCCAGGCATCAAACCCTCTTTTACCCCTCATCATCATGTGGAAATTACCGAAGCAACTAGACCAGTGCTCTTATGATGGGCTTCATATCGCCGCCGGCTCAAGAGGCCATGGGAAACTTCCTTGCCCGCGGAAGCCCTCATGTGATTCTTGTTTGTATAGAAAAGATGGCTGATTCCTTAATTTATCAAGGGCGCCGGTTTAAGAGGCCATGGAAAGTTTCCTTGGAAGCCCCCATGTGATACTCTTTTGTTTATAGAAGACGGTTGATTCCTTGATTTTATCAAGGGCGCCGGTTTAAGAGGCCATGGAAAGCTTCCTTGGAAGCCCCCATGTGATACTCTTTTTTGAAAAAAGATGGCTGATTCCTCGGTTTACCGGGGGCGCCGGTTTATTTTATTAATCATAATATATACATTGTACATAAAGCGGAGCCAATGGCTCAAGTATAGTAAGGTCGAAGAAGAGCGATGTTCCACGGCCGCTTGGTCTCCTCCTCTGCCGTACGTGAGTCCTTATGTTCTCGAACGTCGACGAGGTAGTATGATCCGTTGTGCAGGTTCTTGCTGACCACAAAGGGTCCTTCCCAAGGTGGGGATGACTTGTGCATATCTGTCTGGTCCTGGATGAGCCGGAGCACCAGATCTCCTTCCTGAAACGTCCTGGTCTTAACCCGGCGGCTGTGGTACCGGCGCAGGTCTTGTTGATAAATCGCTGATCGTGCTGCTGTCGTGTCCCGTTCCTCGTCCAGCCGGTCCAAACCGTCTTGTATTGCTTGTTCATTATCCGCTTCAACATAAGCCGCCACCCGCGGCGCGTCGTGCCGGATATCCCTAGGAAGGACCGCTTCTGCTCCATATACCATGAAGAAAGGCGTGTACCTTGTGGATCTGTTAGGTGTAGTGTTGATGCTCCATAAGACAGAAGGCAATTCCTCCATCCAACAACCCGGTGTTCTCTGTAAAGGAACCATAAGCCGGGGTTTGATGCCTCTCAAGATCTCTTGATTGGCTCTTTCAGCTTGGCCATTAGATTGAGGGTGAGCTACTGATGAAACATCAAGGCGAATATGCTCTCGTTGACAGAACTCCTCCATATCCCCCTTGGATAAATTGATGCCATTATCAGTTATAATGCTGTGTGGAAAGCCAAACCGGAAAATCACCTTTTTGATGCACTGAACCGTTGTTGCTGCATCACACTTACTGACAGGCTCCGCTTCAACCCATTTTGTAAACTTGTCCACTGCTACCAACAGGTGGGTTTTCTTGTCTTGGGATCTCTTGAAGGGTTCGACCATATCCAGCCCCCAGGTTGCAAACGGCCAAGTAATTGGAATCATCCTCAGCTCTTGCGACGGTATATAAGCACGCCGTGAGAATTTCTGGCAAGCATCACATTTTCTGACTAAGTCCTCTGCGTCGGCGTGAGCCGTCAACCAGTAGAACCCATGACGAAAAGCTTTAGCTACCAAAGATTTTGAACCGGCGTGATGACCACAATCCCCTTCATGAACCTCTCGAAGAATATCACAGCCTACTTCTGATGATACACACCGCTGAAACGCTCCAGAAACGCTGCGGTGATGAAGTTCTCCATTGACAATAGTCATAGATTTAGACCGCCGGATTATCTGCCGGGCCTCGACTTCGTCCTCTGGCAACTCACCTCGGTTCAGGTATGCCAAGTAAGGGAGTGTCCAATCCGGAATGACGTGAAGTGTTGCAACCCATTGTGCTTTCGGATCAGGAACAGCCAAATCCTCCTCTGAAAGTACCTGCACCGACGGATTATGCAATTCATCCAAAAAGGTATTAGGTGGAACCAGTTTACGCTGGGAACCCAGCCGGCTTAACGCATCAACCGCTTCATTCTTTCGCCGGTCTATGTGATCCACCTGATATCCTTTGAAATATCCAGCAACAACGTCTACTTCTCGTCGATATGCTGCCATGAGCGGATCCTTGGAGTCCCACTTGCCAGATACTTGTTGTGCCACCAGATCTGAATCACCAAAACACTTAACCCAGCTCAAGTTCATTTCCTTGGCTATCCGCAGACCGTGGAGGAGAGCTTCATACTCAGCAGCATTGTTAGTGCAAGGGAACATTAAACGGAGGACATAACAGAACTTATCACCTCGTGGGGAAGTTAACACGACTCCAGCCCCCGAGCCCTCCAACTGCCTTGAACCGTCAAAGTGAATGGTCCAGTATGTATGATCCGGCTTCTCCTCAGGTGCCTGCAACTCTGTCCAATCATTGATAAAATCCACCAGTGCTTGGGACTTTATAGCAGTACGGGGTACATACTTTAATCCGTGCGGGCTAAGCTCAATGGCCCACTTTGTAACCCTACCGGTGGCTTCTCTGTTCTGGATTATATCCCCTAGTGGAGCTGAACTGGCCACAGTGATTGGGTGGCCCTGAAAATAGTGCTTCAGCTTCCGGTTTGCCATGAACACTCCATACACCAGTTTCTGCCAATGTGGATATCTCTGTTTTGACTCGATGAGCACCTCACTGATGTAGTAAACCGGCCGTTGAACCGGATATTCTTTGCCTGCCTCCTTGCGCTCTACCACAATGGCCACGCTTACTGCACGGGCATTGGCAGCCACATATAACAACAACGGCTCATTGTCAATCGGGGCAGCAAGGACTGGCGGTTCTGCCAATTGCCTCTTCAAATCCTCGAACGCAGCATCAGCGGCATCGCTCCAGACAAACCGGTCCGTCTTCTTCATCATCTGATAGAGCGGGATTGCCTTCTCCCCCAAACGGCTGATAAACCGGCTCAATGCTGCAATACGGCCCTCCATGCGTTGGACATCATTGATGCACGCCGGTTTAGCCAAGGACGTGATCGCCTTAATCTTCTCCGGATTAGCTTCAATCCCTCTGTTTAACACTAAGAACCCCAGAAGCTTGCCTGCCGGAACACCGAAAACGCACTTCTCCGGATTAAGCATCATGTTGTAAACTCGGAGGTTGTCAAAGGTTTCCTTCAGATCCTCTATCAGTGTCTCCTCCTTCCTAGATTTCACCACAATGTCATCAACGTATGCATGGACATTTCTTCCAATCTGCCCTTGTAGGCAGTTCTACACACAACGCTGGTAGGTTGCCTGGGCGCTCTTGAGCCCAAATGGCATAGATACATAACAGAAGGCTCCAAAGGGAGTTATGAAAGCCGTCTTCTCCTGGTCCTTAACTGCCATCTTGATCTGATGATATCCTGAATATGCATCCAAGAAACTTAGCCGCTCACATCATGTCGTAGCATCAATAATCTGATCAATACGGGGGAGAGCAAAAGGATCAGTTGGGAAAGCTTTGTTCAAATCTGTGTAATCAACACACATCCTCCAAGTTCCATTTTTCTTCAGTACTAGCACCGGATTAGCCAACCACTCTGGATGAAACACCTCAACTATAAAGCCTGCAGCCAAAAGCCTAGCCACTTCTTCTCCTATAGCCTTGCGTCTCTCCTCATTGAAGCGGCGCAGGTACTGCTTGACCGGTTTAAACTTAGGATCGATATTAAGACTGTGCTTAGCGAGTTCCCTCGGTATACCTGGCATGTCAGAAGGCTTCCACGCAAAGATATCCCGGTTCTCACGGATGAACTCGATGAGCGCGCTTTCCTATTTGGGGTCTAGGTTGGCGCTGATAGTGAACTGCTTGGATGAATCGCCTGGAACAAAGTCCACCTGCTTAGTCTCCTCAGCTGATTTGAACTTCAACGCCGGATCATGCTCTGTAGTTGGCTTCTTCAGCGGGGACATATCCGCCGGATCAACATTGTCCTTATAGAATTTCAGCTCCTCCGTAGCACAAACCGTCTCAGCATAAGCTGCATCTCCTTCCTCGCACTCCAGTGCAATTTTGCGGCTCCCATGAACCGTAATAGTCCCCTTGTGGCCTGGCATCTTAAGCTGTAAATAGACATAACACGGCCTAGCCATGAACTTGGCGTAAACCGGCCGCCCAAACAATGCGTGGTATGGGCTCCTGATCTTCACAACCTCAAAGGTCACAGTCTCTGATCTAGAGTCATGCTCATCTCCTAAGGTGACCTCCAAATCAATCTTGCCAACTGGATAAGCCGATTTTCCGGGAACCACCACATGGAACACTGTATTGGACTGTCGGAGCTTTTTATCTGTCAACCCCATGCGCCGAAAAGTCTCATAATAAAGGATGTTGATGCTGCTGCCTCCATCCATAAGCACTTTGGTGAACTTGTAACCACCCACCTGTGATGCCACCTCCAGAGCCAGCTGACCCGGATTATCCACCCGGGGTGGATGATCCTCTCTGCTCCACACAATGGGTTGCTCAAACCAACGCAAAAAATGTGGTGTCGCCGGTTCAACAGAATGCACCGCTCTCTTCAAAACCTTTTGATCCCGTTTGCATAAGCTCGTGGTGAAGACGTGATAATGCCCATTGCTCAGCTCCTTCGGATTATTCTGATATCCGGATTGCTGCTGCTGCTGACGCTGTTGGTTCCCTTGGTTGTTGTATCCGCCCTGACCATGCTGCTAGTTATGCTGATGCTGATTGTTGCCATTGTGGTTATTGTTACCGCCGTGGTATCCTGAACCGGATCCGCCACCTTGATAACCCGGACCCTGAAAACCGGGGCCTGATCCGCCGGGAGGCACGTGATCATACTTAGTCCGCTTCATAAATTCCTGCATGATGAAACAGTCTTTCCAGATATGCGTAGCCGGGTTTTCCGATGTATCGTGCTTTGGGCAAGGCATGTTCAGCTGGCGCTCTAGATTAATAGGCGGCCTCCCGTTGCGTGGGGGCGGTCTACCCTTGCGGCGCTGTCCATTGTCCTGAACGTTGGTATTGGCCACAAAGTCTGAGCTGCCTTCTGCTTTATGCTTGCCATTGTAACCTTGGCCCGCCGAATTGGTGTGCGGCGGTTTACCGTTTTTGCTCGCCTTCCCTGACTTGTCTCCATCTGCGTCTGGATATTTGGTGTTATCAGAATCTCCATACTTCACCAAAGCGTCCATGAGCATTCCCATGTCGTTCCAATCACGTTTGAGCCGTCCCAATTTCTGCCTAAAAGGTTCAAATCGACAATTGCCCTCCAAGGTTACTATTGTTATACTGGGGTTGATGCTATTGGAGGAGTGCAAGATTTCGGACACTCGACGCACCCAACTACTTGTGGACTCTTGCTCTCCTTGAATGCATGCGGCTAAATCGACAACAGACATCGGCTGCTTGCACGTGTCCTTGAAATTATTGATAAACCGGCGTCACAATTCCCCCCATGATCCGATGGAATTAGGTGGCAAACCCTTTAACCATGTCCGGGCCGTGCCCTCGAGCATCATTGTGAAGTATTTAGCACATGCTGCTTCATCCACGTCAAGCATCTCCATAGCCATCTCGTAACTCTCAACCCACGCCTCCGGAGCCAGGTCCGCCGTGTAGTTGGGCACCTTGCGAGGACCTTTGAAATCTTTAGGCAGTTTCACGTTCCGTAAAGCGGGAATGAGACACTGTACGCCCAGGGAGCTGGACATGACCCCCGGTTCAACTGTGGTGGTGGGATGAACCGGTGTCGCCTGACGGGCCTCGTACGGGGTAGTGTGCCGGGCCTGATCCACCACCTCTTGTGCATGTGCTTCCTCTCCTGCCGGGTTATCTTGCCTCTGCCGATGACGCCTCCGTGCGCTGCTTGATACGGCCGGTTCATCCAGACGCCTTGTATAACTCCGACTCGGGCGAGGGGTTGAGTGAATCCTCTCTCGGCTATATGAAAAAGCTTGCTGCTGAGTTAACGCCGTGTCTAGCAACTCCTTGGCCCGTCGTGCCTCCATTGCTATGGGGGAGGTACCTTCAATGGGAAGGGCGGCCAGTCGTGAAGCGGCAGCAACAATGTTATCCAACGGATTAGAATAATGACCAGGAGGGGTGGGCACATGCTGGGTCGGCACAACCTGGCGATTTGGCTCTGCGGCCGGTGGCTGAACCGACGCGCCTGTTCCTGGCGCTCCTCCCCGGTTTACCTCTGGATGGTTACTGGTTCCTGCGCCTGGCGTGCTAAAGAGATTCCTCGCCTCATAAACCGGCAGCAAACGAGATCGTTGTCTTCTCCACATTACCTCCTCTGAGGCGTTCTGATCTAACCTGAGCCGAAAAGCTTGAGAATCCAGCTATGCCTGCCTTGTAGCCATCCTAGCTTTCTCCACAGCCAGATCCAACTTGGCTTGCTCAATCCGGCTCTTCATCTGAGCGATCTCTGCATCATGCTGCTCCTTGTCAGCTTGAGCTACTTCTGTTGTTCCAAGCGTTGTCAAAGTGTCGACTAAGGTGGATAGAGCATCAGAGGGCAATGGGGGAAGGTCTCCAGCTCTAGCTCCCATTGCCTCTGAGGTTAACGCCCCTGTCGTTGAGGGCTGCTGCATGGATTGTGATCCGGCCATGAAAACAGCAACCCTGTTTGGCGGATCGAGGGAGTCCAGAATACTGTCACCGTCGGAACAACCCTCAGACTGGCCGTCCTGCAATAGATACAAAGATTCGGTCTCTCCGGACGAAGATTCGTCGCTGGAATAAACAATTGTCTCGCCGCCAAAGTCCGATCCGTCCTCGGCTTGTACTCCATGCACTGCTCCAACGAAGACGTGCTTCATGGCGGGATGAATCCGGGCAGGTCTCGCATGCTGAGCTGACTCGACGATGTTGGGGAAGGCGTCCGGTTCAGGGCCCGGTTTGCCGATCTTGCCGATGAAGACGTGGATGCTACCGAAGGGGACCCGGTACCCGTATTCGATTGAATCGGCCTCGGGGCCCCAGCCTACATCGTCGATGTAGATCCGGCCGCGACGACTCTTAGTCATCCGGCCCACTACGTAGCCCTTGAGCCCTTCAAAGCTGCCCTTCAAGAACTCCAAACCATCGTGCGATAGCCCCACGGTGGGCGCCAACTGTCGTTGATTTAGCATGGCAGATGTCCTAGCAAAAGGACTTAGTCGTGAGGCCATCGCTACGCGTTAGCTTAAAGGGGTTAAAGCGGACGAAGAACACAAGGATTTTATACTAGTTCGGCCCCTTTTGATGAAGGTAAAAGCCTACGTCTAGTTTGGTGTGGTATTGCTTGGGCTTCGATGACCAGGGAGCGAATCCGCTTTTCCTGTGTCTCGAGCTGTTGTTTCTTGTCCTGAACCTTCACCGGGTCGTCCCTTTATATAAGAGGTGATGCCCGGTCCAGTTTACAGGGTCCGAGGCTGGCTCATAATCGTGTCCGCCTCGGTCTCTACTCTTTCTACCTTACATCCCAAGTTTACATAATATGACGGTTTACAAGTTATGGGCCCTATTGTATGGGCTCTAAGCCTTCTGGGCTATAATCTCGTATTCCATACTAAGCTGAGCTTCTGGTAATACAATCTTGTTAACCTAAACCGGACCCTCCTGGCCGGTTTAAACCTGGTAGTAATATCCCTGACAAGTGTCGAACCCAACGAGGAGCAGAAGGAAATGATAGGCAGTTTTCGGTAAGGTATTTTCTGCAAGCACTGAAATTATAGGTAACAAATAGTTTTGCGATAAGGTAATTGGTAGCAAGTGACAAAAGGTAAAAGTAAATAAGGTGCAACAAGGTGGCCCAATCCTTTGTGTAGCAAAGGACAAGCCTGGACAAACTCTTATATACGAGGACACATGAGAATTATCGTCAAGCTAGTTTTCATCACGATCATCTGATTCGCGTTCGGTACTTTGATAATTTGGTATGTGGGTGGACTGGTGCTTGGGTGCTGTCCTTACTTGGACAAGCCTCCCACTTATGATTAACCTCTAATGCAAGCATCCGCAACTACAAAAGAAGTATTAAGGTAAACCTAACCATAGCATGAAACATATGGATCCAAATCAGCCCCTTACGAAGCAACGCATAAACTAGGGTTTAAGCTTCTGTCACTCTAGCAAACCATCATCTACTTATTACTTCCCAATGCCTTCCTCTAGGCCCAAATAATGGTGAAGTGTCATGTAGTCGACGTTCACATGACACCACTAGAGGAGAGACAACATACATCTCATCAAAATATCGAACAAAGACCAAATTCATATGACTACTAATAGCAAGACTTCTCCCATGTCCTCAGGAACAAAAGTAACTACTCACGAGACATAATATTATTCATGATCAGAGGGGTATTAATATGCATAATGGATCTGAACATATGATTTTCCACCAAATAAACCAACTAGCATCAACTACAAGGAGTAAACAACACTACTAGCAACCCACGGGTACCAATCTGAGGTTTGGGTACAAAGATTGGATACAAGAGATGAACTAGGGTTTGAGAGGAGATGGTGCTGGTGAAGATGTTGATGAAGATAGCTCTCCCCAAGATGGGAGAGTTGTTGGTGATGACAGCGGTGACGATTTCCCCATCCCGGAGGGAAGTATCCCCGGCAGAACAGCTCTGCCAGAGCCCTAGATTGGTTTCCGCCTCGGTTCCGCCTCGAGACGGCGGCGTCTGGTCCCTAAAGCCTCCTTATGATTTTTTCCAGGTCAAAACACCTCATATATATTTGTCATGTGATTCTTATGCTAAAGTAACAATTCATCCACAATATCAAGCATGAATCATAAACTTCATTTTTGAAACTAACAAACTTTGATCTCGGTCATTGAAGCAATTGCAATTTATCATAACATCGGAATGAGTCAATATAAGAGCTTTTCAGCAAGCCTACATACTCAACTACCATATAGTCTTTCACAATTGCTCACACTCACGCATTGCTTATGTTTATGGAGTTTTAATCGAACACAGAGAAATATAGGGGCTTATGGTGTTGCCTCCCAACCTTGTACCTCAAGGGTAATGTCAACAGTAATAAACCAAGAAAACTTACACCCAAGTGGGTATATATGTCAGGATCTTTCCAACACAATGTGCTTGCCAAAGGATAAAATGTAAAAGGAAAGGTGAATTTCACCTTGACTCTTAAGGAAGAATAATAGATAGGCCCTTCGTAGAGGGAAGCAGAGGTTGTCATGTGTTTTTATGGTTGGATGCACAAAGTCTTAGCATAGAAGAACATCACTTTATATTGCCACTTGTGATAAGGACCTTTATTATGCAGTCTGTCGCTTTTATTACTTTCATATCACAAGATTTTATAAAGCTAATTTCCTCCACACTAATAAATCGTACATATTTTAGCGAGTTTGCAACATGAGAACTTACTTGGAAGGATATTTCTCAATCCATAGGTAGGTATGGTAGACTCTCATGGTAAAACTGGGTTTAAGGATGTATGGAAGCACAAGTAGTATCTCTACTTAGTGCGAGGAGTTTTGGCTAGCATGAGGGGGAAAGGCAAGCTCAACATGTTGGATGATCCATGACAATATACTTTATTTCAGATATAGGAAAACATAACCCATTATGTTGTCTTCCTTGTCCAACATCAACTCTTTAGCATGTCATACTTTAATGAGTGCTCACAATCATAAAAGATGTCCAAGATAGTATATTTGTATGTGAAACCTCTCTTCTTTTATTACTTCCTATTAATCGCAACGATGACCAAAACTATGTTTTTCAACTCCCAACAACTTTTATTTATCATACTCTTATATGTGAAGTCATTACTTCCCATAAGATCAATATGATCTCTTTGATACTTTTCATATTTTCTTTCTTTTTATTATGACCCAAGTGAGGAAATCAAGCCCTTGACTCAACACTAATCTTTATTATATAGCTCACGGACTCGATTACAAAGGGTAAAGATCATAAAGCAAAAGCTCACAACTAGATCATGCTAACTTTATTCTACTAGATCAAGATACTACCAAAAGGATCGAACTAAGAAAAACATTAAAGATAGGAGTGATGGTGATACGATACCGGGGTCACTCCCCCAAGCTTGGCAGTTGCCAAGGGGAGTGCCCATACCCATATGATTATGTATCCTTCTTCGGGGGTGGTGATGATGGAGTTGAAAGTAGTGACGCCGGATCATCATATATCGAGCGTAGGAGATCCTCCAGCTTGCGGATAATACCTTTGAGTGCAGCTATATATTCCTTCAACAAAATATTTTCACTTGTGAGATGCTTGTTTCTAATTTGAGCTAACTCAATCATCTTGAAAGCTTCAATCTCAGTTGAGGTAAAGAGGTTGGGAAGAGGTTGATTGATGTCTTCTTCTCCCAATGCCGGAGCCAGATCTTCCACCTCCTTCTTGATCTTCTTCTCCTTGTGGGTCTCCTCGGGTCCTTCCCTCTTCAGATCTATCTTCATTAGCCAAGCATCGTTGCCTTCGTTGTTGGAGGAGGGAGACGACATGGTGCCTGGCTTCGCGAACCTTAGCAAAAAACAACTCGAAAGAAGAACAGGAGATTTTTGCGTGATACAGAGGTCAAAACCTTCGGGAGTATAAATAATGAATTTTTACCGGCCAAAAGGAGTAACATACAAGAAATCGGAGTCCGGGAGGCACACGAGCTGCCCACGAGGCAGGGGGGCGCGCCCAGGGAAGGGGGGCGCGCCCTCCACCCTCGTGGACGGCTCGTGTCTCTTCCGGACTGCCACTTATTTTTCTATTTTCCTAAATATTCCAAAACGAAGAAAGTTTCCCTTTAGAACTGTTTTGGAGTCGGTTTACTTACCGTATCACATACCTCTTACTTTTCGAAGGCTGAATCGTTCTCGAAAGTGTCCCTTATGTATTCCTCCGGGGTTATGGTTTCAATAACATTGGTTTCAACATTTATGGGATTACCTCAGATATAATGTTTGATTCTTTGACCGTTCACCACCTTCGGATTTGTGCCTTCGAAGTTGTTGATTTTTATGGCACTAGAACGATAGACCTCCTCGATAATGTAAGGTCCTTCCCACTTAGAGAGAAGTTTTCTTGCAAAAAATCTTAAACAAGAGTTGTATAGCAAGACATAATCACCTACGTTAAACTCACGCTTTTGTATCCTTTTGTCATGCCATCTTTTAACTTTTTTCTTTAAACAGCTTGGCATTCTCATAGGCCTGGGTTCTCCATTCATCAAGACAACTAATGTCAAATAACCTCTTCTCACCGGCAAGTTTGAAAATCGTAGTTGATCTCTTTAATAGCCCAATATGCCTTATGTTCTAGCTCAAGAGGTAAGTGACAAGCTTTTCCGTATACCATCTTATATGGAGACATACCCATAGGATTTTTGTATGCAGTTCTATAGGCCCATAATGCATCATCAAGTTTCTTGGACCAATTCTTCCTAGACCTATTAGCTGTCTTTTGCAAAATTAATTTCAACTCTCTATTACTTAGTTCTACTTGACCGCTAGTCTGTGGGTGATAAGGGGATGCAATTCTATGGTTGACATCATACTTTGCAAGCATCTTACGGAAAGCACCATGAATAAAGTGTGAACCACCATCAGTCATTAAGTATCTAGGGACTTCAAACCTCGGGAAAATAACTTCTTTGAGCATCTTAATAGAGGTGTTATGATCAGCACTACTAGTTGGAATAGCTTCTACCCACTTCGTAACGTAATCAACAACAACTAAAATATGAGTGTACCCATTTGAGGCAGGAAACGGTCCCATATAATCAAAGCCCCAAACATCAAATGGTTCAATAACAAGTGAATAATTCATAGGCATTTCCTGACGTCTACTGATATTACCAATTCTTTGACATTCATCACAAGATAAGACAAACTTACGGGCATCCTTGAAGAGAGTAGGCCAATAAGAACCGGATTGCAATACCTTATGTGCAGTTCTATCTCCCGCATGGTGTCCTCCATAAGCCTCGGAGTGGCACTTGCGTAGGATCTGTTCCTGTTTATGATCAGGTACACAACGTCTAATAATACCATCTACTCCTTCTTTATAAAGATGTGGGTCATCCCAGAAGTAATGTCTCAAATCATAGAAGAACTTTTTATTTTGCTGGTATGTGAAGCTAGGAGGTATAAACTTAACAACAATATAATTAGCATAATCAGCATACCAAGGAGCAGTACGAGAAGTATTTATGACAGCTAATTGCTCATCAGGAAAGGTATCATCAATAGGTTGTGGGTCATCAAGTATATTCTCTAGCCTAGATAAGTTATCTGCAACGGGGTTCTCAGCTCCATTTCTATCAATAATATGCAAGTCAAACTCTTACAGCAAGAGAACCCATCTAATAAGTCTAGGTTTAGCATCTTTATTTTCCATAAGTTATTTGATAGCAGCATGATCAGTGTGAATAGTTACTTTAGAATCAACAATATTAGGTCTAAACTTATCACAAGCAAATACAACTGCTAAAAATTCTTTCTCAGTAGTAGCATAATTTCTTTGGGCACTATCTAGAGTTTTACTAGCGTACTGGATAACATTCAATTTCTTATCAACTCTTTGCCCTATAACAGCACCTACAGCATAATCACTAGCATCGCACATAATCTCAAAGGGTAAATTCCAGTCGAGAGGCTGGACAATAGGTGCAGAGATCAAATGCCTCTAGACAATCATCATCAAAGCCAAAAGGAATATCTTTTTGTAAGAGATTAGTCAGAGGCCTGGAGATTTTGGAGAAGTCCTTTATGAACCTCCTATAAAACCTGGCATGACCAAGGAAGCTTCGTATACCTTTGATGTCCTTGGGGCATGGCATCTTTTCAATAGCATCAACTTTAGCTTTGTCAACTTCAATACCTCTTTCATAAATTTTATTCCCAAGACAATGCCTTTGTTAACCATAAAGTGACACTTCTCCTAATTCAAGACAAGATTAGTGTCTTCACATCTCTGCAAAGCTCGATCAAGGTTGCTTAAGCAATCATCAAAAGAAGTTCCGTAAACGAAGAAATCATCCATGAACACCTCAACAATCTTTTCACAAAAATCAGAGAATATAGCCATCATGCATCTTTGAAAGGTAGCAGGTGCATTACATAAACCAAAAGGCATACGTCTATAAGCAAAGGTACCAAAAGGACAAGTAAAAGTGGTCTTTTCTTGATCCCCCTTTGACACAGGTATTTGAGAGAAACAAGAATAACCATCTAGAAAGCAAAAATGAGTATGTTTGGATAACCTTTCTAGCATTTGATCAATAAAAGGCAAGGGGTAATGATCTTTCTTAGTAGCTTTATTTAACTTACGAAAATCAATTACCATCCTATAACCTGTAACTATTCTTTGCAGGATCAATTCATCTTTATCATTAGGAACGACAGTCATACCTCCCTTCTTAGGGACACAATGGATAGGACTTACCCACTGGCTATCAGCAACTGGATAGATAATACCTGCCTCTAGAAGCTTTAGTATTTCCTTCCTTACCACTTCTTTCATCTTAGGATTTAACCGTCGCTGATGATCAATAACCGGTTTAGCATTTTCTTCCAATTTTATCTTCTGTTGGCATAAGGTGGGACTAATGCCTTTAAGATCATCCAGAGTATATCCAATAGCATCATGGTGCTTCTTCAGAGTTTTCAATAATTTTTCTTCCTCCTGCACTGAAAGGTTAGCACTAATAATAACAGGATATATCTTCCTTTCATCAAGATATACATACTTAAGATTATCTGGTAAAGGTTTAAGTTCAAACACGGGATCACCCTTGGGTGGAGGAGGATCCCCTAGGATTTCAACAGGCAAGTTATTTTTCAATACGAGTCCCTGATTAAAGAATATTTCATCTATTTCCCTTCTCTCATTCATATGCATATCATTTTCATGGTCTAACAAGTATTGTTCTAAAGGATCATTAGGAGGCACAACAATAGAAGCAAGACCAATAATTTCATCCTTACTAGGTAGTTCTTTATCAAGGGGCTGTCTACGGAATTTAGCAAAGTTAAAATCATGAGACATATCCCCTAATACAACAGTAACAATATCTTTCACGCAGTCTATCTTAGCATTAACAGTGTTCAAGAAGGGTCTACCAAATATAATGGGACAAAATTCATCTTGTGTGGAACTAAGAATAAGAAAATCAGCAGGGTATTTAACCTTCCCACACAAGACTTCAACATCTCTAACAATCCCAACTGGTGAAATAGTGTCTCTATTAGCTAGCTTAATAGTAACATCAATCCCTTCTAACTCAACAGGTGCAATATCATGCATAATTTCTTGATATAAGGTATGAGGGATAATACTTGCACTAGCACCTACGTTACATAAACCATGATAGCAATGATCCCCTATCTTAACAGAGATAACAGAGAAGCCTACAATAGGTCTATGTTTATTCCTAGCATTGGGTTTGGCTATCCTGGCAGACTCTTCTTGGAGGTAAATAACATGTCCATCTAAATCTTCTACTAAGAGATCTTTAACCATAGCAACACTAGGTTCAACTTTAATTAGCTCAGAGGGTGTAGGTGTTCTAGTATTACTCTTGCGAACCACAGTTGAAGCTTTAGCATGATCCTTAATTCTAACAGGGAAAGGTGGTTTCTCAATATAAGCAGTAGGAACAATAGGATCAACATTATAAGTGATAGTCTTTTCTTCAACTTTAATAGGTTCAACTACTTTTACTTCAATAGGGGGATGCTATTTAAACCACTTCTCCTTGGGGAGATCAACATGAGTAGCAAATGATTCATAGAAAGAAGCTACTATCTCAGAGTCAAGTCCATATTTAGTGCTAAACTCACGGAAAACATCGGTATCCATAAAAGCTTTAATACAATCAAACTTAGGGGTCATACCTGACTCCTTACCTTCATCGAGATCCCAATCTTCAGAGTTGCGTTTAATTCTTTCCAATAAATCCCATTTGAATTCAACAGTCTTCATCATAAAAGAACCAGAACAAGAAATATCGAGCATGGAACGATTATTGAGAGAAAGCCAAGCATAAATTTTTTGAATGATCATTTCTCTTGAGAGCTCATGATTGGGGCATGAATATAACATTGACTTAAGCCTCCCCCAAGCTTGAGCGATGCTTTCTCCTTCGTGAGGCAAAAAATTATAGATATAATTACGATCACGATGAACCTGGTGCATAGGGTAGAACTTCTGATGAAATTCCAACTTCAGACGATTATAGTTCAATGATCCAATATCATCACATAGCCAAAACCATGTCAATGCATCTCCCTTCAAAGATAAAGGGAATACCTTCTTCTTGATAACATCGTCGGGCATACCTGCAAGCTTAAATAATCCAAAAACTTCATCCACATAGATTAGGTGTAAATCGGGATGCATTGTTCTGCCTCCTGTAAAAAGATTTTCAAGCAGTTTCTCTATCATACCCGAAGGAATCTCAAAGCAAACATTTTCAGTAGGTTGAGGAGCAACTCTTTGCTCTTCTGGTCGGGGTGAAGATACCCCGAACAAGCCCCTCAAAGGATTATGAGCCATAGTAACAGGTGACAATAAATTTCAGCACACTATATAAATTTTGCCTTACCAAATTCCACTTACCAAAGGCGCTTCACTCCCCGGCAACGGCGCCAGAAAAGAGTCTTGATGACCCACAAGTGTAGGGAATATATATTAGTCCTTTCGATAAGTAAGAGTGTCGAACCCAACGAGGAGCAGAAGGAAATGATAGGAAGTTTTCAGTAAGGTATTTTCTGCAAGCACTGAAATTATAGGTAACAGATAGTTTTGTGATAAGGTAATTGGTAGCAAGTGACAAAAGGTAAAAGTAAATAAGGTGCAGCAAGGTAGCCCAATACTTTGTGTAGCAAAGGACAAGCCTGGACAAACTCTTATATAAAGGAAAGTGCTCCCGAGGACACATGGGAATTATCATCAAGCTAGTTTTCATCACGATCATCCGATTCGCGTTCGGTACTTTGATAATTTGGTATGTGGGTGGACCGGTGCTTGGGTGCTGTCCTTACTTGGACAAGCCTCCCACTTATGATTAACCTCTAATGCAAGCATCCGCAACTACAAAAGAAGTATTAAGGTAAACCTAACCATAGCGTGAAACATATGGATCCAAATCAGCCCCTTACGAAGCAACGCATAAACTAGGGTTTAAGCTTCTGTCACTCTAGCAACCCATCATCTACTCATTACTTCCCAATGCCTTCCTATATGCCCAAATAATGGCGAAGTGTCATGTAGTCAAAGTTCACATGACACCACTAGAGGAGAGACAACATGCATCTCATCAAAATATCGAACGAAGACCAAATTCACATGACTACTAATAGCAAGACTTCTCCCATGTCCTCATGAACAAAAGTAAGTACTCACAAGACATAATATTGTAATATTGTTCATGATCAGAGGGGTATTAATATGCATAATGGATCTGAAGATCTTCCACAAAATAAACCAACTAGCATCAACTACAAGGAGTAATCAACACTACTAGCAACCCACAAGTACCAATCTGAGGTTTGGGTACAAAGATTGGATACAAGAGATGAACTAGGGTTTGAGAGGAGATGGTGCTGGTGAAGATGTTGATGAAGATAGCTCTCCCCAAGATGGGAGAGTTGTTGGTGATGACGGCGGTGATGATTTCCCCCTCCCGGAGGGAAGTATTCCCAGCAGAATAGCTCTGCCGGAGCCCTAGATTGGTTTCCGCCTCGGTTCCACCTCGAGACGGCGGCGTCTAGTCCCGAAAGCCTCCTTATGATTTTTTCCAGGTCAAAACACCTCATATAGGAGAAGATGGGCATCGGGAGACCGTCGGTGGGCCCACGAGACAGGGGGGGCGGGCCCATAGAGGTGGGGCGCACCCCCCACCCTCGTGGACAGCCGATGGCCCCCCTCATGAACTTCTTTCGCCAGATATTTTTTATATTTTCTGAAATGGAGTTCTGTGGAGTTTCAGGGCTTTTGGAGTTGTGCAAAATTGGTTTCCAGAGTTTGCTCCTTTTCCGTCCCAGAATTCTAGCTGCCTGCATTCTCCCTCTTCATGTAAACCTTGTAAAATAAGAGAGAAAAGGCATAAGTATTGTGACATAACGTGTAATAACAGCCCACAATGCAATAAATATCAACATATAGGCACGATGCAAAATGGACGTATCAAGCCTCTACTTGACTAGATCGTTGATCAAAGATGGTTAAGGTTTCCTAACCACGGACATGAGTTCTCATTTGATAACGGGATCACATCATTAGGAGAATGATGTGATGGACAAGACTCATTTGTTAGCTTAGCATTATGATCGTTTCAGTTTTACTGCTATTGCTTTCTTCATGTCAAATACATATTCCTCCGACTATGAGATTATGCAACTCCCGGATACCGCAGGAATGCCTTGTGTGCTATCAAACGTCACAACGTAACTGGATGATTATAAAGATGCTCTACAGGTATCCCCGAAGGTGTTTGTTGAGTTGGCATAGATCAATATTAGGATTTGTCACTCCGAGTATCGGAGAGGTATCTCTGGGCCCTCTCGGTAATACACATTATATGAAGCCTTGCAAGCAAAGCAACTAATGAGTTAGTTGTGGGATGATGTATTATGGAACGAGTAAAGAGACTTGCCGGTAACGAGATCGAACTAGGTATGGAGATACCGATGATCGAATCTCAGGCAAGTAACATACCGATGACAAAGGGAATAACGTATGTTGTCATAACGGTTTGACCGATAAAGATCTTTGTAGAATATGTGGGAGCCAATATGAGCATCCAGATTCTGCTATTGGTTATTGTCTCGGTGACGTCTACATAGTTCTCGAACCCGTAGGGTCTGCACGCTTGACGTTCGATGACGATTTGTTATTATATGAGTTATGTGATTTAGTAACCGAATATTGTTCGAAGTCCCGGATGAGATCACAGACATGACGAGGAGTCTCGAAATGGATGAGAGGTAAAGAATGATATATAGGAGATGATATTCGGACATCGGAGGTGTTTCGGATTGTATCGGGTATTTATCAGAGTACCAGGAAGGTTATCGGAACCTCCGGAAGGAGTAGATGGGCCATATGGGCCATGAGAAGGGAGCACACCAGCCTACAAGGGGTGATGCGCCCCCATAAGGTAGGAGGCCGAGTGGGAGTAGGGGAAGAGGGTGGCGCCCCCTCCTTACTTATCTTCTGTCCTCCCTTCTTCCCTTCTTTCTCTCCGTTAAACATGGAAGGGGGGCTAATTGGACTAGGGCCCCAAGTAGGATTCCTCCGACTTGGGGCGCACCCTAGTGTTGGGGAACGTATTATTTCAAAAAAATTCCTACGATCACGCAAGATCTATCTACTAGATGCATAGCAACAAGAGGGGAGAGTGTGTCTACGTACCCTCGTAGACCGAAAGCGGAAGCGTCTAGTGACGCGGTTGATGTAGTCGAACGTCTTCGCGATCCAACCGATCAAGCACCGAACGTACGGCACCTCCGCGTTTAGCACACGTTCAGCTTGATGACATCCCACAAGCTCTTGATCTAGTTGAGCATCACGGGAGAGTTAGCTCAGCACGACTGCGTGGTGACGCAGATGATGAAGCTACCAGCGCAGGGCTTGTCCTAATCACTGCAACGGTATGACCGATGTGTGTTTCTGTGGAGGGGGCACCGCACATGGCTAGAACAATGTTTCTTGTGTGTCTTTGGGTGCCCCCCTGCCCCCGTATATAAAGGAGCAAGGGGGGAGGTGCGGCTGGCCAAGGGGGCGCGCGAGGGAGTAGGATTCCTACTCCTAGTAGGAATAGGAACCCCATTTTCTTGTTCCTACTAGGAGTAGGAAAGCAAGGGGGAGAGGAGAAGGAAAGGAGAGGTGACGCCTCCCCCCTTTCCTAGTCCAACTAGGAACCCTAGGGGGTGCGGCCAGCCCTATGGGCTGCCCCTCTCTTTCCCTCATTGGCCCACTATGGCCCATACTCCCTCGGGGGGTTCCGGTAACCCCCTCCGGCACTCCGGTTTTACCCGATAACACCCGGAACAATTCCGGTGTCCGAATATAGTCATCCAATATATTAATCTTTATGTCTCGGACATTCCGAGACTCCTCGTCATGTACGTGATCTCATCTGGGACTTCGAACTACCTTTGGTACATCAAAACTCGTAAACTCATAATACTGATCGTCATCAAACGTTAAGCGTGCGGACCCTACGGGTTCGAGAACTATGTAGACATGACCGAGACACATCTCCGCTCAATAACCAATAGCGGAACCTGGATGCTCATATTGGCTCCTACATATTCTACGAAGATCTTTGTCGGTCAAACCCAATGTTCAAGAAATCGTTAACTGGTAGCTGCTCGGTCGGTTTAGGAGTAGCGATTAATCGGTGAATCGGCCTATTAACTGGATTAATCGGTCGACCATTAATCGGTAGATTGAATAGGAACTTGCCAACATATATCAAGATTTTTTATGTATTATACCATACTCCCAAGATCACAGGTAGGTAGTATACTAAAACATGCTTCCTTAGACATATGAAAATCATAGAGAGGAGGTACAATTATTAATCCTAGCTATTAAGGAGCGGGATGGGGATGGAAGGTGTTACGGGTCAAAAATATGGGCTTTGTTTGCCCACCCATTAATGAACCGACAGGGATTAATCGGCATGACAACTGATTAATCGGTCTAACTGGCCAATTAATCGGCCCGACAAGTTAACTCGATGAATAGGTGTTATTCGATTCGGCCATGCGGTGAGTAGCGATTAACTGGCCCGTTAACTGATTAATCGGGTGAATTCTTGAACAGTGGTCAAACCGCATAACAACATACGTTGTTCCCTTTGTCATCGGTATGTTACTTGCCCGAGATTCGATCGTCGGTATCTCAATACCTAGTTCAATCTCGTTACTGGAAAGTCTCTTTACTCGTTCCGTAATACATCATCTCGTGACTAACTCATTAGCCATTTGCTTGCAAGGCTTATTATGATGTGTATTACCGAGAGGGCCCAGAGATACCTCTCCGACACTCGAAGTGACAAATCCTATTCTTGATCTATGACAACACCACGAACACCTTCAGAGACACCTGTAGATCATCTTTATAATCACCCAGTTACGTTGTGACATTTGATAGCACACAAGGTGTTCCTCCGGCATTCGGTAGTTGCATAATCTCATAGTCATAGGAACATGTATAAGTCATGACGAAAGCAATAGCAGTAAAACTAAACGATCATAGTGCTAAGCTAACGGATGGGTCTTGTCCATCACATCATTCTCCTAATGATGTGATCTCGTTGACCAAATGACAACTCATGTCTATGGCTAGGAAACATAACCATCTTTGATCAATGAGCTAGTCTAGTAGAGGCATACTAGGGACATATTGTTTTGTCTATGTATTCACACATGTACTAAGTTTCTGGTTAATACAATTCTAGCATGAATAAAAGACATTTATCATGATATAAGGAAATAAAAATAACATCTTTATTATTGCCTCTAGGGCATATTTCCTTCAGTCTCCCACTTGAACTAGAGTCAATAATCTAGATTACAAAGTAATGATTCTAACACCCATGGAGTCTTGGTGCTGATCATGGTTTGCCTGTGGAAGAGGCTTAGTCAACGGGTCTGCGACATTCAGATCCGTATGTATCTTGCAAATTTCTATGTCTCCCTCCTTGACTTGATCGCGGATGGAATTGAAGCGTCTATTGATGTGCTTTGTTCTCTTGTGAAACCTGGATTCCTTCGCCAAGGCTATTGCTCCAGTGTCACAAAAGATTTTCATTCGACCAGATGCACTAGAAATTACACCTAGATCGGATATGAACTCCTTCATCCAGACTCCTTCATTTGCTTCATTCGAAGCGGCTATGTATTCCGCTTCACACGTAGATCCCGCCAGGACGCTCTGCTTGGAACTGCACCAACTGACAGCTCCACCGTTCAATAAAATTACATATCCGGTTTGTGACTTAGAGTCATCCGGATCAGTGTCAAAGCTTGAATCAACGTAACCGTTTACGACGAGCTCTTTGTCACCTCCATAAACGAGAAACGTATCCTTTGTCCTTTTCAGGTACTTCAGGATGTTCTTGACCACTGTCCAGTGATCCACTCCCGGATTACTTTGGTACCTCCCTGCTAAACTTATAGCAAGGCACACATCAGGTCTGGTACACTGCATTGCATACATGATAGATCCTATGGCTGAGTGCTACTTCTCGAGCTTCCGTTGTATTCCCTCGAAGAGAAAAGGGTGATGCAGCATAGTAGCGTAAGTATTTCCCTCAGTTTTTGAGAACCAAGGTATCAATCCAGTAGGAGACCACGCGCGAGTCCCTCGCACCTACCAAACAAATAAGAACTTCACAGCCAACTCGATAAGGGGTTGTCAATCCATTTACGGTCACTTACGAAAGTGAGATCTAATAGATAGGATAGTTTGATATTTTTGGTATTTTTTGGATATAAGAACAGAAAGTAAAAGCGGAAAAGTAAAGTAGATTTTAGATTGATATGTTGAGAATAGACCCAGGGGCCATAGGTTTCTCTAGTGGCTTCTCTCATGATAGCAGAATTCTACGGTGGGTGAACAAATTATTGTCGAGCAATTGATAGAAAAGCGAATAATTATGAGAATTTCTAGGCATGATCATTATATATAGGCATCACGTCCGAAATAAGTAGACCGAAATGATTCTGCATGTACTACTATTACTCCACACATCGACTGCTATCCAGCATGCATCTAGAGTATTAAGTTCATAAGAATAGAGTAACGCCTTAAGCAAGATGACATGATGTAGAGGGATAAACTCATGCAATATGATATAAACCCCATCTTTTTATCCTCGATGGCAACAATACAATACGTGCCTTGCTGCCCCTACTGTCACTGGGAAAGGACACCGCAAGATTGAACCCAAAGCCAAGCACTTCACTCATTGCAAGAACTATAGATCTAGTAGGCCAAACCAAACCAATATTTCGAAGAGACTTGCAAGGATATTATAATCATACATAAAAGAGTTCAGAAAAGAACCAAATATTTCTCATAGATAATCTTGATCATAAACCCACAATTCATCGGATCTCGACAAACACACTGCAAAAAGAGATTACATCGAATAGATCTCCTCGAAGACCGAGGAGAACTTGGTACCGAGATCCAAAGAGAGAGAAGAAGCCATCTAGATACTAACTATGGACCCGAAGGTCTGTTGTAAACTACTCACAACTCATGGTGAGGCGATGATGATGATGTAGAAGCACTCCGTGGTAGATCCCCCCTCCGGCGGAGCTCCGGAACAGACCCCAAGATGGGATCTCACGGGAACAGAAGGTTGCGGCGGTGGAACTAGGGTTTTCTCTATTGTTCTGATGGTTTCGGGGTACGTAGGTATATATAGGAGGAAGGAGGGCACTCGGGCCAGACGTGGGGCCACGAGGCAGGGAACGCGCCCTATAGGGGGGGCGCCCCCCACCCTCATGGACGTCACGTTAGCCCTACTCCGTGGTTCTCAAGTATCCCGTGCAGATATTGCTCCAAAAATATCTCTCCCAAAGGTTTCATTCCGTTTGGACTCCGTTTGATATTCCTTTTTTGTAAAACCCTGAAATAGGCAAAAAACAACAATCTGGACTGGGCCTTTGGGTTAATAGGTTAGTCCCAAAAATAATATAAAAGTGTATAACAAAGCCCATTAAACATCCAAAACATCATAAATAATAGCATGGAACAATAAAAAATTATAGATACATTGGAGACGTATCAAGCATCCCCAAGCTTAATTCCTGCCCGTCCTCGAGTAGGTAAATGATAAAAACATTTTTTTGATGTGGAATGCTAACCAACATAATTTTCAATGTAATTCTCTTGATTGTGGCATGAATGTTCAGATCTGAAAGATTCAAGACAAAAGTCTATATTGACATAAGAAATAATAATACTTCAAGCAAACAAACAAAGCAATCATGTCTTCTCAAAATGCTATGGCCAAAGAAAGTTATCCCTACAAAACCATATAGTCTGGCTATGCTCCCTCTTCATCACACAAAATATTCATATCATGCACAACCCCGGTTTCAGCCAAGCACTTGTTTTCATTCTCAATTCTTTCAAACCTTTCAATTTTCACGCAATACATGAGCGTGGGCCATGGATATAGCACTATAGGTGGAATGGAGTGGTGGTTGTGGAGAAGACAAAAAGGACGGAGATAGTCTCACATCGACTAGGCGTATCAACGGGCTATGGAGATGCCCATCAATAGATATCAATGTGAGTGAGTAGGGATTGCCATGCAACAGATGCACTAGAGCTAAAAATGTATGAAAGCTCAACAAAAGAAACTAAGTGGGTGTGCATCCAACTTGCTTGCTCACGAAGACCTAGGGAATTTGAGGAAGCCCATAATTGGAATATACAAGCCAAGTTATATAATGAAAAATCCCACCAGTATATGAAAGTGACTAAACATGAGACTCTCTATCATGAAGAACATTGTGCTACTTTGAAGCACAAGTGTGGAAAAAGATAGTAGCAATTGTCCCTTTTTCTTTTTCTTTTCTTTTCTTTTCTTTTTTGGGCCTTTCTATTTTCTTTGGCCTTTCCTTCTTTTTTTTTCTTTGGGACAATGCTCTAATAATGATGATCATCACACTTATATTGATTTACAACTCGATATTACAACTCGATACTAGAACAAAGTATGACTCTATATGAATGCCTCCGGCGGTGTACCGGGATGTGCAATGAATCAAGAGTGACATGTATGAAAAATTATGCATGGTGGCTTTGCCACAAATACGATGTCAACTACATGATCATGCATGGCAATATGACAATATGAAGCGTGTCATATGAACGGAACGGTGGAAAGTTGCATGGCAATATATCTCGGAATGGCTATGGAGATGCCATGATAGGTAGGTATTGTGGCTGTTTTGAGGAAGATATATGGTGGCTGTTTTGAGGAAGGTATATAGTGGTGTATGGTACCGGCGAAAGTTGCGCGGTACAAGAGAGGCTAGTAATGGTGGAAGGGTGAGAGTGCGTATAATCCATGGACTCAACATTAGTCATAAAGAACTCATATACTTATTGCAAAAATTTACGAGTCATTAAAACAAAGAAATCAACGCATGCTCCTAGGGGGGAGGTTGGTAGGAGTTAACCATCGTGCGCCCCCGACCTCCACACAAAGGATGACACTCTACAAATACCTCATGCTCTAACTTCGTCACATAGCGGTTCACCATACGTGCATGCTACGGGAATCACAAACTTTAACACAAGTATTTCTCAATTTCATAACAACTCCACTAGCATGACTCTAATATCACTATCCTCATATCTCAAAACAATTATCAAGCATCCAACTTCTCTTCATATTCAATGCACTTAGTATGAAAGTTTTTACTACATTGATCTTGAATGTCTATCATGTGAAGGCTAGTTTTATAGCCAAAGCACATTACCATGCTGTTTTAATAGACTCTCAAAAGGATATAAGTGAAGCATGAGAGATCAACAGTTTCTTCAAAATAAAATCACAACCGTGCTCTAAAAGATATAAGTGAAGCACTAGAGCAAACTATTTAACTCAGAAGATATAAGTGAAGCACATAGAGTGTTCTAACAATTCCTAGGCCATATTTATCTCTCTCAAAAAGGTGTGTCCAGCAAGGATAATTGTGGCAAACTAACAAGAAAAGACTCAAATCATACATGACGCTCCAAGTAAAACACATATCATGTGGTGAATAAAAATATAGTCCCGAGTATAGTTACCGATAGATGAAGACGAAAGAGGGGATGCCTTCCCGGGGCATCCCCAAGCTTAGGCTTTTGGTTGTCCTTGAATTTTACCTTGGGGTGCCTTGGGCATCCCCAAGCTTAGGCTTTTGGTTGTCCTTGAATTTTACCTTGGGGTACCTTGGACATCCCCAAGCTTTGGCTCTTGCCACTCTTTGTTCCATAGTACATCAAAGCAATACTCAAAACTTGAAAACTTCACAACACAAAACTTAGACAAAAATCTCGTGAGCTCCGTTAGTATAAGAAAATAAACCACTACTCAAAGGTACTGTAATGAACTCATTCTTTGTTTATATTGGTGTTAAACCTACTGTATTCCAACTTCTCTATGATTCATACTCCCCAATACTACTCATAGATTCATCAAAATAAGCAAACAACACACGAAAAACAGAATCTGTCAAAAACAGAATAGTCTGTAGTAATTTGTAACTTTCGCATACTTCTGTAACTCCAAAAAATTGAAATAAATTGGTAAACATGAGGAATTTGTCTATTAATCATCTGCAAAAAGAATCAACTAAATAGCACACTCCAGTAAAATCTGGTGACCATTCTAGTGAGCGCTAACGATTCTGTTTTTCACAGCAAGATCATATAAACTTCACACAAGTTTTCCCAAAGGTTCTACTTGGCACAAAAACTAATTAAAACACAAAACCACATCCAAACAGAAGCTAGATGCAATATTTATTCCTAAGGAGAAGCAAAAACAAAATAAAATTAAATTGGGTTGCCTCCCAACAAGCGATATTGTTTAACGCCCCTAGCTAGGCACGATACAAGGATAGATCTAGGTATTGCCATCTTTGGAAGGCAATCCCTAAGTGGCTCTCATAATAGTTTCATATGGTAATTTAATTTTCTTCCTAGGAAAGTGTTCCATGCCCTTCCTTAACGGAAATTGGAATCTAATATTTCCTTCCTACATATCAATAATTGCACCAATCGTTCTAAGGAAAGGTCTACCAAGAATAATAGGACATGAAGCATTGCAATCTATATCAAGAACAATGAAATCTACGGGCACATAATTCCTATTGGCAACAATAAGAACATCATTAATCCTTCCCATAGGTTTCTTAATGGTAGAATCCGCAAGATGCAAATTTAAAGAACAATCATCAAGCTCATGGAAACCTAACAAATCACACAAAGTTTTTGGGATAGTGGAGACACTTGCACCCAAATAACACAAAGCAAAGCATTCATGATCTTTAATTTTCATTTTAATAGTAGGTTCCCACTCATCATAAAGCTTTCTAGGGATAGAAACTTCTAATTCAAGGTTTTCTTCATAAGATTGCATCAAAGCATCAACTATGTGTTTGGTAAAAGCTTTATTTTGACTATAAGCATGCAGAGAGTTTAGTACGGATTGCAACAAGAAAATACAATCAATCAAAGAGCAATTATCATAATTGAATCCCTTGAAATCCAAAGTAGTGGGTTCATCACTATGCAGAGTTTTAATCTCTTCAATCCCACTTTTAACAGTTTTAGCATCAAGATATAAAAACTTCGAATCATTGGGACACCTTTTAATAAAAATAGACTCATCTCCCATCCCATATTTATCAAGATTCATACTAGAAAACAAGGATATAGGAGACACATCAATAACTTTCAGATCTTCATCTTTATTTTCATCATAACTAGAAGAACACGCTTTTATATAACTCTCTTTTTTAGCACGCATCCTAGCGGTTCTTTCTTTGCATTCATCAATGGAAATTCTCATGGCTTTGAGAGACTCATTGATATCATGCTTAGGTGGAATATATCTAAGTTTCAAAGAATCAACATCAAGAGTAATTCTATCCACACTTCTAGCCAATTCATCTATCTTAAGCAATTTTTCTTCAAGCAAAGCATTGAAATTCTTTTGCAAATTTATAAACTCCTTAACACTAGTTTCAAATTCAGAAGGCATCTACATAAGAGTTATTGTAGGAATTACCATTATTGTTAGAGGAACTACTAGGAAAAGGCCTAGGATTAAATTTCCTCTATAAGCATTGTTACCAAAAATATTTCTACCAACAAAATTCACATCCAAAGATTCATTATTATTTTCAATCAACGTGGATAAAGGCACATCATGATCAGAAGAAGCACTCTTAGCAGCAAATAATTTCATATGTTCATCCATCTTTCCACTCAAAACACTAATCTCTTCAATAGCATGCACTTTTGTACTAGTAGATCTTTCGGTGTGCCATTGAGAATAATTAACCATAATATTATCTAGGAGTTTGGTAGCTTCTCCTAAGGTAGTTTCCATGAAAGTGCCTCCTGCGGCCGAATCTAAAAGATTTCTAGAAGCAAAGTTCAAGCCAGCATAAAAGTTTTGAATAATCATCCGTAAGTTCAAACCATGTGTAGGGCAATTATGTATCATTAATTTCATTCTCTCCCAAGCTTGCGCAACATGCTCATGATCTAGTTGCTTAAAATTCATAATATCGTTTCTAAGAGAGATGATCTTAGCAGGAGGGAAATACTTAGAGATAAAAGCATCTTTGCACTTATTCCACGAATCAATACTATTTCTAGGCAAAGAAGAAAACCAAGTTTTAGCACGATCTCTAAGTGAAAACGGAATTAACTTCAATTTAACAATATCGTTATCCGTATCCCTTTTCTTTTGCATATCACACAAATCAACAAAGTTGTTTAGATGGGTAGCGGCATCATCACTAGGAAGGCCGAAAAATTGATCTTTCATGACGAGATTCAACAGAGCAGCATTGATCTCACAAGATTCAGCATCGGTAATAGAAGCAATCGGAGTGCTAATAAAACCATTATCGTTGGTATTGGAGAAGTCACACAATTTGGTATTTTTCTGAGCCATAGTGACAAGCAAGCAATCCAACACACAAGCAAACAAGAAGCAAGCGAACGGCAAACACATGGCAAAAAAAGGGCAAATAAAACGGCAAGGGTGAAGTGGGGGAGAGGAATACGAGAGGAAAATAAATGTAATGCGAAGGATAAGGGTTTGTGATAGGTACTTGGTATATGACTTTTGCATAAGCCTCCCCGGCAACGGCGCCAGAAATTCTTCTTACTACTTCTCGAGCTTGCGTTGTATTCCCTCGAAGAGGAAAGGGTGATGCAGCACAGTAGCGTAAGTATTTCCCTCGGTTTTTGAGAACCAAGGTATGAATCCAGTAGGAGACCACGCGCGAGTCCCTCGCACCTGCAAAAACAAATAAGAACTTCGCAGCCAACGCGATAAGGGGTTGTCAATCCCTTTACGGTCACTTACGAAAGTGAGATCTGATAGATAGGATAGTTTGATATAGGAAAAGTAAAGTAGATTGTAGATTGATATGTTGAGATAGACCCGGGGGCCATAGGTTTCTCTAGTGGCTTCTCTCATGATAGCAGAATTCTACGGTGGGTGAACAAATTATTGTCGGGCATTTGATAGAAAAGCGAATAATTATGAGAATATCTAGGCATGATCACTATATATAGGCATCACATCTGAAACAAGTAGACCGAAACGATTCTGCATCTACTACTATTACTCCACACATCGACCGCTATCCAGCATGCATCTAGAGTATTAAGTTCATAAGAACAGAGTAACGCCTTAAGCAAGATGACACGATGTAGAGGGATAAACTCAAGCAATATTATATAAACCCCATCTTTTTATCCTCGATGGCAACAATACAATATGTGCCTTGTTGCCCCTACTGTCACTGGGAAAAGACACCGCAAGATTGAACCCAAAGCCAAGCACTTCTCCCATTGCAAGAACTATAGATCTAGTAGGCCAAACCAAACAAATAATTCTAAGAGACTTGCAAGGATATTATAATCATACATAAAAGAGTTCAGAAAAGAACCAAATATTTCTCATAGATAATCTTGATCATAAACCCACAATTCATCGGATCTCGACAAACACACCGCAAAAAGAGATTACATCAAATATATCTCCTCGAAGACCGAGGAGAACTTGGTATTGAGATCCAAAGAGAGAGAAGAAGCCATCTAGATACTAACTATGGACCCGAAGGTCTGTGGTAAACTACTCACAACTCATGGTGAGGCGATGATGATGATGATGTAGAAGCACTCCGTGGTAGATCCCCCCTCCGGCGGAGCTCCGGAACAGGCCCCAAGATGAGATCTCACGGGAATAGAAGGTTGCTGCGGTGGAACTAGGGTTTTCTCTGTTGTTCTAATGGTTTCGGGGTACATAGGTATATATAGGAGGAAGGAGGGCACCGGGGGCCAGACATGAGGCCCACGAGGCAAGGGGGCGCGCCCCCCACCCTCGTGGATGCCACGTCAGCCCTACTCCGTGGTTCTCAATTCTCCCATGTAGATATTGCTCCAAAAATATCTCGCCCGAAGGTTTCATTCCGTTTGGACTCCGTTTGATATTCCTTTTCTGTAAAACCTTGAAATAGGCAAAAAACAGCAATCTGGACTGGGCCTTTGGGTTTATAGGTTAGTCCCAAAAATAATATAAAACTGTATAACAAAGCCCATTAAACATCCAAAACACCATAAATAATAGCATGGAACAATAAAAATTATAGATACATTGGAGACGTATCACTGAGGCATAGGGAATGACTTTCATTTTCTCTCTATCCTCTGCAGTGGACGGGCATTGAGTCTTACTCAACTTCACACCTTGTAACACAGGCAAGAACCATTTCGTTGACTGATCCATTTTGAACTTCATCAAGGTATGTGCTTTGTGAAAGTCCAATTAAGCGTCTTGATCTATCTCTATTGATCTTGATGCCTAATATGTAAGCAGCTTCACCGAGGTCTTTCATTGAAAAATTCTTATTCAAGTATCCTTTTATGCCATCCAGAAATTCTATATCATTTCCAATCAATAATATGTCATCCACATGATGAGGACATCACTAACAAGGTTACACCCACAGCTCCAACTGACACATATACAGGACCAATTACTAGAGCTCGCGCATGCCAATTAAATTACCAGGTACTTTCGTTTCTTGGTAATGAATCTAATGTTCATGAGAATATGATGCTGCCTAAATTGGATACATTTGTCTTGCTTACAAATGAAGGGCCTAGCTTGGACATGAAGGATGAATATTGGAGCAAGATCAAGCATGGAGATGATGGCATGCGCAAGGGGAACAAGAATGGAGTTACAAGTGATGATTTCAGGACTTTGAAGCCACCATAATGAGTGCGTGAAGCCTTGGACGAAATATACAAGATGCCACTTCATAAATTTCGTCCAGAGGCTATTATAGGTGCTGCGTCACCTTATTATTGGGCCATGCCCATGTAATTTCGAAATACTTGAGTGTAGGCTGTTTTTAGAGTCCGTATGTGTGGGGAAACAAGAGTTAGGTTTGGTTTCGGACCCCTCCACCAAGGGCCACGAAATTCCCCCTCTTTCTCCCATATATACAGCCCTTAGGGCGTCGTTTAGACTTTGGGTTTTGTTTAGATTAAAGTTCGCCATAGCTGCAACTTCGCGTACTTAGTTTGTGTTCAACGACCAGACCAAGACGTCACAGAACCCCACTTGATCAATAAAGCTTTCCTCTTGAATTCGCAATATCCAGATTGCAATCTCAGTTTCTTGCTTATTCTTTGTTTGCCTGCAGGAAACAGACCTTCGTGGTCAGGTTGATCGTGCTCCGGCGTGGTCAATAACCTCTCGGAGTTGGTTTAGCGATTGCTAAGGCGCGACGTCCTCGCACGTTCGTAGTCGGATCGTCAAAGTCGACTTCCTCCAAAACGATAGCCACCATCTCATCGAAAGACGGGACACCTTTGCCTCTATCAAGTGGTATCAGATTTCCAGGTTGCTCGATGAGATTTTACAGTTTTTCGTAGATTAGATCGAGTCTGTTCTTCATACCTACAGTCCACGAAAAAGCCAAAAAAAAATTAGGGTTAGTTCATCCCATCCGAACCAATCTGAGCCTTTGCATAATCTTTTCTGTATTTGCTTTGTTGAATTTGCGGTTGCATCGTTGTGTCAAGTTGCTGGTCTTAGCGTCTAGTTCTTTAGAGTTTCGAGTTCTGTTCACAGTTTGTCACGCCGCCGCCGCACCATATTCATCGCCGCACCATATTCATCGCCGCTGCCATACCACCATCGCTGCCATATCCCACCACCGCCACTACATACCACCACCGCTGCCATAACCTACCACCGCTGCCATATCCTACCACCATATATCCACCACCAATCCGAGTTCTTTTCATATTAGGTTTGTTCTCGAGATCCATCTAGGTTTCGGATTTGTGTTTCCGTGCCTGCGTAGGTCTCGGAAAAAAAAGTCTGGTGACCCCCGGGCAGTTTTTAGGCCAAAATTTCGACAGGTGAAAATATTTTTTCCCTATCCTATTTTTGGGCTTTTCTGAGTCTTTTGAGACACGTGCCACCATACTGTTTTTTTATCGCACTTTTTCATCGTCGCTGCCCTGATTCCGAAAAAAAAATCGCCAAAAAAATTCCGTGCCTATCATCTTAGTTTGACTTGGGAAGTGTTTTGAGACACTCGCCATTATAGTGATTTTTGGCAAAAAAGAAGAGCGCAAAAAAAAGAGGCGAAAAAATAACAATTCAGAGTGTGCTTTTCCCTTTATTACGTGCAGCGCCGTGATTTTGTTAGTGTTCTAGGCTCGCGTCTCTAGTACGGTCTAGCCTAGGACCAGCACGGTACCGTCGTTGAGCATTTATTCAACTTTGCATCTCTGAATTGATTATTGCTGACCCCTTTTGCTACCATCTTATAAGCCTTCCCAGCTCCACATACATCTACATCGTGCGTTTGACTCTCCCTGGTAATCGCTTTATCCAAGCTTTGAGAGTTTTGACTACCACGGTTGCCGATCACCACCTGCTGCTGGGTAAGAACTGGTAAGAATTTGAGATTTGCTAGTTGGATTTGTGACACCCGCCACCACCACCACTTATTAGTAGTCTGTAGGATCATATTCTTGTGTGTTTCTATTGCTGCTAACCATGCCAGGATCACAAGTCGACGAGACTGACTGGGAGAACTTGACGAACAAGGAGCTTCATGATAAGTTTCAGCAAATGATGAGTGTATAGGTGCAAGATGTGCTAAACACATTGGACGAGGCCATGGAGAAGATAGATGGCATGGAGAATACGTTTGAAACAAAGCTCGATAACAAGTTTGTTGAATTTCTTTCGCGTTTTCCACCATCACCGGCTGCTGCAGCTGTCCCACCTCTACAACAACAACAACAACAACATCGCCTTCCAAATCAAGTGGGACGAGCACAGCGCGTTCCCCTTGAGCATGGTCAAGCTTCTGGTGCTGCTGTTGATGTTTCTGTAGCTCTTGCTGCTACTGCAGAGGTGGAGGACCATTACGAGGATGAGGTTGACCAAAATCAGCACTACGTGCAGCAACCAGCACCACCACCACCACCAGGTCGTCCTCATGCATATCATCGCAACGGTAGGGTTGCACCACCACCTGAGGTACATGACCATCTTCCTAAACTGAAATTGAATATTCCACCATTTGAGGGTAGATATGTTCCTGATATATATCTTACTTGGGAGTTAGAAACTGAACAACGTTTTACATGTTTACATTATCCCGAGGAGAGACTGTTCCTGCTGCTGTTTGTGCTTTCACTAGTTTTGCATGTGTTTGGTGGTCTGAACATTGTAGATTATATCCTATTCCAGCTACTTGGGCTGCTTTGAAAACTGCTATGCGTACTCGTTGGGTTCCACCATATTATCAACGTGAATTACTTCAAAAACTACAGCGCTTAAGACAAGGAAAAAATTCTGTAGAAAAATATTATCAGCAATTACAAACTGGCCTGATTAGATGTGGTATTGTTGAGGAGAATGAAGCTATGCTTGCACGTTTTATGGGTGGATTAAATAGAGAGATTCAGACCATTCTAGAGTATAAGGATTATAATAATATCACTCGTTTATTCCATCTTGCTTGTAAAGCTGAACGTGAAGTGCAGGATCGACAAGCATTGGCGCGGACTAACTTTTCTGCAGGTCGACCTTCATCATGGACACCGCGTGCATCCTCTACTTCCACACATTCTACTGCACCGACACCTCCATCAGCTGTTACCGCCAGCCGTGATACAAGGAAGCAGGCACAACCACCATTATCTGTCAAGAGCACACCTATTGGGCCTGCACAGAGTTCGTCTTCTTCCATGGCATCAACAGGGCACACGAGTGATATTATTTGTCGTCGTTGTAAGGGAAGAGGACATTTTGCGAGAGAATGCAAATCTCAGCGTGTGATGATTGCTACTGAGGATGGTGGATATGAGTCCGCTAGTGACTATGATGAGGAGACTTTGGCTCTTATTACACGTGAAGAACACGGCGGAGACGATTCTGATCATGAGACGCAATACATGGCTCCTGAAGATGTTGACGGGTATGAATGTTTAGTTGCTCAACGTGTTTTGAGTGTGCAGGTTACACAAGCTGAGCAAAATCAGAGGCATAATTTGTTCCATACAAAGGGAGTTGTGAAGGAACGTTCTGTTCGCGTGATCATAGATGGAGGGAGTTGCAACAACTTGGCTAGCATGGAGATGGTGGAGAAGCTATCTCTCACCACAAGACCACATACACATCCTTACTACATCCAATGGTTCAACAACAGCGGCAAGGTTAAGGTAACACGTACTGTTCGCGTGCAGTTTAGTATCTCTACATATGCTGATTATATTGATTGTGATGTGGTACCTATGCAAGCATGTTCCTTATTACTTGGTAGACCATGGCAATTTGATAAAAATTCTGTACACCATGGTAGAAACAATCAGTATACTCTTGTTCATAAGGATAAAAATATTACTTTGCTTCCTATGACTCCTGATTCCATTTTGAAAGATGATATTAATAGAGCTAATAAAGCAAAACAGGAGAAAAATAAGAGTGAAAATCGGATTGTGGCAAAAGAATTTGAGCAACAAATGAAGCCTAATAATAAACTATCTACCGTTGCTTCTGAAATTAAATTGAAAAGTGCATGTTTATTTGCCACCAAATCTGATATTGCTGAGCTAGATTTTAGCAAATCTGTTTGCTATGCTTTTGTGTGCAAAGAGGCATTATTTTCATTCGAGGGCATGCCTTCCTCTTTGCCTCCTGCTGTCACTAACATTTTGCAGGAGTTCGCCGACGTCTTTCCACAAGACGTGCCACCGGGATTACAACCTATTCGAGGGATTGAGCATCAGATTGACTTAATTCCCGGTGCATCGCTACCCAACCGCGCACCATACCGTACCAATCCAGAAGAGACGAAGGAGATTATGCGTCAAGTACAGGAGCTACTCGACAAAGGTTATATACGCGAATCCCTTAGTCCTTGTGCTGTTCCTATTATTCTAGTGCCGAAAAAGGATGGTACATCACGTATGTGTGTTGATTGTAAATCCATTAATAATATTACTATTCGTTATCGTCATCCTATTCCTAGGCTAGATGTAATGCCCAGGATGGGATTATACCTCCTACGTGTCGAGGCACGACTTAAAGGTATAAGCCCATCCTAGAATGATCTCAAGTTTGGTATCTTTGCACAACTCATGTAAAAGAGGGATTAAATTGCAAAAGGAGATAGTTGGCTTACACTCGCCACTTCACACAATACATTACATAAGCACACATCATTCAGAACAACACAACCCGACTACGGGCGAAGATCCAAAGAAAGATACCAAAACAACATAAAGCCACAGGTCAGGATCGAATCCTAGTAGAAACCACTACTGATCGTCGAAACGTCACAAGCAAACGGCCACAAACTTCATCGAGCTCCTGGTGAAGAACTTGAACCAGCTTCTGCTTCAAACTCGGCTGAACCTGCATCTGGTGTTGTAGTAACTGTGAGCCACGAGGACTCAGCAATCCCATAACCATGGGTAACAAGACTAGTAAAGCTTGTGGGTAGGAAGAGGTAAAGTGGTGAGGCTGCAGCAGCGACTAAGCATAATATGGTGGCTAACTTACGAGTACCAGAATAAGATGAGAAGCTACGCAAACGGTCGCAAAAGAGGTGATCGCTAAAGATCCTAACTACATACGGTCAAGCATAACCCCACCGTGTTCTCTTCTCAAAGTGAAAAGAGACAGTCACGGTTACTCACACAGTTGTGTGTTTTACTTCGGATCCTCTGTCAAGTTTTCTACAACCGGACATTAACAAATTCCAATCTGCCACATAACCGCGGGCACGGCTTTCGAAAGTTCATAACCCTGCAGGGGTGTTCCAACTTAGCCCATCACAAGCTCTCACGATTAGCTGAAGTGATAAATATAATATCATCACTCCTTATCTTAGGGAAAACCGATCAGGCTCGGCATCCCGGTAGCACAAGTCATTTCGACAATGGTAAAACAAGTCCAGCAAGACCTCCCGGCGTGCCGACACCCTGATAGTAGCCGCGCGTATCTCGTCTCAGGCCACGTCCGGATGAGCAGTACGTACAGATACCGAAGATCCCAGCAAACTGGGTGGCATCCGCAAGTGGCTCTAGTTTGGGACCAACACCATCAGCACTGGCCCCCCCTGCTATGTAGAATTAAGAATCCTCGGGGACGCGACCCCCTATGCAATTTTAATTATTTAATTAAGTTGTTATTATGGGCAAAATTAAAACCAATGTTGGGCCTTGCTGGAGGAGTTTTATTCAAAGTCGAACTGTCAAGGGGTCCCCATTACACCCATCGTGTTAGGAACGCAAAATCAAGGAACATAATGCCGGTTTATCGGCGCCTAAGGTGGCATGAGTGGAACAAAACACCGAGCAAAAGGCCAAGCCTTCCACCCATGCCCAGTATATAAGGTGTGTTAATAATTATTATAGATATTGTGATATATCCAACAACAAGTTCCCTCCTGGAACAGACTTCATCTTCACCTGCAACTAACAACGCTATAAGAGAGACTGAGCAAGCGGGGCTGAGCAAGCGGGTAACATAGACAACCAGTGGTTTTGCTAGGAAGGTTTCAAATGTTAGAGGTATCATGGCAACAAGGAGAGGCTGACATAAAAGATGGGTATCACGACATGTAACGATAGCATCGAGACAACTAAGCATGGCAATGGTAGTAAAGGTATCCAAGGGTATGATCATCTTGCCTGGGATTCCACAAGGGAGAAGAACGGATCCATGAAGAAGACGGAGCAACAGACGAGCGGATCCTCACAACTCCGGAACGAAACCGAAGCTAACAAGAGAAGCAACCGGAAAGAAAACAAACAACGCGGTAAACACACAAGCATCAACATGGCATACGATGCACAAGCAAGCATGATGCATGTCCGGTTTAATTATGCATGGCATGGCAAAGTGCACAAACAAATCTACAAGTTAAGTGGAGATCAATATGCAACGAGTTGCATATTGAAGAAACACCACATTTAATTATTTAGTTGACTCTCGTTTATTTACAAAACAAGATTTAATGTTTATAGCATGGCAAGAGGTGAAGCATAAAGAAACTACCTATTTAGGCACTTTAAATGAGGCCGAAAGAATAACAACAACAAGTCCGGAAAAATCCCCATGAGCAAGTTTAATAATTATAAGCAAACAACAATTAACATCTATAATGTTGTTAAATGATGCGGATGACATGATCAAGTTTATGCAAGTTTTATTAAAGGTTGACTTAAAAGAGATATGAAGCATTTGTCACCGTGGGGGAAGAAAGGGTGCCACGACAACGATCCGAAATGAGGCAATGGCAACATATCGGTACCGGTTTCTCGTTGAGAGAATCGGTGCAAAAGAAGGATGGCGTGAACGAGTTGAACAAGATGAAAGTGGGGTGATCCCGTTGCCGGGTTCCCACGAGTCGGTGACGAGGCAACCGAGGAACAAGACAAAAGGTGGAACGGGCACGGAGCACACACGAGAGACATCTCATACAACACAACAAGCATCACACGGGTCATCCACGGGGTCGTCTCGTTATACCTTTGAAGCGTGCGTTATCGGAGGGGTTCGAGAGCGTCGAAGAAGTAGCCGTAGTAGAGGAAGTAGTGGTACACGGGGCGACGGTAGTGGTACACGATCGTAGTGGGAAGTAGTTGTTCCGGCGACGGTAGTCGTTCACGTTCGTGTCGTGGTACTTGCGACGTCGGGGTACTTGTCGCGTCGGCGTTCGTAGATGTTCACGGATCTTGTTCGTAGATGTACTTGACGGGTCATGTAGTTGTTCACGTTCACGTCTTGGTTCACGGTCGTCGTGTCGTAGTTGTACACGGGGCCATCTGTCCAAAAATTACAGCACGGCAATAGAACAAAAACAAAACAAACTACAGCACAAAACTCAACACGGCAGCAACAGCACGGAGGACCACGGCCGGAGGCGCTGGACGCTCGCGCCGAGCGAGGAGACGGAGGAGGCCGCGGAGTTGCTGGTGCTGCTCGGTGCTGCTGGAGACGGGCGCGAAGGCAGGGGCGGCGACTGCTTCGAGGAGAAGGGGCTCGGGCGACCACGGCGTCGGGGACGGGCGCAGCTCGCGGCGGAGCCGGCGCTGGACGGCGGGGTCGGGGAAGAAGGCAGGGGCGCTGCGGCCTCGGGAAGGATGCGAGGACGGAGCAGGCGGCTGCCGGTGCGGAAGAAGCGGCGGGCCGGCCTTGGCTGGAGCTGTGGCTCTGGCCGGCGCTGGGGATGCGGCGCGGGGCGGCCATCGCCGGCGTTGGGGAGAGGTGGTCGCCGCGCGACGGGAGGACGAGGCAGAGGGTCGGAGAGGCGCGAGGCGCGGGCGTCGCTGGGGCGCGGCGCCGCCTGGCCGAGGCGCTCGGCAGGAGGGCTCGCCCGGGGCCGGAGCAGGGAGGCTCGGGGCTGGCCGCGAACGGACGAAGGGGTGCGTCGAGGAGGAACGAGGCGGAGGAGGCGCTCGCTGGGGAAGACCGAAGGGAGATGGAACGGGACGCGGGGTAGCTAGCGAGAGGGAGGAGGAGTGCGGTCGAGGAGGGAACGAGGTCGAGGGTTCGGGGGCTGGCGGCGTGCACAGGGGAAAGAAGGAGAGCGAGCGAGCGCTCGGTCGAGCTAGGGTTCGGCCGACGGGCTGGTTGGGCCAAAGGCTGAGAGGGAGTTGGGCCAGGAGGAGGGAATGGGGAGGCCGGCTGGGCCTGGAGGCCTGGTTGCTGGCCTCTTCTTTTTAAACTCTTAGCAGAAACAAATAAAAACAAAAGAGAGGAAAAAGAAAAAGAGGAGGGGGGTTAGGCAAGAATTAGGTCAAAGGTTATTTTTCCCGGGCTCGTAAAAATGAGCACGACCAGAGAAAAATACAAAAGGCAAGGACGGGAAATAATTCAAACATATTTGAATTTAATTCAAATAGGTTTGAACTAAGACGAGATTATTGAGGTGTCCAAAAATGTCCGGAATTTTGGAGGAGCCTCGAAACAACGGAAAGAATTATCGGCAAGGTTTTGGAGGTGAAACTTGAAGTGAAATAAACATGGGGAATTATGCAAGTGTGTTATGGTGATTCCGAAGCAATGGAATAATTAATATATAGCTCCCTAAAATATTGAGAGACTTTATATGTTATAAAGAGAAGTCATCTTCCCTCGATTTAAATGGACCGAAGGCCCACACGGATTATTTAGGTTGAGATGCAAAAATAAAATATGACATGATGGCATGATGACATGATGCAATGCAAAAAATAAATAACACAAGCAAAAGAAACACACGGGCAACCCAGAACATCTGGAATCTTCCGGAACCTTCTGGAATCTTCTGGGACGTCGGTCTCGGGCGTCACAACTCTCCCACACTAACAGAGGATCTCGACCCGAGATCCTAGAGATATCACCGGGTAAAACCGGAAGAGGAGGAGGTAAAACAAAGTTGCTTCCTTGACAGACGAGTGAAACCAAAGAACCTTGAGAGGTTGAACAAATTGAAAGAAGAATAGAACAGAGAAGAACGAAGTTAGGAGCACTCCGGTAAAAGGAGGAACAAGGAACATACGGGAACCTTGTAGGTTGAAGGACATGAAACAAGAGCTCACGGATGACGAAAGAATAAGAACCGCAATGGTATAGCCAAGGAATAAGAATGACAGAATTTGGGCAGCACTCTGTCTGAAAATGGAAGGAATTGGACAAGAACTTGCCAAGTTGAGATGATACTTGATGAAAACAACAACATATTGCCTCCGAAACAATTAAAAGAATGGCACAAGGTGTAAAAAGGATTCAGACAGCACTCCGGTTAAAAGACATGCAAAACTAGATGAGATGACGGAACTAGAATGAAGAAATACAACACTCCGGTTAAAGATAAGCAAGGAAAGAACATGATCTTGATAAAAACGAGATGATGGGACGAAGAGAGCAATATCACAAAGCCTCCGGAATGACAGAATAGCATATAACTCAATGAAGAATGAATGGAGAAGAAAAAGACAACTTCTCCCAAAATGAATTGAAGAGCAACCTTACGAAGAAGTGTTGAACGTGGTTGATGGAAAATCAACAACGAAACGAATGAGGTTCATGTGGGCTTATGGAAAACATCTCAAAATTATGAGGTGACAACCAGCCACTAACGAAAACAATTGATTGGATTGAGATCAACAAGGATGTGAAAAGCTTATTTCACCGGAAGGATAAATGAAGAACTTGGGTCATTTATAAGCACCATAATAGCAAAAACCTTAGGGAAAAGCTTTAGGTGAAAAACAACCCAAGATAACTCCAAGAGATAAAAGGAGGGGTTGAAAAGACTCTCCTGAACAAAGGAAAATGATGGGTTTTAAATATCTCATTCCTAACAACTCGTAACTCATGAAACATGAAGGAATTGTCAAGAATGACATAACACCACCTGAAAGATAAAGTAGAAAGAATTGCAAATGGAAACATGATGAAGAATGCTTGAGCTCCAACAAGAATCTTGATGAAGACTCCAAGGATGAATTAAAACATGAAGAACCACCATGAAAAACTCCGGTAATGAAAGCATGAGAATTGAAAGATGAAAAGAATAAGATTCAAGGCCTGCGGTGAATAGATTGAGCTTTGGAATGATATAATAGAAATAACTTGAAGCTCCGGAACAACAAGATGAAGAATTAGAACCGAGAGTATGATATGATGAACAAGCTCCAGACAAGAAAATTAAATCACCTGAAGGAACAAGAATAAGAGTTATGTTATGCATCTCCTTCACCAATTAAATTGATGACAACCAAAGGATTTGGCATACTACTTATTCTCGTTGGAAAGAATTAAAGAGAGATCTAGCACAACCTTGGATAAATCTTCAACAAAGCACCGGTAGGATTATGAAAAGAACAAATGAATTAAAACGATAACAACGGAAGGGTAAACTTGAATGAACCACCGTAAGAATTAAGAGACGAACGAAGAGACATCAATGAAGAATATTTGAAGGACGAAGTTGAAAACTGAGAACGAAGAATCTTCTGAAATGATGGCCTTCGGAGGAACACAAGGAAAAGAATTCATGAAATGCTTCGGATGGTTATAAAAAAAAATTCCTCACAATCGAAAACAATTATGAGGATGGCATGAAGCTAGAACCACGAATCTTGAAGAGAACGGACCAAGATTTAAGAGAAACACTTCTCCGATCTTCAAATGTTGAGAACGAAGACGAGAAATGCCATGAAGAATTGTTGGGCACTCCGGAATGAAGAATTAAAAAGGTTGACCAATGATGAACAAGAATTTGAGAGCGGTCCTGGAGAAGGCATGTGACTGATGGAAATCATTCTTACGTCACACTTTGAATAGAATTTAAGTATAACTCCGGAAAAAGAAGAGTCAGGTAAGATCCTGGGAAGACCTGTGGGTTAGGGCCCACTCAAAGAAATCACCGTTAGAAAGATTGCTTGAGAGATATTGCACTGGTTGAATTAAAAAGGCTTGAATAAGATAGCAACCTCAAAATAATTGCTTGAACGGATTAAGAATGGAATTATGAATCTTCTGAGATATCTTCAACACTCCGGATAAGAATAACAAGATGAGAATGATTAATTGGTACACCGAAATAAGAAAGCATTGTGAAAAGGGGAAAAGGATAAGATCAACACCGAAATCTTGAATTACATCCACCGGCAGAATTAGAGAACAAAAGAATGATGAACTTGAAGCTCTTGAGCATCTTCACGATAAATCACCGGATAAGAACATTGAAGGAAAGAATGAAGAAATATCACATGAATAAAATGGATACTTCATTTGAGAATTGCTGGCTCCAAGAAGAAAAGGGGTGGGAGGGTGGGCAAAACAAAGACGACTTGAGATGAATGAAACAGACAAATCGTCAGATTTCTCAACGACGTCCGTATGGAATAACTTGAAGGGAAGGCACACCGGTTGAAAGGATTAACATGAATATCTCGATGATCGAGAAGGACCAGCACTCTCATAGAAATATGAGAACACCGATTAAGAAAGGTATGGAATCAACATTTATCATCGAAGCAACTCGAATACCAGAATCAAAACAAAACAAAGGGTAGATATTGAACGAATGAATTCCGCAGGTACATCAACTCGACTTGAAGCCACTTGGAGAACAAAAGGTAAATAAAAAGGAACAAAGATCAGATAGAACAAATACAAGATAGAAGTTTCGTTCGACATCTTCGTGCTGAAAGCTCATGAAACGTGTTACAAAAGGGTTTTGTCATCCCCGGATCAGCATAGCCAAGGACCCTTTAAGATGCAACTCCCGATCAGAACAAGTCCATAAAACCACTTCACTCAATGTAGAACCCCAAACTTCATATCGAGCATCCGTTGGAAGAATGCCTAGAACTACTAGATGAACCCACCTATAGATTTCCGAAAGTTTCCAGTTATGCAATCAGGTGTTGGGGATACACGGGAAGCACCGCGCAATCAACTCTAAACCTACATCCAGGTGTATCCATCCTTCAACACATAACCAGTCTTTCTCGGAAACTGTTTACCTCGGACCTTCGAAAAGCATCCACTATAACAAGCTATGGCAATACTCTCGAACTACCTCCCCAGTACTGGGTGATGTCGGGGTTATCTTGCCACTGGCCGTATAGGAGAGATTTTCGATGTCGGCCGTCTTAAGTATTTAGTACTGTCGCGATATGCTTGTTACAATGATACCCCGAAGCTCAACTCCTCGGTAACAGGAGGCATCGAGAACAATATCCTTGTCACAAGAACATCGAAACAATCCCAGAATACTCGCGGGATCCTAAAAATAATTTGGTGCAATTTTTGAAAGTAGAAGAGAAAAGAGTAATCGTCAGGAGTCCTCACCAGAGAGAAAGGGGATGAGAAGCAAAGAAATCCTACTCTCCGATATAATATAGGACTCAAAAAGTTTTCAGTGTGTGCCTAGACTCAACCGTCAACGATTCGATCAAACAGTGGGGGCTTCTAGGTCGGAGAAGGCTCTGAATACCAACTTGTGATGGGCATTACACTAGATGATATGCTTGATGAATTGAGTGGCTCTACAATATTCTCCAAAGTTGATTTGCGTAGTGGATACCATCAAATTCGTATGAAATTGGGAGATGAATGGAAAACAACATTTAAAACTAAGTTTGGATTATATGAGTGGTTAGTCATGCCTTTTGGGCTAACTAATGCACCTAGTATTTTCATGAGATTAATGAATGAAGTTTTACGTGCTTTCATTGGACGATTTGTGGTACTATACTTTGATGATATATTGATTTTTAGCAGATCTTTGGAGGAACATTTGGACCATTTACGTGCTGTTTTTATTGCTCTACGTGATGCACGTTTGTTTGGTAACCTTGGAAAGTGCACCTTTTGCACCGACCGAGTCTCTTTTCTTGGCTATGTTGTTACTCCACAGGGAATTGAGGTTGATAAAGCCAAGATTGAAGCTATTGAGAGTTGGCCGCAGCCCAAAACGGTCACACATGTGAGGAGTTTCCTTGGCCTCGCTGGATTCTATCGGCGTTTTGTGAGAGATTTCAGCACCATTGCTGCACCTCTCAATGAGCTTACAAAGAAGGATGTGCCTTTTGTTTGGGGTACTGCACAGGAAGAAGCATTCACGGTATTTAAAGATAAGTTGACACATGCTCCTTTACTCCAACTTCCTGATTTTAATAAGACTTTTGAGCTTGAATGTGATGCTAGTGGAATTGGGTTAGGAGGTGTGTTATTACAAGATGGTAAATCTGTTGCATACTTTTCTGAAAAATTGAGTGGGGCTAGTCTGAATTATTCCACATATAATATCAAAAATGCTACAGAGCTCCCACTCACTTTCTTGTAAATACAGGCTTCTCCAAAAGTCTGTATAAAACCACATACTTTGATCACCTCATCAAAGCATATATTCCAACTCCGAGATACTTGCACCAGTCCATAGATGGATCGCTAGAGCTTGCACACTTTGTTAGCACCTTTAGGATCGACAAAACCTTCTGGTTGCATCATATACAACTCCTCTTTGAGATATCCATTCAGGAATGCAGTTTTGACATTCATTTGCCAGATTTCATAATCATAAAATGCGGCAATTGCTAACATGATTCGGACAAACTTAAGCATCGCTACGGGTGAGAGAGTCTCATCATAGTCAACTCCTTGAACTTGTCGAAAACCTTTCGCAACTAGTCGAGCTTTGTAAACAGCAACATTACCGTCAGTGTTGGTCTTCCTCTTGAAGATCCATTTATTTTCGATGGCTTGCCGATCATCGGGTAAGTCAACCAAAGTCCACACTTTGTTCTCATAATCTCATACATGGATCCCATCTCAGATTTCATGGCCTCAAGCCATTTTGCGGAATCTGAGCTCATCGTCGCTTCCTCATAGTTCGTAGGTTCATCATGGTCTAGTAACATGACTTCCAGAACTGGGTTGCTGTACCACTCTTGTGCGGAACGTACTCTGGTTGATCTACGAAGTTCAGCAGTAACTTGATCTGAAGTTTCATGATCATCATCATTAGCTTCCTCACTGATTGGTGTAGGAATCACTGGAACTAGTTTCTGTGATGTACTACTTTTCAATTCGGGAGAAGGTACAATTACCTCATCAAGTTCTACTTTCCTCCCACTCATTTTTTCGAGAGAAACTCCTTCTCTAGAAAGGATCCATTCTTAGCAACGAATATCTTCCCTTCGGATGTGTGATAGAAGGTGTACCCAACAGTTTCCTTTGGGTATCCTATGAAGACACATTTCTCCGACTTGGGTTCGAGCTTATCAAGTTGAAGCCTTTTCACATAAGCATCGCAGCCCCAAACTTTAAGAAACGACAACTTTGGTTTCTTGCCAAACCACAGTTCATAAGGCGTCGTCTTAACGGATTTAGATGGTGCCCTATTTAATGTGAATGCAGCTGTCTCTAAAGCATAACCCCAAAACGATAGTGGTAAATCGGTAAGAGACATCATAGACCGCACCATATCTAATAAAGTACGGTTATGACGATCGGACACACCATTACGTTGTGGTGTTCCGGGTGGCGTGAGTTGTGAAACTATTCCACATTGTTTCAAATGAAGACCAGACTCGTAACTCAAATATTCACCTCTACGATCAGATCGTAGAAACTTTATTTTCTTGTTACGATGATTCTCTACTTCACTCTGAAATTCTTTGAACTTTTCAAATGTTTTAGACTTGTGCTTCATCAAGTAGATATACCCATATATGCTCAAATCATCAGTGAAGGTCAGAAAATAACGATACCCGTCGCGAGCCTCAACACTCATCGGTCCACATACATCAGTATGTATGATTTCCAACAAATCTGTTGCTCGCTCCATTTTTCCGAAGAACGGAGTTTTAGTCATCTTGCCCATGAGGCATGGTTCGCAAGCACCAAGTGATTCATAATCAAGTGATTCCAAAAGTCCATCACTATGGAGTTTCTTCATGCGCTTTACACCAATATGACCTAAATAGCAGTGCCACAAATAAGTTGCACTATCATTATTAACCTTGCATCTTTTGGCTTCAATATTATGAATATGTGTATCACTACGTTCGAGATCCAACAAGAATAGACCACTCTTCAAGGGTGCATGACCATAAAAGATATTACTCATATAAATGGAACAACCATTATTCTCAGATTTAAATGAATAACCGTCTCGCAATAAACAAGATCCATATATAATGTTCATGCTTAACGCTGGCTCCAAATAACAATTATTCAGGTCTAAAACTAATCCCGAAGGTAGATGTAGAGGTAGTGTGCCGACGGCGATCACATCGACTTTGGAACCATTTCCCACGCGCATCGTCACCTCGTCCTTAGGCAATCTTCGTTTAATCCATAGCCCCTGTTTCGAGTTACAAATATTAGCAACCGAACCAGTATCAAATATCCAGGTGCTACTATGAGCATTAGTAAGGTATACATTAATAACATGTATATCACATATACCTTTGTTCAACTTGCCATCCTTCTTATCCGCCAAATACTTGGGGCAGTTCCGCTTCCAGTGTCTCGTCCCTTTGCAGTAGAAGCACTCAGTTTCAGGCTTGGCTCCAGACTTGGGTTTCTTCGTGGGAGTAGCAACTGTCTTGCTATTCTTCTTGAAGTTCCCCTTCTTTACCTTGCCCTTTTTCTTGAAACTAGTGGTCTTGTTAACCATCAACACTTGATGCTCCTTTTTGATTTCTACTTCCGCAGCTTTGAGCATAGCGAAGAGCTCGGAAATTGTCTTTTGCATCCCTTGCATGGTATAGTTCATCACGAAGCCTTTATAGCTTGGTGGCAGTGATTGAAGAACTCTATCAATAATACTATCTTCGTCAACTTTGCATCCAAGTTGAGTCATATGATTGTAGTACCCAGACATTCTGAGCAAGTGTTCACTGATAGAACTATTCTCCTCCATCTTGCAGCTGTAGAACTTATTGGAAATCTCATATTTCTCAATCTGGGCATTTGCTTGAAATACTAACTTCAACTCCTGGAACATCTCATATGCTCCATGGCGTTCAAAACATCGTTGAAGTCCCGGTTCTAAGCCGTAAAGCATGGCACACTGAACTATCGTGTAGTCATCAGAACGAGCTCGCCAGACGTTCATAACATCTTCAGTTGCTCCTGCAGCAGGCTTGTCACCCAACGGTGCTTCAAGGACATAATTCTTCTGTGCAACAATGAGGATAATCCTCAAGTTACGGACCCAGTCCGTGTAATTGCTACCATCATCTTTCAACTTAGCTTTCTCTAGGAACACATTAAAATTCAAGGGAACGGTAGCACTGGCCATTGATCTACAATAACATAGATATGCAAAAAACTATCAGGACTAAGTTCATGATAAATTAAAGTTCAATTAATCATATTACTAAAGAACTCCCACTTAGATAGACATCCCTCTAGTCATCTAAATGATCACGTGATCCAAATCAACTAAACCATGTCCGATCATCACGTGAGATGGAGTAGTTTTCAATGGTAAACATCTTATGTTGATCATATCTACTATATGATTCACGCTCGACCTTTCGGTCTCCAGTGTTCTGAGGCCATGTCTGTACATGCTAGGCTCGTCAAGTTTAACCCGAGTATTCTGCGTGTGCAAAACTGGCTTGCACCCGTTGTATGTGAACGTAGAGCTTATCACACCCGATCATCACGTGGTGTCTCGACACGACGAACTTTCGCATTGGTGCATACTCAGGGAGAACACTTGTACCTTGAAATTTTGAAAGGGATCATCTTATAATGCTACCGCCGTACTAAGCAAAATAAGAAGCATAATACGATAAACATCACATGCAATCAAAATATGTGACATGATATGGCCATCATCATATTGTGCTTTTGATCTCCATCTCCAAGGCACCATCATGATCACCATCGTCACCGGCGCGACACCTTGATCTCCATCGTAGCATCATTGTCGTCTCGCCAACTATTGCTTCCATGACCATCGCTACCACTTAGTGATAAAATAAAGCAATTACATGGCGACTGTATTTCATACAATAAAGCGACAACCATATGGCTCCTGTCAGTTGCCGATAACTTTACAAATATGATCATCTCATACAATAACGTATAACTCATCATGTCTTGACCATATCACATCACAACATGTCCTGCAAAAACAAGTTAGACGTCCTCTACTTTGTTGTTGCAAGTTTTACGTGGCTGCTACGGGCTTAGCAAGAACCGTTCTTACCTACGCATACAAAACCACAACGATTTTTCGTCAAGTATGTACTTTTTTAACCTTCACAAGGACCGGGCGTAGCCACACTCGATTCGGCTAAAGTGGGAGAGACAGACACCCGCCAGTCACCTTTAAGCAACGAGTGCTCATAACGGTGAAACCAGTCTCGCGTAAGCGTACGCGTAATGTCGGTTCGGGCCGCTTCATCTCATAATACCGCCGAATCAAAGTATGACATGCTGGTAAGCAGTATGACTATTATCACCCACAACTCATTCTGTTCTACTCGTGCATATCATCTATGCATAGAGCTGGCTCATGATGCCACTGTTGGGGAACGTAGTATTTCAAAAAAAAATCCTACGATCACGCAAGATCTATCTACTAGATGCATAACGACGAGAGGGGAGAGTGTGTACCCTCGTAGACCGAAAGCGGAAGCGTCTAGTGACGCGGTTGATGTAGTCGAACGTCTTCGCGATCCAACCGATCATGCACCGAACGTACGGCACCTCCGCGTTCAGCACACGTTCATCTTGATGACGTCCCACGAGCTCTTGATCCAGTTGAGCTTCATGGGAGAGTTTCGTCAGTACGACGGCGTGGTGACAGAGATGATGAAGCTACCGGTGCAGGACTTCGCCTAAGCACTGCAACGGTATGACCGATGTGTGTTTTTGTGGAGGGGAGCACCGCACACGGCTAGAATAATGTTTCTTGTGTGTCTTTGGGTGCCCCATGTCCCCGTTTATAAAGGAGCAAGGGGGGAGGTGCGACTGGCCAAGGGGGCGCGCCAGGGAGTAGGATTCCTACTCCTAGTAGGAATAGGAACCCCCTTTTCCTATTCCTACTAGGAGTAGGAAAGGAAGGGGGAGAGGAGAAGGAGAGGAGAGGTGGCGCCTCCCCCCTTTCCTAGTCCAACTAGGAACCCTAGGGGGTGCGGCCAGCCCTATGGGTTGCCCCTCTCTTTCCCTCATTGGCCCACTGTGGCCCATACTCCCTCGGGGGGGGGGGTGTTCCGGTAACCCCCTCCAGCACTCTGGTTTTACCCGATAACACCCGGAACACTTCCGGTGTCCGAATATAGTCGTCTAATATATTAATATTTATGTCTTGGACATTACGAGACTCCTCGTCATGTCTGTGATCTCATCCGGGACTCCGAACTACCTTCGTTACATCAAAACTCATAAACTCATAATACCGATCGTCATCAAACGTTAAGCGTGCGGACCCTACGGGTTCGAGAACTATGTAGACATGACCGAGACACATCTCCGGTCACTAACCAATAGCGGAACCTGGATGCTCATATTGGCTCCTACATATTCTATGAAGATCTTTATCGGTCAAACCGCATAACAACATACGTTGTTCCCTTTGTCATTGATATGTTATTTGCTCGAGATTCGATCGTCGGTATCTCAATACCTAGTTCAATCTCGTTACCGGCAAGTCTCTTTACTCGTTCCGTAATACATCATCTCGTGACTAACTCATTAGTCATTTGTTTGCAAGGCTTATTATGATGTGTATTACCGAGAGGGACTAAAAATACCTCCCCGACACTCGGAGTGGCAAATCCTATTCTTGATCTATGCCAACACCACGAACACCTTCGGAGACACCTGTAGAGCATCTTTATAATCACCCATTTACGTTGTGACGTTTGATAGCACACAAGGTGTTCCTCCGGTATTCGGGAGTTGCATAATCTCATAATCATAGGAACATGTATAAGTCATGAAAAAAGCAATATCAGTAAAAGTAAACGATCATAGTGCTAGGCTAACGGATGGGTCTTGTCCATCACATCATTCTCCTAATGATGTGATCTCGTTGATCAAATGACAACTCATGTCTATGGCTAGGAAACATAACCATCTTTGATCAATGAGCTAGTCTAGTAGAGGCATACTAGGGACATACTGTTTTGTCTATGTATTCACACATGTACTAAGTTTCCGGTTAATACAATTCTAGCATGAATAAAAGACATTTATTATGATATAAGGAAATACAAATAACATCTTTATTATTGTCTCTAAGCATATTTCCTTCACCTAGCTGCTCCCCTCCCCCGCCCACCTATACATACATGGGGAGCGGGTGCCTAGAACACACACGAACATCATTGTTAGCCGTGTGCGGCGCCCCCTCCATCGTATACTTCCACGGTCATATTATCATAATGCTTAGGCGTAGCCCTGCACGGATTACTTCACCATCATTGTCACCACGCCATCGTGCTGACAGAACTCATCTTCTTCCTTGACACTTTGCTGGATCAAGAGTTCGAGGGACGTCATCGAGCTGAACGTGTGCAGAACTTGGAGGTGCCGTACGTTCGGTGCTTGATCGGTCGAAACGAGAAGAAGTTCGACTACATCAACCGCGTTGTCAAACGCTTCCGCTTTCCGTATATGAGGGTACGTAGACACAATCTCCCCTCTCGTTGCTATGCATTTCCTAGATAGATCTTGCCTGAGCATAGGATTTTTTTTTAAAATTGCATGCTACGTTCCCCAACAGGCCGGAGACGGGGACCGGACGCCGACGATCATTTATATTTTGTATTAATTATACTTGAGATCCCGCACAGGACCGCTTTTATGCATTTGTAATGAAATCCGCCATGCTTATATAAAATCCGGCATATTTATAAGAAATCCGCACTCGTTTGCACGAATTTCATCCGGATGATTTGAGTTGTTCTGAAATTATATGCTGCTAGCGTTGGATTACTATTTCGCGTATTCATGTCCGCAGACGAATGTTTTTGTGGGTTACCGTTGAAGATGCCCTAACGACCTCACCAAAGAGCGATTTCATCGGCTCACTCATGTCACGTACCGGTTCGTTTTCTCCCCCTACCCAAGCGACTCTTCCCCTACTCCAGTCTTCAGCCCATACTCAGCGATCCTTATAGAATGTTTTCAGATTGCATATGTATTGGTATAATCTCTTTGCAGCATTGTAACCGGGAAGCAAACGTTGTGATGCATAATTTAGCTAGACACACAGTTAGCACAAATTCTTCTGTTTTTTCAACTGATATAATCCTCCTAGCTTTATTGTTTCAGATGTCATAAACGACGTAACTATGTTCAAAATTTAATAAAGTGTGCCACAAAGGCTATTCCTTAAGAAACAGAGAAAAAAACCATAAAAACGAACAGAGTAAAAATAGAGAATTCGAGTGACCTCTCCGTGACGGGTAAGGTTCTAGCCCGCGGCACCCTTCCGGTCGGGCTGCCAGCGGCGCGCCGCCCCTCCGTCCTACCCCTTCCTCTGGTGCCAACTCCCCTGTCCCTGCCCCGAGCAGCCCGCCAGCGCCGCCGACCAGACCTCCGCCCTTCCTCCACCGCAGCTCCTCCTCTGCAGGTCTCTCTCTCTCTCTCTCTCTCTCTCTCTCTCTCTCTCTCTCTCTCTCGTTTTGTACAGCGTAGTTTTATGTGATGAATTGATACTTCCTTTATTGATTTTTTTTCTAATTGTACATGCCATGATTGATTGTTAGTTCAAACAATTCAAATTAAAGAGTTAAGTGACTGTTCTACTCTATATTCCTCTCTTCAAATATTCAGATGAATTTCACGCTGCTTATATGCAGCCAAAATAGGCAACTTGGTTGTACTACCTCCGTCTGAAAATACTTGTCATCAAAATGGACAAAAAAGGATGTATCTAGCACTAAAATACATCTAGATACATCCCCTTTTATTCATTTTGATGACAAGTATTTTCGGACGGAGGGAGTAGTATCCATGGAGTTTTCGCATCCACATTTGAACTCCTGGATCAACGGTTCCGGCCCTTGGAAAGTTGGATGTACTTGTTATATTCCTCTCTTCAGGTCAACACAGGCCAGTAGGGAACATGATTTAGAGAACCAGCTGATGTATAGACGGGTACACTGTATTAGGAGCAACACCGCTCCATCTAATCCCAATCTGTTCCTCATCTTTGTCTTTTTTTCATTTTTCCTTTTGGCTACGGAGAATCTGCAGTATGATGCGTGCTTGATTACCCGAGATGGTAAGGTGTGAATCATAGCTATGACTCCTAAACAAATATTTTCTTTATAAAATGGTCATTTGAATTTAAGTGTAAAATAGTGTAGATCAGTTTTTTTTTTGAACCGGGCTTTACCCCTTTCCATTACTAGATAACGGAAATACAAACCAGTCCAAGTTAACGAGAAGAGGGAAAGAGGGTAGAGCGAGTTCGAGCACTATCAGGAAACCCACCCACATCCGCTCGGCATCGAAATGGATGCCGTGGGACAAAAACCTGGTAGCACTAACCAAAATATTAAGTCTATTACAGTCATAGGCACAGCCAACACATGCATGGCTGAGCAAAACATAACCAGACAGCTACCCGACCAAAACCATCAACATCTAGACACAAGAACTGAGCGCTGGAGGTGAAGCAAAAGTCATCGTAGCCTGCTATCCCCCAGCGGTCTTCACAAGCTCTGGATCGTCTGCTTGGCCGCGTCACACAGCTTCATCATTTGCATCGTGCTAGTCCTGATCATCTCTGCGCCAGCGCGCAACTCTCCAGCCGCTTCTCCTTTCTGCAGCCCTGTCCAATATAAAAGAAACGAACATAGAGAGAACACAATCTCAAAAGGAGTCTTAATCTGTTTTTTGTCGAAGGTGGCCCTATTACGAGCCAACCAGATGGCCCAACAAGTAGCAGCTAAGCCCACAGTATAGAATGCTTCCTTGCCAGGTAGAAAAATATTACACCAAGCAAAGTACAGCCAGTAGTTGTTAGGGCATTTGTCAGTACCCAACACCACCCCAATAGATCTCCAGACCACTCTAGCAACTGGGCAAGTAAAGAATAGGTGGTTAGAGGTTTCAACCTCCCTGCAGAAAGAACAACAAGGGTTCCCTGGCCACTTTTTCTTCCTCATCACTTGTCTTGTAAGCACCGCATCTTGAGATAATTGCCACAAGAAAATTTTGATCTTAAGAGGGATTTTGGCTTTCCATTCCTACTTGTAGTTACATCCAGAAAGGGATTGTTCTAACAGCTTGTACACCGACTTAGTAGTGAATTTGCCGTTCTGGTTCAGGCCCCAGATGATTCTGTCACCCCCCCCCCTCTTGTAAGGGGGATATTCCTGACTATAGACTGCAGCTCTTCCCACTGCCGAAGCAGGTCAGGGGTAAGCCTGCGTCTGAAGAAAGAATATATGTCATTATTATTCAAGTTGTTAAGAGTACAGTCCGGGAAGTTACAAATTTCAAACAGACGAGGATATTGCTCTTGAAAGGGTGGTAAACCATTGATCGAGTCTTTCCACACCCTAGTGATGTTCCCCTCGCTAGTAACAATCTTCCTGCCCATCATATATATATTTTTGACTTTAATCAATGCTTTCCAGCAAGGCGAGTCAGAGAATCTGGCAGTAACATCCGCAACAGATTTGTTGCGGAGATATCTGGCATGGATAATATCCTGCCAGAGCCCTTTTTGTCTCTCGAGCTTCCACCACCATTTGACCATCAAGCTAATATTTTGTTTCCGGAGATCTTTAATCCCCAGCCCCCTTTTGTTTTTAGATCTACAAATTCTGCTCCATTTCACGAGGTGATATCTTTTTTTCTTGTTGCAGCCTTGCCAGAAGAACCTCCTCCTGTGCTTATCTAATTTTTCTATAAAGGTTTTATTCATAAGCCACATCGACATATGGTATAGTGAGATCTGTGTGACAACAGAGTCTAAGAGGGTATGTCCCCCCCCCCCATCGAGGCCGTGTTACCCAACCAGGCCTCAAATCTTTTCAAGTACTTGCTCACTATGAACTCCCAATCAGAATTCTTCAGGTTAGTATAGCTCACCGGCATGCCTAAGTACTTGATGGAAAAGCTGCCAATCTCACAGTTAAACAACTCCGCGTATTTTCTGACAACGCTCTCGTCTCCCCCCACAGTAAGAATCTCACTTTTCTGGAAGTTAACTTTTAGCCCAGACATCATCTCAAACAGGTAAAGCAGCAACTTCAGGTTGACTGCTTTATCTATATCGTCTTCCAAGCAGATAATAGTATCGTCTGCATACTGTAATACGGCAACCCCATCGGGGATGAGGTCAGACGCTAGCCCCGTGATCAGATTATTTTTTTGGGCATTCTTGATAATTTTGGTAAGACATTTAACAGCCAAGTTAAACAAGAACGGGGAATGGGGGTCCCCTTGGCCCTTTGGCACTTTGAAAGTAGGGGCCCGCACAGTTATTCAACTTGATATTAACTGTCCCATCGTACAGGATTTGTTTAATCCATCCACACCATGTTTCGTTAAAGCCTCGCATTTTGTGGCACTCAAGAAGGAAATCCCAATTTACTTTGTCGTAGGCTTTCTCGAAATCTATCTTAAGGACAACCCCCACCCTTTTCTTGACATGTGTGTAATTGAGAATCTCATGGAGTGAAAGTACCCCATCCATGATGTTTCTACCTTTCACAAAAGCATTTTGAGTGAGGCTAATAAGTTTGTCTGCACACGCAGCAACTCTGCGATCGAGCACCTTTGTAATGAGTTTATATGGACATCTAAGGAGGCAAATCGGCTGCAACTCTGCGATCGAGCGCCTTCGTAATGAGTTTATATGGACATCTAAGGAGGCAAATCGGCCTGAATTGTTGGATTCTCTCAGCACTAGACACTTTAGGAAGAAGGGTAATGGTCCCATAATTGAGGCGTTTAACATCAAGCTTTCCTTGATGAAAATGATCAAACAAGGCCATAACATCATCCTTCACGATCTCCCAACAGACCTGATAGAATTCAACAGGAATATTATCAGGTCCGGGGGCTCTATTTGGGGCCATATCAAACAAAGCAGTTTTAACTTCTAGCTCAGTAAACTCTTGACAAAGATCAATATTATCCTTCTCAGAGAGCTTCTCATCGTCAGTCCATGTTTCAGGATTTAGGTGGAATTGGTTACCAGGAGCCGGGCCAAAAAGATCTTTGTAAAAGTTAGTGGCATGGGTAATCAAGTTATCCGTGCCCTCAATTGTAATCCGCTCACCCACCTTGAGAGAGTGGATGGTATTTTTGCGTTTTCGCCCATTGGCAATCTTATGATAGAAATATGTGTTTAAATCCTCTTTAAGGAGCCAACGTTCATGGGATTGTTGTAACCAGAAAATCTCCTCATTAACAAGCAGTTCGTGCAGCTCAAAGTTGGCGTCAAGTTTCCTACTATAGAGCTCAGGAGGAAGTGGCCCATCTTCTTCAAGCTCTTCAAGCATAGAGAGTTCTAGCCTCAGATCTTCCTTCCTTTTCTTATCATGACCATATCTATCAGACCCCCAACCTTTGAAGTAAGTTTTGAATATTTTAAGTTTAATGTTAAGAATATCGATAGGATCAGAAGACTTGACTTTTCTAGACCAGATGCGACTGACTAGAGGCAGGAATCTATCGTCTTTGACCCAAGACAGATCAAAACGAAATTCTCTCGGCTTGGGGGTATCTCTTCCTTCCTCCCCCGTAGAAAGGAGCAAAGGATTGTGGTCAGAGATCTCTCGAACTAGTTTCCGAACAGAGACAAGAGGATACATGTCTTCCCAATCTTCAGACATAAGGATACAATCCAGTTTTTCCAAAGTGGGGTGAGTCTGTTTATTGGTCCAGGTATACTTCCCTCCATTTATGTGAATTTCACGCAAAGCTAGGGTATTGATGATAGAATTAAACAAATCAGGGGATTTGTGATTGTTTTCTTTTTTTTATTCTTCTCACCAGGATGCCTAAGAATATTGAAGTCACCACCAACAATGTAGGGTATTTGCATCCCACTGCAAGTAGCAGCCAGCTCGAGCAAGAATTCTTGTTTCAGCTCTTCATGAGCTGGACCGTACACTACCAGCAGCCCCCAATTGAGATTTTTTTGTCTATCCTGCAGGGCCAATTGCAGTATATGTCTACCTTTAGAGCAAGAAACAATATCCAACTTATCACTTCTAACACCACACAAGATGCCACCAGATTTCCCAACAGAGGGAATCCAGTTCCATTGAAAGATACCAAACGGATCAATTCTCCTCAAACATTTGGGAGAGAAATCTTTTTTCATGGTTTCTTGCAAACCCAGAAAATCAAGGGTATGGTCACTAATCATGTCAGAGAGGCAGGTGGCCACCCCTTTCTTGCCTACCCCCGGACAGTTCCAAATGAGGCCTCTCATTTGGAACGTTTTTTGTGAAATTTGGAATGAGTAACCCTACCAGGAGGCGATGTAGGGTTACAGATCATCTCTATTTTCGAAACAGTATTCTTTTGGCTCCTAGTCACAGGCCTGGGAGTCTTAACACTAGCCTTCTTTTGTTTTTTCCTTTTAGTTTTTGCAGAAGATACATGCTCCAGCACATGTTCCTCATGGTCAAGCCACTCAAGATTAATTGGACTGTCTTTGCCTAACCCATCAACAACAACTAAAACCTCATCTAACCCTTGGGTAAGAGATTCGTTTTTGCTCTTGGTGTCTAACTCTCTCCAGACACGCTCTAATTCTCTGATAACATCCACAGAAGCGAACTTATCATCTGGTATATCTACCCCCATTTTATTAGCTCTACTAATCAGTTCAAAGTTAGACAGAACTTCGAAGGAATTTTTACAAGCAGGTGCGGGTTTACCTTCAGGGTCTTTCTTGTGAGCCAGCTTCACAGCCCTGTCTTCCATCTTGTCCTGCATTCTCGAGGCGTTACGCTTGCTGAATTTGAGCACAGCTTTAGGAGCTAGTGGGGGAGTAAGAACGATCTCCTCAAGGTGATCCGGGGACGGGAGCTGTACCACATAATCACTTGACACTTTCAGCCCCGGATCTGTTTCGCCCACCACCTCCACAACCTGAGTTAAGTTAGTAGCCGAAGGTGAAGGATACAATTTTTCAACATCATTCAGATTATTATTCACCTGGACATCTTGAAAACAAGTCTTAACGGCAGCAGTTTCCAAGGGAACGATCCACTTGGAAGGATTTGGCTTTTCTCCATGAGCAGAAGCATCTATCTCTCTCTACATTGTTTCAATAAGGAGGGAAGTATCCGTTTCGCTTTCAGACGAGATATCTTCCTCTTTCTCATCTTTATCAGCAGGAAGCAGGCGACATGCCTTGCCCCCACGATAAGAGTTGTCAAGCTTCCCAGATCTGCGATCATCAGGTGGACTCTCATTTTTCATCTGATCATTACGTTTCTCATGGTGTCAGCTTCCTTGCCAACTCATATAAACAGTTCTCATGGTGTCAAACGGCATATAAACAGTGTCCCATGGCGTCAGACAATTGTTACCACATCCCCAGTTTCACAGCTGCTCCAACCAAGCGACTTTCAGCTTTCCTACAGTTCTCAACTCACAGCTCACAGCTCACAGCTTAGAGCATATTTGTTTTTCAGAATCCACAGGTGAACAAAACACACCCTTAGAATAAGAAGCAAACACACTTGAGTCCAGCAGACCCCACTAGAAATTATGATCAACAGGCAAAAGAACCCCACCAAGGGAGGCACCCCGCTGTTGCTGCCTCTCCACCCTGTTATCTTCCCCTCCTCATCCGGTCTTTGTCGCAGGTGTTCCCCCATCTCGCCTCCCATCCGCCGGTGCCACCGCTGCCATACCTATTCCGTGCTTCCCTGCCACCACCGAATTTGTACCCATTCGCACTTCTCTGCCGCTGCGGGTGACCTCGACCTAGGGCAAAGGTGACAGACCTTTTCGCAGAGTTCTTCCTCCCTCGGTGTGATTAGGTGCAGATTGGTGCTCCAACATTGCTTGTTGATTTCTTGTTGATGAACTGTACTGTATATGCAAATGCTGGAATATCTTAGAAATTTCGTGGATTTGATGGCCTGATTCTTTTAGGGCTTCATTAGTTTTTAGGGTTGTTCTTTAAGATCCGCCCCACAATTTTTGGGCTGTTTGTTAAGGGCTGAATGTTTGTGCTACTGCAATCATAACCTGATCAATTGACCGAAGGAAAGGGTCTAGTTATCTTAAATTTCATTACAAACAAAAACACACCAGCAGTTTGGACAAGCATGTTTCGCTCGTAAGCTGTAATTTAATCTATGTTTGTAGAGCAGTATCCCACACCATATCTGTAGTTTTTGGGAATGCAAGTGTTCAAGAAAGCGTTTTTAAGCGACGCGTAAGTGTAGAGCGATGGCAAACCGCTTTGCTTTTGCCCTAAGCGGTAGATTAAGCATTTTTTCCCTAAATTTGGTTGTTTTTGAACTACTTTTGCTTGTCTGCTTGCGCAATAATGGCAATATGCCATTTATCTTATTATTAGACTCTGTTTGGGAACTATTTCCTTCATATTCTCGCAAATTCTGGCCACATGTTCTCTATTAGGTTATGACTATTTGAACTGAACTGCATTTTAGTTGTTATTTTGCTTGCTATGTGAACCTGATGTGTATTTGCTATGGTGTGAACTGTATTTTAGATGCTATGTCAATTACCCATGTGCCATGTTTCCTATTTTCCTGTGTATATTATTCAAAATCTGCCAAATTCTAGCCAAGCACCCATTGCTCTAAGCTGTGGCCTTCCGCTTCGCTTATGCTATCCGCTTTCCGCTTTTTGAACATTGAGTGCCTAGGGCACTATAAATTTGTTGTAATTGAGCTGATCATCCTCTAAAATAACTTCTCTTATAGGTCTAGCCTGTCGAGGTGAAGACTTGGGACGAGATAATGGTGAGTTCATTTCACCTCCTAAGCAGCTAAGCAATCTTGAATTTGCAATTTATTTAGTGGTCTCATGGTGTGTCTAAACGGTGCCATTTCACAGGCAAGCCTCACTGATTCCTTCTTGGCCGATCTTGACGAACTTTCAGACAATGAAGCCTATCCCATGAGTTGATTTCTGTGTCTACTGCGTAACCATGTTTTAGAAGGATATATTTGTTGGCAATTCCTTAATATGTTGTCAAATTTCAGGAAGAAGACAATGCTGAGGTAGTGGGTGTGGATGAGGATGGTGACGATGATATGCATGATCTCGAGTCTCTTAATTATGATGATGTTGACAGCGTCTCAAAACTACAGAAGACACAACGTTATATTGACATAATGCAAGTATGTGATCAAACTCGTAAATCTTGTAACCTTATACCTTTCTCTCTTGCATAGATCTATGTTTATATCTGGTAAAATGTAAAGCCTTATTTGTGCGGTTAGGGTGTCAGACTGTCAGTTATAAGATGCTGCACAATGTTTTCCACCAAAACAGGGTTTGCTAGTTCGAAAGAAATCTTAAATGGCACATATTGTATGGATTTTGGAGAAACACTCAGTTGATTGCATGTCTGATTCCCAAATAGAACTTTAAATGTTCTTAGGGTGCAAATGGAGATATTTTAGTATGTTTAGTGTGCAATAAGAAAGAAATAGACCAACCAGGGATTAGTCCCTGGAGACCTTTTTAATATTATAAGACAACCCGAGTCACCTGCAGAGGCTAGGCCTTAGATGCAGGTTCTGCAGCGACATGGCATGCACACTCGTCCTGTATCGCTCAGTTCTCGCTCAATGTTACAAATGGTTTGTGTGGGAAATATGCTTCCATTCAAATTGAGTTCATAGGGCTGCGATTTGAGTCCATAAGGCATGCGGTGTTGTTCATCTTTAGCCCAGCCTTAGTCTATTAAATCTTTGACTCGCCGCATGCATGACAATACATTGATATAAAGGTCCATTTTCTGCGTGCAGAAAGTTGAAGGAGCACTTGAAAAAAGCACAGATTTGTCTAATCAAGGGTTCATCCTGGAGGAGGATCCAGAGTACCAGCTCATTGTAGATTGAAATGCTTTATCAGTAGATATTGAGAATGAACTCATTATAATCCATAATTTCATACGTGACAAGTATCGGCTGAAGTTTCCTAAACTGGAATCCCTTGTTCATCATCCGATTGATTATGCCCGTGTTGTTAAGAAGATTGCCAATGAGATGGATTCAACACTAGTAGATCTGGAAGGGCCTTTACCTTCTGCAGTTATAATGGTTGTCTCTGTGACAGCGTCGACAACTAGTGGGAAGCCTCTTTCTGAGGAGAATTTGGTAAAAACCATTGAAGCATGTGACGGAGCCCTTAACCTTGATGCTGCAAAGAAGAAGGTGCTTGATTTTGTCGAGGGTAGAATGGGTTACATTGCACCAAACCTTTCTGGCATTGTTGGCAGTGTTGTTGCTGCTAAACTGATGGGGATTGCTGGTGGTTTGGGAGCACTTGCAAAAATGCCTGCTTGCAATGTTTAGTTACTTGGAGCAAAGAAGAAAAACCTTGCTGGATTTTCTACTGCCACATCTCAGTTTTGTGTTGGCTATCTTGATCAAACCGAAGTATTTCAGAGCACCCCTCCAGCCCTGAAGACCCGTGCTTGCAGGCTTATAGCTGCAAAGTCAACTCTAGCAGCAAGAATCGATTCGATTAGAGGTGGTCCGACTGGAAAAGCTGGTCGCAACTTGTTAGAAGAAATTCGTAAGACGATCGAGAAGTGGCAAGAACCACCTCCTGCAAAGCTTCCCAAACCACTTCCTGTTCCAGACTCCGAGCCTAAAAAGAAGAGAGGGGGTCGCCGCCTTCGAAAAATGAAAGAAAGGTAAGCTTTTCTCAACTTGTTTTGCAAAAATAAAATAAAATTGAACAGCCTCATGCTTATTTGTTTCTTAAACTACTTATTTGCATTCTGTGCTGAAACTTGATTCATCACATATACAGCATGGTATCTTGTCATGACTTCGGGAACTTGGTTCTGCAGATATGCGTTAACTGATATGATGAAGCTTGCAAACCGAATGCAGTTTGGTATACCAGAGGAGAGCTCATTAGGTCAGTTGATTTTGACAGTATGGTTGGAATAACATTTTGTTACTCCTTGTCCCTCAAACGGATGTATCTAGATGTATTTCAGTGCTAGATACATCCATTTGAGCGACAAGTAATTTGGATCGGAGGGAGTAGTTAGTTTAGCTACACTATACTTTAATATTGACATGATCACATCTTGTTATCACCAGGTGATGGTTTGGGTGAAGGTTATGGCATGCTCGGGCAGGCCGGAAGTGGGAAGCTACGTGTCTCAGCTGCACAGAACAAACTTGCTGCTAAAGTGCCAAAAAGTATGCCTTCTTTATTCTTCCCACAGTATCTTATTTTGTTCCTTTCTGTTCCTTGCCGTTTGGTGTTAAAGCATAAAGCACATGACTACTAATTAGCTCGAAAATAGAGGTCTTCTGCGCTTTTACTCCAAAAAATACAGTGTAATGTTTTCTGTTTGACTGTTTCTAAATTCAACACAAGTTGGTTCAAACTTTTAGAGGAAAATGTGCAAAACATTGGAACTTAGATGATCCTCAATTTTATAAGCTATCAATACATCAACAAGAACTAGTTTCCAGTAGCTTTCTCTTCACTGTTTTATACCACCTCGATTCCCAGAGCTTAGTATTTGCAGTATAGTGCTTTATCCCATCATTATATCTATGTTTCCCTGCACAAACCTTAGATCATTTAGGTGTTGCACACATTTTTTATGTTACAGATTATTTGCACCCTGTACCAGTTCTAGTAGCCTTGCAGGCAATTGTTATGCTACTGTAACTCTCCTAATTATCTTGAAATTGTTGTTTCTATTTCAATTCATGACCACATTCTGGATATCACGCACTACAATCTCTCTTTGATTCCATATTACTTTCTAATATTAGATTCAAGGAGAAGAGTTATGGTAGCAATGGTGCAACATCTGGACTGACATTTAGTTTGGCCTTTACACCAGTTCAGGTGAGTTTATTTTTCCCTGGTTCACTTTAATAAGATAGGTAATTGATGTTATGCATGATGTTCAGTCAATCATGTTGTTTAAAATGGGATCATGGCTGGTACTCTAGATTGCTATGTAATTCTTTATCTTTGTATTTTCTTAGTTATTGCTTGATTTGCTCATGTTGAGGAGTCGGAAAAGGCATTGTATCCATTGTTTTTGTCTTTTTGCTGCACTAGAAAGTCCTTTTTGCTTATGTGAGTGAAGTCATCATGAACAATATATTTTGCTATACTGTACATGAATATGCCAGCATTACATATTCTTTTTTCTTGTAAACCAGGTGCTGTATGGCTGCTGCTAGTTTGTGTTACAGTATATGTGGATTGCACTAGCCCTTTCCATCAGTTCAGACTTTTGGTTGCGTTGGCTAGTGCATGAGGCTTAACATGGTATCAGAGCTAAGGTCTTGAGTTCAAGTCCTGGCTTTCGCAATTTATTAAAAAAAATGCTGGTAGCCCCCCTTTGTGTCCACGTAGAGGCCTCTTGAGTCATACGTGAGTTTCACGCGCCGTCGCTCTCTTCCGGTTGCACGTGTTGACTTGTCTTCCCCGTCACACGTGAGAGGGGGTGTTACAGTATATGTGGATTGCACTAGCCCTTTCCATCAGTTCGGACTTTTGGTTGCGTTGGCTAGTGCATGAAGCTTAACAGTTTGGACCATGCTTTTATACATTTAGCACCTTCTGCATAGATGGTAATCAGTAGGCTGTATGCATCTTCGACGCCATTATACGGTTTCAATTAGTTGGATTGTCCTATTTTGTTATTTTTAAAGAGGTTAACCACATGAAATCCCTGGCATAACTCCCATCTTTCTTATATACTGTACCTTACTTTTCACTTGCAGGGAATAGAACTTCAAACCCACAGGCACACGGGAACCTTCTTGGAAGCGGAACCCAGAGCACCTACTTCTCGGAGACTGGCACATTTTCTCGGATCAGTAGGCCCGGAGGTTAGAATCTGAAAATGCAAGGACCTGATTTTGAGATCAGAAGCGAGGATTGTTTCTTGGTCCCAGCGATTTAATCCCTTTATGCACACAATTCCCAAGAATCAACTGTTGGGATGCACTTGCGCACAACCAGCTTGTAATATTTTCAGCGAAACTACTTTGGGGACGACACTGCTTGGCCGATTCATGCACGATGCATAATCGGATGATTTTCTGCAGTTTGCCTCCTCAAACCAACGGCTTGATTAACAACATCGTCCGTGAATCGTGCAGACTACGTCGTGTGTATATCATCTTTGTATTCTCAGTTGTATCGCGAGGTCTGCAATGTAAGTATAGTTTCCCCGCAAAAAAGGAAAAAAAATGTAAGTACAGTCCGTGCACTACAACATCACAATGTATGAAGTCAGGCAGTACACAACATTCATTACCTATGCTTTGAGCGTGGATAATTCGCCCATAAAATCGCTGGAATTACCTTGTCCGAAACTGTTGCATTCCAAATGCTGGGTCGTTCCATACCATTGTCTAAACCTGAGTTGAGGTCCAGACAAGATGCATAATTGTGATTGACCTTTTTGATGAATTACTTTTATTTGAAGTGGAAAATCATAATGTTCTGATCTACTCCCTCCTTTTCTAAATATTTGTCTTTCTAGACATTTCAAATGGACTACAACATACGGATGTATGTAGACATATTTTAGAATGTAGATTCACTCATTTTACTTCGTGTGTAGTCATTTGTTAAAATCTCTAGAAATACAAGTATTTAGGAATGGAGGGAGTATAGATAAAACAATGCAGACTGCATGGTGCTGATATTACATGTTGTGGCGTCTGATAACGACATGTTCTTTATTAGATATGTTCTATATTAATAAGCATGATCACAAAGCGCTTGTTAGATAATAACGAGAAATAAACGAGACACGAGAGACACGGATTTAACGTGGAAACCCTTGCAGGAGAAAACCACGGACGCACGAAGGCGCAATCACTATGAGGAGGAGTATTGCAAGCACGAGACGACGGGCCGTCTTAGGTGCGACTACGTGGGGTATATAAGAAGGCAATACATGAGAGTCCTTGGAGGACAAGTAAACGAGTTGTACTCGTACACGTCAACGTCAACGGAAAGGCCCACACCTGTTGTACTACGTCTAGTCCAACATGGTATAATTTGGATCATAATTTAACAATCTCCACCTTGATCCAAATTCCCTCCAGTAGTCGAAAAAAGTAAATAACTCCGTCCAAATCAGCATAAACACATTGTGCGTCAAAGTCCATAAGACTAGTGAGAAATACCAACTAAGCCTGAGCAAAGCTCAAACTTATTGGTAGGAACTGGGCTTTGTCATCATATCAGCTGGATTATCATGAGTGCTTATCTTGCATACCTTTAAATCACCTTCAGCAACAACGTCTCGAATATAGTGAAATCTGACATCAATAACATGCTCCACCTGAACAGTAGGATGCTGAAGAGTAGCCTGCTGTTCACTCTCAACAGGAACATTAGTAGATGGAACATCATGTAACATAGTAGATTCATTAAAGATAACGTTTCTGCTAATAACAACCTTCTGGGTTTCAGTATTCTACAATTTAAAACCTTTAACACCAGACTTATAACCAAGAAAGATGCACTTAACAGCCCTAGGCTCCAATTTTCCATTATCAACATGAGCATAAGCAGTGCAACCAAAAACTCTCAACTATGAATAATCAGCAGGTGAACCAGACCATACCTCAATTGGAGTTTTCTTATTAAGATCAATAGATGGTGAACGGTTGATGAGATAACAAGCAGTGGAAGCGACCTCAGCCCAAAAACGCTTATGCAAACCTGCATTGGACAACATGCAACGGGCTCTGAAAATAATGGTCCTGTTCATACGCTCAGCAACATCGTTTTGTTGAGGAGTATAAGGAACGTTGTAGTGTCTGACAATGCCTTCAGACTTGCGATAATTTTTAAATTGCTTAGAACAGAAATCCATACCATTATGAGTGCGAAGTATTTTTACCTTCTTTTCAGTTTGTCTCTCAATCATAATCTTCCACTCCTTAAATGCTGAGAATGCTTGCCATTTATACTTCAAGAAATAAGGCCAAACTTTTCTTGAATAATCATCAATTATGGTCAGCATGTAACTAGCACCACCTAGTGACTTCTTGCGAGATGGTCCCCATAAATCAGAATGCACATAATCAAGAATACCTTCAGTTGTATGATTCGAAGTATTGAACTTCACCCTCTTGTGCTTGCCGAAGATACAATGCTCACAAAATTTCAATTTACCAGTTTCGTATCCTTTAAGAAGACCTCTCTTATATAACTCTGCCAAATCAAGTTCACTCATATGTCCAAGACGCATATGCCAAAGGTTAGCAGCATCACAATCAGAATTCTTTGAAATAACTGGAGTAGCGTTACCCGAAAAAGTAGAACCTCGAAGGTAATAAAGACCATTGGTCGAACTTAAGTCACCTTTCATCACAATAAGGGAACCTCTGGTGACCTTCAAAACACTATCTCCACCTGAATACTTGTAGCCCTTTGCATCAAGGGCACTCACAGAGATAAGATTTTTCTTCATCTTCGGAATATACCGAACATCTGTCAAAGTTCTGATTGTGCCATCAAACATCTTAATTCGAACGGAACCTATGCCTTCAATCTTGCATGGTGAATTATCAAAACCCAAAACGGAACCAGCAGCAGTAGTGGAATCAAAAGTAGTGAACCAATCTCTATGCGGGCACATATGAAAAGTACATGCAGTGTCAAGTACCCACTCATCATTGGTCTCAGCACATCCAGCAATAACGACAAGAGCATCATCGAAACTATCATCACGAGCAACGTTAGCAGAATTTTCACCTTGTTTGTTACCTTTCCTCTTTTCTTTATTCTGCAACTTGAAACACTCAGAGATGTCATGCCCGTCTCTCTTGCAATATCTGCAATACTTCTTGTCTCTGGATTGCGACCGGCCCCTGTGGCTGTTCTTACTTTTGCCTCTGTTTCCATTATTGGAGTTCTTCTCCTTTGTCCTGCCACGAACAGATAATCCCTCGGCTTGGGATGAACTCGAACCATCATGAGGCACCATTAATTTCATCTTCTCCTTAGAGTTCAAAGCTTCATAAACTTCATTAAGTGTGAGAGTATCACGACTGTATAATATGGTGTCTCTAAAATTTGTATAAGAACTTGGCAATGAACAAAGTAGCATTAAAGCAGTATCTTCCTCTTCATACTTAACCTCCATTGCAGCTAGATCAGATATGATCTCTTTAAATTCTGAAATATGATTCAAAACATTACCTCCCTCGGGTAACCTGTGCAGGAATAATTTTTGCTTCAGATGCATCTTGCTGGTGAGATCTTTAGTCATGCAAATCCCTTCCAGCTTTAACCATAGAGCGGCGGCAGTTTTCTCGCTCAAAACTTCCTCCAAAATATTATTATGCAAATGGAGTTGAATTTGTGACAAAGCCTTACGATCCCTTCTTTTCTCATCAGCAGTCCAGTCCTGAATTCGGTCCTTCCCAAAACTATCCAGTGCATCATCATAGTCGGCCTGTGCCAACAACGCCCGCATCTTGACTTGCCATAGGATAAACCTTGTGTCATGGTCCAGCAGCGGAAGATCGTACTTCATGAAAGCCATGAGTAGATAAATCTGGTATGTCTTTGGATGGATATAGCAATCAGCGGTGAAAGAGCAAACTAGTACAGAGTACTAGCCGATCAGGTACGTAGCTCCAGGCGAGCAGTACTCCAAAAATCAATCGGACCACGTAGCCTATGAAGCAGTACAAGTAGTACAACTGATGGATTTTGTCTTCACGTGGAGTAGAGCACAGCGACTCGGCGGATCGCTGCTCCACGGTTTGGCTTCGTAGTGAAAATAACTGGTGGCTGCCTCGGAACTTGAAGCTTGTACGTAGACGGAAATACGTGGCCGTGATGGAACTCCAGTCGGTCTCGGCTACGGCTGCGCACAGATCGAAACAGCAGCGGAAAGCCTTGACGGCCTCGACTCGGCGACGCGGCGACTTGCGGGCGCGCAACCCTAATTCTCTCGATCTCAAATCTCGTATCTGAAACCTCAGCTCTGTATACCACTTGTTAGATAATAACGAGAAATAAACGAGACACGAGAGACACGGATTTAACGTGGAAACCCTTGCGGGAGAAAACCACGGACGCACGAAGGCGCAATCACTATGAGGAGGAGTATTACAAGCACGAGACGACGAGCCGTCTTAGGTGCGACTACGTGGGGTATATAAGAAGGCAATACATGAGAGTCCTTGGAAGACAAGTAAACGGATTGTACTCGTACACGTCGACGTCAACGGAAAGGCCCACATCTGTTGTACTACGTCTAGTCCAACATGGTATAATTTGGATCATAATTTAACAGCGCTAAATACTCCCTCCATCCGAAAATACTTGTCATCAAAATAGATAAAAAAGGATGTATCTAGAACTAAAATACACCTAGATACATCTTCTTTTATTTATTTTGATGACAAGTATTTCCAGACGGAGGAAGTATCAAGTTTTTGTACTCCCTCCGATCCATCTTGATTGTTGCTGAATTAGTACAAACTTTACTAATTCAGTGACAACTAAGGTGGATCGGATGGAGTAGTTCTTTTTCTGAGAGAACTTTGAATACATGACATAGTTTTTCCCTGAAAAAAGTTAGTAGGAGGCATAGTACGTTATTTTTGTTTTTCCTTTAGAAAATTTCGAGGCTAATATATTTGGGGAAGGAATCTCCAGGTTACTACATGGCGACATACCCAATCGCTGGTTCACACTTATTGCTCTCATGTGGCACTGGCCCACAGCTCTATTACAAGCAAGCTCACTGGCCCACCTGTCCCTTTCATTCAACAAACTAGTTTTGCTCTTATCAGGCCAACTTTCCCCTCTTGTCTGATTGGTACCTCTCCAACGCCCGCTTCTTGGAATCGGTTTGCCGGAAGATCAGCAGCTTTAGTTGTCTGCTGATTCCTCTTTTGCTTGGTAAATTCATCTCTCACAGCTTGTGCTATTCTTTTCATGTTTATCGGGTCATGCCTTACCCTTTCCGTGCCTACAAAACTGGATTTGTTGTCTAGTTAGACCTTAAAGGCTCCTTTTTACTACGGAGTAGTAGTTTATAAACAAATTATATTTGAAGGTTCTTCATCAAGGCTATTTGCTTAATTATTAGTAGCAGCAAATTCTCGATTTACTTGAATGATCTGATTCACTCGCAACAGTTGTGAGAAGGGCACTAAAGAGACATCGTAGTACTGTATATTCTTGTTGAAAATAAATAGGAAGCTTGAGTTGCTCGCGTTTTATGTCAAATAGAGATGCTGCTACCTAACAATTGTATTTTCCAGGGTGTGGAACGATGCCAGAGCACTCCGAGACTGCGGCAGAGAACATGATGGGCGGCATCATGGACGCCATCGCCGACAAGCTCCCCAAGCAAAAGTCTGTCAGGTTCGACGAGGGCTCCATCTCCGGCCAAGCCAAGAAGCTCTTCGGCGGCCACAAGTCTGTCCACCACGTCCTCGGCGGTGGAAGATGTATGGACCTCTTATACTTTTATCTCCCTCTTAATATTTTGATTTAATTTGACACGGAGTTGCTGATGATATGTCGACGACGATGACCCCAGCCGCCGACCTGCTGCTGTGGAGGAACAAGAAGATCTCATCGAGCGTTCTTGCTGTTGCAACAGCTGCCTGGGTCTTCTTCGAGTGGCTCGACTACCATTTCTTGACCATAGTATCGTTTGTGCTTGTTCTTGGCATGGTTGTCCAGTTCGGATGGTCCAGCTTCGCAGGCATGCTCAATGGGTATATACCATGCAACAATGCAAAAACTCCAACCAATTCTACATTTTTATTCTTTGTTTGCTGTCGACACCTGAACTTTGGTAGGAAGCATAATCATAAGCAAGCATTTATATTTTCAGGTCTCCTTCTAACGTGCCCCGTTTGGAGTTACCGGAAGAGCTGTTTGCAAACATCGGCGCCGCTGTCGGCGCCCAGGTGAACAAATTCTTGGGAAGCCTTCAGGATGTGTCTTGTGGAAGAGACCTGAAGCAGTTCCTCATGGTATGTTGCGCCTTAAGCTTAATGTCTATGAGATGAAAATTCGTCCTACCAGTTTGTCCTCTCCCATGAGCACTTATTACAGACATATAGTGTACCAGACCAGGCTTGATTTTTTTTTTTTTTTTTTTTGCTTTCAGGTGATTGCCGGGTTCATTGTCGCCGCTTTCATCGGAAGCTGGTTCAGTCTCATCACCGTCATCTACATCGGTAGCGACCATGATTTCAGTTGATAATATGTTGAGGAGGGATTAACACCTGGACATTTTCTTGGTTTCTGACTACCATTTATACTGGTGCTCTGTTGCAGGGTTTGTGTGTGCACACACCCTACCAGTGTTCTATGAGAGGTATCATGATCAAGTCGATGAGGTGCTGTACAACATGCTTGGGTTGATTGGAAATCAGTACCAGAAGCTTGACAAGGGCGTCTTGAGCAAGATACCTAAAGGGAACCTCAAGTTCAGGAAGAGCCAGTAGTTGGATTCACCAACTGAACATCTATGCCGTGTCCCGTGTGATCGGGATGAACGTGTTAGAATTAATGGGTTTGGCCATGTGCATTTCTAGAAAGTAAGAAGGGCTAACTAAAGGTGAAAATTTTCATATGGTATCTTCGTAGAGGGTTGTGTTAACTAAAGACAACCTCACACGATGCAACTAGCCATAAAGTAAGAAGTGTTGTTTTTGTACTCGTAACGAGACAATCAAACACCTCTTTTTCCAATGCAAGTTTGCACGTTCTACGTGGCCAGTCACCAAATAGCTTCAAATTTGTATCCGCCTACAAATGTTGTCAATACTTTTGGTCATTGGTTGGATGGTATTCCAAATAATTTCAAAACGCTAATAAGGATGGGAGCGTATGCCTTAATTTGGTCGCTTTGACTATGTAGAAATGATTTGTTTTTTAGTGACAAAAATGTTTTTCCTGTACTAGTTATTTTTTGATGTACGCACTTACTACGTACGTGATCTATACTACAATGACCGGAGTACCAACCGCTGTTCAAGGCGGTGTCTACGCGATTGGAGCAGGTGGCTAAAGAGGGTTTTTGCTAACATGGGTGGGAGCATAACCTACGGATCGATCTACCACCTCCTTCGATATAGGCATAATGTCTATCTACAGGATTCTATGGTTGCCAATTTTTCTGTTTTTATTTCATGTTTTTTTGTTGGACTTTTAGATTTGGCTATGTGCATCCTAATTATGTAGAGGCCGGGTGTTAATTATAATGTGTTGCATCCTCTTGATGCTACGTCTTGAGATAATAAAATTGCCCTTTTATCGAAAATATGTACATTTCAAGAAAAATCCAAAGTAAATCCCAAATGTCCATGAATAAATGGTAAGACATGATGCAAATCTTTAGTCCCATATCACTACTGGAGGTGGTGTTAGACCACCTTATACGTGGGTTCTCCCGACTACACTTAGTGATTGCTACGGGGAGAGAGAGAGAACACCACACTTGCTCTCCTCGCCGGGGCTGAGGCAAAGGGCGCGGGTGTGCGACATGCACATGCACGTGAATGACCCTCTGAAATCCGTTCCATGGCCTTGCAGGAACATGGCTTCGTTTTGCCATTTTGTTTTTGCTTTCTTGACCAGTAAGTTTTTTAGTTGGTTTCTTGACCATTAAGTTTCGAAACCTAATCGGTTTGGATAGTAATCGTGACACGAGACCGCGTGAGTTGTCCTATATATATATATATATATATATATATATATATATATATATATATATATATATATATATATATATATATATATATATATATAACTTACCAGTCACCGCCAAATAAACACCAAAAACGAGTTAGGGTTTGTTCCTCCTCTCTCTATTTGTGCTGCCATCGTAGTCTACTCCACCCTGAACGCCCATGTGCATCTGAGAGCGGGAAACAAGGTTGTCCAGAGCCTCCCGTCCTTGTGATCCTGCACTTGGAGAGTGTGAATTAGGTTTTTGGGGGAGCACTATGCGCGACTGCTCAAGTTGGTCATCAGGGGTCATCTCACCTCCAAGTCAGACGGTGTCACATGCCATCATCTCTGCCGCCAACAACTTTGCGTCACAAACATCGTCGTCGACAACATCGCCTCCGCAGCAGCTACGGCTAATGGTTAATACATGCACCATGATCTCATCTAGTCATTAATTATGGTTATTGTTGCATGTGTGATGCTATTTTTCATGTTCTTTAGTGCATCTAGTATAGTTTACATATACATGATAATTGTTGATTTAATCATGATTTATATTCTATAATTAATAATGAAATTGGCTAATTTTCCAACAATCCAAAAACCTAATTTTAGGCAATTTCCTCATGGTTAGTTTTGTTGATGCACTGAGGCCGGATAAGTTTACCCATCTGCACTTCAAGAGGTGGCAAATGAAGTCCACACTCTGGCTTCTCAGTTTGAAAGTTGTGCACGTTAGTACTAGCATGTCAGAGGGAATTTCTAGTGAAGATCAGAGAAACCTCCAGGAAGCCAATACTATCTTTGTGGAATGTGTTATGAGTGTTTTTGTTGCCCGTCTGTATAATGTGTACATGCACCTATAAGATGGGAGGCAGCTGTGGAATGCATTGAATACTAAATTCGATGCAACCGACGTAAGCAGTGAACTATGCATCATGGAGAGACTCCATGACTACAAAATGCAGAATAACCATTTTATATTAAACAAGCTCATGAGATACAATGTATTGTAAAGTGACAAGAACTCCTTAAGTGCAACTTACCTGGCAAATTCATGTTGGATGCATAATTGCCTCCTTTATGGAGGATTTTTGCCACTACTCTGAAGCATAAGATGTTGGAAATATGCCCTAGAGGCAATAACAATTTATTATTTATGTCTATGTTCGTAATTAAAGTTTATATTCTATGCTAGAACTGCAATGGTTCCCAAGTCTGCAATAAGCACAAGACTTGGAGGAAACTCATGTGCACGTGTAGAATAGTAAACGGTAAAATTGATTTATAGTATCGCCTCTAAGACTGGATCATGTGTTACATGATGGTTCTGTTTTTCTGATCATGGTCATGTCAATGTCGGCAACTTTGAAGACATAATGTTAGAAGAACATTTGTGTCAAACGGACCTAGATTGATTCTTAATACTATGAGATACTTCTGTTACAAGCTAATGGTTGATAACACAACAAAGTTAAATGTTTGCATAATTCCTAAGACCATGAGAGGATCGAGTTCCTTCATACTTGCTTCATAAAGTTTTGGGTTTGCCAAACATCATCTGTAACAGGGTGGTAAATATGATAGCTTATGGGTTCACGGAAAAGTATGATAAATGACTAGATAGCTCAAGACTGGGATTTGCTCCTCCGTCAATGGAAAGTTATTCTTTGGACTCTGCCTGTGTGACGGTATCCATCATCGTCTGGCCAGACACAATGTGATTTGATCACGGGGATGCTGGAACACGAGAACGAGAAAAGAGAACAACCCGATAACAAGGAAACTGACATAATGAAAATTGGTTGATTCACAGGGATGCCGATAAATCTCACCTCGGATTTTTGTAACATACCATGAAGAAATATGAATAGCACATGATAACTACAGGTTCACTCGAATATCCATTTGCATGGGTATAGGGGTCAATATGGATGTCCATAGTTTCGCTATTGATCATTGATTGAAAGATGTTCCAGTCATGTCTATACTTCACCGAACCTACAGGGTCACACACTTAAGGGTAATTTATCTGTTGAGTTCCAGGAGGTTACGAGCTTATGAGAAAGTCATTGGAAAAGTTTTGGAGACGTTAAAAATGTTTCAGAGAGAAACCTGGAAGTGTTTCGGAGTAACGGAAAAAGTTTCAGAGGAAACGGAAATGTTTCGGAATAAACCATCAAGCTGGAAAAAAATTGGAATACGTTAGGAGTTTTTAGGAGGGTGCTGGAAAAATTCTGGGACCTCTCAAAATTTTATGGAGGGGCAGCTCGCACAAAAACACAATATGTGAGGGTGTCCCACATGGGGGACAACATCCCTCCTACTTCTCGAGCTTGTGTTGTTTTCCCTCGAAGAGGAAAGGGTGATGCAGCACAGTAGCGTAAGTATTTCCCTCAGTTTTTGAGAACCAAGGTATCAATCCAGTAGGAGACCACACGCGAGTCCCTCGTACCTGCACAAACAAATAAGAACCTTGCAACCAACGCGACAAAGGGGTTGTCAATCCCTTCACGGCCACTTGCAAAAGTGAGATCTGATAGATATGATAAGATAATATTTTTGGTATCTTTGATATGTAGATTGAAAGTAAAGATTGCAAAACAAAAGTAAAGAAAAGATAAATAGTTGATGGAAGATTAATATGATGAAGATAGTCCCGGGGGCCGTAGGTTTCACTAGTGGCTTCTCTCATGATAGTAGATTTCTACAGTGGGTGAACGAATTACTGTCGAGTAATTGATAGAAAAGCGCATAGTTATGAGAATGTCTAAGCATGATCATTGTATATAGGCATCACGTCCGTGACAAGTAGACTGAAACGATTCTGCATCTACTACTATCACTCCACACATTGACCGCTATCCAGCATGCATCTAGAGTATTAAGTTCATAAGAATAGAGTAACGCCTTAAGAAAGATGACATGATGTAGAGGGATAAACTCAAGCAATATGATATAAACCCCATATTTTTATCCTCGATGGCAACAATACAATACGTGCCTTGCTGCCCCTGTTGTCACTGGGAAAGGACACCGCAAGATTGAACCCAAAGCCAAGTACTTCTCCCATTGCAAGAACTACAAATCTAGTAGGCCAAACCAAACCGATAATTCTAAGAGACTTGCAAGGATATTTAAATCATGCATAAAAGATTTCAGAAAAGAATCCAATATAGTTCATAGATAGTCTTGATCATAAACCCATAATTCATTGGATCTCGACAAACACACCGCAAAAAAACATCGAATACATCTCCAAGAAGATTGAGGAGAACTTTGTATTGAGATCCAAAGAGAGAGAAGAAACCATCTAGCTAATAACTACGGACCCGAAGGTCTGTGGTAAACTATTCACAACTCATCGGAGAGGCTATGGTGTTGATGTAGAAGCCCTCCGTGATCGATTCCCCCTCCAGTGGAGCTCCGGAACAGGCCCCAAGATGGGATCTCATGGGTACAGAAGGTTGCGGCGGTGGATTAGGGTTTCGTGGTGCTCCCCGATGGTTTCAGGATACGTAGGTATATATAGGAGGAAGAGGCACGTCAAGGGAGCCACGAGGGGCCCACGAGGGTGGGGGGCGCGCTTACCCCCCTGGGCGTGCCCCTGCCCTCGTGGCTGCCTCGTTCGTTTCCTGGCGTGTACTCCAAGTCTTCTGTGTTAATATTGTTCAAAAAATGACTCTCCCAAAGGTTTCATTCCGTTTGGACTCCGTTTGATATTCCTTTTCCGCGAAACACTGAAATAGGCAAAAAAACAACAATTTGCACTGGGCCTTGGGTTAGTAGGTTAGTCCCAAAAATAATATAAAAGTGTATAATAAAGCCCATTAAACATCCAAACTAGATAATATAATAACATGGAATAAAAAAAATTATAGATACGTTGGAGACGTATCAAGCATCCCCAAGCTTAATTCCTGCTCGTCCTCGAGTAGGTAAATGATAAAAACTGAATTTTTGATGTGGAATGCTACTCAACATAATTCAGTATGTAATTTTGTTTATTGTAGCATGAATGTTCAGATCCGGAAGATTCAAGACAAAAGTTTAATATTGACATAAGAATAATAATACTTCAAGCATACTAACAAAGCAATCATGTCTTCTCAAAATAACATGGCCAAAGAAAGTTCATCCCTACAAAATCATATAGTTTGGCTATGTTCCATCTTCGTCACACAAAATACTCAAATCATGCACAACCCCGGTTTCAGCCAAGCAATTGTTTCATACTTCAATTTTTTCAAACTTTTTCAACTTTCACGCAATACATGAGCGTGAGCCATGGATATAGCACTATAGGTGGAATAGAACGATGGTTGTGGAGAAGACAAAAGAGGAAGATGGTCTCACATCAACTAGGCGTATCAATGGGCTATGGAGATTCCCATCAATAGATATCAATGTGAGTGAGTAGGGATTGTCATGCAACAGATGCACTAGAGCTATAAATGTATGAAAGCTCAACAAAAGAAACTAATTGGGTGTGCATCCAACTTGCTTGCTCACGAAGACCTAGGGCATTTTAGGAAGCCCATCGTTGGAATATACAAGCCAAGCTCTATAATGAAAATTCCCACTAGTATATCAAAGTGACAAAACAAATGACTCTCTATCATGAAGATCATGGTGCTACTTTGAAGCACAAGTGTGGAAAAACATAGTAGCATTGTCCCTTTTTTTTTCTTTTTTTTACTTTTTTTCTCTTTTTTTCCTTTTTTTTTGGGCCTCATTTTTTTCTTTGGCCTTTCTTCCTTTTTTTTCTTTGGGACAATGCTCTAATAATGACGATCATCACACTTTTATTGATTTACAACTCGAAGATTACAACTCGATACTAGAACAAAGTATGAATCTATATGAATGCCTCCGGCGGTGTACCGGGATGTGCAATGAATCAAGAGTGACATGTATGAAAAATTATGCATGGTGGCCTAGCCACAAATACGATGTCAACTACATGATCATGCATGGCAATATGACAATGATGAAGCGTGTCGTATTAAACGGAACAATGGAAAGTTGCATGATAATATATATCGGAATGGCTAAGGAAATGCCATGATAGGTAGGTATGGTGGCTGTTTTAAGGAAGGTATATGGTGGGTGTGTGGTACCGGCGAAAGTTGCGCGGTACAAGAGAAGCTAGCAATGGTGGAAAGGTGAGAGTGCGTATAATCCATGGACTCAACATTAGTCATAAAGAACTCACATACTTATTGCAAAAATCTACAAGTCATCAAAACAAAGTACTACACGCATGCTCCTAGGGGAAGGGTTGGTAGGAGTTAACCATCGCGCGATCCCGACCTCCACACAAAGGATGACACTCAATGAAATACCTCATGCTTCAAATTTGTCACATAACGGTTACCATACATGCATGCTACGGGACTTGCAAACCTCAACACAAGTATTTCTCAAATACACAACTACTCTACTAGCATGACTCTAATATTACCATCCTCATATCTCAAAACAATCATCAAGTATCAAACTTCTCATAATATTCAATGCACTTTATATGAAAGTTTTTACTATACCCATCTTGGATGCCTATCATATTAGGACTAATTTTATAACCAAAGCACATTACCATGATGTTCTAAGAGACTCTCAAAATAATATAAGTGAAGCATGAGAGATCCATTATTCTTATAAAATAAAACTACCACCGTGCTCTAAAAAGATATAAGTGAAGCACTAGAGCTAAACTATCTAGCTCAAAAGATATAAGTCAAGCTCATAGAGTATTCTAATAAATTCCGATTCATTTGTATCTCTCTCAAAAGGTGTGTCCAGCAAGGATGATTGTGGTAAAATAAAAAGCAAAGACTCAAATCATACATGACGCTCCAAGCAAAACACATATCATGTGGTGAATAAAAATATAGTCTCGAGTAAAGTTACCAATAGACGAAGACGAAAGAGGGGATGCCTTCCCGGGGCATCCCCAAGATTAGTGAAAGTGCAGTATATCGACTAGAGGGGGGTGAATAGGCGATTTTTGTGAAATGCTTCAAAACATGGTAGTTTCGAAGACAAACGATAAGCTCAAGCCTATTAGTATGCAGCGGAAAGTGGACTACACTAGATAAGCCATAGTCATGTGTTCAATGAAGTGAAAGCATGAAGACTAATAGCAACTAGGCAGTAGGGATCATAAGGAAGAAGGAATGAAGCCAATCACAACAAGTAGATACTTAGTGAAGAAAATCAGATAAGGCAAGCATGCAATGACTTCACAACGTATAGCAGTAAGTAAAAGGAAGGGAAGGATAGAACCAGTAGCTTGGGGAAGACAGTGATTTGTTAGACCAGTTCCAGTTGCTGTGACAACTGTACGTCTGGTTAGGGAGGCTAAGATTTAACTCAGAAGACCGCGTCTTCACCTTGTTCCCCTTGAGCTAAGGAAACCTAGTCCTCGCCCAATCACTCTCGTAAGTCTTCAAGGTAGACTTCCAAACCTTCACATACTTCGTTCACCGGCAATCCACAATGACTATTGGATGCTCAGAACGCGACGCCTAACCGGCTGGAGGAAACACAGTCCTCAAGTGTAATAAGTCTTCAGGTCACACAGACAGAAAGACTTCAGTGATGCCTGACACTCTTTGGCTCTGGGTGTTTTGGCTTTGTCCTCGCAAGGATTTCTCTCTCAAATGCTTCGGAGGTGGGTTGCTCTCAAACGACAAAAGCCGTGCAATAACTTTGAGCAGCCACCAATTTATGGTGTAGGGGGTGGGCTATTTATAGCCACTGGGCAACCTGACCTGATTTGTCCGAAGTGACCCTGGGTCACTAAGGAACTGACACGTGTTCCAACGGTCAGATTTCAAACACACACGGCAACTTTACTTGAGCTCCAAGTAAAGCTGACTCATCCGCCTCTGGATAAGATTTGCTCTCATAGTCTTTGCTCGAAGACATAGGATTTGTTTGAGCATCACTTCAGTCACTCTAACTTAGTTCACTTGGACCCCACTTAACAGTACGGTGGTTCCTATGACTCAACAAAGAAGAAAAGGAAACAACGAAACATCTACGTCTTCGCTCTCCATAGTCTTCACACAATGTCTTGTCATGTCATAGTCTTCAATATGATTATCTTCATATACCACCACTGATATCAATGTCTTTATACATTTTTAGGGGTCATCTCCGGTTGGTTAACCGAATCAATGAGGGGCTACTACCTATGTTATCCTGCAATTCTCACAAACACATTAGTCCCTCAACCAGGTTTGTTGTCAATACTCCAAAACCAACTAGGGGTGGCACTAGATGCACTTACAATCTCCCCCTTTTTGGTGATTGATGACAAACTGGTTGAAGTTTTCAACGGGGATAAAGATATGTGAAATTGTAAAGGATAAAGGTATTGTCTTGGTAAGTAGCAAAAGGCTCCCCCTGAAGATGTGCATATAGTTGATTTGCCTTTGAATGCAAATGCACATGGCAGGTTGTACTTGTGGAGATCCTCTTCAACTTATGAAGACAATTCATCATGCATAATTGATATGTCGAAGATAATGACATGCATAATGAAAAATGGACGTCTGCAATAATGACTAAGTGTGGAATATAAGATAGCAGATGCGGAATTTATCATCGCATTACAGAGTAGCATAAAAATGTAGCAGACGACCATCAATTTAAGTGTTACAACTCAAAGAACCAAATGTAGCAAAACGAGAGTTGTAAAGACTAGGCAAATTATATAAAGCACCCGCCCATATGGACCCGCTTGAAGACTGTCAACTCATATGCTTCTCCCCCTTTTGTCAGTAAGGACCAAAAAGGTTTGAAGACATAGAGCCTCTACTCGTTCCTAGTTGGAGTAGAAGAAGATGCAGGGTCAGTGTTGTTGTTTGGCGGTGCAGAAGTGGTTGGTGCAGTGTCGATGCGCGCTGAAGTAGGAGGCGGTGAAGTAGCATCATCTTGATCATCGATCACCCTGGCGTCAATTTTTGCAGCGGAGGAGGAGTATTCAGAGTCTTCAAGAAATGGAGTCGACGCATAACAGCAGTCCTGGGAGGAGTGTTGTCAAACTTGAATCTCTCTGTGAAGCCATCGTCTTGAAGATCCGCTTCAGCACTCAGCAAGGTCAAACTCTTCCAAGACCTCCGACATGTTTCATGAGCAACAAAGGCATTCTTGGTGGCAAGATTGCGAATGCGATTGACATCCACCAAGAGGCTTTGCATCTGACGCTTTAACCAGAGGTGATGCTTGTCCTGTTTCTGATGAAGGGCTACCAGAAGCTCTCGGTTATTCAGGACACGAGATCGCTTCTGAGGCCTCTGAGCGATGGTGCTTTCAGTGGCTTCGGTTTCAGCATGTCGTGGTAGACGAGTACGACCAGCCAGAGGATAAACGCGTGAGACAGCTGGAACTCCTTCAATCTGCTGAGTGACGCTTTGGTGATCAGCGTTGTGAAGATTAACAGGCTCTTTAGCAGGCTCTTGGTAGATGGCTTCAGCTCACATATCAACCTCAGGCAAGAAAATCAGATGGTTGCGAGCAGAGGGCTGATAGGTGACAGCTGAATGCAACTTGATGAGGCGCATTATCCAAGGGACATAAAATTTTAGACCAAATAGATCAGCTCCAGACATAGCCATTTGCCTAATGAAGAAATCTTGAGCATTGAAGCTGATGCCATTGAAAATATTGAAGACCAAAGTCTTCATAGTGCCTTCAAGCTTGGCTGATGAAGAATGTCCTTTGGTTGGCCATAGAGTACGCCTTATGATGTGGTAGATGGTGCGCGGCAGGTATTCTAGGTCTTCAACAAAGAATTCCTTAGGATATTCAGCATCACTTGGCAGAGGCTTCATCATGCTGAGCATTTGGCTCATGTTGGGCTGACGCTTCTGAAATATACTCTCCAAGGCTTCAGTGTGCAATTGACAGCCAGGTTCATACAGATCTCCTGGAGTGTGCAGGCCACTAAGCTCAATGAGATCAAAGGCTTTAGCTTCATGATGCACATTGCCTGTCATCCACTCAAGGACCCATGTCTTCGGATCTCTGCTGTAGCCTCGGATGTGGAGTGTTGCATAGAATTACAGAAGCAGCTCTTCATTCCAATGCTCTTTGTCTGTGACAAAATTGAGTAGGCCAGCATCACGGAAGCAGTCAAGAGCTTCCTCGAGGCAAGGCAGACCAGCAATAGCTTCAGTGTCAAGACGCATATGAGGAAAAATGCGCCCTTGATCATAGAGTACTCTTGAGTAGTAGTTGCGCTGCTGATGGCTCCAGAACCTGTCTGATGATATTCTTGGCTTGGAATATGGGTTCTTGGCGCTGTCAAAGAAGGTGTTGTGCGCAGTGAAGCTATTTGCATTGAATGACCCTGAAGAGGTTGAAATACCTGGAAACCTTGGCAGTCTTGGCATAGGCTTCTGAACTTGGGGCCTATGAGCAACATGATGATCAAACTGAGGACCAGCAGCACGCGGTTCAGTGGTAGGTGGCGGAATCAGAATGGGCCACCGGACAGTAACAAGCTGATCATCCTTGTTGAATGCTTGCTCAATGGTATGGGGCCATGGAGGCGGAACAGGAGCAGAGGCATTATCTTCAAGCTGCCGATTGGCTTCAGGTGCTGCATCGGCGTCAGGCGCAGCACTGGCTTCAGGCACAACACTGGCTTCAGGAGCAGTCACTTCAAGCGCAGTCACTTCAGGCGCCACAGTGTCTTCAGGTGCCACATTAGCTTCAGCCATGACCACGTCATTGGCTTCAGTGTTGGTGGTGGCAGTCTCTGAATTTGTAGCCTCCACTTCAGGAGCTGGAGGGTCGGACACATTCTCCTCGAGAACAGGGGTGTGGCGGTACGTTCTTCTTCAACTTGGGGTTGTTCTTCTTCTTGGGGTGGTTCTTCTTCGGCTGATGCAGCCGGAATATCTTCAGCCGCTTTGGCTTCAGATTCGGAGGGGTTTACAGTAGGAGCAGCATCAGGTGGAGATGGTTGCTCTACTCCTTCTGGAACACTTGGGGCGACGACTTGAGGCCTTGGTCCTTTGCGAAGTCTGCGAAAAGCTGGCGACGCCTGAGGAGATGGAGGTTGTTGGGCCTCAAAGTCTTCATCTTCAAGCACCGTACTGGTGTCTTGAGTTTGCTGAGGTGTGGCTTGTGTATCCTGTGGGTGATCAGCCCACGAGTCATCCTGATCAATTGGCGTCAATGGACGACCAATGCTGATGCGTTCGCTGTTCGTAAGAACAGGCGAGGATTCAACGTTGTATTCGATCTGAGGAAGGACTTCATCATCTTCAACATTGTCATGAGGACCAATGCCTTCAGCTGCGGTGGGGTCAACAGCTGGAATGTCTTCAGCCTCTGTGGGAGCAGGCTCATGAACAGTCATTCTTCGTTCTCTCTGGGCAGATGCAGGGCGAGCAACTGAGATTGGCTCGACAAAGATAGGCTCGTTGGAAGCATCCTTATCCTTCTTGGTTTTGCGCTTCTTAGTGGGTGGAGCTTCATCAGTAGATTGCTTGCGCTTGCGAGCTTCAGCTTCAGCCACCTTTGTCTTCTTGAGCTTTGAAGCGGTTGGGGTTGTCTTAGGCTTCATGCCAGTCATGCTAGCAGGGAAGACTATGCGAGGCATTTCCTGCCCAGATTCTTCAGCTTCGGGCACATATTGCTTCTTCTTTTTCTTGGCAGCCATCCGTGGGTCAATGCCAGGACGCCCAAGTGCCTTGCGCTTTTCAGCTTCATTGAATGCTTGAACGCATTTGGCAGCCAAGTCCTTGATTCGCTCACGAGAACCTTTGTCTTCGTCACGCCTCTGGCGAAAGGCTTCCTTGAGCTCATGCATCATAACCTTGAAGTTTTGAATTTCTTGCACGCTGAGCTTGTCCACATGCTTCTTGAACTGAGCCTTTTCATAGTCTATCTTTTGCTTCAGCTCAACAATTCTCTGAGCCAGAGCCAGCTCAGAAGCAATGGCGCCATGGAAGGAGACGCTGAGGCCAACTGGAAGTTGAAGATCGTCAAAGCTCAGGTTGGGTGTGTCAAACCATTCATCAATGAAGTTATTGAGCACTTCAAGGTCAAAGAGCGTCAAATCATTGAAGATTTCAGCATCTTGCTTGCTCTTGATCAAAAGCTCCAGAGCATCATCACCAAGATCTTCATCACTGGAGAGATCAAGGGCATCATTGGCAGTCTTCAGCACAACATCAGGAGTGAGAGCTGGACTGGGGTTGCGTGATGGCTTCCTCTTCAGCTGTCTGCTCTTGGAAATACGAGAGTGTTCCTCATATTGCACACTTGGTGCAGGTGGAGCAGTGGCCAAAGGCTTCACTCTAGAAGCAATTGGAGGAGTTGTCTTCGAAGCCCTTGTTTTCTTCTTCTTGGGCTTCGATGTTGCAGGTGCTTCTTTAGAATCTGCATCTGCTTCAGGCTGATCCACATCCGCCCCTTGAACCCTTATGTGAGTGATGAGGCCTTCTAAGTTGTAGAAGGGCCCAACCAGATTTGGTTCAGCTTCGCGCGTGCCATCAGTGCGGGGCGCAGAGGGGCCAGGATTGAAGTCTAATCCCCAATGCTTCTTGTTCTCTTTGGCCGAGTTCTTGGCGTACTGAAGATTTGAACATATTGTCGTCGCGACACCAGAGCAGAGAGCTTGGATCAGCATCAGCAGGCTGAGGTCCTCTGACCATGCAAGGATAGAAGCCTTGAGCAATGGCTTCAGCACGAGTCTTGGGGGGAGATTTTTATAAGTGATATCTCCCCATGGATGCTTGATGGCGTTCTTCTCAGCATACTCTTGGGTCACGAACCTATACTTGAACCATTGTTCAGCAAAGTATCTTCGAATCCATTGGATTCGTGTCTTCCTCTGATTATAATCCTCCTCAGGACCAGTCTTGTATATCTCACTGAGATCAGGAGGCAAATCAATGGAGGTGTTGCCACGGCGCTGTCTGCCACCCTTTCTAAGTGTCTTGTCAGTTGCCATTTGCTTCAACCTGAAGGGCTTCAAACTGAATGGCTTCAGAACAGGCGAATGCTTCGGTCTGCTGGTCAGATAGGAACTGTCGTCAGGGGAGTGAATGTGTCGCTGCAAAAATTCTGCAAACGAATGCAGACTGTGAGAACCTAGGAATTCTCCCACGGACATGTACCTATGACAGCATTAGAGATGCGTGGAAGGGGAAGAGGTCATATGCATTCTCAGAAGTTTTGAAGATTAAAACAGTTTTGAAGACTTTGACCTCATAGCACGAAGACATTCACTCATGAGAGTTGGTTCCAGATTTGTACGAATCCATGAATAGGTACAAGTGAGGAATCTAACTATGGTTGAAGCATATGTGAATGTACTAGGCAAGATATGAGATGCAGAAAGGATAGATCTATATATCTAAGTAGGCAGAAACTTCTTGTGGTAAAATAGATGAATCTTTATGGATCTAGAAGATGGTAAAAAGCAAGTTTTATTTACCACACGATGAACTGCTTAGACGGAGAGGAGTTGGATGCCCAGCAGTTCGGTCTTCCGTGCCCTAACTTGGCGACAGAGGACAGCTACGGCAACGGCGGAGTAGAAGATGTCCGCGGCCGGCGTGAGGACGGCGTCGACAAAGTTGCGGCAGTGAAGCGCTTCGTCGCCAGCGTCGTCAAAAGCTAGCGGATGCGCTAGGGTTGGTCGAGGTGGAGAGGTGGTAGAAGAAACTTTTGACCGTGATGGGACGTGCATTTATAGGCATGGGAGATGGCACATCGTAATTACTCAGGTGCCCCTGACGGTTCACGTACGAGTGACACGTGGCGTTCATGTAACGCATTGGGAGTTGTCCCACGATCCCACGTTCACCACGACTGTCGGAGTGGTCGTTCCGGCTTCTCCGGGTTTCAGGCATAACAGATGGAGTATTAAAATCAGATTTAAAGTTTGTCTCCGTATCTTCTGCTGACAAGGACGCAGAGAAGATATTCGACAGTTTCAACAGAATGCATATGATTTGGACAGACAGAGTGTGAGATGAGAAAGCATAGAGAGGTTAGGGTCCGATCGCATTCACTTAGTCCAAAAGATTCAAATATGAAGACATAGCTATAAGTGAATGATGTTGAGGACAGAACACAACTCTCTCTCTCTCTCTCTCTCTCTATATATATATATATATATATATATATATATATATATGTCCTATATGAAGATAAACCAAGTGCGAAGACTTTGCAAATGTAACATCACTAGAAACACTTCAAACAAGAATTTGGTGGTGGCGTTACCCACCGTATAGGAAGTATTAGACCCAGACATGATGCACAATTATCATGGCGCTCCGAAGTCAAATTCCATGTTTATGTATTCACACTTAGAATGTAAGTCTTCATTGATTGAAGATATACTTTACTTCGTGTGTTGCACATCTAAGTCATCAATATGCATAAGTGTTAGGATGTGTGCCTGACTACAGGACATTTGAGGATTCTATGATATTTAGCTCACACCGCAACTTGCAAAACCTTTTCTCATCCAAGGGCTTTGTGAAGATATCTGCCAGTTGCTCTTCAGTGTTGACGTGTATGATATCAATATCTTCCTTCATAACATGATCTCTAAGAAAGTGATGACGAATTTCAATGTGTTTTGTCTTTGAGTGCTGAACTGGGTTGTTGGCAATCTTGATGGCGCTTTCATTATCACAGTAGAGTGGCACATGCTTCAGATGGACTCCGTAGTCCTTCAGTGTTTGCTTCATCCAGAGAAGCTGAGCGCAGCAAGATCCAGCAGCAATGTATTCAGATTCAGCAGTGGAGAGTGATACACAGTTCTGCTTCTTTGAAGACCAACAGACAAGTGATCGTCCTAGAAAGTGACATGTGCCTGATGTGGACTTGCGATCAACTTTGTCACCAGCATAATTGATACGTCCAAAACGTATCTATAATTTCTGCTTGCTCCATGTCACTTTTGGGTGATATTGCTATGATATTTATACACTTTTGATCATATTTGGACTAACCTACTAATCCAGTGCACCCCAGTGCCAGTTTCTGTTTTTGGCTGTTTTTGTATTTCAGGTTTTCACATTACGAGAACTGTCAGGAAAAATCCAGAAAAATTATATAAAAAATCAGCGTTCCAGAACCTACCTTGCGCCCAAAGTACAGCCGGGGGGGCACCAGGGCCCCAGGCACCCTGGCGGCGCCCCCCTGGGCCGCGCCGGGGGGGGGCGTCTGGGCCCCCCGAGCCCCGTCTGGTGCCCCCCTTTGGCATATATTTAGAGCGTCCTTCGAAACCCTCGGGACGGGAACTCTTTTTCGCGATCTCATCTCTGTTCCGCCACCGCCGCCGCTTCCAAGATCGGGAGCACCAGGAGAACTCCCGGAGGGGAGGATCTTCATCGGGAGCCTCTCCACCACCATGGACGCCTCCCGGATAAGTTGTGAGTAGTCTCCCTTGGACCATGACTCCATGACCAGTAGCTATGTGATGTTCTCCTCCCGTTCTTGTGCTTCACTAATTAGTCCTCGTGAGCTACCCTACATGATCGAGGCACATATGTAATCCTTATGCTGTTGCTATGATGAGTTTGCTGGGATCCGATGGATTATGAGATTATGTTCAGATTGTGATTGAGTAATATATTTGATCTACCTCTTTTATATTTATGTTCATAAGTAATTCTTGCATGTTCTCCGTTGTTATTTATTGCTTTGGCCAAGTAATACGTAGTGACTCCAAAAGGGAACGTTATGCTTGATTGTGGGTTCATGCCCCTCGATGACTAGCTTGAGTGACAGAAACATGAGTCTAGGGGATGTGCTGTTGCCACAAGGGGGAAAACAACGGTGCTTGTGCCCACGGGTGCAATGATTGTTTACTTTACGCAAAGTTTGTTTAATGCAGTTGTCTGTTGCATTGAGTTTACACTATGGGTGGGGCTCGCAACTTAATACCAGCGAGATGTTCTGGATAGATATCTCAAGGTGGATGATTAGTAGTAGATATTGATGGATTTCGGTCTACTTACTTTGGCGTACCACCCATGCTTTGAACCTCAACCTTTCTTGCAATGTAGTCAGCATTGGTTTGCGTTCAGGGTCCTGTCAATTGCCCAGCTGTAATTCGTTTACCTCACATAGCCGTTTTATCATCTTTTGGGAGAGAGACATCACTAGTGATCATCATGAGACTCCGGTCCATATTACCATCATTGATCACATCCGCTATTTACTTTTCGCTTTTACTTACTATTGCAAACATTATCTATCACTACTATCATTTGCGTTTAATCCTTTGTGAACTACAAGGCCGGAGGGATTGACAACCTCTCTGTACTCGTTGGGAGCAAAGTTATTTGTATCCGTGTGCAGGTCCACGTTGATTGCTAATATCTGGCGCCGTTAGGAGTTGACACCTACTTGTTGAACCTAGTAGTCTCTGGGGATTCGATCCTTGGCATCTTTGCTAAGGGAAAAACTTCCACAACACTGCATCTCACACCTTCCACTTGGGGTAACCAACGAGGGGTTAGAGGCCCATCAAGGAGTTTTTCTGGCGCCGTTGCCGGGGACTCCACTCTTCAGGATAGGGGAGTTGCACGCTATCTTTTACCTTTGCTTTTTAGTCTTGTTAGTTTACCATTCAGTTTTCTTTATGTCTTTCACTAGTTATGCTTATGGACAACCTTGCTATTGGATCATTGCTTGTGGGAAGACGCCCCACACCTGTGGTGGTTGATCCTCCCCCTACTGAAATTGTGCCCTATAAAATACCAGCTGGTATTATCAATTATGTTTTGGCTAATCGTTATGCAGGAGACAGACATCCCGGTGAACACTTGCTATATCTGTCACAACTATGTTCATTATTTAAGCTTGCAGGTGTATCAAGGGAGTTTGTCATGAGGAAATTGTTCATCGTATCACTTATAGATAAAGCTTCAGATTGGTATAAGCTTCTCGATAACTCACACTTGCTTGATTGGCAAGAGCTTATGTCTCTCTTTTTACTAAGTTTTATCCTCTTCATGATGCTTATGTGGAGAGCAAGAGTACCTTTTTGCATGTGGATCATGGTAACAATGCTTTATGTGATTCTTATATTGTTGAGTTTATTCGTGATCCCACTGAAAATTATTATGAGAAGGGAACATATGCTTATAGATATTTCAATAATATTAAGTTCACTCTCTTTATGTTGAAGGTTTTGAAGCTGTACTTGTTTTGTCTTCCTATGCTTATTGCTTTGTGCTCCAATGAATTATTGTATTGAAATATTCCTATGCATAGGAAGCATGTTAGGCTTAAATGTGCTTGGTATTTGCTTCTTGATGCTCTCTTTTGTTCTTCAACTCTTATTCCCACGAGAGCATCATTAAAGTCCTAAGCCTATCTTTATGGCTATAAAGAAAGCGCTTTTGGGAGGCAGCCCACATGAATAAATTTTTATATTTTGCTTTTGTTGTGTCTTGATGTTGTTTACTACAGTAGCATCATCATTGTATCTTTGCTTTTCATATTTGTGCCAAGTATAGCCTCTGATTGCTAGAAAGTTCAAAAGTTGTGAGGTGTTGTCCAGGAAACAGATTCTGTCCTTGGATAGAAAAATTCGTATAAAATCACCAGATCATCTTTTTGGTCTAAATTGTTTCGACAGCGTTCTCTATATAATTGTCTTTCGTGCGTCTGTTCTGAGTTTTTTGATTTGAGTTGCAGAAGTGCCCCGAACAAATCAATTACTACCTGTTGTTCTGTTTTTCACAGATTCTGTCATGTTTTGCCTTTCCTTCATTTTGCAAACCAAGAGCTTGCTTTTTCTTTGCAAAAACCTTTTGGCAATCTTGAGAAACAGTAGAACTTCAAGAATATCTTTATTTCCAGCAAGGAACAATTATTTTATTAAGGGTACTAACCTCGCTAATCAGATTATGATGAGTTATGTATGAAGGGAGTTTTCAAGTGTGCGAGGGAAGATGATAAAAAGATTCAGGAGTGTCAAGCGCTCAAGCTTGGGGATGCCCCCGTGCACCCCCAAGAAATATTCAAGGAGACACAAGCGTCTAAGCTTGGGGATGCCCCCGTGCATCCCCTTCTCCATCAACATTATCAGTTCGTCTTTCGTTCCGCTATATTTTTATCACTTCATGTGTTATGTGCTATGCTTGGAGCGTCTTGCTTTTAGTTTTCTTTTTAGTTTTTCATAACGAGTCGGAACTCAGCGTTCTTTATGTGGGAGAGAAACACGCTCCACTTCTACCTAGAACATAACATAGAATTTTCATGTCTATCTTTGTTGTGTGTGTTCTTTGTCTTTTAATAGCTACTATCATGTTCAGCTCTTAGTATTCATGCTTATCTTTTCAAAGAGCTTTTTGTTTAGTTGGTTGCTTGAACTCTCTTTAATTACCATGCTCACCTTATTAAGAGAGTTTGCTTCCGTTGCATTGGTTAATATGTCTATGATAAAGATGCTACGTGCATAATGGCGCTTAGTAGTTCAGGTTTTCTTATGGTTAATCTCAAATAGCTGGGGGATTCCCAATGTGTTATTGGAGTACCAACTTGATTTGTTTGCCTATGATGTGGTATGGTTTAGTAATATCTTCCTTCAAGAATTTATTTTGATTGACTTGGTGTATGCTCACGCATATTTAAGACTGTAAAGAAAGTCTGTCAAGCCTTGATGATCTTTTATTTCTGAGTAGCGATATAACTACCATGCCTGATTCAATGTTGCTTTGTTGCTCTGCATGATTATGACCGTCATTGCTCTCTTAGTTGGTCGCTCCCAGTCTTTTGCTAACCTCCACCTGTACTAAGCGAAATAACTTTGCAATACATAGCTCATGGGAAAGTAGCTTAAAAACTATTGTGGTAAAGAATATGTTGCTTATGTATCTTATTTCTTATAAGTTGCTTGCTGAGCGGTAACCATGTTTCTGGGGACGCCATCAACTATTACACTTTTGCTGAATATCATGTGAGTTGCTATGCATGTTCGTCTTGTCTGAAGTAAGGGTGATTTGCCATGGGTTGAATGGTTGAGTATGCATATTGTTAGAGAAGAACATTGGGCCGCCAACCAAAGCCATGTATCATGGTGGAAGTTTTAGCTTGGACATTAATCCTCAATCTCTTATGGGAATATGCTTATGCATTAAAGAGGAGTCCATTATCTATTTTCTATGTTGTCCCGGTATGGATGTCCTCAAGTTGAGATCTATCAAAAACGAGAAATCAAATGCGATTTATCTCCTTAGACCTTTGTACAGGTGGCATAGAGGTACCCCTTTGTGACACTTGGTTGAAACATATGTAATGCAATGATAACCCATGGAAATCCGAGCTAATTAGGACAAGGTGCGAGCACTATTGGTATTCGATGAATGAGGCTTGCAACTTATAGGATGTCTTATGCATGACACATATGAAGTACTACTACCGTTGACAAAATTGCTTCTATGTTTTCAAAATAAAAAAAAGCTCTAGCACATAACCATTCTTTTACTTTTATGTTGAGTCTCCACCTTCTTTCTTCAAGCACCAACTACTGAGAGCATGATTGTCATTCTAAGTGTAATGTGCATTGTTCCAAAGTAGCATTGTCTTTTGCATGATTGTGATATCGTTTATTTTGAAATCATTGTATCTAGTCATCACTTAAACCTTGAAGGTGCCCCTGCATTTATGTTTTGCTTCACTAAAGGGAGCAAGCTAGATATCACTTTATCATATTTGCACACCATGTTCATTTCAAATCTTCTTGATGATTCAGTTTCATATTGTAAAACTTTCAGTCCTTTGTGATTTTCTCATGAGGCAACTTAATTACTATAGAATCATTGTCTCAGTAAGCTTTTGTCATATGACTATAAAAAGTCCTATATGGTTAATAGCATGTCACCACAGAAATTATTCTTGTTATCATTTACCTACTCGAGGACGAGCAGGAATTAAGCTTGGGGATGTTGATACGTCCAAAACGTATCTATAATTTCTGCTTGCTCCATGCCACTTTTGGGTGATATTGCTATGATATTTATACACTTCCATACACTTTTGATCATATTTGGACTAACCTACTAATCCAGTGCACCCCAGTGCCAGTTTCTGTTTTCGGCTGTTTTTGTATTTCAGGTTTTCACATTACGAGAACTGTCAGGAAAAATCCAGAAAAATTATATAAAAAATCAGCGTTCCAGAACCTACCTTGCGCCCGAAGTATAGCCAGGGGGGGCACGAGGGCCCCAGGCGCCCTGGCGGCACGCCCCCCCTGGGCCGCGTCGGGGCCCCCGAGCCCCGTCTGGTGGCCCCCTTTGGCATATATTTAGAGCGTCCTTCGAAACCCTCGGGACGGGAACTCTTTTTCGTGATCTCATCTCTGTTCCGCCGCCGCCGCCGCTTCCAAGATCGGGAGCACCAGGAGAACTCTTCCCGGCACCATGCCGGAGGGGAGGATCTTCATCGGGAGCCTCTCCACCACCATGGACGCCTCCCGGATGAGTTGTGAGTAGTCTCCCTTGGACCATGAGTCCATGACCAGTAGCTATGTGATGTTCTCCTCCCGTTCTTGTGCTTCACTAATTAGTCCTCGTGAGCTGCCCTACATGATCGAGGCACATATGTAATCCTTATGCTGTTGCTATGATGAGTTTGCTGGGATCCGATGGATTATGAGATTATGTTCAGATTGTGATTGAGTAATATATTTGATCTACCTCTTTTATATTTATGTTCATAAGTAATTCTTGCATGCTCTCCGTTGTTATTTATTGCTTTGGCCAAGTAATACGTAGTGACTCCAAGAGGGAGCGTTATGCTCGATTGTGGGTTCATGCCCCTCGATGACTAGCTTGAGTGACAGAAACATGAGTCTAGGGGATGTGCTGTTGCCACAAGGGGGAAAACAACGGTGCTTGTGCCCGCGGGTGCAAGGATTGTTTACTTTACGCAAAGTTCTTTTAATGCAGTTGTCTGTTGCATTGAGTTTACACTATGGGTGGGGCTCGCAACTTAATACCAGCGAGATGTTCTGGATAGATATCTCAAGGTGGATGATTAGTAGTAGATATTGATGGATTTCGGTCTACTTACTTTGGCGTACCGCCCATGCTTTGAACCTCAACCTTTCTTGCAATGTAGTCAGCATTGGTTTGCGTTCGTGGTCCTGTCAATTGCCCAGCTGTAATTCGTTTACCTCACATAGCTGTTTTATCGTCTTTTGGGAGAGAGACATCACTAGTGAACATCATGAGACTCCGGTCCATATTACCATCATTGATCACATCCGCTATTTACTTTTCGCTATTATTTACTATTGCAAACATTATCTATCACTACTATCATTTGCGTTTAATCCTTTATGAACTACAAGGCTGGAGGGATTGACAACCTCTCTGTACTCGTTGGGAGCAAAGTTATTTGTATCTGTGTGCAGGTCCACGTTGATTGCTAATATCTGGCGCCGTTAGCAGTTGACACCTACTTGTTGAACCTAGGAGTCTCTGGGGATTCGATCCTTGGCATCTTTGCTAAGGGAAAAACTTCCACAACACTGCATCTCACACCTTCCACTTGGGGTAACCAACGAGGGGTTAGAGGCCCATCACCGCCGCCGCTTCCAAGATCGGTAGCACCAGGAGAACTCTTCCTGGCACCCTGCCGGAGGGGAGGATCACCACCGGGAGCCTCTCCACCACCATGGACGCCTCCCGGATGAGTTGTGAGTAGTCTCCCTTGGACCATGAGTCCATGACCAGTAGCTATGTGATGTTCTCCTCCCGTTCTTGTGCTTCACTAATTAGTCCTCGTGAGCTGCCCTACATGATCGAGGCACATATGTAATCCTTATGCTGTTGCTATGATGAGTTTGCTGGGATCCGATGGATTATGAGATTATGTTCAGATTGTGCTTGAGTAATATATTTGATCTACCTCTTTTATATTTATGTTCGTAAGTAATTCTTGCATGTTCTCCGTTGTTATTTATTGCTTTGGCCAAGTAGTAGGTAGTGACTCCAAGAGGGAACGTTATGCTTGATTGTGGGTTCATGCCCCTCGATGACTAGTTTGAGTGACAAAAACATGAGTCTAGGGGATGTGCTGTTGCCACAAGGGGGAAAACAACGGTGCTTGTGCCCGCGGGTGCAAGGATTGTTTACTTTACGCAAAGTTCTTTTAATGCAGTTGTCTGTTGCATTGAGTTTACACTATGGGTGGGGCTCGCAACTTAATACCAGCGAGATGTTCTGGATAGATATCTCAAGGTGGATGATTAGTAGTAGATATTGATGGATTTCGGTCTACTTACTTTGGCGTACCGCCCATGCTTTGAACCTCAACCTTTCTTGCAATGTAGTCAGCATTGGTTTGCGTTCGTGGTTCTGTCAATTGCCCAGCTGTAATTCGTTTACCTCACATAGCTGTTTTATCGTCTTTTGGGAGAGAGACATCACTAGTGAACATCATGAGACTCCGGTCCATATTACCATCATTGATCACATCCGCTATTTACTTTTCGCTTTTACTTACTATTGCAAACATTATCTATCACTACTATCATTTGCGTTTAATCCTTTGTGAACTACAAGGCCGGAGGGATTGACAACCTCTCTGTACTCGTTGGGAGCAAAGTTATTTGTATCTGTGTGCAGGTCCACGTTGATTGCTAATATCTGGCGCCGTTAGGAGTTGACACCTACTTGTTGAACCTAGGAGTCTCTGGGGATTCGATCCTTGGCATCTTTGCTAAGGGAAAAACTTCCACAACACTGCATCTCACACCTTCCACTTGGGGTAACCAACGAGGGGTTAGAGGCCCATCAATAATCAGCATCTGAAAATCCTACTAGATCAAACTCTGAGCCCTTTGGATACCATAATCCTAGTGTTGGGGTGTAAGCCAAATATCGAAGTATTCACTTCACAGCTAAGTGATGCGACTCCTTTGGTGCCGCTTGATATCGAGCACACATGCAGACACTAAGCATAATATCTGGCCTAGATGCACATAAATAAAGTAAAGAACCAATCATGGAGCGGTATACATGTTGATCAAACTCTTTACCATTGGCGTTGGGACCTAGATGATGTTTAGCAGGCATTGGTGTCGAGTACCCTTTGCAGTCTTGCATTCCAAACTTTTTCAGGCAATCTTTAAGGTAGTTCTCTTGAGATATGAACATGCTGTTGCTTTGCTGACGAATTTGAAGACCAAGGAAGAACTTCAGCTCACCCATCATGGACATTTGATATTGCTCTTGCATCATGTGTCCAAACTCATCACTATATTTCTTGTCCGTGCAGCCGAAGATAATGTCATCCACATAGATTTGGCAGACAAATAGCTCATCATCATATGTCTTCGTGAAGAGTGTGGGGTCTAGGGATCCAGGTTTGATTCCTTTTCTCTTCAGGAAGTCTTTGAGTGTGTCATACCAAACACGAGGCGCTTGTTTGAGGCCATACAGTGCCTTGTTGAGCTTGTATACCATGTCAGGACGTTTTGGATCTTCAAAGCCAGGTGGTTGTGCAACATACACTTCTTCCTCAATTCTTCCATTGAGAAAGGCACTCTTTACATCCATTTGATATAGAAGAATGTTGTGATGATTTGCATAGGCTAGCAATATACGAATAGCTTCAAGCCTGGCCAAAAATGTTTCATCGAAGTCAATCCCTTCGACTTGAGTGTATCCTTGAGCAATGAGACGAGCTTTGTTTCTGACCACTTGACCATGCTCATCTTGCTTGTTGCGATATATCCATTTTGTGCCTATTATGTTGTGCTTGCGAGGATCAGGACGCTTGACAAGTTCCCATACATTGTTCAGCTCAAACTGTTGAAGCTCTTCTTGCATTGCTTGAATCCATTCGGGTTCCATAAAAGCTTCAGCAACTTTCTTGGGTTCAGATATTGAGACAAAAGCGAAGTGCCCATAGAAATTTGCAAGCTGTGTTGCTCTTGAGCGAGTCAGTGGACCAGGAGCATTTATGCTATCAATTATCTTTTCAACTTGTACTTCATTTGCAACACGAGGATGAGCTGGACGAAGATTTTGCTCTTGCTGTACATTGTCATCATCAGGAGTGTTGTCTTCAGGCTGAGCATTGTCGTCAGGTTGATTTGGAGCGGAGATGATGAGTTCCTCGTCAGGTTGTGCTTCAGAAGGCATGATCTCACCAGTTCCCATTAGCTTGATGGATTCATTTGGTGAAGCCTCATCTAGCACATTTGGTAGGGACTCTCTTTGTGAACCATTTGTCTCATCAAATCGCACATCCACAGTTTCAACAGTTTTATAGAGAAAAATGTTGAAGACTCTGTAGGAGTGTGAATCCTTTCCATATCCGAGCATGAAGCCTTCATGTGCTTTGGGTGCAAATTTTGACTTATGATGAGGATCCTTGATCCAGCACTTAGCTCCAAATACTCTGAAGTAACTTACGTTAGGCTTCTTTCCAGTGAGGAGTTCATAGGATGTTTTCTTCAGAAGCTTGTGAAGATAAACATGGTTGATGATATGGCATGCAGTATCAATAGCTTCGGGCCAGAATCTTCTTGGTGTTTTGTATTCATCGAGCATCCTTCGAGCCATCTCAATTAGAGTTATGTTCTTGCGCTCAACGATCCCATTTTGCTGAGGTGTATACGGGGCTGAGAATTCATGAGTGATTCCTATTTCATCCAGATAAAGATCAAGGCCAGTGTTCTTGAACTCAGTGCCATTGTCACTTCTGATATGCCTGATCTTGATGCCATAGTTGTTCATGGCACGGTTGGCGAAGCGTCTGAAGACATCTTGCACTTCAGTCTTGTAGAGTGTTATGTGCACCCATGTGTATCTTGAATAATCATCAACAATGACGAAAGCATAGAGACAGGCTATGGTAGAGAATGTGGAGTAGTGAGTAGGGCCAAATAAGTCCATGTGAAGCAGCTCGAAGGGTTTGGATGTTGTCATGATTGTCTTCGAGGGGTGCTTGGCTCTAGTCATCTTCCCAGCTTCACAAGCACCACATAGATGATCTTTCTTGAACTTGACTTCCTCGATGCCTATGACATGCTTCTTCTTTGCGAGAGTGTGCAAGTTCCTCATGCCAGCATGTCCTAGCCTTCGATGCCAGAGCCAACACTCTGACGCTTTTGCTAGAAGACATACAACCATCTGCGGTCCTGCTGAGAAATCTACCATATACAGATCACCTTTTCTGTATCCTTCAAATACTAAAGACTTGTCAGATTCCATTAGTACAAGGCAACGAAATTTACCAAAGATCACAATCATGTTTAAGTCACAAAGCATTGAGACAGACATTAAGTTGAAGCCAAGAGATTCAACAAGCATGACTTTATCCATGTGCTGATCTCTTGAGATTGCAACTCTACCTAGACCCAACACTTTTCTTTTACCATTATCAGCAAATGTGATGTGACTCGTGTTAGATGGACGTAAGGTTGAGTCCATGAGAAGTTTTCGATCACGAGTCATATGATTTGTGCATCCGCTATCCATAATCCATTCTGAAGACTTTGGTGTCACTCCCTACAATGCAGTTAGGAGGATAGGCTTCACCAAAAGCCATTGTGAAGCATAAACATTTGATGCATAAGTGGATTATGAAAGCTTAGACACAGGTTGGAACTGATAAGATGTTCAGCAAGTGATTCATGAATAGTATGAGCAGTAAGTCATTTTGGGCATTTGATCTTGTGCCCTACAAGTGTTTTAGGTCCCCAGCAATAGCATCATAAGCCTTTGATTATAGGCTGGAGACCTTTCCTTGAAGGAGAAAGTTAGTTCTTCTTAACCACCCACATTTTCAGGGGTGGCTTAGAAGCAATGAGTCTAAGAGCAACATATGAGAATTTTGGCTTTGGGGCCCTAGCAAATAGTCTTGCAGGTGGAGAATAATACTCATAAGAATAAGCAGAAATTTTTTTTGATTTATGAACATAGCGGTTTGAAGAAACACGCTCATATTCATGGGTTTGAGTATGGTTTCCCTGCAAAACATTCGTGTTAGGGTGACTCAGATGAGTCCTTTGTCTGTATGAAGCCTTAGGACCATATGAAGCCTTTGGTCTGGGGATTGTCTTCATCCCAGGAGGTGTCATGATAGTATTTGTTGGAAGCTTCTCAAGACAACCTTTGGGTACCTAGATCTTCTTAATAGGTGGTCCATTCCTGCAGTTAGTACCAATATACTTGGCAAACACTTCACCACTTTGATTCTTAAACAGTTTATAGTTTTCATCAAAGGATTCATCAATGATAACAGTATTAGCACAAGTGAAGCCAGATAAGGTAGATGGATCTACTGTAGGTTCCTTTGCAGCAACCCATGTGGTTTTGGGATACTGCTCAGGCTTCCAGTATGAACCATCAACATTCATTTTCCTGTCGAACCCAACACCCTCTTTCCTAGGGTTTCAGTTCAGTATCTGCTTTTTGAGGACATCACCTAGAGTCTGATGCCCTTTGAGGCTTTTGTACTTCCCTGTTTCAAGCAAAGTCTTCAAACTAGCATTTTCATCAGCAATAGTAGTGGTTTCCTCAGCAGAGGGGTTAGTTACCACATCAGCAGTTGAAGATATTGCAACAGTGGCAGCAGTAGAGCATTCAGCAACAGATGTAGCGTTATCACGCTCAATGCATTTTAGACATGGTGGTTCAAACTCTTCGTGAGAAGCACTGACATGTTGAGCAAGTAATGAATCATGCTCCTTTTGAAGATCTTCATAACATCCTCTTAGCTTTTCATGATCGGATAAGAGAGTGTTATGAAGACTTTGAAGCATAGTTAACTTAGCCTGAAGCCTCTGAAGGCTTTCAGCTAAGTTTTTTGACTGATCCATTTCTTCACCTAACATATTATTGCTCTTATTAAGCATTTTGAGCCTTTTCCAGAGCAATTTGTTGTTTAGTGGCAAGGGAAGCAAGCTTGACATAGCTGGGTCCAAATTCATCACCAGATTCATCATCACTAGATTCAGATGAATAGCATTCGGTTACCTTGGCACCTTTTGCCATAAGACATGGTGCAGAGGATGATGGTTCTGGATCAAAAGTCATCGTCTTGAGAGATTCCTTGAATTTCTCAAACCCAGAATCATCACGAGTTCGATGACCTTCATAGACTTCAGAGAGACGGTCCCAGATAAGCTTCGCATGATCAAGATGCATGATGTTCCTGAACTAATCTTGAGATAGACAGGAGCAGATGACGTCCTTCGCTGTGAGATTGAGAAGAGTGAACTTGCAAATATCATTAGCTTCCGCCCTCTTGCATAGATCGGTAAGACCAATCTCAGTGACGGTCCACAGCTCACTGTTAATCGCCATGAGACGTTTCTTCATCATGGCCTTCCACTTGGGATACTCTTGACCGTCAAACATGGGGCAATACACAGTCTTCATTCCTGTGGTCGACATAGCTAAAACTCCAGGTGGTTAAACCGAATCACACAGAACAAGGGAGTACCTTGCTCGGATACCAATTGAAAGTGCAGTATATTGACTAGAGGGGGGACTTCATGCATTTTATAATATTAAACCTCATGCTTCAAATTTGTCACATAACGGTTACCATACATGCATGCTACGGGACTTGCAAACCTCAACACAAGTATTTCTCAAATACACAACTACTCTACTAGCATGACTCTAATATTACCATCCTCATATCTCAAAACAATCATCAAGTATCAAACTTCTCATAATATTCAATGCACTTTATATGAAAGTTTTTACTATACCCATCTTGGATGCCTATCATATTAGGACTAATTTTATAACCAAAGCACATTACCATGATGTTCTAAGAGACTCTCAAAATAATATAAGTGAAGCATGAGAGATCCATTATTCTTATAAAATAAAACTACCACCGTGCTCTAAAAAGATATAAGTGAAGCACTAGAGCAAAACTATCTAGCTCAAAAGATATAAGTGAAGCTCATAGAGTATTCTAATAAATTCCGATTCATTTGTATCTCTCTCAAAAGGTGTGTCCATCAAGGATGATTGTGGTAAAATAAAAAGCAAAGACTCAAATCATACATGACGCTCCAAGCAAAACACATATCATGTGGTGAATAAAAATATAGTCTCGAGTAAAGTTACCAATAGACGAAGACGAAAGAGGGGATGCCTTCCCGGGGCATCCCCAAGATTAGTGAAAGTGCAGTATATCGACTAGAGGGGGGTGAATATGCGATTTTTGTGAAATGCTTCAAAACATGGTAGTTTCGAAGACAAACGATAAGCTCAAGCCTATTAGTATGTAGCGGAAAGTGGACTACACTAGATAAGCCATAGTCATGTGTTCAATGAAGTGAAAGCATGAAGACTAATAGCAACTAGGCAGTAGGGATCATAAGGAAGAAGGAATGAAGCCAATCACAACAAGTAGATACTTAGTGAAGGCAATCAGATAAGGCAAGCATGCAATGACTTCACAACGTATAGCAGTAAGTAAAAGGAAGGGAAGGATAGAACCAGTAGCTTGGGGAAGACAGTGATTTGTTAGACCAGTTCCAGTTGCTGTGACAACTGTACGTCTGGTTAGGGAGGCTGAGATTTAACTCAGAAGACCGCGTCTTCACCTTGTTCCCCTTGAGCTAAGGACACCTAGTCCTCGCCCAATCACTCTGGTAAGTCTTCAAGGTAGACTTCCAAACCTTCACAGACTTCGTTCACCGGCAATCCACAATGACTCTTGGATGCTCAGAACGCGACGCCTAACCGTCTGGAGGAAACACGGTCCTCGAGTGTAATAAGTCTTCAGGTCACACAGACAGAAAGACTTCAGTGATGCCTAACACTCTTTGGCTCTGGGTGTTTTGGCTTTGTCCTCGCAAGGATTTCTCTCTCAAATGCTTCGGAGGTGGGTTGCTCTCAAACGACAAAAGTCGTGCAATAACTCTGAGCAACCACCAATTTATTGTGTAGGGGGTGGGCTATTTATAGCCACTGGGCAACCCGACCTGATTTGTCCAAAGTGACACTGGGTCACTAAGGAACTGACACGTGTTCCAACGGTCAAATTTCAAACACACACGGCAACTTTACTTGAGCTCCAAGTAAAGCTGACTCATCCGCCTCTAGATAAGATTTGCTCTCATAGTCTTCGCTCGAAGACATAGGATTTGGTTGAGCATCACTTCAGTCACTCTGACTTAGTTCACTTGGACCCCACTTAATAGTACGGTGGTTCCTATGACTCAACAAAGAAGAAAAGGAAACAACGAAACATCTACATCTTCGCTCTCCATAGTCTTCACACAATGTCTTCTCATGTCATAGTCTTCAATATGATTATCTTCATATACCACCACTGATATCAATGTCTTCATACATTTTTAGGGGTCATCTTCGGTAGGTTAACCGAATCAATGAGGGACTACTACCTGTGTTATCCTGCAATTCTCACAAACACATTAGTCCCTCAACCAGGTTTGTCGTCAATACTCCAAACCAACTAGGGGTGGCACTAGATGCACTTACAATTAGGCTTTTGATTGTCCTTGAATTTTACCTTGGGGTTCCTTGGGCATCCCCAAGCTTAGGCTCTTGCCACTCTTTGTTCCATAGTCCGTCAAATCCTTACCCAAAACTTGAAAACTTCACAACACAAAACTTAGCAAAAATCTCATGAGCTCCGTTAGTATAAGAAAACAAAACCACCACTTTATGGTACTGTAATGAACTCATTCTTTGTTTATATTGGTGTTAAACCTACTGTATTCCAACTTCTCTATGATTCATACCCCCCGATACTACTCATAGATTCATCAAAATAAGCAAACAACACACGAAAAACAGAATCAATCAAAAACAGAACAATGTGTAGCAATCTGTAACTTTCAAATACTTCTATAGATCTAAAAAAATTGAAATAAATTGGTGGACGTGAGGAATTTGTCTACTAATTGTCTTCAAAAAGAATCAACTTAAAAGCACTCTCCAGTAAAAAATGGTAGCTAATCTCGTGAGAGCTAAAGTTTCTGTTTTTTACAGCATGATCGCATAAACTTCACCCAAGTCTTCCCAAAGGTTCTACTTGGCACAAACACTAATTAAGACACAAAACCACATCTAAACAGAAGCTAGATGCATTATTTATTACTAAACAGAAGCAAAAGCAAAGAAAATAAAATTTGGTTGCCTCCCAACAAGCTCTTTCTTTATAGCCATTAAGATAGGCTTGAGAATTCAATGATGCTCACATGAAAGATACGGATTGAAGCACAAAGAGAGCATCATATAGCATGTGAAAATCACATCTAAGTCTAACATACTTCCTATGCATAGGCATTTTATAGGAAAACAAATTAGCAAGACAAGCAAGATTTAACATTGACAAGGAAGAAGAAAGAAACAAGATCAATCTCAACATGAAGAGAGGTAATTTAGTAACATGAAGATTTCTACAACCATATTTTCCTCTCTCATAATAATTGCATGTAGGATCATAAGAAAATTCAACAATATAGCTATCACAAAACATATTCTCAACATGATCCACATGCATATGAAGTTGACACTCTTCCAAAATAGTGGGATCAACACTATCATGACCTCTCCAACCCCACTTTCAATATTATTGCAAACATTATTATCAATCTCATATATATCATGGGGCTTAAATAAGTTTTCAGGATCATAAGAAGCATCACCCCAATCATGATCATTGCAACAAATAGTAGTCATAACAAAACTAGCATCCCCAAGCTTGAGGTTTTGCATATCATTAACACAATTGACATTAAGAGAATTTATAATAAGATCACTGCAATCATGCTTTTTATCGAAGGAACTATCAAGTATGGGTGCAATAGCAACCATCTCATGTTTAAGATAAGGAACTATAACAAATTCATCTTCATAAATATTGGCATCATGGCCACAAGAATAACAAGCGTCATGTTCATCAAGGGATATTTCAATCAAATCATCGGAATCAAAATTATCTATAGATTCATGCATATCATTATTTTCTTCCAAAGCAGTGGTCATTCTTTCAATAAATTCTTTGACATATATATTATGAGAATAGTTTTTAAAGCAATACTTAAGTATGTCAAAATTTTCAGATTTGTAGAGAGTAATATCATACTTTTCAATCAAAGAAGCAACTTCATAAGCACCCTTAAAAGCAACAAATTCTTCAATTTGTTCGATATTGTAGTAACTATAAACACCCTTTGCATAAGAAGATAAGAATTCATTATCATTAAACTCACATAGGTAGGGGAGGTGTTTTTTAGGGTTCTTAGAGCAACAAGTAAAATCACAAATTTCACAAAGATTCCAAGCATAACACAGCAATCTGTTTATTTGATCCCATAAGAGTCTCCCTTTTTCAGACAAACGGTGACGGACAAAATGAGCATGCTCATCTAAATATTTACCATCAACTAGGCTAGTTGGGGTTTCAGCACGAGCACATAAGGATCGAAGATGATCCAAGTAGAACACTTTAAGTGGATCCATATCAATAGATTATTAACAAGCAAAGATGCAAGCAAACAGAAGGCACATGGCAACACAAGCAAACAAAAAGGCAAATGAAAAAAAGGCAAAGGTGAAGTGGGGGAGAGGAAAATGAGAGGCAAATGGCAAATAATGTAATGCGAGGGATAAGAGTTTGTGATGGGTACTTGGTATATGACTTTTGCGTAGATCTCCCCGGCAACGACGCCAGAAATTCTTCTTGCTACTTCTCGAGCTTGTGTTGTTTTCCCTTGAAGAGGAAAGGGTGATGCAGCACAATAGCGTAAGTATTTCCCTCAGTTTTTGAGAACCAAGGTATCAATCCAGTAGGAGACCACGCACAAGTCCATCGTACTTGCACAAACAAATAAGAACCTTGCAACCAACGCGACAAAGGGGTTGTCAATCCCTTCACGACCACTTGCATAAGTGAGATCTGATAGAGATGATAAGATAATATTTTTGGTATTTTTGATATGTATATTGAAAGTAAAGATTGCAAAACAAAAGTAAAGTAAAGATAAATAGTTGATGGAAGATTAATATGATGAAGATAGACCCGGGGGCCATAGGTTTCACTAGTGGCTCCTCTCATGATAGAAGCTTTCTACGGTGGGTGAACGAATTACAGTCGAGCAATTGATAGAAAAGCGCATAGTTATGAGAATATCTAGGCATGATCATTGTATATAGGTATCACGTCTGTGACAAGTAGACCGAAATGATTCTGCATCTACTACTATTACTCCACACATCGACCGCTATCCAGCATGCATCTAGAGTATTAAGTTCATAAGAACAGAGTAACGCCTTAAGAAAGATGACATGATGTAGAGGGATAAACTCAAGCAATATGATATAAACCCCATCTTTTTATCCTCGATGGCAACAATACAATACATGCCTTGCTGCCCCTGCTATCACTGGGAAAGGACACCGCAAGATTGAACCCAAAGCCAGGCACTTCTCCCATTGCAAGAACTACAGATCTAGTAGGCCAAACTAAACCGATAATTCGAAGAGACTTGCAAGGATATTTAAATCATGCATAAAAGATTTCAGAAAAGAATCCAATATTGTTCATAGATAATCTTGATCATAATCCCACAATTCATCGGATGTCGACAAACACACCGCAAAAAGAATTACATCGAATAGATCTCCAAGAAGATCGAGGAGAACTTTGTATTGAGATCTAAAGAGAGAGAAAAAGCCATCTAGCTAATAACTATGGACCCGAATGTCTGTGGTAAACTACTCACAACTCATCGAAGAGGCTATGGTGTTGATGTAGAAGCCCTCCATGATCGATTCCCCCTCCGGTGGAGCTCTGGAACAGGCCCCAAGATGGGATCTCACGGGTACAGAAGGTTGCAGCGGTGGATTTAGGGTTTCATGGTGCTCCCCGATGGTTTCAGGGTACGTAGGTATATATAGGAGGAAGAGGCACGTCAGGGGAGCCACGAGGGGCCCACAAGGGTGGGGGCCGTGAAGGAAATATGCCCTAGAGGCAATAATAAAGTTATTATTTATTTCCTTATATGATGATAAATGTTTCTTATTCATGCTAGAATTGTATTAACCGGAAACTTAGTACATGTGTGAATAAATAGACAAACAGAGTGTCACTAGTATGCCTCTACTTGACTAGCTCGTTAATCAAAGATGGTTAAGTTTCGTAGCCATAGACATGAGTTGTCATTTGATGAACGGGATCACATCATTAGAGAATGATGTGATTGACCTGACCCATTCCGTTAGCTTAGCACTTGATCGTTTAGTATGTTGCTATTGCTTTCTTCATGACTTATACATGTTCCTATGACTATGAGATTATGCAACTCCTGAATACCGGAGGAACACTTTGTGTGCTATCAACCGTCACAATGTAACTGGGTGATTATAAAGATGCTCTACAGGTGTCTCCGATGGTGTTTGTTGAGTTGGCATAGATCGAGATTAGGATTTGTCACTCCGATTGTCGGAGAGGTATCTCTGGGCCCTCTCGGTAATGCACATCACTATAAGCCTTGAAAGCAATGTGAATAATGAGTTAGCTGCGGGATGATGCATTACAGAATGAGTAAAGAGACTTTCGGTAACGAGATTGAACTAGGTATGATGATACCGACGACCGAATCTCGGGCAAGTAACATACAGATGCCAAAGGGAACAACGTATGTTGTTATGCGGTTTGACCGATAAAGATCTTCGTAGAATATGTAGGAGCCAATATGAGCATCCAGGTTCTGCTATTGGTTATTGACCGGAGATGTGTCTCGGTCATGTCTACATAGTTCTCGAACCCATAGGGTCCTCACGCTTAACGTTCGATGACGACTTGTATTATGAGTTATGTGATTTGATGACCGTCGTTTGTTCGGAGTCCCGGATAAGATCACGGACATGACGAATAGTCTCAAAATGGTCGAGACGTAAAGATCGATACATTGGAAGGCTATTTTCGGACATCGGAAAGGTTCCGGGTGATTCCGGTATTTTTCGGATTACCGGAGAGTTACATGAATTCGTATTGGGCCTTAATGGGCCATACGGGAAAGGAGAGAAAGGCCTCAAGGGTGGCCGTGCCCCTTCCCCATGGACTAGTCCGAATTGGACAAGGGAAAGGTGGCGCCCCCTTCCTTCCTTCTCCTTCTCCCTTCCCCTTTTCCTATTCCATGTGGGAGGTGGAATCCTACTAGGAGTAGGGAGTCCTAGTAGGACTCCACACTTTGGCGCGCCCTATGAGGGCCGGCCTCCTCCTCCCTCCATCCTTTATATATGTGGCCAGGGGGCACCCCATGGACACACAAGTTGATTTCTTAGCCGTGCGCGGTGCCCCTCCCCATAGTTACACACCTCGGTCATATCATTGCAGTGCTTAGGCGAAGCCCTGTGCCGGTAGCTTCATCTCACTGTCACCACAGCGTCGTGCTGACGAAACTCTCCCGTGACGTTCAATTGGATCAAGAGCTCGTGGGATGTCATCGAGCTGAACGTGTGCGGAATGCGAATGTGCCGTACGTTCGGTGCTTGGATCGGTTGGATCGCGAAGATGTTCGACTACATCAACTGCGTCACTAGACGCTTCCGCTTTCGTTCTACGAGGGTACGTAGACACACTCTCCCCGCTCGTTGCTATGATTCTCCTACATAGATCTTGCGTGATCGTAGGAAAAATTTGAAATACTACGGTCCCCAACAGTGGCATCATGAGCCAGGTCTATGCGTAGATGATATGCACGAGTAGAACACAATGAGTTGTGGGCGATAATAGTCATACTGCTTACCAACATGTCATACTTTGATTTGACGGTATTGTGAGATGAAGCGGCCCGGACCGACATTACGCGTACGCTTACGCGAGACTAGTTTCACTGTTACGAGCACTCATTGCTTAAAGGTGATCGGCGGGTGTCTGTCTCTCTCACTTTAGTTGAATCGAGTGTGGATACGCCCGGTCCTTGTGAAGGTTAAAACAACACACTTGACGAAAAATCGTTGTGGTTTTGTATGCGTAGGTAAGAACGGTTCTTGCTAAGCCCATAGCAGCCACGTAAAACTTGCAATAACAAAGTAGAGGACGTCTAACTTGTTTTTGCAGGGCATGTTGTGATGTGATATGGTCAAGACATGATGAGTTATACATTATTGTATGATATGATCATGTTTTGTAAATTATCGGCAACCGGCATGAGCCTTATGGTTGTCTCTTTATTGTATGAATTGCGAAGGCCATGTAATTGCTTTACTTTATCACTATGAGTTAGTGATAGTAGTAGTAGCAATAGTTGGCAAGATGACCACGACACTATGATGAAGATCATGGTGTCAAGCCTGTGACGATGGAGATCATGACGATGCTTTGGATTGGAGATCAAAAGCACAAGATGATGATGGCCATATCATGTCACATATTTTGATTGCATGTGATGTTTATCTTATTATGCTTCTTATTTTGCTTAGTACGGTGGTAGCATTATAAGATGATCCCTTACAAACTTTCAAGGTACAAGTGTTTTCCCTGAGTATGCACCGTTGCGAAAGTTTGTCGTGCCGAGACACCACGTGATGATCGGGTGTGTCTCCATGTTCAAATACAACGGGTGTAAGACAGTTTTGCACATGCAGAATACTCAGGTTAAACTTGAGGAGCCTAGCATGTACAGACATGGCCTCGGAGCACTAGAGACCGAAAGGTCTAGCGTGAATCATATAGTAGATATGATTAACATAAGATGTTCACCATTGAAAACTACTTCATCTCACGTGATGATCGGACATGGTTTAGTTGATTTGGATCACGTAATCATTTAGATGACTAGAAGGATGTCTATCTAAGTGGGAGTTCTTTAGTAATATGATTAAGTGTACTTTAATTTATCATGATCTTAGTCCTGGTAGTATTAGCATATCTATGTTATAGATCAATAGCTCATGATGTAGCTCCCCGTTTATTTTTATATGTTCCTAGAGAAATATAAGTTGAAAGATGATAGTAGCAATGATGCGGACTTGTTTCGTGATCTGAGAATTTTCCTCATTGCTGCACAGAAGAATTATGTCCTTGATGCACCGCTAGGTGACAGACCTATTGCAGGAGCAGATGCAAACTTTATGAATGTTTTGACAAAAGCTCAGTATGATGACTACTTGATAGTTTAGTGCACCATGCTTTACGGCTTAGAACCGGGGCTTCAAAAATGTTTTGAATGCCACAGAGCATATAAGATGTTCCTAAGAGTTGAATTCGTATTTCATACTCATGCCCGTATCAAGAGGTATGAGACCTCTGAGAGTACTTTGCCTACAAGATGGAGGAGAATAGCTCAACCAGTGAGCATGTGCTCAGATTGTTTGGGTACTATAATTTCTTGAATCAAGTGGGAGTTCATCTTCTAGATAATATAGTAATTGACAAAGTTCTCTAGTCACTATCTCCAAGTTACTAGAACTTCGTGATGAACTATAATATTCAAGGGATGACGAAAGTAATTCCCGAGCTCTTTGTGATGCTGAAATCGGCGAAGGTAGAAATCAAGAAAAAACATCAAGTGTTGATGGTTGACAAAACCACTAGTTTCAAGTAAAGGGAAAAGGGATAGAAGGGGAACTTCAAGAAGAATGACAAGAAAGTTATCACTCCTATGAAGAAACCCAAAGCTAAACTCAAGCCTGAAACTAAGTGCTTCTACTGCAAAGGAAATGGTCACTGAAAGTGGAACTGCCCTAGATACTTGGCGGATAAGAAGGATGGCAAAGTGAACAGAGGTATATTTGATATACAGATTATTGATGTGTACTTTACTAGTATTCATAGCAACCCTCGGGTATTTGATACCGGTTCAATTGCTAAATTAGTAACTCAAAATGAGAGTTGCAGAATGAACAGAGACTAGTTAAAGGTGAAGTAACGATGTGTGTTGGAAGTGGTTTCAAGATTGATATGCTCATCATCGCACACTCCCTATACTTAGGGGATTAGTGTAGAACCTAAATAAATGTTATTTGGCATTTGCGTTGAGCATGAATATGATTTGATCATGTTTTTTGCAATATGGTTATTCATTTAACGTCATAGAATAATTGTTGTTCTATTTACATGAATAAAACCTTCGATGGTCATACACCCAATGATAATAGTTTATTGGATCTCGATCATAGTAATACATATATTCATAATATTGAAGCCAAAAGATGCAAAGTTGATAATGATAGTGCAACTTATTTGTGGCACTGCCATTTAGGTTATATTGGTGTAAAGCGCATGAAGAAACTCCATGCTGATGGGCTTTTGGAATCACTTGATTATGAATCATTTGATGCTTGCGAACCATGCCTCATGGGCAAGATGACTAAGACTTCGTTCTCTGGAACAATGGAGCGAGCAACTGGCTTATTGGAAATAATACATACTGATGTATGCGGTCCGATGAGTGTTGAGACTCGCGGTAGGTATCGTTATTTTCTGACCTTCACAGATGATTTGAGCAGACATGGGCATATCTACTTGATGAAACATAAGTCTGAAACATGTGAAAAGTTCAAAGAATTTCAGAGTGAAGTGGAAAATCATCATAACAAGAAAATAAAAGTTTCTACGATCTGATCGCGGAGGCGAATATTTGAGTTACGAGTTTGGTTTTCATTTAAAACAATGTGGAATAGTTTCACAGCTCACGCCACCCGGAACACCATAGCGTAATGGTGTGTCCGAACATCGTAACCGTACTTTATTAGGTATGGTGTGATATATGATGTCTCTTGCCGATTTAACACTATCGTTCGGTGACAACCGCTCGATTGAGCCCAAAAAGCGTGGATCCCGAAAGTTCCAAACTCGTAATCAGGGACGAGTCCGGTGTTCCAGCGGTGGGGGGCGCCCAATGCTGGGTGTGTGAGCGGCTCGAGCGCCACTAAGTCTGCGACTTCCGTGGCGGGGTTGATCTTCCCGTCCTCGGATGAAGCAATCTGCTCCGGATCTAGGGCCAGAGCTATTGCGGGTGTTGTCCCCTGGACGGGGTCCGATGACAGATCTAAAGAATCTTCATCGTAGAGGCAGGAATCAGCCGCCATGGGTGCGAATCCATCGACGATTAAATCTCCACAGACGTCAGCAACGTAGTTCAAGCTTCCAAATCTGATCTGATGACCAGGGGCGTAGCTGTCAACCTGCTCGAGGTGGCCTTCCGTGTTGGCATGAAGCATGAAGCCACCGAACACGAAAAGGTGGCCGAGAGAAAAAATCCCTCAGCGGTGGCTCCACCGATGGTGACGAAGCGAGCCATTAATCCTTCTGTTGATGACACAGTGGAACTATCAATGAAAGCACCAATGTCGGTGTCAAAACTGGCGGATCTCGGGTAGGGGGTCCAGAACTATGTGTCAGAGGATCGATGGTAACATGAGACGGGGGACACAATGTTTACCCAGGTCCATGCCCTCTCGATCGAGGTAATACCCAACTTCTTTCTTGATTGATCTTGATGAATATAAGGTTACAAGAGTAGATCTACCTCAAGATCGTCATGGCTAAAACCCTAAGAGTCTAGCATATGCAATTGTGATTGTTGTCGTCTCTACGGACTAAGCCCTCCAATTTATATATGCACCAGAGGGAACTAGGGTTGTACATGACCAACTTGCAGAGGAAGGAAAGAATTACACCCGGACTCTAAACTTGCTATTTCACACATATGGGAGTCCTATCCGGATATCAGAGATAGTCTTCAGCAATAATCTTCAAGGCCCATCAGTCCGGCCCATAACGAGCAATCCGGCCACCTGAGGACCCCTTAATCCAGGACAGCCTCACCACCCCCACCAGATATTTTCCCCATCGCATGCTCCTCTCCCTCACCTCTCCATCCCTCCCGAACGCCGCAGAAGAGCTCCGCTGAAGCTCACAGCCATCGTCCTCCCGCGCCTTGCCGGCTTGTCCCCAACGACAGCCTGCCTCGTCTACATCCCCTGGTGCCGTCCGTTGGAGCTCGGAACCGCCGCAACGCTGCTCCTCGGATCGCCGGAGCTCCGTCGCCTTGATCCGCCTCATCCCAACGCTCATAATCCCCCGCCGGCCACCATGTGCCACCCAATGAGCCTTCGCCCATCTCCATCCCCTCATTTTGAGCGCTACCATCCCGTAGCTAGCTCCCGTCGAAGCCGAGAGCTGGCCACCGCTTTTCGAGTCGCCACCGTGGCCACCACTCGGAAAGCTCGCAATCGAGCTTTGGCTTGAGTTCCTGGGCTCCCCGGGATCTAGTAGATGCCCTCTGATCACCCCACCATGCACCGCAACCCTCAAATGGAGCTCGCCCGAATGCAACGCCGCCTGCCACCGTCGTAGTGCTCGCCCCTAGCCACCTCCATTGTCGCTGCTGCCACAGATCGACGCGGCTCCATCCGCTCGTTCGAACGTGTCATCGCGCACGCCAAGTGCCCCCTGTAGAGAGATTCCGACAAGACCTGACGCGCGTGGCCGCTGAAATTATCGCCAGAGCCAACTCTGGCGCCACCTCCGACGTGGCCGACCCTGGGGCCCACCCTGGGTCACTCCCAGCTCCGTTGACCCTGTTGGGGAACGTGGTATTTCAAAAAAAACCTACGATTACGCAATATCTATCTACCAGATGCATAGCAACGAGAGCGGAGAATGTGTCTACATACCCTCATATACCGAAAGCGGAAGCGTCTAGTGACGCGGTTGATGTAGTCGAACTTCTTCGCGATCCAACCGATCAAGCACCGAACATACGGCACCTCCGCGTTCAGCACACATTCAGCTTGATGACGTCCCACGAGCTCTTGATCCAGTTGAGCTTCACGGGAGAGTTTCGTCAGCACGACGGCGTGGTGACGGATATGATGAAGCTACCGGCGCAAGGCTTCGCCTAAGCACTGCAACGGTATGACCGAGGTGTGTTTCTGTAGAGGGGGGCACCGCACACGGCTAGAATAGTGTTTTTTCTGTGTCTTTGGGTGCCCCCTGCCCCCGTATATAAAGGAGCAAGGGGGAGGTGCGGCCAGGCTTGGGGCGCGCCAAGGGAGTAGGAAAGGAAGGGGGAGAGAAGAAGGAAGAAGAGGGGCGCCTCCCCCCTTTCCTAGTCCAACTAGGATCCCTAGGGGGAGGGTGCGGCCAGCCCTATGGGCTTCCTCTCTCTTTCCCTCGATGGCCCACTATGGCCCATACTCCCTCGGGGGGGTTCCGGTAACCCCCTCCGGCACTCCGGTTAAATCCGAAACTTTTCTGGAACACTTCCGGTGTCTGAATATAGTCGTCCAATATATCAATCTTTACATCTCGGACATTCCGAGACTTCTCGTCATGTCCTTGATCTCATCTGGGACTCCGAACTACCTTCGGTACATCAAAACTCATAAACTCATAATACCGATCGTCATCAAACGTTAAGCGTGCGGACCCTACGGGTTCGAGAACTATGTAGACATGAACGAGACTCATCTCCGGTTAATAACAAATAGTGGAACATGGATGCTCATATTGTCTCCTACATATTCTACGAAGGTCTTTATCGGCCAAACCGCATAACAACAGACGTTGTTCCCTTTGTCATCGATATGTTACTTGCCCGAGATTCGATCGTTGATATCTCAATACCTAGTTCAATATAGTTACCGGCAAGTCTCTTTACTTGTTTCGTAATACATCATCCCGTGAATAACCCATTAGTCATTTGCTTGCTAGGCTTATTATGATGTGTATTACCGAGAGGGCCCAGAGATACCTCTCCGACACTCGGAGTGACAAATCCTATTCTTGATCTATGCCAACACCACGAACACCTTCGGAGACACCTGTAGATCATCTTTATAATCACCCAGTTACGTTGTGACGTTTGATAGCACACAAGGTGTTCCTCCGGTATACGGGAGTTGCATAATCTCATAGTCATAGGAACATGTATAAGTCATGAAGAAAGCAATAGAAGTAAAACTAAACGATCATAGTGCTAAGCTAACGGATGGGTCTTTGTCCATTACATCATTCTCCTAATGATGTGATCTCGTTGATCAAATGACAACTCATGTCTATGGCTAGGAAACATAACCATCTTTGATCAATAAGCTAGTCTAGTAGAGGACATACTGTTTTGTCTATGTATTCACACATGTACTAAGTTTCCGGTTAATACAATTCTAGCATGAATAAAAGACATTTATCATGATATAAGGAAATACAAATAACATCTTTATTATTGCCTCTAGGGCATATTTCCTTCAGACCCCGTTGACTGGGTCAACGTGTTGACTGGGAGGCCCGAGTCACTAACAAGTGGCCCCATATGCTAACTAATTGTTTTTGTAAATTAAACTTAATCTATTAACTAACCAGACACTGAAAGTTGGGGTCCACCTACTGAAAGCACATTTGCTCTCCGGGTGGTTTTGGTAATTAATGACAACATACTTTGTGGTTGGACTAATGCTTTCATCAAGTATGTTTCAGGAAATCCAATCACATTGGCTATGGAAATGACTGAAGAAGTGGACCCCTCAAAATGCTAAGGCAAGCATTGGCAAAAGCTCAAGACTCCATTTTTGGTTTAGTGATCCAAGATCACATTGAGTCCATAGGAAAAGCCAATACTATTAAAAGGGGATGAGGTTGTGTTGATGATCTGGTTGCTCAAGTGCTTAGTGATATATCTCCTTCAACTATCAGCAACTTTCACTACTATACACACTCATAAGTAATCTCGGACAAACCGATTTTCCAAACTCAGTCCCATCGAGATGAACCACCTCAGCCATAAGCCAAACCCTAGAAAAATCGGTCATTCCGAGTTTGAGATCGGTCTCACCGAAATATGGACTGCCAACCTTCTGTAACCGTTTGACATCATTTCGGAATAACCGAGATTGCATTTTCGGTCTCACCGAAATTGGCAAGCTCCTGTCTTGGCTAAAATCGGTCTCACCGAGATTGCATTTTCGGTCCCACCGAAACTGGCAAGTTCCTATCTTTGACTCATATCGGACATACCGAGATGGTATTTTCGGTCCCACCGAAAACCCCAACGTTCACTATATTTGAACTTTCGGTCTGACCGAGTTTTCACTTCGGTCTCACCGAGATTGCTCAATTATGTGTGTAACGGTTGGATTTTGTGTGGAGGCTATATATACCCCTCCACCCCCTCTTCATTCGTGGAGAGAGCCATCAGAAAGAACTACCACTCCTACCTTACACTTTCTGAGAAGAGAACTACCTACCCTTGTGTTGAGATCAAGTTGCTCCATTCCTACCATATGAAACTTGATTTCTAACCTTCCCAAGTTGCTTTCCACTCAATTCTTTCTTCCACCACAGCCATATCAGTGAGGAGAGTTGAGTGTTGGGGAGATTATCATTTGAAGCACAAGAGCAAGGAGTTCATCATCATCAACAACATCTATTACCTTTTGGAGGGTGGTGCCTCCTAGATTGGTTAGGTGTCGCTTGGGAGCCTCCGTCATTGAGATGTGGAGTTGAACCAAGAAGTTTGTAAGGGCAAGGAGATCGCCTACTTCGTGAAGATCTACCCCGAGTAAGGCTAGCCCTCCGTGGGCGTAGGCCATGATGGAATAGACAAGGTTGCTTCTTCGTGGACCCTTCGTGGGTGGAGCCCTCCGTGGACTCGCGCAGCCGTTACCCTCCGTGGGTTGAAGTCTCCATCAACGTGGATGTACGATAGCACTACCTATCGGAAACACGGGAAAAATCATTGCGTCTCCAAATTGCATTTGATCTTCTCCACTTCTCTTTACTACTTGTGCAATTTACTTTCCGCTGCCCATACTCTAGAATTGCATGTGTACTGTGCTACTTGACTTGTGTGTTATGCAAAATCTGTCAAAATTTGTCCTTGATAAAAGACAGAATTTTTATCTTGTCGAGTAGTCTAATCACCCCCCCTCTAGACACTCTCACCTTGTTCGATCCCTCAATTGGTATCAGAGCTTTGGTCTCCATTACTTTGGTTTACACACCATTGCAGGAAGATGGACGTGTCTACGTTTGGGAGTATTAGCCATAGAGTGCCTATTCTTAATGGAGAGTCATATAACTCATGGAGGTTTGAAATGCTTAGTATCTTTAAGAAGTACAATTTGTGCAAATATATTGAGAACCCCTATGTACCTCCTTTTGATCCCTTGCACCCTACCATGGATGAAGAGCTTGATTTGCTTTGTAACCTTAGAACCGTAAATCTTATCATTAGAGGGTTACCCGATGATTTGCTTAAGCTTGTTACAAACTTTGAGTGTGCCTATGCTATATGGAAGTTCTTGGAAGAACTTTATCCGGACTACTCTATGAGAGGTCTTGATAAAATTCTATACAAGACTATTGAATTTGATAAGATGCACCCCAATGATCCTAACTTTGATAAATGCTTCTTTGAGCTTTGTGATCTTATGAAAAAGAAGGGTGATCCCGCTCTTATCAATGTTTTAATTAGAAATGCTCTTGCATTGCATTTCGAAGATTATTGTCACATTGACAAAACTAATGCAAGTACTTATCAAATTGACCTAGGTGTTGATGATGAACAATCTATGGGTCAATATGATGATGAGCATGAGCATGATGATGATTACTTCGATTCAGACGCCAAGCTAGACAAGGTCATGAAGAGTCTCAATCTTATGGCAAATCTGAGAGACTACATGTCCGGCGGAAAAGAGTGGATTCTTGATAGTGGATGCACTGATCACATGACCGGAGATAAAGACATGTTTCGAGAGCTTGCAAAGAACGATGGTCCACGCAAGTATGTGACTTTTGGAGACAACTCCAAGGGTAAGGTACTTGGCCTTGGTAAGGTGGCCATATCTCATGATAGCTCTATTCAAAATGTCATGCTTGTAGAATCTCTTGGATACAATTTACTTTCCGTGTCTAGATTAGCTGACTTTGGATTCAATGTGCTATTCACCAAAGTAGATTGCCAAGTCTTTCGTCGTGACAATCAAAACATGGCATTTACCGGTATCCGTAGAGGTGATCTATATATTGTTGACTTCACTAAGAAAGCCCAACCTAGAGCTTGTTTCATTGCTAAATCTTCTAAAGGTTGGTTATGGCATAGAAGGCTAGGACATGTTGGTATGCGTAATCTAGACAAGCTAATCAAAGGTGATCATATTCTTGGTGTTAAAGATGTTCTCTTTGACAAAGATAGACTTTGTAGTGCTTGTCAAGTAGGAAAACAAGTAGGTGGAAGTCATCCCGTAAAGAACATCATGACCACAAGGAGACCGCTTGAGCTTCTTCATATGGATCTCTTCGGTCCCAATGCTTACAAAAGCCTTGGTGGTAACTCCTTTGGTCTAGTTATAGTTGATGATTATTCCAGATTTACGTGGGTATTTTTCCTTGATGATAAATCGCAGGTTCAGAGAATCTTCAAGACCTTTGCCAAAAAGGCCCAAAATCAATTTGAGGTGAAGATCAAGAAAGTTCAGAGTGACAATGGAACGGAGTTCAAGAACGCCAATGTAGACTCTTTTCTCGATGAGGAAGGGATTCTACATGAGTTCTCGGCCACGTACACTCCTCAACAAAATGGAGTTGTTGAGAGGAAGAACCGAACGCTCATAGAGATGGCGAGAACGATGCTTGATGAATACAAGACACCGAAGCATTTTTGGGGAGAAGCGGTCGAGACAGCTTGTCATGCTATCAACAGGCTTTATCTTCATAAGCTCCTCGGCAAGACATCATACGAGCTTCTCACCGGTAACAAACCCCAAGTGGGATACTTTCGTGTCTTTGGTTCAAAATGCTATATCCTTGATAAGCATCGTCGGTCTAAATTTGCTCCTAAATCTCATGAAGGCTTTCTCCTTGGTTATGGATCAAACTCCCACACCTACCGTGTCTACAATAATTTCACCCGAAAGGTTGAAGAGACGGTAGACGTGAAGTTTGACGAATCTAATGGCTCGCAAGTAGAGCAAATGCCTATTGATGTAGGAGACAAGGACCCATCGGAAGCTATCCAAGATTTATCTATTGGAAAGATCCGTCCCATGGAAGTGAAGGAGAGTACCTCATCTACATATGTGGAGCCACCTACCTCACGGCGAGATGAACCTCAAGGCAACATGGAGGCCTCCACAAGTGGAACTCACCAAGATGAGGAAGTGCAACAAGAAGATCCACCACAACCTCCTTCTCCACCGCCTCAAGACAACACCAACAACAATGAAGAAGAAGAAGAGGAAGATGAAGATGATGAGGAAGCTCAGCCACAACCTCAACAAAAGCTATCCCGAGTCCGAGCAAGAGTCAAGAAAAATCATCCCGTGGAACAAATGATGAACGACATCAACTCCGGGAGAATTACTCGCTCTAAAACTCGCTTAGCTAACTTTTGTGAGCATTACTCATTTATCTCTAGTATTGAACCTATGAAGGTAGAAGAAGCACTTGAAGACCCGGATTGGGTGAACGCTATGCACGAAGAACTACACAACTTCGAGAGGAACAAGGTATGGACTTTGGTAGAGAAGCCCAAGGATGATCAAAACGTCATTGGAACCAAATGGGTGTTTCGGAACAAGCAAGATGAAGGACAAGTCATCCGCAACAAGGCTCGTCTCGTAGCTCAAGGTTACACACAAGTCGAAGGTATGGACTATGGTGAGACCTATGCCCCCGTTGCTAGACTTGAGTCCATTCGCATTCTTCTTGCTTATGCCAATCACCATGATATTACTCTCTATCAAATGGATATCAAAAGTGCTTTCCTAAATGGTGAAATTGAGGAGGAAGTATTTGTGAAACAACCTCCCGGATTTGTGAATCCCAAAAAGCCTAATCATGTTTACAAGTTGCACAAAGCTCTTTATGGTCTTAAACAAGCTCCTAGAGCTTGGTACAAATGCTTGACTAGCTTTCTTCTTGAAAAAGGCTTTGAGATTGGAAAGATAGACTCAACGCTGTTCACGAAAAGGGTTAATGGTGAACTATTTGTGTGCCAAATATATGTTGATGATATTATCTTTGGTTCAACTAACCCTCTTTTTAGCAAGAAGTTTGGACAGCTCATGTCGGAGAAGTATGAGATGTCCATGATGAGTGAACTCAAATTCTTCCTTGGGTTGCAAATCAAGCAATCTAAGGAGGGTACCTTTGTCTCACAAACAAAGTACACCAAGGATCTCTTCAAGAAGTTCAACATGCAAGAAAGCAAAGGTATGAGTACCCCCATGCCCACAAGTGGACATAATGACTTGACAAAAGATGGAGAACCCGTTGATCAAAGGGTTTACCGTTCTATGATTGGTTCTCTACTATATCTTTGTGCTTCTCGTCCTGACATAATGTTGAGTGTATGCATGTGTGCACGATATCAAGCAGCCCCTAAAGAATGTCATCTTAAAGCTGTTAAAAGGATAGTGAGATACTTGATACACACACCAAACTTTGGCATTTGGTATCCTAAGAGAGCTTCTTTTGATCTTGTTGGCTATTCCGACTCGGACTATGCCGGTGACAAGGTTGATAGAAAGTCAACTTCGGGTACGTGTCAATTCCTTGGTCGATCCCTTGTATCTTGGTCCTCCAAGAAACAAAATTCGGTATCTTTATCCACTGCAGAAGCGGAATATATTTCTGCTGGTTCGTGTTGTGCTCAATTGCTATGGATGACACAAACGCTTAAAGATTATGGGATACATGTGAGACGTGTTCCCTTGCTTTGTGACAATGAGAGTGCAATTAAAATTGGACACAATCCAGTGCAACACTCTCGAACAAAGCATATTGAAGTTCGTCACCATTTTATTCGTGATCATATTGCCAAGGGTGACATTAATCTTAAGCATGTTCGTACTGATAAACAACTTGCTGATATCTTTACAAAACCTCTTGATGAGAAGGTGTTTTGTCGCTTAAGGAGTGAGTTGAACATCATTGATGCTTCAAACTTGGAGTGATAACTCCATTGATGCATGCAAGGCATGAGCTCACTTGACTAATCCTTGATATTTCTCTTATGATGATGACCATATGTCTTGGACTCATTTGCCTCCTTGTATTGCATCTAACTCTTTGCAGGTACTTGGATGATCTACATTCCACAAGATTATCACACACTCAAATCATGAGTAATCTTGTCATTGACCAAGTATCTAGCCCTTTGGGATGTTGAGTTCAAGGAACAAAATTCCACATATCCTTTTTGACATCTTATACATCTTGTATTTCACTCTTGTCATCTTGGATATCCTCGAGTATTTCCTTGCTTGCCTAACCAATGTAGGAAGATGAACTACACAAGTAGAAATGGCGCTCCAACTTCACATTCAATGAGCACCTACATCGAGCTTACCTACATGAGCAAAGCATCAACAAGCCCAAGGTATGTTCTTCACATCTTTAAGGAGCTTTACTCAAAGTCATGAGTACAAGCAGCTTCATAAGATGTGATCACATCAAATGCTTAATCAAAAAATGGCAACCCCATTTTGAGCTTAAATGATGAGTATGACCTATGATCAAATGTCCTCATTTGACTCCTAAGTCAACATACTCAAACATAGGTGACCTTGTCGCCGACCTTTATCTAGATGAAGTACATATGCTTTTGAAGTCTTTCTGTTTTCTCTTATGTTCTCTCATTGAGTTTTCTTTAAACAAAAACAAAAACAAAAAAAACTTCATCTAGGAATCTTTTTCATTTCTTTTCTTATGTTTCTTTGAATTTCCTTATGACTCTGATCAATTCCCCGAAAATCTTTCACAAATTCATTGCAAATCCTTTGAAACATTCCTCGCAAAGTGAGCTGAATTATTTCTGTATTTCCTTGGAATTAAACTCGGCGTCACCGATCTATTTCGGTCTAACCGAAAAGGGTCTACCCTAACTCAATTCGGTGTCACTGATTTATTTCCTCCGGGATTTCATCACCTGCAGCTCCACTCAATGTTTCTCTATGAATGTTCTTATTTGCCCTGTTGTGATTCTTAAGGATCCCACTTCTTTCTTTCCATCTTTCCTAACCTTCCTAGTTTGCTGTCCTTTTCGGCACTTGATGTCAAAGGGGGAGAAGACTTAGGGGGAGTAGGGGAGAAAAGAAGACTTAGGGGGAGAAGAAAAGCAATCTTATCTTAAGGGGGAGAGAATCACATCAAAGCTTTGTCGTGTTTTACATTGGTTTTACATTGGACATCATTCTCAATTGGCATCATTCTTTTGATTTTGCTATTTCCATCAAACCCCTTGTTCTGAGAGAACTCAAAGGGAGAGAAATCTTCACAGTTGATATCTTTATGGAAAGCAAAATCTCTCAGAGTTCATTGAAAATCTTTTAAGTTTCGGAGACATGTTTGCTGATTCAAGCCTGTGCTCAATATGAGACACCCCTTATACATGTCATCCCAGGCTTGGTACTCTTGATGTTCTTGCAGTTGGTTGAAGGAATACTCTTGTGTTATCTAACCTTGTTTTCCCAAGTTTATCCCTTTAGGTACAATGTCAAGGAACCTCAAGGTAAGTATATGCATCTTGCAGAATGTGCATGATGGTGACTTGCTTGTAAATACTTGTTTGCAAGAAATCACCATGCACATATGCATTATCACTCATTTTTTTTCTGCTGCTCTGATGCATATAGCCAAGCTGCAAGACATTTATCATGATATAAGGAAAAACAAATAACATCTTTATTATTGCCTCTAGGGCATATTTCCTTCAGACCCCGTTGACTGGGTCAACGTGTTGACTGGGAGGCCCGAGTCACTAACAAGTGGCCCCATATGCTAACTAATTGTTTTTGTAGATTAAACTTAATCTATTAACTAACCAGACACTGAAAGTTGGGGTCCACCTACTAAAAGCACATTTGCTCTTCGGGTGGTTTTGGTAATTAATGACAACATACTTTGTGGTTGGACTAATGCTTTCATCAAGTATGTTTCAGGAAATCCAATCACATTGGCTATGGAAATGACTGAAGAAGTGGACCCCTCAAAATGCTAAGGCAAGCATTGGCAAAAGCTCAAGACTCCATTTTTGGTTTAGTGATCCAAGATCACATTGAGTCCATAGGAAAAGCCAATACTATTAAAAGGGGATGAGGTTGTGTTGATGATCTGGTTGCTCAAGTGCTTAGTGATATATCTCCTTCAACTATCAGCAACTTTCACTACTATACACACTCATAAGTAATCTCGGACAAACCGATTTTCCAAACTCAGTCCCACCGAGATGAACCACCTCAGCCATAAGCCAAACCCTAGAAAAATCGGTCATTCCGAGTTTGAGATCGGTCTCACCGAAATATGGACTGCCAACCTTCTGTAACCTTTTGACATCATTTCGGAATAACCGAGATTGCATTTTCGGTCTCACCGAAATTGGCAAGCTCCTGTCTTGGCTAAAATCGGTCTCACCGAGATTGCATTTTCGGTCCCACCGAAACTGGCAAGTTCCTATCTTTGACTCATATCGGACATACCGAGATGGTATTTTCGGTCCCACCGAAAACCCCAACGTTCACTATATTTGAACTTTCGGTCTGACCGAGTTTTCACTTCGGTCTCACCGAGATTGCTCAATTATGTGTGTAACGGTTGGATTTTGTGTGGAGGCTATATATACCCCTCCACCCCCTCTTCATTCGTGGAGAGAGCCATCAGAAAGAACTACCACTCCTACCTTACACTTTCTGAGAAGAGAACTACCTACCCTTGTGTTGAGATCAAGTTGCTCCATTCCTACCATATGAAACTTGATTTCTAACCTTCCCAAGTTGCTTTCCACTCAATCCTTTCTTCCACCACAGCCATATCAGTGAGGAGAGTTGAGTGTTGGGGAGATTATCATTTGAAGCACAAGAGCAAGGAGTTCATCATCATCAACAACATCTATTACCTTTTGGAGGGTGGTGCCTCCTAGATTGGTTAGGTGTCGCTTGGGAGCCTCCGTCATTGAGATGTGGAGTTGAACCAAGAAGTTTGTAAGGGCAAGGAGATCGCCTACTTCATGAAGATCTACCCCAAGTAAGGCTAGCCCTCCGTGGGCGTAGGCCATGATGGAATAGACAAGGTTGCTTCTTCGTGGACCCTTCATGGGTGGAGCCCTCCGTGGACTCGCGCAACCGTTACCCTCCGTGGGTTGAAGTCTCCATCAACGTGGATGTACGATAGCACTACCTATCGGAACCACGGGAAAAATCATTGCGTCTCCAAATTGCGTTTGATCTTCTCCACTTCTCTTTACTACTTGTGCAATTTACTTTCCGCTGCCCATACTCTAGAATTGCATGTGTAGTGTGCTACTTGACTTGTGTGTTATGCAAAATCTGCCAAAATCTGTCCTTGATAAAAGACAGAATTTTTATCTTGTCGAGTAGTCTAATCACCCCCCCTCTAGACACTCTCACCTTCTTCGATCCCTCACCTACTAATTAACCCCTTTTAATTAATTTAAATTCTAGATAAGCTCTCTGAGTATGACATGTGGGGCCCTCCCACTATTCAAATGGATAAGGTAGGCTGAGTCGGCCTGCTGACTGAGCAGCTGGCCCCACCAGTCAGCCCATGTGTGTCCTGGCTGGGTACACTTCTGTATACAGATAGCATTTTTGCTATTAACTTTTGAATTTAAAATAAATACAAAAGTTTCAGAGAAATCCTTTACTTTGAAAATTCATGTAAAATAATCTATAACTGGGATGAAAATAGTTTATATATGAAAACTGATCAGAAAAATAAGACAAATCTGAATATGATATCCACATACGTGTCACATGCCTCCAACATAGCAAACATGGAACCATCCCCTCCAGTTCGTGTGTCTAGTAATTGCCTAAAGATAGGATAGCATCCCTAGATATTTTGCCGCTCCGTCTGTAACACTTAGCACTGCATTAGGTCACCCCTAGCATAGCATATCGCCATGTCATGCATCGTGATGCATTTGCTTGCTTTATATTTATCGTTCCTTTCCCCTCTTCTCTTTGGTAGACCCCGAGACCGACGATGATCCCGTGAACGACTACACTCCTGACGGCCAGCCCCTTTCAGCAGAGCTTCCAAGCAAGAAAAAAACCCTTGATTATTCCTATATCGCCCATTCTTTATCTCTCAACCTTGCATTAGATTTTGCTATTGTTGTTTGATAGCTCCTATTCTTATGCATATCCTGCTTTTGTAACATGTTATTGTTACTATACTTGTTATCTTGTATGCTTAGTGTAGGTTGATTAGTGATCCATCAGTGACCCCTCACCTTCATTGTTGCCCCGCTTTGTTGCCGATGACTCGATCAATGTGATCAATGTGTAGAGATCGACACATCACCGGCACCCCCTCCCTTAGTTGTACGACACCGCAGAGTTACTACCGAGTGCCGAGGTTGATACCTCGTATCGCACTCCTGATGATATCTCTGTAGTGTAGCTAATCGGTCGTGGATTACAGAGGGTGATTCCTCGTTCACCACTCCCGATGATGAATCTTTAGTGCAACACCTCAAGTGGGCAACCAACAAATGAGCTAAAAATGTGAAACCATGGAAAATGCTCTTGTTGCACGGATACTACAAAGACAATAGCTCGATTGCTCAAATGGGCTAGATATGCTTGTGCACCAACCTATGAGAGAATTGTGCCGTCTTCAACCCCATATATGCTATGTATGTATGACCTTAGATGATATAACTAAGAAAACAAGGCTTAATGCTATTGCTTACAAGCTCTTTGTTTCTCTTTTCTTGCTTAAAAGCTTTGTCTTTTTTTGTCTATGCCAAGATGCTTGATGCACGAGCCAAAATGCGAGACAAGTATGCAATATATGCACGGGAGAGACTTATGGCATGATGATGATAGCACAATGATTGCACGCTATATGTAGCTATGTGGAGTAAGCTTATCACTAAGGTGCACAAAAGAGCGTGGCCCGACAATTCTCAACTCGCTAGTATTGATAGGTAAGTGACGCAAAATGTTTTAAGGCTCTCAATGTAATGGCAAGGTATGAGTATAAGATGTTGTCGAGGTTACTGTCCTTGCTTATAGTTGGTATGAATTCGAAGTGGACGTTGCCAATGTCGAGTCCGGGGCAATGATGATCCGCGATGTTGTTGATGCGTCGTGTTCCTAATTAGCCGAAACACCTTAGGAAACAAAAACCGCAACTCAAAATTTCAAACAAAAAAATTGTGGTGGCAGAAGTGTGTGTATGTGGGGTATTGTGGAAGGCAAATGGTGGAGGTATGAGAGGAAAAGAGGAACAAAAAGGTGGTTGCCGACCTCTCTAGTCAGCCCGTGCGCACGGGATAAGTGAAGCCCGTGTGCACGGGGTCTCGTGGAAACGGGGCCCAATGGCCCGTGCACACGGAGTGTTCCGCCTGTGCAAGAACACAGCCAAATTCGTGGCAAAAATCTATAATTCGGTGTGAATTCTCGGAGGAGATGGTTGGGGAAGGTGGGTAGATTTAGATCCAGATGGCAAACACAATTTTTTTTCGACCAAATCGACAAAATCTCACAAGAACCAACAAATTGCAAGAAAATGTTGGGGCTATTTTTGTGGGGATTTTTGACTTGGGATAAAAAAACAATATAATCAGGCTAGAATATGGGGGTAGGGACAACAAGGTGTGAATCAACCTTGCTCATGATACCAGGATGATGTAGGGTGGAACCCTAATTGGAGATCTTTTCGCACTTGGAGGAGGGAAAATGGATGAAGAACACAAAGAGAAATTCACTCAAGCAAAACCTAATCACACATCCACTAGAATAAAAAAGTTGAGATCCACAAGTATACAAGATCAATCCAAGGAAAACAAGAACGAATTGTAAAGTTCTTCTCAAATCGTAGAGGAGATGAGGTCTTGACGATCTAGAGAGATCCTTCCCTTGTAGGGGTCTTGGTATCAACTAGGGGTCTTCTCCTAGGAGTTCTTGATCTCCTAGAGGAGTGACACAAGGAGCAAAGCTCTCTCTAATGTCACATAATACTTTGCTAACCCTAAAACATGTCCTAGGCACGAAACATATAGATGGATGGAGGAGAGGGACGGGTTGGGGGTAAAATAGAAAGTCCACGGCCGAATCCTGGGAGGGTCGTGCACATAGGGTAAGTGAGGCTCGTGCGCACGGGGTGCTACAACGGCGAGGCCCATGGGCACGGGGTCTGGAGGCCGTGCGCATGGGGGTGCGTTGTAATGCCCCGGACACACCCGTCGGTGGTCGTTACTCCTGGCAGGATCTAGACTGGCCCCATAGATTAATACTAGTCTTTCCTGCGCACTTTGTCCTCACTCGTGCGTACCCAGGACCAACTTTCCAGTCGGTCACCCATCCTGAAATTACTCCAAGCTGAGCACGCTTAACTTTGGAGTTATGTCCGAATGGGCTTCCGGAAAAGAAGGAATTCCTTATTGATATGAGTAGTCTAACATCCCTATTAAGCCAGGCCATCACATACACCCCCACTCAAAGGAACCGACGTCCTCGTCGGCCACAGGAATGTTCCCGCTTGCCACATACGTTTGTGCTTCCAGTCCGGCACATGTGCCATGTAGTGTGCCACGGCCGGTCATAAACGTAATGCACAACATGACCGCGCACCTGTCTACAAACATCTATGTAACCTCGAGGGTCGGCTCTGATACCAACTTGTAACGCTCTGAACACACTCGCCGATGGTCGTTACTCCTGGTAGGATCTAGACTGGCCCCACAGATCAATACTAGTCTTTCCTGCGCACTTTGTCCTCACTCGTGCGCACCCAGGACTAACTTCCCGATCGGTCACCCATCCAGAAATTACTCCAAGCTGAGCACGCTTAAGTTTGGAGTTTTGTCCGAATGGGCTTCCGGAAATGAAGGAATCCTAATTGATATGAGTAGTCTAACATCCCTATTAAGGCAGGCTATCACATGCGCGTCTTCACTTCCAGAAGGTTTCTAGGTAGTCTGTGGGCACTGGGTGTGTGAGGCTCGTGCGCATGGGGTCGCGTGGGAGGTGCATTCATCGTCTTGGTGGTTGCCTGTGTCTTCCTTGTGGCATTGGGTCCTTCTCCTAGGCCTTGGGGGTGCTCGACTGCTTGGTGGAGGTTCTCTTTGTACCTAATGACACATAGTGACCTTTGGTGAAGTAGCATCCAAGTTCCATCCATATACATATGCATCTCGTAGAGGAATGAGTTCACCTCGGTTTCAATGGCCTTTGCGCGAGCTCTTGTCGTAGGTCCTCGTAGTGCTTGATGAGTCGAAATAGAGTCCATGAGGATAACCGAAGGATGGTCCGCATCATCAACCATCGTCGTCGCCGTCGCCAGTGCGATTAGGGATTTCAGAGCCCGAGAGAGAAAGAGATGAGGGAGGACGAGCGAACTGTCGCGGGTGGAGGGGAACCAATCGCGGCTAGCGGGTTTTCCACGTACCCAAAACCCGGACGAACCAACGACGTGCGATTTTTCTACGGGAGTTGAGGTTGATCTGATGGTCAGGGATGTCTCAATTACACAATCGGACGGCCGAAGGGATGAAGGCGTGAGAGTGCTGGAATTAGACTCAGTTTTACTGTCCTAAATAGCATAGGCACTACACCAAGGGTTCCTGACATTTATGTGTTCAGTCTATACACGAGAGAACAAAACATCAACATAAAGTAGGGTAATTACCTTCATTGTTTTTCGAAAAGAGACCCTTTATTACTCCAAAGGTTTAAATATTACTCCCTCCATTCACTTTTATAAGTCGTTTCGAACAACCAAAAATAAACTGCTTTGCATGTTGTTTAAAATGTCTTCAAGGCCTTATAAAAGTGAACAGAGGGAGTACTTTTATTGTTGAAGGGCAGAGCCTATGTACTCCCTCAATACGAAAATACTTGTCATCAAAATAAATAAAAGGGGATGTATCTAGATGTATTTTAATTGTAGACACATCCCTTTTTGTTAATTTTGATGACAAATATTTTCGGACGGAGGGGGTACATCTTTGTGTGTACGCCCTCTGCATCTTCGTAGAGGTCTGTAGCCTATAAGCTTCTATGTTCATGCCCCTGCGAGTAATGCTAGAGTCACTGGCAAGGTTTTACAGAGTTTACGGATTGATCTTAGTTGGCCTTTGCTGATTAGATTAAGGAGTGTGGAGGGGCCCACACCTTTGAAAATCAGGGGAGTGTTAATTTGTGTGAAGAGAGCCCGTAAAGGCCTGTTGTTTGTCCGTTGATGTAGGATTATCGTGCCCCTATACTCGTTGTCGGGATTTTACCCGTAGCAATTAGCGTACCTACTCTGTTAATCTAGAAACTGCTTAAAGTGATGAAATTTACCATGTGCGTGGAAATACAATGCTGCTGACCGTCAATTTCTTCTCCCATGTGGCAACGAAAAGGTAGGGTCCACCAGACCGTCCACGTGCGTCACGTCGTGCCTAGCTAGAACACTAGAATTGGTAGACAGCTCCGCACGAGGGCGAGGCAGCCACAGACGCACAAAGTATCTGAGCTAGCCGCCAATTGTCTCCGGCCAGCGGCCAAGGCGCCAACCAAGCCGCAGGTCCTCTCCCTGTTCCTCCTCTCCTCCTAGCCAAACAAACTAGTTAAGCCCCAGCGCAACGGCCGATCGAGCTGAGAGCTCTTTAAGAGATCGAGTGGTGGCTGCTGCCTCAGCGGCCGAGCGAGCGAGCGAGCGAGCGAGCAAAGTACTAGGACTAGGAATGGCTTCGCTGCAGGTCGGCGCCGGCCGCGGCGTGGGTTGCTGCTTCGGCCCGCTGGACGGCCGGCGGCAGGAGAGGAGAGCGATGGCTGCGCTGCGACCGCCGAGGGCTAGTGCGGGGGCGAAGCTGGCGGAGGAGGACAAGGTGAGGTTGGGCGAGTCCAGCGTGGCGGTGAGCAAGCTCGGCATCGGCGCGTGGTCGTGGGGCGACACCACCTACTGGAACGACTCCGAGTGGGACGGTGAGACGCTCGTTTCGTCACTTGTTTTTTGTTTCCTCCACCTAATAGTACGTACTTAGTTAATTAACACAAATCTACATCACGTCCTCGTCGAGACGACGCAGGAACACGATGAAATCGGACTTGAACTGCTTAAACTTGGCGCCTAAACTTGTATACTAGTTTCGCTGTACACGTGGTCGTGGTGCCGTGTCATGTCTGTGTGCTACGGCCACATCTACAATTCTACATGCCTGATCACTCTACGTCATTCCTTCACAGGGTCAGTCAGGAAGTGTGACTACGAAATTACCGCTCTGAAACCATGGTCATGCTTCCCATGCATGCATGCATGATACTCCCTCCCTTCCATAATACTATAAGTCTTCTTTTTTAGAGATTTCAATATAGACTATGTATGAAGTAAAACGAGTGAATTTACAATCTAAAATATGTCTATATGTTTTGGAAAAAAAAATGTATATATACATCAATATGTAGTCCTAATTGAAATCTCTAAAACAGCTTATATGTAGAAACGGAGGGAGTACAGTATGATCCAGATTATTTGCCCGCAGAAAAGAACCTTGTAGCCTAAAAACTTATTACTCCCTCCGATCCATATTATTGTCGCAGCTTTCGTACAACTTTAAATTAATATGAATCGAAGTGAGTAATATTATTTTGTTGCCTCACTATCGCTATTCAAGTGCTCAGGGCTTTTTCCCCGGGAAAAAAAGAAGTACTCGGGCTTTCCTTCCTCAAAAAAGATTAATCTGTCATGCAGACAGGAGACTGAAGGAGGCTAAAGCAGCATTCGACGCCAGCATCGACAGCGGAATGACTTTCTTTGACACCGCCGAAGTATACGGCACAGCGGTAAGATCAAATCTCAAATTAACGCATAATTTTGTAGTTATTCAATACAGTTAAGTTTTATGTCTTGTGTCCCTCATGCAGCTCATGGGAGCAGTGAATTCAGAAAGCCTACTGGGAGAGTACGTAAACCATCCCATGCATCAGTTGTCCATAATTATATTTAGCATCAGAAATTCAACAAATTTGTTCACAAATGATATTATATGGATGAGTAGTGATGGATGCGTGTTATGCATGTTGATGACAGTTTCATCAGGGAGAGGCAGCAGAAGGGGGCGGTGGATGTGACCGTGGCCACCAAGTTTGCGGCGCTACCCTGGAGGTTCGGACGTGGCAGCGTCCTCTCCGCGCTCAAGAAGTCGCTGGAGCGCCTCGGCCTCCCCTCCGTCGAGCTCTACCAGCTCCACTGGTCCGTCAATCCTTATCTAGTCTGAATCTCTGCCTAGTTCTGAATTACTGTATTTTCAGACTTTTCCTGACGGACAAACACTTGTTGTTATTTTTTCAGGCCAGGGCTATGGGGAAACGAAGGTATCCAATTATTCATATTGATTCAAGGTGCATGAACAGACTTGATATTCTTGGTTGCATGGTTAACTATTTCATTCAGGGTACCTTGATGGCCTGGCGGACGCGTACGAGCAAGGTCTCGTCAAGGCCGTCGGAGTCTCCAACTACAATGGTACTAATAAAGTGACCGTATGCATCGCCCAGATGCAGAGTCCGGGGGTCATCCTTCGTTTCTAAAAAAAAAAAAAAATCTTCACTGGCCGTGGAGTAGAAATGTGTTACCCATCACAAGATAACAGCTGATTACCCACTTGATGTATGGTTTGACATCAGAGAAACGCCTCCGGGACGCACACGCAAGGCTTAAGAAGAGGGGCGTCCCGCTGGCCGTCAACCAGGTGAACTACAGCCTCATCTACAGGACGCCCGAGGAGAACGGCGTCAAGGCTGCCTGCGACGAGCTCGGCGTCACGCTCATCGCCTATTCCCCCATCGCCCAAGGTTTCCTTTTCTCCCTCCCTCCCTCCCTGCTCAACTTCTCCATTATCGATGAATCATCTTCTTCTTTCTTTCTTTTTTGGTGGAGCACAACAAACAGTATGTCCGTTTAATCATCTGTTCCCTATTGTTATATTCAGGTGTTCTGTCAGGGAAATACACTCCGGAGAATCCACCCACGGGTCCTCGAGGGAATACCTACACTCCTGAGTTCCTCACCAAGGTGATTCCATTTCTGAAACCGTTGCACAAAATAAAGCTTGTATGTTCATGTCCCCTTTTTGACAAGAAAAAACTCTGCTCACTGAAGATGTTTGTTCTCCAATGTCATGTACGCAGCTCCAACCACTCATGAACAGGATCAAAGAGATTGGAGTTAGCTATGGCAAGAACCCAACTCAGGTGCTTCAGACTACATTAATTAACTCATCATGTTTCCCTCTCTGAAAAGCAAGTAGCGATCCTGAAAGAAATTGTATATATAGATAAGGGATCTGCGCAGGAGAGTTTAATGGATTGTTGCGGTTTCAGGTGTCTCTGAACTGGCTGACCTGCCAGGGCAACGTGGTGCCCATCCCGGGGGCCAAGAACGCCGGGCAGGCAATGGAGTTCGCCGGTGCACTCGGGTGGAGCCTCACCGCCGACGAGGTCGAAGAGCTGCGGACCCTCGCGCGCGAGATCAAGGGAATCAAGATGCCCATCGAGGAGTCATGATGCATTGGATTGGATGACATGACTTCTACTCTTGTACAACTTGTACCTGGTCTACGTCGACGTCGACATGATCCATCGCAACTCTATGTAGTAGAAGAAGAAGAAAAAAAAGAAGTAGATGTAGACGATAAATAAAGGGAAATGTTTTCTATCAACCGGCGGATCGTTTGCGCGCGTCGACCATCTCCGCAACTGTTCGATCAACGCTTGATCGTGCAGTGCACAACACCATCCACACCGTACTAGTGTTTTTGCAGTATTGGTCGTGTTGCGAAACTGCCGAGTGCAACACAGGGCATGTTGCGAGACGCCCAACCCATCTACCTTCTTGATGCCTCGGTCCATCCACAACCACAGTCGAGCCAGGGAGATGCGCCTCGTGCCACCGCGCTCCCCGCCGGTCAGCGAGATCGCGCCGACCAGATAGTCGGATCCAGCGAGGGGAGTCACCAACCTCGTCGTTGACGCGAACGACCGTCGGCGAGATCGCCCTACCGCGCGCCTGCATGCCAGATCTCCATCATTGAATGCCTCCCGTCGATTGGACCGACGGATCCGACGAGAAGCGTCGCTGATGTGGGGTGGGGCCGATCTTTCACGATTGGAGCGGGTCCTATGAAGAACTCAAAGAACACGAGAGGAAACACTCAAATAGATTAAATTCAATCACACATGTGTTAGATCCAAACACACAAAGAGGTAACAATGGTCCAAATCCAACAAAGAGGATATAGAAGGGGAAGTAGATCATCTCATTCCAAGGAGGAAGAAGGTCTTGAAACCATGAAGGATCTTCCCACAAGGGGGTCTCCAAACTACTTGGGGGATCTTATTCTTGGAGGCCTTGGTCTCCAAAGGAGTAAGGATAAGTGGATGACCAAACATCTATCTCTAGTATGAGCTATCACAATGCTAACCCTAATTCGTTGGGGGAGAAGGAGCATATATAGTCTAGAGGGGCGAAGGGTACATTGGCCTCGGCCCGAGACACTGCGTGCAGAGAGGCGTCGGGCGTCTGACCATTACCGGTCGCTCGGTGGCTCGTGAGGGTCTGAACATCCGGTAAGGCTTGGACTTTCGACATTTCGGTTATGTAAAGGTGGCGTCGGTATCCGGAGAGGGTGGGATGTCCGGTGCGTCGGTCATTCGGAGAACTTTGGACTTCCGGCGTTTACGTTCTGTGATGGATGTGTCGGACGCTCGGAAACTGTCGGACGTCCGGTCGCTGGAGCATGTCGGACGTCCGGTACTTGTCGGTCGTCCGGCTACTGTAGCATTCGCCGACTGGGCCTTCGAGCTGGCGGGTGTTCCAGGCGTCGGACGCCCGACGGGGACCGATCGTCTGATGGTTGCAGCTTCCTGGTAGCTCTTCCTATTGTTCCTCGCACTTGTGTCCTCGCCATCTTGTCCATTGGATGTAGCCGCTTTGAGAGAGTCCTCGTGATACCTAAGCACACATAACATTCCGGATTGTCGTAGTAGCCATGTCTCACGTGGGTTATACGAAATGTCACTAAGGAGATATGTCACCTCAGTCCTGCAAGCTCTTGCACGTGCTCGTGTCGTCGGTACTGATGGGGAACGTTGCATGGGAAACAAAAATTTTCCTACGCTCACCAAGATCAATCTAGGAGATGCACATCTACGAGAGGAGAGTTGGATCCACATACCCTTGTAGATCGCGATGCGGAAGCGTTGCAAGAACGCGGATGAAGGAGTCGTACTCGCGGCGATTCAAATCGCGGAAGATCCGATCTAGCGCCGAACGGACGACGCCTCCACGTTCAACACACGTGCAGCCCGGTGACGTCTCCCACGCCTTGATCCAGCAAGGAGAGAGGGAGAGGTTGGGAAGACTCCATCCAACAGCAGCACGACGACGTGGTGGTGGTGGAGGAGCGCGGGACTCCAGCAGGGCTTCGCCAAGCGCTGCAAGAGACGAGGAGGGAGAGGGGTAGGGCTGCGCCAAGAAGGAGACGTTCTCGTGTGTCTAGCAGCCCCAAAACCTCACATATATATAGGGGGAAGGGAGGGCTGCGCCCCCTTTAGGGTTTCCCACCCCTAGGGGTGCGGCCAGCCCTAGAAAACCCATCTAGGGTGCGGCCAAGGGGGGGGGGGAGAGAGAGGGGGCGCCCTAGGGTGGGCCTTAAGGCCCATCTGAACCTAGGGTTTGCCCCCCTCCCCTCTCCATGCGCCTAGGGACTTGGTGGGGGGGCGCACCAGCCCCCTTGGGGCTGGTTCCCTCCCACACTTAGCCCACGCAGCCTTCAGGGGCTGGTGGCCCCACCTGGTGGACCCCCGGGACCCTCCCGGTGGTCCCGGTACATTACCGATATCGCCCGAAACTTTTCCGGTGACCAAAACAGGACTTCCCATATATGAATCTTTACCTCCGGACCATTCCGGAACTCCTCGTGACGTCCGGGATCTCATCCGGGACTCCGAACAACATTCGGTAACCGCGTACATACTTTCCCTATAACCCTAGCGTCATCGAACCTTAAGTGTGTAGACCCTACGGGCTCGGGAACCATGTAGACATGACCGAGACAACTCTCCGACCAATAACCAACAGCGGGATCTGGATACCCATGTTGGCTCCCACATGTTCCACGACGATCTCATCGGATGAACCACGATGTCAAGGATTCAATCAATCCCGTATACGATTCCCTTTGTCTATCGGTATAGCACTTGCCCGAGATTCGATCGTCGGTATACCGATACCTTGCTCAATCTCGTTACCGGCAAGTCTCTTTACTCGTTCCGTAACACATCATCCCGTGATCAACTCCTTGATCACATATTGTGCACATTATGATGATGTCCTACCGAGTGGGCCCAGAGATACCTCTCCGTCATACGGAGTGACAAATCCCAGTCTCGATTCGTGCCAACTCAACAGACACTTTCGGAGATACCTGTAGTGCACCTTTATAGCCACCCAGTTACGTTGTGACGTTTGGTACACCCAAAGCATTCCTACGGTATCCGGGAGTTGCACAATCTCAGGGTCTAAGGAAAAGATACTTGACATATAGAAAAGCTTTAGCATACGAACTACACGATCTGTGCTAGGCTTAGGATTGGGTCTTGTCCATCACATCATTCTCCTAATGATGTGATCCCGTTATCAATGACATCCAATGTCCATGGTCAGGAAACCGTAACCATCTATTGATCAACGAGCTAGTCATCTAGAGGCTTACTAGGGACATGGTGTTTGTCTATGTATCCACACATGTATCTGAGTTTCCTATCAATACAATTCTAGCATGGATAATAAAAGATTATCGTGAACAAGGAAATATAATAATAACCAATTTATTATTGCCTCTAGGGCATATTTCCAACAGTCTCCCACTTGCACTAGAGTCAATAATCTAGTTCACATCGCCATGTGATTAACACTCACAGGTCACATCGCCATATGACCAACATCCAAAGAGTTTACTAGAGTCAGTAATCTAGTTCACATCAATATGTGATTAACACTCAATGAGTTCTGTGTTTGATCATGTTATGCTTGTGAGAGAGGTTGTAGTCAACGGGTCTGCAACATTCAGATCCCTATGTACTTCGCAAAACTTTATGTCATATCGTAGATGCTGCTACCACGTTCCACTTGGAGCTATTCCAAACTGTTGCTCCATTATACGTATCCGGTATCTCCTCTTAGAGTTATCCGGATAGGTGTTAAGCTTGCATCGACGTAACTCTTTACGTCGAACTCTTTATCACCTCCATAACCGAGAAACATTTCCTTACGCCTCTAAGGATAATTTTGACCACTATCTAGTAATCCACTCCTGGATCACCTTTGTACCCTCTTGCCAGACATGTGGCAAGGCACACATCAGGTGCGGTACTTAGCATGGCATACCGTACAGAGCCTATGACAAAAGCATAGGGGACGACCTTCGTCCTTCCTCTTCCTTCTGCCGTGGTCAAGTTTTGAGTCTTACTCAACTTCACACCTTACAACTCAGGTAAGAACTCCTTCTTTGACTGATCTATTTTGAACTTCTTCAAAATCATGTCAAAGGTGTGTGTTCTTTTGAAAGTATCATCAGGCGTCTTGATCTATCTGTATAGATCTTGATGCCCAATATGTAAGCAGCTTTATCCAGGTCTTCCTTTGAAAAACTCATTTCAAACAACCCTTTATGCTTTCCAGAAATTCTACATCATTTCGGATCAACAATATGTCATTCACATATACTTATCAGAAATGTTGTAGTGCTCCCACTCACTTTATTGCAAATACAAGTTTCCAACAAACTTTGTATACCCAAAAACTTTGATCACTCCATCAAAGTGTATATTCCGACTCCGAGATGCTTGCTCTAGTCCATGGAAGGATCGCTGGAGCTAGCATATCCTTTTAGCATCCTTAGGATCGACAAAACCTTTCTGATTGTATCACATACAACCTTTCCTTACGAAAACTGGTAAGGAAACTTGTTTTGTCATCCATCTGCCAGATTTCATAAATGCAGCTAATGCTAACATGATTCCGACGGACTTAAGCATCGCTACGGGTGAGAAAATCTCATCGTAGTCAACTCCTTGATCTTGTGAAAAACTCTTTGCCACAAGTCGAGCTTCATAGACGGTGACATTACCGTCCACGTCCGTCTTAGTCTTAAAGATCCATTTGTCTCAATGGCTTGCCGATCATAGGGCAAGTCCACCAAAGTCCATACTTTGTTTTGATACATGGATCCTATCTCGGATTTATCGGCTTCTAACCATTTGTCGGAATATGGGCCCACCATCGCTTCTCCATAGTTCGTAGGTTCATCGTTGTCCAACAACATGACCTCTAAGACAGGATCACCGTACCACTCAGGAGTAGTACATATCCTTGTCGACCTATGATGTTCGACAGCAACTTGATCCGAAGTTTCATGATCACTATCATTAGCTTCCTCTTCAACAGATGTGGGTTCCACAGAAACATCTTTCTGTGCTGCACCACTCTCCGTTCGAAGTAGAGGTTCAACAACCTCATCAAGTTCTATCTTCCTCCCACTCAATTCTTTCGAGAGAAACTCCTTCTCAAGAAAGGACCCATTCTTAGCGACAAACATTTTTGTCCTTGGATCTGAGATAGAAGGTATACCCAACCGTTACCAGTGGGTATTCCATGAAGATGTATTTGTCCGCTTTGGGTTCGAGCTTTTCCTGGCTGAAGCCATAAGCATCGCAGCCCCAAACATTTAAGAAAACGACAACTTTGGTTTCTTGCCAAACCACACGACGTCGTCTCAACGGACTTAGACGGTGCCCTATATAAAGTGAATGCAGCTGTCTCTAATGCATAACCTCAAAATAATAGTGGTAGATCGGTAAGACATACCATAGATCGCACCATATCTCATAAGGTTCGATTACGATGTCCGGACACACCATTACGCTGTGGTGTTCCAGGGGACTTCAAGTGCGAAACAATTCCACAATGTCTTAAGTGATTGCCAAACTCATAATTCAGATAATATCCCCTTGATCAGATCGTAGGAACATGATCTTCTTGTTATGATGATTCTTAATCTTCACTCTGAAATTTTTTGAACCTTTCAAACGTTTCAGACTTTTGCTTCATTAAGTAAATATACCATATCTACTCAAATCGTCAGTGAAGATGAGAAAATAACGATATCCACCACACGCCTTAATTCTCATTGGATCACATACATCAGCATGTATGATTTCCAATAAGTCACTTACCCGTTTCATTGTACCTGAAAACGAGATCTCAGTCATCCTGCCCATGAGGCATGGCTCGCATGTGTCAAGCGATTCAAAATCAAGTGACTCCAAACGTCCATCAGCATGGAGTTTCTTCATGCATTTTATGCCAAAATGACCTAAGCGGCAGTGCCACAAGAAAGTGGTACCATCATTATTAACTCTACATCTTTTGGCATTAATATTATCATTATGTGTATTACCATGATCGAGATTCAACGAACCATTGGGTGCATGACCATAAAGGTATTATTCATGTAAACAGAATAACCATTATTCTCTAACTTAAATGAATAACCGTATTGCGATGAACATGATCTAATCATTTTCATGCTCAACGTAGACACCTGATAACATTTATCTAGGTTCAACACTAATCTCGAAAATAGAGGAAGTGTGCGATGGTGATCTCATCAACCTTGGAAACACTTCCAACACACATCGTCACCTCGCCTTTAGCTAGTCTCCGTTCAGTCCGTAGCTTTTGCTTCAAGTCACTAATAGTAGCAACTGAACCGGTATCCAATACCCAGGTGCTACAAGGAGTACTACTAAGGTACACATCAATAACACGTATATCAAATATACTTTGTTGAAGTTGCCAGCTATCATATCTACCATGTATTAGGGGTGGTTCCGCTACCATGTGACCGTTCCCCTTACAATAGAAGCACTTAGTCTCGAGGTTTGGGTTCAACCATGGGTTCCTTCATCAGAGCGACAACAGGTTTGCCATTCATGAAGTTTCCCTTCTAGCCCTTACCCTTTTGAAACCAGTGGTCTTGTTAAACCATCAACACTTGATGCTCCTTCTTGATCTCTACTTTTGCGGTACTAAGAACCGCTGACAGCACCGGGATCATCTCCATCCTTTGCATGTCATAGTTCATCACGAAGTTCTAGTAGCTTGGTGATAGTGTCTAGAGAATTCTGTCAACCACTATCTCACCTGGAAGATTAACTCCCACTTGGTTCAAGTGGTTTTAGCACCCAGACATTCTGAGCACGTGCTCACTAGTTGAGCTATTCTCCTCCATCTTTTTGGCAAAGGAACTTGTCAGAGGTCTCATACCTCTCAACACGGGCATGAGCCTGAAATCCCAATTTCAGCTCTTAGAACATCTCATATGTTCCATGGCGTTCAAAACGTCATTGGAATCCCGATTCTAAGCCGTAAAGTATGGTGCACTAAACTATCAAGTAGTCATCAGGACGTGTCTCTCAGGTGTTCACAACATCCACAGACGACGTTGTAGGGGTTTGCACATTGAGCGGTGCATCAAAGACGTAAGCTTTCTGTGCAGCAGTGAGGACACTCCTCGGACTACGGACCCAGTCCGCATCCTTGCTTACAATATCTTTCAACTTAGTCTTTCTCTAGGATCGTATTAAGCAGGGAGCTACAACGCAAGCTATTGATCTACAACATAATTTGCAAAGGCAACTTAGACTATTGTTCATGATAAGTGAGTTTAACTAATCAAATTACTTATAACTCCCACTCAAATTGACATCCCTCTGGTCATCCGAGCGTGACATGATCCAAATCCACCAACCCAAGTCCGATCATCACGTGAGATGAGGTGGTGTCAATGGTGAACATCTTCATGTTGATCATATCTACTATATGACTCATGCTGGACCTTTCGGTCTTCCGTGTTCCGAGGCCATGTCTGTACATGCTAGGCTCGTCAAGTCTAACCCGAGTGTTCTGCATGTGCAAAACTGGCTTGCACCCGTTGTATGCGAACGTAGAATCTATCACACCCGATCATCACGTGGTGCTTCGAAACGACGAACCTTCGCAACGGCGCACACTCGGGGGGAACACAATTTCATCTTGAAATTTTAGTGAGGGATCATCTTATAATGCTACCGTCGTCCTATGCAAAATAAGATGCATAAAAGGATTAACATCACATGCAAATCATAAGTGACATGATATGGCCATCAACTCGTGCTTTTGATCTCCATCTCCAAAGCACCGGCATGATCTCCATCGTCACCGGCGTAACACCATGATCCCCATCATCATGATCTCCATCATCGTGTCGCCATCGGGGTTGTCGCGCGCCCACCATGCTCTTACTACTATTGCTACCGTTTAGCGATAAAGTAAAGCATTACATAGCGCTTAATGATTGACATGCAGGTCATACAAAATTAAAGACAACCCTATGGCTCCTGCCGGTTGCCGTATACATCGACATGCAAGTCGATATTAACTATTACAACATGATCATCTCATACATCAAATATATCTCATCATGTCATTGGCCATATCATATCACAAACATACCCTGCAAAAACAAGTTAGACGTCCTCTAATTTGTTGTTGCATGTTTTATGTGGCTGCTATGGGTATCTAGCAAGAACGCTTCTTACCTACGCAAAGCCACAACGGTGATATTTAAGTTGCTATTTAACCTTCTACAAGGACCGCCTTTGTCGAATCCGATTCAACTAAGGTGGGAGAGACAGACACCCGCTAGCCATCTTATGCAACAAAAGTCACATGTCTGTCGATGGAACCGGTCTCATGTACGAGGACATGTAAGGTTGGTCCGAGCCGCTTCATCCCACAATACCGCTGAATCAAGAAAAGACCAAGGAGGGAAGCAATCTAAACATCAACGCCCACAAACTCCTTTGTGTTCTACTCGTGATTGCATCTACGCAAAGACCTAGCTCATGATGCCACTGATGGGGAACGTTGCATGGGAAACAAAAATTTTCCTACGCTCACCAAGATCAATCTAGGAGATGCACATCTACGAGAGGAGAGTTGGATCCACATACCCTTGTAGATCGCGATGCGGAAGCGTTGCAAGAACGCGGATGAAGGAGTCGTACTCGCGGCGATTCAAATCGCGGAAGATCCGATCTAGCGCCGAACGGACGGCGCCTCCGCGTTCAACACACGTGCAGCCCGGTGACGTCTCCCACGCCTTGATCCAGCAAGGAGAGAGGGAGAGGTTGGGAAGACTCCATCCAACAGCAGCACGACGGCGTGGTGGTGGTGGAGGAGCGCGGGACTCCAGCAGGGCTTCGCCAAGCGCTGCAAGAGACGAGGAGGGAGAGGGGTAGGGCTGCGCCAAGAAGGAGACGTTCTCGTGTGTCTAGCAGCCCCAAAACCTCACATATATATAGGGGGAAGGGAGGGCAGCGCCCCCTTTAGGGTTTCCCACCCCTAGGGGTGCGGCCAGCCCTAGAAAACCCATCTAGGGTGCGGCCAAGGGGGGGGAGAGAGAGGGGGCGCCCTAGGGTGGGCCTTAAGGCCCATCTGGACCTAGGGTTTGCCCCCCTCCCCTCTCCATGCGCCTAGGGACTTGGTGGGGGGGCGCACCAGCCCCCTTGGGCTGGTTCCCTCCCACACTTAGCCCACGCAGCCTTCAGGGGCTGGTGGCCCCACCTGGTGGACCCCCGGGACCCTCCCGGTGGTCCCGGTACATTACCGATATCGCCCGAAACTTTTCCGGTGACCAATACAGGACTTCCCATATATGAATCTTTACCTCCGGACCATTCCGGAACTCCTCGTGACGTCCGGGATCTCATCCGGGACTCCGAACAACATTCGGTAACCGCGTACATACTTTCCCTATAACCCTAGCGTCATCGAACCTTAAGTGTGTAGACCCCACGGGCTCGGGAACCATGTAGACATGACCGAGACAACTCTCCGACCAATAACCAACAGCGGGATCTGGATACCCATGTTGGCTCCCACATGTTCCACGATGATCTCATCGGATGAACCACGATGTCAAGGATTCAATCAATCCCGTATACGATTCCCTTTGTCTATCGGTATAGCACTTGCCCGAGATTCGATCGTCGGTATACCGATACCTTGCTCAATCTCGTTACCGGCAAGTCTCTTTACTCGTTCCGTAACACATCATCCCGTGATCAACTCCTTGATCACATATTGTGCACATTATGATGATGTCCTACCGAGTGGGCCCAGAGATACCTCTCCGTCATACGGAGTGACAAATCCCAGTCTCGATTCGTGCCAACTCAACAGACACTTTCGGAGATACCTGTAGTGCACCTTTATAGCCACCCAGTTACGTTGTGACGTTTGGTACACCCAAAGCATTCCTACGGTATCCGGGAGTTGCACAATCTCAGGGTCTAAGGAAAAGATACTTGACATATAGAAAAGCTTTAGCATACGAACTACACGATCTGTGCTAGGCTTAGGATTGGGTCTTGTCCATCACATCATTCTCCTAATGATGTGATCCCGTTATCAATGACATCCAATGTCCATGGTCAGGAAACCGTAACCATCTATTGATCAACGAGCTAGTCATCTAGAGGCTTACTAGGGACATGGTGTTTGTCTATGTATCCACACATGTATCTGAGTTTCCTATCAATACAATTCTAGCATGGATAATAAAAGATTATCGTGAACAAGGAAATATAATAATAACCAATTTATTATTGCCTCTAGGGCATATTTCCAACAGGTACACTTGGTACTTGGATGGGCGAAGGTAGGTCCATGGGGATGACTGTAGGATGCTCCGCATCATCTCCCCACCCTTTGGAATGATCTGTCCTTGGATCAAAAACCTCATCACCATGGTAGGGAGAGAAATCTTTGACGTTGAAGATGTCGCTCATGGTGTACTTGTCGCGTTGTAGGTTGATCTTGTATGCGTAGTTGTTGTAGGGTGCGAGCACCTTGAATGGTCCGTCGACGCGTGGTGGTAGTTTGGACTTGTGCCCGTTGAGGAAGTGTTCCTTGGAAAGGTGTAACCACACAAGATCACCAATGTTGAATATCATGGGTTGCTTGCTGATGATGAGCTTGGTCACGAGTCATTGTACTTGGCGCTCGATTGCGTGCCTTGTATCTTCATGCACCTTATTGAGATAGCTTGCTCATGCGCTCGCGTCCATGTTGATGCGCTCTTGTAGAGTTAGCAGTAGAATGTCCAATGGGGACAAAGGATTGAATCCGTAGACGACCTTGAAGGGGGACTTGCCGGTAGTCGAATGTCTTGCTCAATTGCAGGCGTACTCCGCGATGGGTAAGCACTCCTCCCACTCCTTGATATTCTTCTTGATCAACACACGTATGAGAGTAGATAGCGCCCGGCTTGTGACCTCCGTTTGGCCGTCGGTTTGTGGATGGTATGCCGAAGGGAATAGAAGCTTGATTCTGAGCTTGGCACAAAGCGTCTTCCAAAATTAGCTAAGGAACTTCATGTTGCGGTCTGACACGATGGTCTTTGGCACTTCATGTAGACGCGAGATTTCCCTACAAAAGAGATTGACAACATGTGAAGCATCGTCTATCTTGTGCATGGACCATACAAGACTTTTATGTGCTCAAAACCAATGGCATTCAATTCAAGTTGAGTTACAAGCATGCATTTGCGGGAAAGAGCATCTACCACAACATTTTCCTTGGCTTTGATGTACTTGACGACATAAGGAAACGACTCAATGAACTCACTTCATTTGGCATGTCGCTTATTCAATTTTGTTTGACTCTTAAGGTATTTAAGCTTTTCATGATCCATGTGAAGAACAAATTCATGATGACGGAGATAATGCTCCCAAACATGCAAGACTCTCACTAAAGCATATAAATCTTTGTCATAGATGGGGTAGTTAAGTTGCGCTTTGATGACCCACAAGTATAGGGGATCAATCGTAGTCCTTTCGATAAGTAAGAGTGTGGAACCCAATGAGGGGCAGAAGGAAATGACAAGTGATTTCAGCAAGGTAATGGCTGCAAGCACTGAAATTGCAAGTAGCAGATAGTTTGATAGCGAGATAACTTGTAACGAGAAAATAACAGTAACGACAAATAGTATGCAGCAAGGTAGCCCAATCCTTTTGTGGGAAAGGACATGCCAAAACGGTTTCTTATAATAAGCATAGTGTTCTTGAGGGCACACGGGAATTTCATCTAGTCACTTTCACCATATTGGCTTGATTTGTGTTCACTACTTTGATAATTTGATATGTTGGTGGATCGGTGCTTAGGTGTTGTTCTTACTTGAACAAACCTCCTACTTATGATTAACCCCCTCGCAAGCATCCTCAACTACGATAAAAGTATTAATATAAAATCTAACCATGGCATTAAACATTTGGACCCAAATCGGCCCCTTACGAAGTAGCACATAAACTAGGGTGTAAGCTTCTGTCACTCTAGCAACCCATAATCTAATAACTACTCCACAATGCATTCCCTTAGGCCCAAATATGGTGAAGTGTCATGTAGTCGATGTTCACATGACACCACTAAGGGAATCACAACATACGTATCATCAAAATATGGAACAAATATCAAGTTCACATGATTACTTGCAACAAGATTTCTACCGTGACCTCACAAACAAAAGTAACTACTCACAAGTGATAAACATGTTCATGATCAGAGGAGTATTGAATAGCATAATGGATCTGAATATATAATCTTCCACCAAATAAACCATATAGTAATTAACTACAATATGTAATCAACACTACTAGTCGCCCACAAGCACCAATCTAAGGTTCCAGTACAAAGATTGAACACAAGAGATGAACTAGGGTTTGAGAGGAGATGGTGCTATTGAATATGTTGATGGAGATTGCCCTCCCCAAGATGGGAGAGTTGTTGGTGATGATGACGATGATTTCCCCCTTCGGGAGGGAAGTTCCCCCGACGAAATCGCTCCGCCGGAGGGCAAAAGTGCTCCTGCCCAAGTACTGCCTTGAGACGGCGGCGCTCCGTCCCGAAAGTCCTCTCCTTAATTATTTTAGGTCAAAATGACTAATATACCAGAAGATGGGCACCGTAGGTGGGTCGAGGAGGGCACAACCCACCAGGGCGCGCCTGGACTCCCTGGCGTGCCCAGGTGGGTTGTGCCCACCTGGTGGGCCCCCTCTAGTAGTTATTTGCTCCAATAATTCTTATATATTCCATAAAAAATTCTCGTGAAGTTTTAGCTCATTTGGAGTTGTGCAGAATAGGTAGCCTGACGTTGCTTTTTCACGTCCAGATTTCCAGCTGCTCGTATTCTCCCTCTTGATATAAACCTTGGATATTATGAGAAAAAAGGCATTAGAATTACTCCAAAAGGCATTATTATGCATAAAAACATTATAAATAACAGTAAGAAAATATGATGCAAAATGGACGTATCAACTCCCCCAAGCTTAGACCTCGCTTCTCCCCAAGCGAAAAATTGAAATCAAAAAACATGTCCACATGCTTAGAGAGAGAGAGAGAGAGGTGTCGATAAAAACAAAATACAGACATAGAAGCATCATGTATATTATTGTAACAGCAACAAACTTTATTAAAACATAATACACATAGCTCTATCATATAACTTCTCATGAGCAAGTAACAATTCATCACACTTATTGAAGTAGAAGCGTAAACTCTATTGAAAACAAACAAACTATGTTCTCAGTCAACTTTGCAACTACAATTCATCATCTTTTCAGGAAGGGTCACGTATAGGAGCCTTTAGACAAGTCCACATACTCAACCATCATATAATATTCTATGATTGCTAACAGTCACCACATACACATGAGCAAAAAGTTTCAACCGGACACATAGAAAGATAGGGGCTTATAATTTCACCACCCAACGTACTCACCTCAAGGGTGATGTCAACAATAATAACTCATTCTCACCCATATCCAGTTGGATATATGTGCCTAGATCTTTCCTCACCACATGACGCTTGCCAAAAGAGAAAATAAAAAGGAATAGAGAGGTACTTTGACTCTTGCATAAAAGTAAATACGTAAAAGTAAAAGGTAGGCCCTTCGCAGAGGGAAGCAGAGGTTGTAATGCGATTTTTGTATGCATGCTCTATCTCTAGTGCAAAAGAACGTCACATTATATTGCCCCGTATGATAACAACCTTTATTATGCAGTCTGTCACTTTTATTCTTTGCCATCACAAGTTCGTACAACGCTCATTTTTCTCTTACACTAAATGATCTTACAGATTTAGAATCAAATTTTATTGCCTTATTGCACCGATGACAACTTACTTGAAGGATCTTACTCAATTCATAGGTAGGTATGGTGGACTCTTGAAAAGATTTGGGTTTAAGGGTTTTTGGATGCACAACTTTAGTGCGGAGCTTTTGGCTAGAAAAGATATTGGGCAGCCACCACATGTTAAAGAATCTATGACAATATAACTTCTATGTGGATATGAACAAACATAAATCATTACGTTGTGTTCCTTGTCCAACGTCAACAATTTTGGCATATAATATTTTTATGGGGGCTCACAATCAAAAAAGATGCCCAAGATAGTATATTTACATGTGAATCTTCTCTTCCCTTATTAATTCTTTCATGAATTGCATCATTGACCAATGCTATGTTTGTCAATCTCCAATAAATTTTACTACTTATACTTTTCCTTATGTGATGTCATTACTTACCATAAGATTAACATATGATCTCTTTCATTTATTTCTTTTCTTTTTATCGAAACAAAGAAATAAGGAAAGCAAAACTCAAACTAAACTTTATTATATATCTCGCACACGATTACATAGATAGATAGATAGATATGTAGATCACTAAGCAAACTCTCAAAGAAAGATCAAACTAAACTTTTATTCAACTAATGCAAAAAGATAATTAAAGATCGAACTAAGTTAGATAAAGGCAAAGATAGTGATGTCATACGATACCGGGGCACCTCCCACAAGCTTGGCTCAAGCCAAGGGGAGTGCCCATACCCGATACTCAATTTTCTTTTGGTGGTGGAGAAGGTGTTGGTGGTGGTGATGGGGTAGTAGCGAACTCTTCCAACTTGCGTCTGAGGCTAAAATTCACTTCCCTCAGATCCTCGTTCTCCAGCTCCAGCTTCAGTAACTTCTTGCACAGCGCTTCCTTGCTTTCATGCAGGAAACGAGGAGCCATTGGCTCGTTTTCATCCTCCTCATCCGAGAGCCAGACATACGGGGAGGACTTCTTAAAGACATAAATATCCAGAGATCAATGAGAAACAGGGCTCTCCTCCCCTGAGTCTTGAGATGACATAATTTCATATCTGCCAGAAAATAGCAAGAAAGAAGAACAAAGGATTTCTCCGCGATACGAGCGTCAATAGGTTCAGGAAGTATATATAGATTTTTTTTAATCTTGGGAAACAAGCAAACGGAAGAAAAACGGAGTCCTGAAGGTACCCGAGGTGGGCGCAACCCACATGGGCGTGCCTGGCTTGCCCTGGTGTCTTGTGCCCACCAGGGGTGGCTTCCTGGTTGCTACTTATTTTTCTAAAAAAATAATATTCCAAAACTGACAAAAAATATTTTTACGGATATTTCGGAGTCCGTTTACTTACCGTATCACGTACTTCCCTTATTTCCAATTCTGGAGTGTTCCGAAAGGTTTCCTTTATGTGCTCCTCCGGTGTCATGGTTTGGATAATATTGCTTTCAACATTAATAGGTGTACCTGAGATATAGTGTTTGATTCTTTGATCATTGACCACCTTCGGGTTTGTACCTGATACGTCTCCAACGTATCTACTTTTCCAAACCCTTTTGCCCTTGTTTTGGACTTTAACTTGCATGATTTGAATGGAACTAACCTGGACTGACGCTGTTTTCAGCAGAATTGCCATGGTGTTGTTTTTGTGCAGAAATAAAAAGTTCTCGAAATTACCTGAAAATCCACGGAGAATTATTTTGGAAAATATAAAAAAATACCTGCAAGAAGATCCAGACCAGGGGGCCCACACCCTGTCCACGAGGGTGGGTGCCGCCCCCCCTAGGGCGCGCCCCCTGCCTCGTGGGCCCCTCGTGCTCCACCGACGTATCCCCAGATCCTATATATTCATTTTCGGGGAGAAAAAAATCAGAGAGGAAGAATTATCGCGTTTTACGATATGGAGCCTCCGCCAAGCCCTAATCTCTCTCGGGAGGGCTGATCTGGAGTCGTTCGGGGCTCCGGAGAGTGGAGATCGTCGCCATCGTCATCATCAACCTTCCTCCATCACTAATTCCATGATGCTCACCACCGTGCATGAGTAATTCCATCGTAGGCTTGCTGGACGGTGATGGGTTGGATGGGATTTATCATGTAATCGAGTTAGTTTTGTTAGGGTTTGATCCCTTGTATCCACTATGTTCTGAGATTGATGTTGCTATGACTTTGCTATGCTTAATGCTTGTCACTAGGGCCCGAGTGCCATGATTTCAGATCTGAACCTATTATATTTTCATGAATATATGTGTGTTCTTGATCCTATCTTGCAAGTCTATAGTCACCTACTATGTGTTATGATCCGGCAACCCCGAAGTGACAATAATCGGGACCACTCCCGGTGATGACCTTAGTTTGAGGAGTTCATGTATTCACTATGTGTTAATGCTTTGGTCCGGTACTCTATGTGACAGCCCGAGACCGGTGCGCCGAGCAATCAGTCAGTTATTCGTCGTCGTTGCCATGTCATCTGTTTGCGTGTTGCATCTTGCCATGTCATCATGTGTGTTGCATCATCATGTTTTCAAAACTTGCATCCGTCCGAGTCTGCCCATTCTTTCCGTTGTCCGTTCTGAGCCCAGACACACTTGCACGCGCCCGCGGCGCCTCCGAATATTTATTTTATGAGTGGCCGAAAAAATTTCTCGGAATGGGTTGAAACTTGGCGTGTGGTCGTATTATAGCATAGGTAGACCGCGTGTCAAGTTTCGTCGCATTCGGAGTTCGTTTGATAGCCCAACGGTTAACCGCGTTAACCGTCCGAGGCCTTTTCTCTTTTGGCCCAGCACCCCTTTTGCACAGCCCACCAAGCCCATTCTAACCCCTCCATGCTCTTGGCCGTTCGATCACGATCGCGTGGCCGCGAACTGCTCCTCATTTGGACACTCCTAGCTCCCTCTACCTATAAATATGTGTCTCCCCCGAAATTCTCGTAGATGAACCCTAAAAATCCTCCCTCCGCGCCACCAAACATGTCCGCGCCACCGCCGGACATGTCCAGCAGCCTCCACATCGCTCCGTCCAATCGGGTGGCGCCACATCAGCACCGCCGCCGCTCTCCTCCAATCCTGTCTCGCCACCTCACCACTCTCTCTCCTCCCCGCCGCCGCGGTCCGCGGAGCCCATCCGGGCCCCGTGCGAGCCCGAGCGCCGCCGCCGTCCAGCGCCTGCCCCGCTCCTCCCGATCTGCGCCTCCGCTGCCACGCCGCTCGCCGGAGGCTCGCCGGACTTCGCCCCGCTGCCACCGTGGTTCTGCCTCGCCGCCTACACCGAGCCCCACCGCCACCGCACGTCACCACCACCACTCTCCTCGTCCCCAACCCCGCTCACCGAGCTCGTCGGCGTGCCCGAGCGCCGCCGCCGGCCTTGCCTTGCTCCGCCGGCCTCGCCTCCTCTAGATCCGCCGCCGTCCTTGCCAGTTCCGGCCAGATCCGTCGGGAATGGAGCCGTGGCGCCCGGATCCACCGCCCCACGGCCTCCTCCGGCCTCGCCAGCCCCTCGCCGGAGTCCTGCGGCCGCCGCCACCGGCTGCCATGGCCGGCTCCCTCCTGCTCGTCGGGAGGATGACGAACCACCAGCGTCAGGCGCCTCCTGGGCCTCCTCCTATTCGCGGTGGGTCATGTGGCCCAGCCTCCAGGCCCAGCCTGAGCCTGCTCTGCCTCCCCCTCTTCTGGACTGGGCCGAGCCCACATGGGTGAGCACACCCCTCTAAGCCCCGCACGTGCGTTGTATTGTTATTCTGCGCCACACGTTTTTTCTTCAGAAAACGGCTAAGTCCTCAGAAATTGCATAATAATGTTGCATGTTCATGTCCCTGTAACTTTTTGTGTGCTTATCCAAATGATGCAAATGATATGTCAAAATGATCGTGGTGATATGCTCTACACTTTGTTCCATTGTGCCATGCTTGTTTGAGTCCATCTAGTTGCTCTAATCTCTATTGCGAGAGTGCTACTTGTTATAAACTGTTGTTACTTGTTAATTTGATGCCATGTTTGAGATATGATAACTTGGTGCATGTTTATCCAAATGATGCATATGATATGTCAAAATGTTCATTATGAAGTGTACTACATGATGGTTGCTGTAGCATGCTTGTTTGAGTTCATATTGCCATGTTAATCTCTGTTGCAAAAGTGCATTTGACTGTTAAGTGCTGAAACTTGTTATGAGATGCTGATTTCACTTGATCATTGCTATTGATGTGTTTGTCCTCATGCCACCTGTCTAGATGTTTTAGAAGCACCATTATATGGTCTTTGCTGTGGTGCATTTAACTCTCCATGATATGCCTTGTGTTGACTTAAACATGCTTGTAAACATGCCATGTTTTTGTTACTGTTATATACTTAGTGAAAAAACTGCTAAGTCTGGAATCTGTTAAAACCTGATGCTATGTTTGCTTGATGCCCTACTCAAATCCATGCTTGTTTTGGAGTGGCCAATGATCATGTATTGTTGTCCATGTTTTTGTCTATCCATTCATGCCCTTACTTGCTCATATGACCTGTTGTAGCTTATTTATTTCTTGCTCTCAAGTTGCTATAAATTATACCTGTCAGGATTTTATCAGCATGTTCAATTTGGTGAAGCTTATTGCTATTGATCCATGCCTCCTATGGAGATGCTCCAATGGAGTTGTTTGCTGTAGGATATGTCTACTACATGTCCATGCTCTTTATGTTCTTAGTGGAGTTGATATGCTTGTTGTTTTGTGCCTCCGAAGGCAGCATCGTGATGATGTTTTTGCCTTCCCAGATTTTGACCAAGTCTGGATAATTTTATTGCAACTTGCCATGCTTATTTAAATGTGTTCCAGCAAGCTTTCGGGTGTGTTCTAAGTTTCTACTTGTTAAGTATCATGTCTACTACAGATCCATGCTTCTTGTTATCATGTTTGGGTGCTATAGCATATATATATCTTGCTCCAAAGTTGCTATGTGGCTGTTAACTTCAGCTTGTTGTTATATCTTGTTTCATGTGTATCTTTTAGCCCGTTGCTCCGTTTTGAGTGTGTCCTATATGAAACTTGTGTGATTTTGCATGTAGAATTATAATATCATGTTGTTTTCATGTTTGGAGTGTGTTTGCTTGATGTTTGACTACATCTTGCACCGTTGACTTGTTTGTCTTGTTTTGCTCATATCTTCTAGGCCGTAGCTCCGAATTAAACAAACTTTATATGAAACTTGACTAGAATTTTGTGTAGATCATCATGGTGCATGTTAACCTGCTGTTTAACAACTTTAACTTAAGGTTTCTTCAGATCTGGACTAATTTCAAATTATGCATATGAGGACTTACCGGTTTTATTATATGTTGATTCCGGCCTCATTTAAACTTGTTGGGTGATGTTGTTTTTGAGTGCTTCGTACCTTGACATTATTGCATCATACATAGACTTGTCTTGCATCATACTTGTTTGAGCATAATGTCATGTTCTTGTGTTGTGTGTTTACCGTATTGCTTGCTTCTTCTCGTTAGTGCTTGTTCCGTTGCGATCGTGAGGATTCATTCGTCTACACGTGGTTCGTCTTCAAGTCTTCTTCTTCGTCTTCTTCACGGATCTGTTCTTCTTCCTTCCGGGATCGCAGGCAAGATGACCATACCCTCAGATACCTTTACTATCATTGCCATGCTTAGTTGTCTCGATGCTATTGTTACATGTCGCGCTACCCATCATTATTGTCAGCCCCTCTCCTTGTTGCCATGAAACCTCTAACCTTTGACACCTTCCTAGCGAACCATTGTTTGGCTATGTTACCCGCTTGCTCAGCCCCTCTTATAGCGTTGTTAGTTGCAGGTGCAGATGAAGATCGTTCCTTGTGGGAACTTGTTGTTGGAATATCACAATATCTATTATTATCAACACACCTATATACTGGGCATGGGTGGAAGGCTTGGCCTTTTGCTCGGTGTTTTGTTCCACTCATGCCACCTTAGGCGCCGATAAACCGGCATTATGTTCCTTGATTTTGCGTTCCTTACACGGTTGGGTATATGGGGACCCCTTGACAGTTCGTCTTTGAATAAAACTCCTCCAGCAAGGCCCACCATTGGTTTTAATTTGCAACATAATAAAAACTTAATTAATTAATTAATTGCATAGGGAGTTAGCGCTACCCGAGGATTCTTCTACATAGCAGGGGGGCCAGTGCTGATGGTGCTGGTCCCAAACGAGGGTTATGCGGGGCCACCACGGGGAAACTCGAGGATTGGTTTTACTCGTATAATCGCCCATCCGGTCGTGGCCTGAGACGAGATACGCGCGGCTACTATCAGGGTGTCGACACACCGGGAGGTCTTGCTGGACTTGTTTTACCATTGTCGAAATGTCTTGTGCACCGGGATGCCGAGCCTGATCGGATTGTCCCTAAGATAAGGGGTAATAATTATTATTACTTCAGCTGATCGTGAGAGCTTGTGATGGGCTAAGTTGGGACACCCCTGCAGGGTTATGATCTTTCGAAAGGCGTGCCCGTGGTTATGTGGCAGATTGGAATTTGTTAATGTCCGGTTGTAGAAAACTTGACAGAGGACCCGAAGTAAAACACACAACTGTGTGAGTAACCGTGACTGTCTCTTTCCACTTTGAGAAGAGAACACGGTGGGGTTATGTTTGACTCGTAGGTAGTTCAGGATCTTTAGCGATCACTACTAGTTGCGACCGTTTGCGTAGATGCTCATCTTATTCTTGTACTCGTAAGTTAGCCACCATACATATTGCTTAGCGCTGCTGCAACCTCACCACTTAACCTCTTCCTACCCTTTAAGCTTTGATAGTCTTGTTACCCATGGTTATGGGATTGCTGAGTCCTCGTGGCTCACAGATACTACAACAACAGTTGCAGGTGTAGGTTTCCGATGTCTTGACGTGAGAGCCATGATCGTTGTGTTGGAGTTCTTTCTTCTTCTTCTTCTTCAGTCTTGGGTTAGGTTTCGGGTCGGCAGCCTGGGATAGCAGATGGATGTCATTGCGCTTTTCTTGTTTGCATCCGTAGTCGGATGCTTTGTATTGATGTTGTTGTATTCATGTGACTTGTATGAAATGTTGTATCCTCCATGTATGTATGTAATGGTACGATGTAATGATATCCATCTTGCTAAGCGCCCGAAATGCGGTTGTGCCCCAATCATGTAAGTGTCACATGATCGGGATAGAATCGCATCTTGGGCCTGACACTCTATTAAAAGGAGGCCTTAATATCCCTTAGTTTCCAATAGGACCCCGCTGCCACGGGAGGGTAGGACAAAAGATGTCATGCAAGTTCTTTTCCATAAGCACGTATGACTATATTCGGAATACATGCCTACATTACATTGATGAATCGGAGCTAGTTTTGTGTCACCCTAGGTTACAACTTCTACCTTATGAATTGCATCCGACATAATTTCCCATCACCGATCCAATGCCTACGAGCTTTTCCCATATTGCTTGTTGCTTATTTACTTTTCCGTTGCTATTATTATAAAAACTACAAAAGCACTATCGTTACTTTTATTGCTGTTACCGCCACTATCATATTACATTGCTACTAAACTATCTTGCTGCAGATACTAAGTTTCCAGGTGTGGTTGAATTGACAACTCAGCTGCTAATACTTAAGAGTATTCTTTGGCTCCCCTTGTGTAGAATCAATAAATTTGGGTTGAATACTTTATCCTCGAAAACTGTTGCGATCCCCTACACTTGTGGGTTATCAAGACTATTTTCTGCCGCCGTTGCCGGGGAGCATAGCTCTATTCTTTAAGTCACTTGGGATTTATATCTGTTGATCACTATGAAGAATTTGAAGGACTCAAAAACCAAGATCTTAGCCTCAACTACGAGGGGGGGGGGTAAGGAACTGCCATCTAGCTCTGTACTTGATTCACCCTCTGTTATGAGTAACTTGCGACACCTGCTCATGCTATTGAATATGATATGTCGTATGTTCTTGATGATGCCACTTCTGCTATCTATGATGAAACTACTTCTATGCCTCATACTGTGCCACTAGGTGAATTTCTAGATGAAAACTTAGGGAGAATGCAAATATTGAAACTAATAATATTTATGAAAGTGATGATGAAGCTACTCCCAATAGATATGAACTGCTTGTTGTTCCTGAGGGTTATGTTATGGATGAAGAGACTTCTAGAGACTTTCTTGCTTGCAACGATAGATATGATCTCAAGAAATTATTAGCTAAGCTAAAAGAAAAGTCCTTGAATGCTAGAATGAAACATGATCCTGCTTTTGCTACTTCACCTATACGTGTTACTAATAAGGATTATGAATTCTCTGTTGATCCTGAGTTAGTTACTTTAGTTGAATCTGTTCCTTTCCATGGCTATGAATCTGAAATTGTTGTGGCACATCTTACTAAGTTGAATGATATAGCCACCCTGTTTACCAACGATGAAAAGATTCATTACTACTATATCCTTAAGTTATTTCCTTTGTCGTTAAAGGGTGTGTCGGGGGAAACTGTCCTCCCACGAGCACCTATGGGACCGGAGCCCCTTCTACGTTGCGGTAAGGGAGCGGAGGGAGCACGGAGAGCAGATCGAGGAGCGCACGCGGGCAGTTTACCCAGGTTCGGGCCGCGCGGACGCGTAAAACCCTACTCCTGCCTTAGGTTGTATTGAGTTCTTGAGCTCGGGAGCTGGAAGAGCTACAGTACTAGCTACACCGAGCGAGAGAGTTGTCTAGGTTTCGAACCCTTTCTACGTTGTGCATGGGCCTCCTTTTATAGCTCAAAGGGGTCACCGACAGGTGTCAACGTAGAGGAGGGTAAAAGTGTAATTTTGGTGGTAGTTGTAACAGTGCGTGAACAGTGGATGAACAGTGGTCTTCACCTAACCTTGACAGTGGGGGACAAGGGCATTAAATGCCCGTCGCCGTCGACCCCAAAAGTGTCCGTCCATGCTTCTCCGTTCGCCACGGCGGTAGCCTCGTCACCGTGGCTTGCCACCGTGTGCCCCAGGCTACACAGCCATCCGCCACGTGCCCCTGGAAGGGCCCCAGGGCGACGCGTGGGCTGATGAGCTGGAGCGCGGGCATACAACATAGGTTTCCCCGGCAAGCACCTTGCCGGGGTAATGATCTTGCCGGGCCCGGATGCTTGTCGCTCTCCGGGTCTCGCCGGGGCGCATGGTGCGCCGAGGCATTTCTTGAGATATGTGTTCCTTGGTCCTCCTGGCAAGCTCCTCTTGCCAGGGCCTTGTGTTAAAGTGATAACTTTAAGCCTGGTACGGCCTTCCCGGCAAGCTCCACTTGCCGGGGTCTTGATCTTCTGACTTGTATACTTTGTTCTTGAATGGCTTTATAGGGACCAGAAAGGTTTCCGGCGAGCACGTGGTAAACCCTGCCGCGGGAAGCTGCTACTGCCCGTGCACAAGTTGGGGTACTAAGGTACCCTTATCTTAGTACACCGACAGGAGCCCCCGGGCCTGGGCCACACACGGTGCCGAGCGCTGTTGGGCCAGGCCCAAGACAGTGCACGGGCACACGCGGCCCATGGCAAGCCGTATCCCCTTCCGTATCCGCCGCGTCCCTCCCTAACGGCACGCGTCGATTGCGGCGTCGTGGGAGAGATCGTGGCCTGTTCTTTAATGGGAAATGCGGAGCGTCCCCCACTTCCCCCTTAAAAGCAGAGGAAGCAGGGGCAGTTCCCTCTATCGTCTTCATTGCTTCTTGATTCTCCAGAAACCTCTGCTGCTTCTTGACTCCGCCCCCTCCTCCGTCGTCTTCCGCATTCGCGGCGCCGTCGAGCTCCTCGCCTCTTTCCTCACCGCCCCCGTCATGGCTCCGAAGAGCGACAAGGCCAAGAGCGACAAGGCCAAGAACGACAAGGCCGAGAAGGAGAAGTCCGAGCAGGCGGCGAAGCTGGCCGCCCTGCGGAAGAGGAGCGTAGTCTTCGCGCCGAGGCTTGGTCCGAGGGAGCTGCGGGACAAATACTATCTGTTCTGGGCGAGGGAGACCAAAGCTCATCCCCGCACCCATGTCTTCCCCGCCATCGCCAAAGATATGTTCCCCGGCGGGTATTTCTTCTTCGCTGCATTTTTCCACTGTGGTCTGTGCCCTCCGTTGTAATGCCCCGGATGTAATACTTTCCCTTTTGGGCATATAATATATCTCCGGCTTCATCTATTTCCATTCCGGGCTCTTTGTCTTTCGGGTTTTTCGTCGTTTTGTTGTGTGAGTGTGTGGCATTCATTCATATCATGTAGACATGTGCATCGCATTGCATTTGTGTTGTCGGTTGCATCCGGTTCCGCGTGTTTCTTCCCGTTGTCCGTTTCGTGTTCCGGAGCTCCCTCACGTGTCCGTGACGTCCCGTAGGCCTACTTTGTTGTTTGGGCGTGTAACGTTACCGGTGTGCCGCGAGGTTGTTGTGTGTGTTGTTGTTTTGTTGTGTGCAAACCGCCTCTCAAATCTCGTCTCGTTTGGACTCCGTTGGCTTTTCCATCCGTTGTTCGTGTGGGTCCAAAGTGCCTTCACTTTGTGTCCCGGAAACACCCCTACAACAGTCCTCTATCTTCTCCTAGGCCCTTCTAGTCTACCCCCGTGATCGGATCCGTCGGATCGCGATCGGAGGGCTCCTAACACCCCCCAAACCCTAACCCTAGCCAATCTGCTATTTATAGACCCCTAGTCTGTTTTTTTGGGCTTCCCTAACCTCTAGCCCCTCCTTCCTTTTTTTTCTCTCCTCAAGATTGGATCTAACCAACCCAGCCGACAACCCCCGCGCCAGGGGGCGATCGGATCGACGAGCCGCCGGCCTCGAGGGCCAGGTCAACGTTCGCCTCGACGACTCCTCCGCGTGGACCACTTCTTCGAGCCTGCCCCGATCGCTCCACCGGCCCGTGCGATTTTTCTGCACCGGACCACTTCGCCGATCGCCAGGGCGCCCCCTTCCTCGGCCCACCGCATCGTTCGCCAGGGAGCCCAGCGGGACCACTTCCCCGCAGCCCGTACACTCCCGCGGGCCGCCGCTCCCTTCGACGGCCACTTCACCGCCAGGCGCACCTCCCGCCTCCTCAGCGCCTCCCAGCCGCCGTCCCGCACCCAGGCTTCGCCAGCTGGGCCGGCAGCTCCTACGCCCGACGGCCCGCCTCCTTCGCCCCTCGCGAGCCGCCGCGGGCCCAAGGCCACGAGGCCCACACCGCCGCCGCGCCCAGTCCGCCGGGCCCAGCCGCCGCCCTGCTTCGCCTGGGCCGGATCGGGCCAGATCCGCCCGGGCTTTGTTTTTTTTCCTTTTCCAGAGCAGGTTGACTCCCCCTCTTTTATCCTAAGTCTCTGTTTTTTGTTAATCGGTGATGCTATATTAGAACTGCTAGATCTCCTTGTGTGTTTGTCCGATTCGCGCATATAGCATGTCCAGATGTTCGTGGAGACTTGCTCTACGTTTCATCTGTAGTTGTCATGCATGTTAGAGATCATTTAGGTGCTTGTTTTGCTGTTGCAAGAGTGCATCATGATATAAACTGCTGCTATGTGATGTTTTTATGTCATCTTTGCCATGTGATATCTTTTAGCTCGTTTGTCCGAATGATGCAAATGACATGTCCACGTGTTCGTCTTGCCATGATCTACATGTTGTATGTGATAGGTTGCATGATGGATTTATTATTGCCTTGTTATCATCGTTGCAAAGTGCCATGTGGCGTGATGTTGTTTCACTTGTTATGAAATGCCATCTTGTTGAGCTCGTTGCTATCGTTGTGTTCACCTCAATGATGCATGCTTGTGTGTTTCGGGATCACCTTCATGTGTACTTTGATGAGGTGCTTACCGCTTGCCATGTTTCGTTTCGAGGTGACTTAAACATGCTCTTTTAGATGCCATGATGATATTGCTGTTTTAGGACTTAGTGGTTCTTCACTAAGTCTGAAATCTGTAACGTTCCGATGCCATGTTCGTGTGATGTTCTAGGACAAAGCATGATAGTTTTGGAGTGGATCTTGATTGTTCCTTGTAGTATATATTGTTGTCTTTCCATTCATGTCCTCACATGTCTATTTGAGTGGCTGTAGAATGTTTATCTTTTGCTCCAAAGTTTCAATAAAATTCTGCTGCCAGAATTTTATTGTCAAGTTCAATATGTCCAAGATCATTGCTATTGATCCGTGGCTCCGTTGGGGGTGCACCTTTGGACTTAGTTGCTGTAGTATATGTCTAGTTTGTGTTCATGTTCTTTGCCATGTTATTTGAGTGCTGTAGCTTAATTATTTTGAGCTCCGAAGTTGCTATGTTGCTGTAATTTTCAGCTTTCGCTCATTTCTTGTTTCGGGCATAACTTTTAGCCCGTAACTCCGATTTCAGCGAATCTTATATCAAACTTGATTGATTTTCTGTGTAGATTAATAATATCAGATTGTTATCATGTTTTGAGGTGATTTGCTTGAGTGATATTTTCTGTGCTCCTTGTGCATCCTTAGTGCATCCATCATGCATTCATCTTTTCCGAGTGCGCATTGCATCTTGTTGATTGGTGCTTGGTGTGATTGTTTTGTTTAGAGCCGGAAGCAGAGTCTGAGTTTGAGTACGAGCACGAGGTTTCCAACGAGGTTGAGCACGAGGACCCATCTTACGATCCGAACGACTTCTCTTCAGGCAAGATGACCGAACCCCGATAACATTACTATATTTGCCTATTGCTAGAAGTCTCGATCTATAGTTTTGCCTCGATGCCCATGATCTTCTTGTCAGCCTCCTACTTGTAAACCATTGCCATGTTTAACCAACCTACCTATGCAAACTGTTGCTTGGCTAAGTACGCTTCGCTCAGCCCTTCTTATAGCATTGTTAGTTGCAGGTGAAGATCAAAGATGCTTGCTTCATGATGAAGTTTGGTTGGGTTTTATCACACTATATAAATGCTTAAAATGAAATCATCTATATATATTGGCAAGGGTGGAAGGCTAAGCCTTTTGCTTGGTGATTTGTTCCACTCATGCCGTTAGGAACCGTATAAACCGGTGTTATGTTACTTGATTATGCGTTCCTTACACGGTTGGGGTGTATGGGACCCCCTCGATAAACCGCTAAGTGCTAAGTCTTTTCCAGCAAGTCCCAACATTGGTACTATTTGCCTAATAACAAACTAAACTTGCATAGGGAGTTATAAACCCTTTTCTTAATTCAACAACCCGGGCCAGTGCTCCACATGAGTGTTGGTCCAAACTGGGGGTTACGCGGGGCCACCTCGAGGGAACTCAAGGTCTGGTAAAAACCTATGGGATCACCCATCCGGTCGTGGCCTGAGACGAGATACGCGCGGCTACTATCAGGGTGTCGGCACGCCGGGAGGATTTGCTGGATTAGCCTTACCTTAGCTCGGCATATCTTGAGCACGGGATTCCGAGGATACTCGGGTCTTCCCACTTTGGAGTTGCGACTCCGCGGATCGTGGGCTTGTAATGGGTCAAGTTGGAACACCCCTGCAGGGTTTGAACTTTCGAAAGCCGTGCCCGCGGTTATGTGGCAGATGGGAGCTTGTTAATTCCGGTTGTAGATAACTTGACACAATGTTACTAATACACTACCAGCGTGAGTTCCGTGACCATCAATTTCCGAATAGGGATTCGGGAGTTGAACACGGAGGGGTTATGTTTGTGGAGCTTGTAGCTAGGATCACTTCGTGATCACTTCTCGCCGAGGCTTTCTCTTCTCGCTCTCACTCACGTAAGCTAGATGCTAGTTGCTGCTGCAGACACTTATTCTTTCTTCAGCCTTATCCTCACCCAAAGGCTTAAATAGTCTTGTTACCCGGAGACGGGATTGCTGAGTCCTCTGTGGCTCACAGTTACTTCACCACACCAGATGCAGGTACAGCTGTGAGCTATCCAGGTGATGGCACCGAGCTGGATTGGGAGTACGACGAGGAGCGTAGTCGGTACTATGTGCGATATCTGGATGATCAGTAGTGGAGACTCCTACTAGGATTCGATCCGCCTGTGGTTTATTTATCTAAGTTTGGTACTTTGACATTTGGATTTTGCCCTTAGAGGATTGTGATGTTCTTAATGTATGATGTTTGAGACTTGAATTGTAATTCTGTGATGTGGCGAATGTAAGCCAACTATTTTGTGTTTACAATCCCCTCTTTTACATGAGATGTGCAAAGAATTACCGAACTTGAGATCATTCTAGGATGGATTTATGCCTTTAAGTCGTGCCTCGACACGTAGGAGGTATAACTCCATCCTGGGCATTACAAGTTGGTATTCAGAGCCTTCTCCGACCTAGGAGCCCCCACTGTTTGATCGAATCGTTGACGGTCGAGTCTAGGCACACACTGAAAACTTTTTGAGTCCTATATTATATCGGAGAGTAGGATTTCTTTGCTTCTCATCCCCTTTCTCTCTGGTGAGGACTCCTGACGACTACTCTTGTCTCTCCTATCTTCAAAAATTGCACAAATTTTTTTTTAGGAATCCCGCGAGTATTCTGGGATTGTTTCGATGTTCTCGTGACAAGGATATTGTTCTCGATGCCTCCTGTTACCGAGGAGTTGAGCTTCGGGGTATTGTTGTCACAAGCATATCGCAGCAATACTAAATACTTAAGACGGCCGACATCGAAAATCTCCCCTATACGGCCAGTGGCAAGATAACCCCGACATCACCCAGTACTGGGGAGGTAGTTCGGGAGTATTGCCATAGCTTGTTATAGTGGATGCTTTTCGAAGGTCCGAGGTACACAGTTTCCGAGAAAGACTGGTTATGTGTTGAAGGATGGATACACCTGGATGTAGGTTTAGAGTTGATTGCGCGGTGCTTCCCGTGTATCCCCAACACCTGATTGCATAACTGGAATCTTTCGGAAATCTATAGGTGGGTTTTATCCAGTAGATCGTAGGCATTCTTCCAACGAATGCAGGTTAGTGAGTTCGGGGTTCTACATTGAGTGAAGGGGTTACATGACCGATGTTACTATCAGGAGTTGCATCTTAAAGGGTCCTTGGCTATGCTGATCCGGGGATTGCAAAACCTTTTAGTAACGCGTTCATATGCTTTCAGCACAAAGATGTTAGAACGAAACTCCTCTCTTGTGTTTGTTCCCATCCGTACCTTGTTGTTTTCTTATTTTATCCTTTTGTCCCCTATGTGGCTTCTCGTGAAGATTGATGTTATCAGTTAACTGAGAATTTCATTTGTTCCTCTTGTTCGAATGATTTCATCCGTTCTTATTGTTCGAATGATTGTGAAGACTTGTTGATATTCATTCCATTGATTCAGCTTATACCTTTTGTCAATCAATTGCTGATTCGCGGTCATCTCTTACAGGATGGCTCCGAAAAAGGTTCCCAACGCTAACCCAGAGGTGGAAGAGGTCCCAGATCATCCTCCTTCCCCTCCTCCTCCGCCTGAGGCTTGAAGAGCAATTATGCAGACTACAGCTCAGAACACCCAGTTGATGATGCAGATGATGCAGCAGATGCAAGCTAATCAAGCTAATCAGGGTGTTCCAGGGAACCAAGGCAACTTCTTCCAGCAGCACCATGCTACTCTTAACCAGTTCTTGGCCAACAATCCTAAAGCTTTCAGTTACTGTGTCGACCCTCTTGATGCTGAAGATTGGATAACCGATATAAAGAAGCATTTTTAGTGCAGTAACGTAAGAGAAGATGATTATGTGAAGTTTGCAGCCTTCCAACTGAAAGATCAAGCAGCTGACTGGTGGCAGCAGTACAAAGACTCCAGGCCAGTTCAAGTGATCTCTTGGGAGAATTTCTGCAAGGACTTTCGCTCGCACCACATTCCTACAAGTGTCATCAAGGGTATGCGTGAGCAATTCCGCAACCTGAAGCAGGGCTCCATGTCAGTCTATCAGTATAATGTCAAGTTCCAAAACCTCGCTCGTTATGCTAAGAAAGACATTCCTGAAGCCAAGAGTAAAATCTATCAGTTCCGTGGAGGTCTCAAAGATGAACTTCAGCTTGCTCTCACCTTGTTCGAGCCCGATGAATTCGACAAGTTCTATAACATGGCTTTGAAACAAGAAGCAACTCAGCTTAAGATGGAGGCTTCTAAGAAGAGAATTCGAGATGCTGTTCACTCTTCCTCATCGTCTCAGTTGGCTGCGAAACAACAGAAATTCTGGCTTCCTCCTTCTCCAGTGATTCGAGCTCCATACAACAACTCCAACAACTCCAACTACAAGAACTCTAGTGGTCGTGGCTTCTCCCACCCACCCAACCCGAGCAACCAGTCGAAGAAGCAGTTTCCGTCTCAAGGCTCCAAGTCAAGTGGCTCTCATTTCCGTCCTCTCTCAGAAGTGACTTGCAACAAATGCACTCAGAAAGGTCACTATGCCAACAAATGTCCGAATCCGAAGCGTCTTCCTCCTCCTCCACCTGTGAGTTCAGCTATTGTCAGGCATGATCCAAAGTCTGCAAGGGTCAATCTGATGAATGCAGCACAAGCGGAGAATTCTTCTGATGTCATTTTGGGTAACCTTCCAGTGAACTCTATACCTGCTAAAGTTTTGTTTGATTCGGGTGCTTCATGCTCTTTCATGTCTCAACCATTTGCATCCAAGTATAATGTGGACATCAAAAGTTTGCCAAGGGAGTTATCAGTTGTTTCTCCGGGTAGATTGATGCATTCTCGTATATATGCTCCGGATGTTTCTATTCGCATGGGTGATTATCGATTTTTGGCTTCTCCGGTGATTCTTGGTAATTCTGACATCGACCTCATCCTCGGAATGGATTGGCTTTCTCAGCACGATGCTCATATTGATTGTGCTCAGAAGGAAGTCAAGTTGACTCATTCTGATGAAGATGTGATTATCTTCGCCTCCAGGGATAACACTATCAGGCTTTTCTCTCTAAATGATAAGGGCGAAATTAATGCCATATCTCAAATTCCGGTGGTGAACGAATATCAAGACGTCTTTCCTGAAGAACTTCCAGGCATGCCTCCACACCGTCAGGTGGAGTTTGTCATTGAACTCGAGCCGGGTACTGAGCCAGCATGCCGGCGTCCGTACAAGCTCTCTCCGGATGAATTGAAGGAATTGAAGAAGCAGCTTGATAAGCAGGAGAGTATGGGTCTCATCAGACCTAGTACGTCTCCATGGGGCTGTGGTGTCTTATTTGTCAAGAAGAAAGATGGCACGGAGCGTCTCTGTGTTGACTACCAGCCATTGAACAAGAAGACAATTAAGAACAAATATCCGCTCCCCAACATCAACGAACTCTTCGAGCAGCTCAAAGGAGCTAAAGTGTTCTCTAAGCTTGACCTCCGAATGGGCTATCATCAAATTCGCATTCGCGAGGAAGACATTCCCAAGACGGCCTTCAGAACGAGCTACGGTTCATACGAGTATACCGTCATGTCCTTCGGTCTCGCCAATGCTCCTCCTACCTTTTCGAGGATGATGCATTACATCTTCAACCCCTATACTGGCGAGTTTGTGCTTGTGTATCTGGATGATATTCTGGTGTTTTCCAAGAATGAAGAAGATCACGAAAAGCACTTACGTCTGGTTCTTGATCGACTCCGAGAGCATAAATTCTATGCCAAGTTCTCCAAGTGCGAGTTTTGGCTCGATTTGGTTTTGTACCTGGGCCACATCATCTCAGCTGACGGTATTGCGGTTAATCCCGAGAAAGTTGAAGCAATTGTCAACTGGGAGGCTCCTCAGAACGTCAAGCAGCTCCGCAGTTTTCTGGGTCTTGCCAGCTATTGCAGAAGGTTTGCGGAGAACTTCTCCAAGATTGCCAAGCCTCTTTCCAACCTGCTTCAGAAGAATGTCAAATACTTTTGGTCTCCAGAGTGTGAAGTGGCATTCAAAACTCTCAAAGATAAGCTTGTCTCTGCTCCAGTTCTGACTCCTCCGGATGAAACCAAGCCCTATGAAGTATTCTGTGATGCTTCTCTTCAAGGTCTTGGTGGTGTGCTTATGCAAGATAAGAGAATTGTGGCATACACTTCTCGTCAGCTAAAGCCAAGTGAGAAGAACTATCCCACACATGATCTCGAGCTAGCAGCTGTGGTACATGCTCTGATTACGTGGAGACATCTGTTGTTGGGCAGAAAGGTCGACATCTTCACTGATCACAAGAGCTTGAAGTACATCTTCACACAGCCGCATCTGAACCTCCGTCAGACTCGTTGGGTTGAAATGATCCAAGAGTATAATCCCAGCATTGAATACACTCCTGGCAAGGCGAATGTGATTGCAGATGCTTTGAGCAGAAAGGCATATTGCAACAGCCTTCTTATCAAGCCGTACTAGCCTGAGCTTTGTGAAGCATTCAGGAAACTCAACCTCCAAGTTGTTCCGCAGTGTTTACTTGCAAATCTCCAAATTGCTCCTACCTTGGAAGATCAAGTCCGTGAGGCCCAGCTCAGTGATACCATGGTGAAGAAAGTGAAACATGGGATTGCAAAGGGCACTCCAAAATACAAGTGCTTCCGTGTTGATGAGAAAGATACCTTGTTCTTCGAGGACAGACTCGTTGTTCCCAAAGGTGATCTCAGGAAGCTCATAATGGAAGAAGCTCATGATTCTCTCCTTTCCATTCATCCTGGCAGTTCCAAGATGTATCAAGACCTCAAGCAGTCTTACTGGTGGACATGCATGAAAAGGGAAATTGCCCAATTCGTGAATGAATGTGATGTTTGCAGAAGAGTGAAAGCAGAACATCAACGTCCAGCCGGTCTTCTCCAACCTCTTCCTATTCCCGAGTGGAAGTTCGATCACATTGAAATGGACTTCGTCACTGGCTTTCCTAAATCCAAGCGAGGAAATGATGCTATCTTTGTGGTGATTGACAAGCTTACCAAAGTCGCTCACTTTCTTCCAGTCAAAGAATCAATCAATGCAGCTCAACTTGCAGAGCTGTACACTTCCAGAATTGTGTCCCTACATGGCATTCCTCAAGTGATATCCTCAGACCGTGGAAGCTTGTTCACATCAAGGTTCTGGGACTCCTTTCAGTCCGCCATGGGCACTAAGATCAGGTTCAGCACTGCATTTCACCCTCAGACTAGTGGTCAAGTCGAGCGTGTGAATCAGATTCTAGAAGACATGCTCAGAGCCTGTGTCATATCCTTCGGCATGAAATGGGAAGACTGCCTTCCATTTGCCGAGTTCTCTTACAACAACAGCTTTCAAGCAAGTGCAGGCAAAGCACCATTTGAAATTCTCTATGGCAGAAAGTGCCGTACCCCTCTCAACTGGTCTGAAACAGGTGAACGCCAACTTCTTGGCAATGACTTGATCTCAGAAGCCGAAGAAATGTGCAAAGTCATACGTGAGAATCTCAAGGCTGCTCAGTCGCGTCAGAAGAGCTACTATGACTGAAAGCATCGTGATTTGGCATTCAACATCGATGATCATGTCTATCTCCGAGTTTCTCCGATGAAAGGAACCCAAAGATTCGGTATCAAAGGAAAACTTGCTCCTAGATACGTCGGGCCTTTCAAGATTCTTGGCAAAAGAGGCGATCTAGCCTATCAACTTGAGCTCCCTCCAAACTTCACAAATGTTCATGATGTCTTCCATGTGTCTCAACTTCACAAATGCTTCAAGGCACCTGAGCGCATGATTCCGTTTGAGGAGATTGATCTTCAACAAGACCTGTCCTACCGAGAGCATCCAGTTGCAATTCTCGAAGAAACGGAACGCAAGACCCGCAACAAGTCCATCAAATTTCTGAAAGTCAAGTGGTCACATCACACCGACCGTGAAGCTACCTGGGAACGAGAAGATCATCTTCGTTCCGAGTACCCTTCCTTTTTCCAGTCCTAGATCTCGGGACGAGATCTTTTTGTAGTTGAGGAGAGTTTGTAATGCCCCGGATGTAATACTTTCCCTTTTGGGCATATAATATATCTCCGGCTTCATCTATTTCCATTCCGGGCTCTTTGTCTTTCGGGTTTTTCGTCGTTTTGTTGTGTGAGTGTGTGGCATTCATTCATATCATGTAGACATGTGCATCGCATTGCATTTGTGTTGTCGGTTGCATCCGGTTCCGTGTGTTTCTTCCCGTTGTCCGTTTCGCGTTCCGGAGCTCCCTCACGTTCCGTGACGTCCCGTAGGCCTACTTTGTTGTTTGGGCATGTAACGTTACCGGTGTGCCGCGAGGTTGTTGTGTGTGTTGTTGTTTTGTTGTGTGCAAACCGCCTCTCAAACTTGTCTCGTTTGGACTCCGTTGGCTTTTCCATCCGTTGTTCGTGTGGGTCCAAAGTGCCTTCACTTTGTGTCCCGAAAACACCCCTACAACAGTCCTCTATCTTCTCCTAGGCCCTTCTAGTCTACCCCCGCGATCGGATCCGTCGGATCGCGATCGGAGGGCTCCTAACACCCCCCAAACCCTAACCCTAGCCAATCTGCTATTTATAGACCCCTAGTCTGTTTTTTTGGGCTTCCCTAACCTCTAGCCCCTCCTTCCTTTTTTTTCTCTCCTCAAGATTGGATCTAACCAACCCAGCCGACAACCCCCGCGCCAGGGGGCGATCGGATCGACGAGCCGCCTGCCTCGAGGGCCAGGTCAACGTTCGCCTCGACGACTCCTCCGCGTGGACCACTTCTTCGAGCCTGCCCCGATCGCTCCACCGGCCCGTGCGATTTTTCTGCACCGGACCACTTCGCCGATCGCCAGGGCGCCCCCTTCCTCGGCCCACCGCATCGTTCGCCAGGGAGCCCAGCGGGACCACTTCCCCGCAGCCCGTACACTCCCGCGGGCCGCCGCTCCCTTCGACGGCCACTTCACCGCCAGGCGCGCCTCCCGCCTCCTCAGCGCCTCCCAGCCGCCGTCCCGCACCCAGGCTTCGCCAGCTGGGCCGGCAGCTCCTACGCCCGACGGCCCGCCTCCTTCGCCCCTCGCGAGCCGCCACGGGCCCAAGGCCACGAGGCCCACACCGCCGCCGCGCCCAGTCCGCCGGGCCCAGCCGCCGCCCTGCTTCGCCTAGGCCGGATCTGGCCAGGTCCGCCCGGGCTTTGTTTTTTTTCCTTTTCCAGAGCAGGTTGACTCCCCCTCTTTTATCCTAAGTCTCTGTTTTTGTTAATCTGTGATGCTATATTAGAACTGCTAGATCTCCTTGTGTGTTTGTCCGATTCGCGCATATAGCATGTCCAGACATTCGTGGAGACTTGCTCTACGTTTCATCTGTAGTTGTCATGCATGTCAGAGATCATTTAGGTGCTTGTTTTGCTGTTGCAAGAGTGCATCATGATATAAACTGCTGCTATGTGATGTTTTTATGTCATCTTTGCCATGTGATATCTTTTAGCTCGTTTGTCCGAATGATGCAAATGACATGTCCACGTGTTCGTTTTGCCATGATCTACATGTTGTATGTGATAGGTTGCATTATGGATTTATTATTGCCTTGTTATCATCGTTGCAAAGTGCCATGTGGCGTGATGTTGTTTCACTTGTTATGAAATGCCATCTTGTTGAGCTCGTTGCTATCGTTGTGTTCACCTCAATGATGCATGCTTGTGTGTTTCGGGATCACCTTCATGTGTACTTTGATGAGGTGCTTACCGCTTGCCATGTTTAGTTTCGAGGTGACTTAAACATGCTCTTTTAGATGCCATGATGATATTGCTGTTTTAGGACTTAGTGGTTTTTCACTAAGTCTGAAATCTGTAACGTTCCGATGCCATGTTCGTGTGATGTTCTAGGACAAAGCATGATAGTTTTGGAGTGGATCTTGATTGTTCCTTGTAGTATATATTGTTGTCTTTCCATTCATGTCCTCACATGTCTATTTGAGTGGCTGTAGAATGTTTATCTTTTGCTCCAAAGTTTCAATAAAATTCTGCTGCCAGAATTTTATTGTCAAGTTCAATATGTCCAAGATCATTGCTATTGATCCGTGGCTCCGTTGGGGGTGCACCTTTGGACTTAGTTGATGTAGTATATGTCTAGTTTGTGTTCATGTTCTTTTCCATGTTATTTGAGTGCTGTAGCTTAATTATTTTGAGCTCCGAAGTTGCTATGTTGCTGTAATTTTCAGCTTTCGCTCATTTCTTGTTTCGGGCATAACTTTTAGCCCGTAACTCCGATTTCAGCGAATCTTATATCAAACTTGATTGATTTTCTGTGTAGATTAATAATATTAGATTGTTATCATGTTTTGAGGTGATTTGCTTGAGTGATATTTTCCGTGCTCCGTGTGCATCCTTAGTGCATCCATCATGCATTCATCTTTTCCGAGTGCGCATTGCATCTTGTTGATTGGTGCTTGGTGTGATTGTTTTGTTTAGAGCCGGAAGCAGAGTCTGAGTTCGAGTACGAGCACGAGGTTTCCAACGAGGTTGAGCACGAGGACCCTTCTTACGATCCGAACGGCTTCTCTTCAGGCAAGATGACCGAACCCCGATAACATTACTATCTTTGCCTATTGCTAGAAGTCTCGATCTATAGTTTTGCCTCGATACCCATGATCTTCTTGTCAGCCTCCTACTTGTAAACCATTGCCTTGTTTAACCAACCTACCTATGCAAACCGTTGCTTGGCTAAGTACGCTTCGCTCAGCCCTTCTTATAGCATTGTTAGTTGCAGGTGAAGATCGAAGATGCTTGCTTCATAATGAAGTTTGGTTGGGTTTTATCACACTATATAAATGCTTAAAATGAAATCATCTATATATATTGGCAAGGGTGGAAGGCTAAGCCTTTTGCTTGGTGATTTGTTCCACTCATGCCGTTAGGAACCGTATAAACCGGTGTTATGTTCCTTGATTATGCGTTCCTTACATGGTTGGGGTGTATGGGACCCCCTCGATAAACCGCTAAGTGCTAACTCTTTTCCAGCAAGTCCCAACATTGGTACTATTTGCCTAATAACAAACTAAACTTGCATAGGGAGTTATAAACCCTTTTCTTAATTCAACAACCCGGGCCAGTGCTCCACATGAGTGTTGGTCCAAACTGGGGGTTACGCGGGGCCACCTCGAGGGAACTCAAGGTCTGGTAAAAACCTGTGGGATCACCCATCCGGTCGTGGCCTGAGACGAGATACGCGCGGCTACTATCAGGGTGTCGGCACGCCGAGAGGATTTGCTGGATTAGCCTTACCTTAGCTCGGCATATCTTGAGCACGGGATTCCGAGGATACTCGGGTCTTCCCACTTTGGAGTTGCGACTCCGCGGATCGTGGGCTTGTAATGGGTCAAGTTGGAACACCCCTGCAGGGTTTGAACTTTCGAAAGCCGTGCCCGTGGTTATGTGGCAGATGGGAGCTTGTTAATTCCGGTTGTAGATAACTTGACACAATGTTACTAATACACTACCAGCGTGAGTTCCGTGACCGTCAATTTCCGAATAGGGATTCGGGAGTTGAACACGGAGGGGTTATGTTTGTGGAGCTTGTAGCTAGGATCACTTCGTGATCACTTCTCGCCGAGGCTTTCTCTTCTCGCTCTCACTCACGTAAGCTAGATGCTAGTTGCTGCTGCAGACACTTATTCTTTCTTCAGCCTTATCCTCACCCAAAGGCTTAAATAGTCTTGTTACCCGGAGACGGGATTGCTGAGTCCTCTGTGGCTCACAGTTACTTCACCACACCAGATGCAGGTCCGGCTGTGAGCTATCCAGGTGATGACACCGAGCTGGATTGGGAGTACGACGAGGAGCGTAGTCGGTACTATGTGCGATATCCGGATGATCAGTAGTGGAGACTCCTACTAGGATTCGATCCGCCTGTGGTTTATTTATCTAAGTTTGGTACTTTGACATTTGGATTTTTCCCTTAGAGGGTTGTGATGTTCTTAATGTATGATGTTTGAGACTTGAATTGTAATTCTGTGACGTGGCGAGTGTAAGCCAACTATTTTGTGTTTACAATCCCCTCTTTTACATGAGATGTGCAAAGAATTACCGAACTTGAGATCATTCTAGGATGGATTTATGCCTTTAAGTCGTGCCTCGACACGTAGGAGGTATAACTCTATCCTGGGCATTACATCCGTTCTCGGAGTTCTTTTGTGATATCATAAACACATATGGCCTCCACCTCCTAGATTTCACCCCCAACGCCATCCTTACGATGGCCGTTTTCGTACATCTGTGCGAAAACTATGTTGGGATCCATCCAAACGTAGCCCTTTTTCGCCATTTCTTCATGCCTAGAGTAGAGGCTGGCGCTCCCCTTTCCGGCGGCATCTCCTGGATCTTCAGGCTGAACAAGAAGGACTCGTACCTGAGGGGAGAACTCCGCGGCAAGTGGGAAGAATGGAGAGCCGATTGGTGTTGGGTGGTGGAGGATAAGCCGGAGCCCTTCACCGCACCGCGCACAACTGCCATAGTGCGCGGCAGAGATTGGAGCGAATTGGCCCCGAAGGACAACTAGCTCAGCATCGCCCTCATTAGGATTATTCGTCTCCGGGTCGCCAATCTGACCATCGGAGAGGTTGGGGCAGATTTCCTCCGCCGCCGCATTGCCCCTTTACAAGAAAGGAAAAGGGCCGCCTGGGAATTCGGCAATGCGGCGGATATCATGAGGCTGTGCCCTGGATTAAACTATAACTTCACTGCCTTGGAGTTGAAGGGGATGGTCCGAGAGCTCTTCAAGCATGACCCGGCCCATCCGGAGTGGTTCAAACCTTCCCGGGGAGTGGTGCCGCTGTGCAACAACACTGCCCATGATTCCTTGCGCGTGATGATGCCTGCGTGCGACTCCCATGGCGTTGCCCCCACTTGGATAGAGCCTCCGCCGGATACTGTGCTGAGCTTCTTCGACAACTTGGTCGAGACGCCCAAAAACACCGAGGAGAACAGGGGCCTCACCCGAGCCACTACTGGCCGGGACATAGCCTACATCGCCTCCAGGATGGAGGAGGCCGCTGCAGCTGCAGCGACGGGTGACTTTGGGTACACTGTGGACGAGGCACAGGCCGCGGATGCGGTGAGCCAAGCAGAGGAGGCGGAAATCCTCAAGCTGCTCAAGCTTCCGCCCGAGGAGTTTGCCGGGGTGCCTTCCGTGCAGTTTGCCGGGACGAGCGAGGTCGCCGGAGGGAGCGAGGTCGCCGGAGGGAGCGAGGCCGCCGGGCATGGCGCTGGGTCCAGCGGGCCTGCCGGGGAGGAGGAGGACGTCGAGGCTGATGAAGACTCTGGTGGATCTCTGGGACTCGATGACGACGCCTCCTCATCTTCAGAGAACTCCCCGCCTCCAGCAAGCCCTACGCAACAACCGAGGAAGCGCCTCCGCAAGGCGGCTACGGCGACGAGGCGGCAGGCGCCTCGACAGCAGCCGACACGCCGGGCGACGCGCGCCACCAGGACGAGCGAAGTCGTCAAGGAGGCGCCCCATGCCCGTGCGCCAAGCGGGGGAGGATCTTCCCGGAGTGGAACGGATGTTCCGTCTGCTCCTCGGGCCCCGGCGACGACGGGGGCAGGGTCTTCGCAGCCCACAGCCCCGGAGCCCACCAAGCGCCCGAGGGAACCTTCCCCTCCAGCTCCTCGCGCGGGAGCAAACCAGGCGGAGTTCGACTTCTCCGCCCTCAGCTCCGACGACGAGGAAGAGGAGTAAGTACTTGTACTTCTTTATTTCCTTCGATTTTGTCTTGACTTTCCTTGTTGATTCTGATCTCGTTTTTGCTTTGCTTTCAGGACCCTGACCCAGCAGATGGCGAAGAGGGCCAAGATCCCTGTGGTCGAGGTTGAGGACGACTCGCCCGTCGCGGCGACCGGAGACGTGCCAGCGGCAAGCTTGCCGGATCAACCTGCTGCTCCGAGGAGCAGCCCCCAGCGCAGCCCCCAGCGTAAGTCTGGTTTTTATCCTTCTGCTTGATGGGCGCGCTTGAGGTTGTTGCTTGTACTGATATCTTGATGTCTTGTTTGTCTTGTGCAGAAGTGGAGCCGCAGTCGCAGGAGCGCCCGGAGGTCGCCCCCGAAGAGCTACTTGCTCCACCCTCCCCGCCAAGGGCGAACTCCCCGGCGAGGGAGAACGCTCCGCCAAAGACGGGCACCCCGCCAAGGGCGGGCACCCCGCCAAGGGTGAGCAGCCCGACGAGGGTGAGCACCCCGCCAAGGCAGGGCGCGGGCGGCCCTCCGCCAGCAGGGGCCACCACTCCGCCGCCAAGGGTGGATTCCCCGGCGAGGGAGCCTGTCGTTGAAGAAGTCCGCGAAGGTGAGTCTTGTAGCTTCTTCTTCTTGAACTTGTCTTTTTGGATATTCGCTTGACCCTTTCTTTTCTTTTTCTTCTGCTAGATCCTCCTGCACCGGAGCGGATGGAGACGGAGGCCACCGTTGAGGAGGAGGTGCACGGCGACGGCGGCAACGCCACTGCCACTGAGGGCATGGCTGGAGCCGATGAGCCTGCCGCTGAAGAGACCGCCCCGCCCGCAGACGCCGCGGCTGGGGAAGGGACCGGCGACCAAACTGCTGACCCGGAGGCAGCAGGAGCGTCAAGCGCTGCACCGGCCGCCGACCCTTCCGCCTCTGCGGCTGGGCAGGGCGTCTACCTGGAGGCCCCCAACGGGGTTTTCATACAAGTCCCGTGGGGGTCCTCGTCTCGAGCCCCCGTGGAGGGAGAGACCTTTGATGGAGAGGTCCTCGCCTCCGCGGGGTTGAAGGTTGTTGAAGCGCCCGGCGGTAGCGACGAGCCCAAAGAGGAGAAGCTCCTTCGCCAGCTCGTGGCTCTGTACCGGGCCAGGCAGGCGAAGCTGGAGTCTCGGGAAGCTCTTGCCGCCAAGGCTGGAGTTGACTTGGAGAAGCGCGCCGCGGAGCTTCACGCCGACAACCAAGCAGCCCTCCGCCACGTGGCTGAGGAGCGCGAAGAGCTTGCCGAAGCGCAGCAAGCCTTCCTCCTGGAGAAGGCTGAGGTGGACGAGCAGCAACGATTGACCGCCGAGGAGCTGTCCCGGCGAGAAGGAGTGCTCAACCAGCGGAAGGTCGACCTCGATGCCCACGAGGACGAACTCACCGCCCGGGAGCAGGCCATTGGCGGGGCCCTGAAGGAGGCGAAGGCCGCCGCAGCTACCGCGGAGACCGCCAAGAAGGACCTGGAGGCCAAGGTCGAGCAGCTGGAGCGGTACCTGAAGGCGAGCGCGGACAGAATCACCGCGCTCAATGTGGAGCGGGAGAAAGATGCCCACACCAACTCTGACTTGCGGGTACGTCTCTCCAAGAAAGGCGACGAGCTCACTGCCGCCAAGGATTCCATTGCTGACTTAGAGTTGAAGGTCTCCACTCTGACTGATTCGTTCGACGCTGCCCGGGACCGCGAGACGAAGCTGAAGGACGAGCTCCGCAAGGAACGAGGCCTGGTGGAGAGCGCCGCCGTCTCGGCGAACCAATTCAGCCGGGCAGTGGAGCAGTGGACTGATGAGCTGGTCACCTCCGCCGCCAATATCGACGCGGAGATGATGGCGCTGAGGGCTGAACATCTTGTGTACTCCCCGGACGAGAGCCTCCCCCACAGCGCCAAGCCAAGTCCGTTCTTCCGGGGAATTGCGCCGGCGCTTGCGCGGCTGCGCGAGAAGATCTCCGCGCAGCTGGCCGACGAGGCGCGTCGGCTCTGCATGGGCACTCTGGAGCGCGTCTTGTCGAAGATCGTTTACCGCAACCCCGACATCAACCTCGTCAACGTCCTCCGCACCTTGCCGCCTGAAGCTGACCAGGAGGCGTTGAAGGCGCAGGTTGCCCACATTGTCGCTAAGCTGAGCAAGATCACGAGGCGTGAAGGCGATCGCGTAGACTAGATTCCTTTGCTTCTTCTCCCTTTGCCGCTGCCAATGAAGTCATAGGCAGTAGTTGATTAGAACAGCGCAAGCTATCCTTGTAATATACAATCTTGTTTTGAACAATCAATGCAGTGTTATCTCCCTTGTTTTTGGTCCTTTACTTTGTATGCTTTCTACCCTACGCTTTTAGGGGACTTGCCGGCAAGGGGCCCTTGCCGCAAGCGCTGAGTGCTGGACTCTTAGCAGCCTGTTGGCAAAGACCTTGTCGGCAAGTAACCTTGCCGCAGCTAGTCGCATCACACTTAGACTGCTGAGCGAACTCGAAAACGAAGTAAGGGCGCGACACTTGTCGCAGCTCACTTAAGCCGTTGAGCGTGCTCGAAACAGAGTAAGGGCGCGGCTAGCCACGGGTAGGTTCCTCCGCGCACAGGTTTTCCATACAAAGTGTGGTTGTTCAAGGAAGATAACTAAAATTTGAAAATTTGAATTACTCAAACTTTTGGTAACTTAGCTTTCATGAATCGGTTGTTCCCGGACAAGGCTTCTCTTTCTTGAACAACACTTAGCTCGTACTCCATCTCCTCCCCCCCAGCAAACTTGTGCGCGAGGAACACTCCTTCTGCTTAAGAGGGAAAAAGAGGAGGAAATATAAATATAGGGCCTCACGGCTTGCCAATGCTTACCGGGGTTGTGCGTTGCACAAGGTGCCAAACAATGCATGCAAATAACAAAGAAGAGCATGGAAATGGCAAATAGTGCAAAGCACAAAAACTTTACTGATGCACGGGATCTGCGCCCAGCTTTGTACAAAGGTTTACATGCAACAGCGGCAACACTCGTACAAAAGGTGGTTGCCGGAGCGGATCACGGCAACCGCGCCTTATGGGTGAAACTTTCGAAGATGCTCTATGTTCCAGGAATTGCTCACCGGTAAGCCTTCTTCGGTCTCAAGGCGGACAGCTCCGGGCCTTGTGACTTGTCTCACCCGATAAGGGCCTTCCCACTTCGGCGTCAACTTGTTGGAATTCTTGGCGGACTGAACACGCCGAAGAACAAGGTCGCCTTCCTCGAGACTCCTGGCCTTGACCTTGCGGCTATGATAGCGACGCAAGGCTTGCTGGTATCGAGCAGCTCGTACAGCAGCCTGGAGACGTTCCTCCTCAAGGAGCAGTGCATCATCTTGTCGCAGTTGCTCTTGCTCGAGCTCATCATAAGCGAGCACTCGAGGAGATCCGTATACGAGTTCCGTGGGGAGAACTGCCTCTGCTCCATAAACAAGAGCAAAGGGTGTCTGTCCGGTGGCTCGACTTGGTGTCGTACTGATTGACCAAAGAGCCGCCGGCAGCTCCTCTATCCAGTTTCTTCCGCACTTGCGCAGCCTGTCGAAGGTTCTTGTCTTGAGCCCGCGCAGCACTTCAGCATTGGCCCTCTCCGCTTGACCATTGCTCCTCGGGTGAGCAACAGAAGCGAAACAGACCTTGGCGCCAAGGTCTTGGACGTACTGCATGAAGGTGCGACTTGTGAATTGTGTGCCGTTGTCGGTGATGATCCTGTTAGGGATTCTGAAACGGCAAACAATCGCTCTGAAGAACCTGACTGCTGATTGTGCTGTAACCTTTCTCACTAGTTCCACTTCTGGCCACTTTGTGAACTTGTCGATTGCTACGTACAAGTACTCAAAGTCCCCGACTGCGCGGGGGAAAGGGCCGAGGATATCGAGCCCCCAGACCGAGAAGGGCCAGGACAAAGGGATCGTCTGGAGAGCTTGAGCTGGCTGGTGAATTTGCTTGGCATGGAACTGGCACGCTTCACACCTGGTTACTTGTGCAGTTGCATCTTGGAGGGCTTCTTGCCAGAAGAACCCTTGCCGGAACGCCTTCCCGGCAAGTTCCCTTGCGCCAATGTGGTGGCCACATATGCCTCCATGTATCTCTGCCAACAGCTTCTGTCCATCTTCTCTGGAGATGCACTTCAACCTGACACCATTGAGCCTTCTTCTGTACAGTTCGTTGTCAACGAACTGGTACATACTTGACTGTCTGGTTATTTTCTCTATCTCTTCTGGCTCATCGGGAAGTTCTCCAGTTTGTAGAAAACGGACGATCTGCTGTGCCCATGCCAGAGCCCGAGGCTCTACGTCAAGGACTAAAGGCATGAGGGCTGCTGCGGGAACCCCAGCTTCTACGGCAAGAACCTCTGGCTCTGCCGGAGCTGATGGTCCCCCGGCAAGCCTGCCGGGGCAGGGCTTGTCGGGAACGCCTGCTTCAACTGTACAGACCCTTGGATCTGCAGGAGCAAACTATTCCTCAGCATCTTGGCCGCTGATCTTGGGGACCTTGGCGGCGGCTTCGGGAAGATCCGCTGGCAAGTAGTCGCCGGAGACCAACTTTCTCTTCTTGTTCTGCCCAACTGATGGCGCAACGGATGGTTGAGTTAACTTGAGCAGGAAGGTCCCTGGTTCCACAGGTAACTTCATTGCAGCACACTTTGAAAGGCCATCCGCAATATCATTCTCAGCTCTTGGGACGTGCTCCATTTGCAGACCTTCAAAGTGCTCCTCAAGCTTCCTCACTTCATCGACATAAGCTTCCATCAAAGGGCTCTGATAACTCTTATTCACTTGTCGGACCACCAATTGTGAATCTCCCCGCACAATCAACTTCTTGATCCCAAGTTCGGCTGCAATTCTGAGGCCGGCAAGCAGACCTTCATACTCAGCAGTATTGTTTGTCGCTAGTTCCTAGGGAAAGTGCATCTGGATAACATACTTGAGGTGCTCTCCGGTGGGTGCTATGAGTACCACGCCGGCACCGGCGCCTTGCAGCGAGAAAGCACCATCAAAGTACATCATCCATTCCTTGCTTGCTTCTTGGATGGGGACGCTTGTCTCTAGAACTTCCTCATCTGGCGTTGGGGTCCATTCTGCTATGAATTCTGCCAAAGCTCTGCTCTGTATGGTTGAAGTACTCTCAAATTTGAGACCAAAGCTTGACAGTTCCAGTGCCCACTCGACGATCCTGCCTGTTGCCTCTGGATTTTGCAATATCCTCTTCAACGGAAAGCGAGTGACCACCGTTATCTCGTGTGCTTGGAAGTAATGGCGCAGCTTTCTTGAGGCCATGAGGAGGCCGAACAGCAACTTCTGCACCCCAGAGTATCTTGATCTAGCCCCCTGCAAGAGGGAACTTACAAAATACACTGGGCGCTGCACCATCTTCTTTCGCACTTCTCCTTGTTCCTGCGCAGACTTGTCCTTGTCGGGGCCAGAGCTTGTCGGGGAAGCCCCCTGCTTGTCGCTGGGTTCGCTTGCCGGGGCCATGGGCTCTTCCTCTGCCTCCCTTTCCGCTACCAACGCAGCACTAACCACTTGATTGGTTGCTGCTAGGTATAGCAGCAACTTCTCTTGTGGCCTAGGTGCGACAAGTATTGGAGTAGAGGACAGGTATCCTTTCAAGTCTTGCAGCGCTGCCTCCGCTTCCGGAGTTCATTTCATAGGACCTGCCTTCTTCAAGATTTTGAAGAAAGGCAGGGCGCGTTCTGCAGACTTTGAAATGAACCTGCTGAGGGCAGCCACACAACCAGCAAGTCTCCTTACGTCCTTGACGCGCTTCGGGGCTTCAATCTGCTCGATGGCTTTTATCTTGTCGGGATTGGCTTCAATCCCCCTCTGGGACACAAAGAACCCGAGAAGCTTGCCGGAGGGAACTCCGAAGACGCACTTCTCGGGGTTCAACTTGAGCTGGATCTTGCGCAGGTTCGCAAAGGTTTCTTCTAAGTCTTGGATCAGGGTATCTTTGCTCTTGCTCTTGACCACTATGTCATCCATGTAGGCTTCCACATTTCTGTGTATCTGTGGCTCAAAAGCAGTGTGCACCATCCTTGCAAATGTCGAGCCTGCATTCTTCAATCCAAAGGGCATGCGTATGAAGCAATATGTGCCGCATGGAGTAATGAATGCAGTCTTCTCTTCATCTTCCTTGGCCATGAATATCTGGTGGTAACCTGAGTATGCATCAAGGAAGGAAATCAGTTCACATCCGGCGGTGGAGTCAACAATCTGGTCAATACGCGGCAAGGGAAATGGATCCTTGGGACATGCTTTATTCACATCAGTGAAGTCTATACAAAGTCTCCACTTCCCATTAGCCTTGCGTACGACAACTGGATTTGCTAACCACGTGGGATGGATCACGCCTCTTACTAGGCCTGCTGCTTCCAACTTCTTTATCTCTTCGGCGATGAACTCTTGGCGCTCCACGGCTTGCTTCCTGACCTTCTGCTTGACGGGCCGCGCATGAGGACAAACAGCAAGCCTGTGCTCAATTACCTTCCTGGGAACGCCGGGGATGTCAGATGGTTGCCAAGCAAACACATCGACATTCGCCCGCAAGAAGGCAACGAGCGCGCTTTCCTATTTGTTGTCAAGCATAGCACTGATGGTGAAGGTACCACCAGTGTCGTCCTCCTTGGCGGACACCTTCTTGGTTGCCGGTGGAGCTGCCATTCCTTTCTTGCACTTGCCAGTGGAGCTCGATGGTGCGTCCTCGACGGCAGCGCAGCACTCCGAAGAGGTGCGTTTGCCGGAGTGGGCCCCAGAACCCTTGCCGGACTTGGTCTTGGTCTTCCCCCCGGGAGCTTCAGCGGCAAGTGTGTTGCTTTCTGCTACGGCTGCTGCATCCCGGTAGATCTTGTCGGCGCAGATAAGCGCGTCCTTCTTGTCGCCAAGGACAGAAATGACGCTTATCGGCCCCGGCATCTTGAGTACGTTGTAGGCATAGTGGGAAGCTGCCATGAACTTGGCGAGGGAAGGACGTCCAAGTATCCCATTGTATGCAATGGGATATCGGCAACATCGAATGTGATCCTCTCCGTCCTAAAGTTGAGCTCCCCGCCAAAGGTCACTGGCAGAGTAATCTTGCCCTTCGGCTTGCTCCTTCCCGGGTTGATCCCTTGGAACGACCCGGTTTCTTCGAGCTCGCCGTCTGGGATCTGTAGCTTCTTGATCACAGCTGAGGAGATCAAGTTCAGGACAGCCCCGCCGTCAACCAACATCTTGGTGACCTTGAGGTTGCAGATAGTTGGCGAGACCAACATCGGCAAGCACCCGACCGCCGTGGTGCGGTCAGGGTGGTCCTCAAGGTCAAAGATGATGGGCATGCCGGACCACATCAGCAGCCTGCGTGACTCGACGGGCGGTTCCGCTGCATTCACTTCGCGCACCCATTGCTTGAGCTGGCGGTGGGAAGTGTGCAGAGAAGCGCCTCCATCGATACACAGGACCTGTGTGGCCTTCTGGAACTCCTGCTCGCTGTTATCACCTTCTTCCATGTCGTCGTCGTCGTCTTCTTCCTCATCCTTGTCGCGGCCCCGGGGAGGTCTATCACCTTGCCGCTGCTTGGCCTTGCCGCGGCGTCCTCCCCGGCCATTGAACGGCCGCTTCTTGCTGGGTTCTCCTCCGCCACCTTGGGCCTTCTCCTTGTCGCGACGCTCGTATTCAGCCTTCTGCTGTTCTACGAGGTACTCGACTCGTTTGCAGTTCTGAAGATCGTGGCCCTTGGTGCGGTGGATCTTGCAGTACTGCTTGTCGGAGCCGTCCTGCTTGTCGGCTGCCGCTACAGGGGCAGGCTCCTTGCCGGAACCGCCAGCCTGTGCTATCTTGGCGGGAGCCTCCTTGCCGGACTGCTCGACAACCAGCACCTCCTTGTTCTTCTTCTTTCTGTTGTTCCGCCGCCGGCTCTTCCTTGCCGGGGCGGCATCCTCGCTGTCGCTTCCTCCTGCGCCAGCATCCTCTCCGGGGAGTTTCCTCCCCTCTTCGGCGCGCTCACACTTGTCGGCCAGAGCGTAGAGCTCGCTGACATCCCGGATCTTGGTCATGGCCATCTCTTCCCTCATACGGCGGTTACACACGTTCTGGTGGAACGCGCTGATAACCGCGGCAGGGTGGACGTCGGGAATGTTGTGTTGCACGCGGCTAAACCTCTGGATGTACTTGCGCAGGGACTCTCCCTCCTTCTGGGCTTGGATGTGGAGATCGCTCTCCTGGCCGTGGGGTTTGTGGCCGCCCGTGAAGGCGCCAACAAACTGGTGGCACAGATCTGCCCACGAAGAAATGGAGTTCTCCGGCAAGTGCATAAGACAAGACCGGACGTTTGGCTTAAGCACTAGCGGGAAGTAGTTGGCTAGTATCTTCTTGTCGCGTCCCCCGGCAGCTTGCACCGCGATGGTGTAGATGCTGAGGAACTCCCAGGGGTGCGTCTTGCCGTCGTACTTCTCGGGTACGTCGGGCTTGAAATTTTTCATGCTGGGCCACTGGACTTGCCGCAGCTCACGGGTGAACACAGGGCAACCTGCCGCGTACGGCAAGTCGCCTGGTTCACCGGGCGCGTGCGCGTCGACAGCGGTCCCAGCGCGGTGGTCTGACTGTCTTCGAGCTTCTCGTCGGCGCTTGATGCGCGTCCGAGCGTCTTCTTGCCGCCTGTCGTCGAGGACCTGGCGTTGGTCACGACGAGCCCGTGGATCCGACGACGCCGTGGAGTCGTCGTCGACGTTAATCCGGCAGGGTGGCGTCTTCTGCTTCCGCGGCGGGGAGTGCACGGTGGTTGCACCCCCGGCGGTCTTGTCTCCATCGGCCTTCGTCTGGTCGACTTGCCGCGGCCACGATGTCGCCGGCTGCTGCGGCGTGTCGTTGTTGGCGAAGGCGATGAGCTCTGGATCGTCGCCCTCCAGTCCTCGGCTTTATCTGCCGCTGGAGGGAAATCGAGGAGCAGTTGTGCTCTTGCTAGAGCTTCTGCTGGAGAGGAGGGGAGCGGCGGCGAGCGGTGCGAGGAGCGAGATATGCTCGGACTTCTAACAGGGTTAGAAGGAGCAGTTTCTTGCCCCGGCGACCGCGCCTTGCTCGTACCAGGACGATGGCCTTGAGCATCCCGTGATCCTCCGGTTTGTCCTCGCCCCAGCAAGCGTATGGTACCTCCTGTACCACGCCGCTGCGGGTCTTGTACGTCCCGAGAGAGACGTGGCGCGTCCACGGACACCGAGGCTTTGGAGTTTGCCCGGTCGTCCGTCTTGTCCTTGGACTTGGTGGCGCCGTGAGTTTCCTCGCCGGCGACCACCCTTCCGCCGGCGTCTCCTCCACCAACCGTTGGTTCTGGTGGCGGTGGAATCGACGCAGACGGGCCTCCGACCTCCGAAGCCTTCTTCTTCGGAGGCATGTTGTTGTAGCTGATGAAGTTGATGAAGCTGGAGAGGTTGATGAAGAATGCGCCCGCGTGAGCGCCGGATCAGGTTCGCACAACCTCGACGCCCCCTACCTGGCGCGCCAAAGATGTCGGGGGAAACTGTCCTCCCACGAGCACCTATGGGACCGGAGCCCCTTCTACGTTGCGGTAAGGGAGCGGAGGGAGCACGGAGAGCAGATCGAGGAGCGCACGCGGGCAGTTTACCCAGGTTCGGGCCGCGCGGACGCGTAAAACCCTACTCCTGCCTTAGGTTGTATTGAGTTCTTGAGCTCGGGAGCTGGAAGAGCTACAGTACTAGCTACACCGAGCGAGAGAGTTGTCTAGGTTTCGAACCCTTTCTACGTTGTGCATGGGCCTCCTTTTATAGCTCAAAGGGGTCACCGACAGGTGTCAACGTAGAGGAGGGTAAAAGTGTAATTTTGGTGGTAGTTGTAACGGTGCGGGAATAGTGCGTGAACAGTGGATGAACAGTGGTCTTCACCTAACCTTGACAGTGGGGGACAAGGGCATTAAATGCCCGTCGCCGTCGACCCCAAAAGTGTCCGTCCATGCTTCTCCGTTCGCCACGGCGGTAGCCTCGTCACCATGGATTGCCACCGTGTGCCCCAGGCTGCACAGCCATCCGCCACGTGCCCCTGGAAGGGCCCCAGGGCGACGCGTGGGCTGATGAGCTGGAGCGCGGGCATACAACATAGGTTTCCCCGGCAAGCACCTTGCCGGGGTAATGATCTTGCCGGGGCCGGATGCTTGTCGCTCTCCGGGTCTCGCCGGGGCGCATGGTGCGCCGAGGCATTTCTTGAGATATGTGTTCCTTGGTCCTCCTGGCAAGCTCCTCTTGCCAGGGCCTTGTATTAAAGTGATAACTTTAAGCCTGGTACGGCCTTCCCGGCAAGCTCCACTTGCCGGGGTCTTGATCTTTTGACTTGTATACTTTTTTCTTGAATGGCTTTATAGGGACCAGAAAGGTTTCCAGCGAGCACGTGGTAAACCCTGCCGCGGGAAGCTGCTACTGCCCGTGCACAAGTTGGGGTACTAAGGTGTAATGCCCAGGATGGGACTATACCTCCTACGTGTCGAGGCACGACTTAAAGGTATAAGCCCATCCTAGAATGATCTCAAGTTTGGTATCTTTGCACAACTCATGTAAAAGAGGGATTAAATTGCAAAAGGACATAGTTGGCTTACACTCGCCACTTCACACAATACATTACATAAGCAAAACATCATTCAAAACATCACAACCCGACTACGGGTGAAGATCCAAAAGAAAGATACCAAAACAACATAAAGCCACAGGTCAGGATCGAATCCTAGTAGAAACCACTACTGATCGTCGAAGCGTCACAAGCAAACGTTCACTCTCTTCACCGAGCTCCCAGTGAAGAACTTGAACCAGCTCCTGCTTCAAACTCGACTGAACCTGCAACTGGTGTTGTAGTAACTGTGAGCCACGAGGACTCAGCAATCCCATAACCATGGGTAACAAGACTAGCAAAGCTTTATGGGTAGGAAGAGGTAAAGTGGTGAGGCTGCAGCAGCGGCTAAGCATGATATGGTGGCTAACTTACGAGTACCAGAATAAGATGAGAAGCTACGCAAACGGTCGCAAAAGTAGTGATCGCTAAAGATCCTAACTACATACGGTCAAACATAACCCCACCGTGTTCTCTTCTCAAAGTGAAAAGAGACAGTCACGGTTACTCACACAGTTGTGTGTTTTACTTCGGATCATCTATCAAGTTTTCTACAACCGGACATTAACAAATTCCAATCTGCCACATAACCGCGGGCACGGCTTTCGAAAGATCATAACCCTGCAGGGGTGTTCCAACTTAGCCCATCACAAGCTCTCACGATTAGCTGAAGTGATAAATATAATATCATCACCCCTTATCTTAGGGAAAATCCGATCAGGCTCGGCATCCCGGTAGCACAAGTCATTTCGACAATGGTAAAACAAGTCCAGCAAGACCTCCCGGTGTGTCGACACCCTGATAGTAGCCGCGCGTATCTCGTCTCAGGACACTACCGGATGGGTGATGCTACAGGTTATACCAGATACCTCGGGTTTCCCCAAGGCGGCCCTGCAGGACCCCCGTTTGGGACCAACACCATCAGCACTGGCCCCCCTGCTATGTAGAATTAAGAATCCTCGGGTAGCGCTAACTCCCTATGCAAATTTAATTATTTAATTAAGTTGTTATTATGAGCAAATGAAAACCAATGTTGGGCCTTGCTGGAGGAGTTTTATTCAAAGTCGAACTATCAAGGGGTCCCCATTTCACCCATCTTGTAAGGAACGCAAAATCAAGGAACATAATGCCGGTTTATCGGCGCCTAAGGTGGCATGAGTGGAACAAAACACCGAGCAAAAGGCCAAGCCTTCCACCCATGCCCAGTATATAGGTGTGTTAATAATAATTATAGATATTGTGATATATCCAACAACAAGTTCCCTCCTGGAACGATCTTCATCTTCACCTGCAACTAACAACGCTATAAGAGAGGCTGAGCAAGCGGGGCTGAGCAAGCAGGTAACATAGCCAAACAGTGGTTTTGCTAGGAAGGTTTCAAATGTTAGAGGTTTCATGGCAACAAGGAGAGGCTGACATAAAAGATGGGTAGCGCGACATGTAATGACAGCATCGAGACAACTAAGCATGGCAATGGTAGTAAAGGTATCCAAGGGTATGATCATCTTGCCTGTGATTCCACAAGGGAGAAGAACGGATCCATGAAGTAGACAAAGAAGAAGCCTCACAACTCCGGAACGAAACCGAAGCTATCAAGAGAAGCAAACCGAAAAAAAAGAAAACAACACGGTAAACACACAAGCATAAACATGGCATACGATGCACATTCAAGTATGATGCATGTCCGGTTTAAATATGCATGGCATGGCAAAGTGCACAAACAAAACTACAAGTTAAGTGGAGCTCAATATGCAACGAGTTGCATATTGACGAAACACCACATTTAATTATTTAATTGACTCTCGTTATTTACAAGACAAGATTAAATGTTTTTAGCATGGCAAGAGGTGAAGCAATAATAAAACTACACTATTAAGACATTTTAATTGAGGCCGGAAATAACAACAACATATCCGGAAAATCCCCATGAGCATGTTTAATAATTATAAAGCAAACAACAATTCACACATTCTCATGTTGTTATCATGATGCGGATGACATGATTAAGTTTTATGCAAGTTTTATAAAAAGGTTGACAAGAGAGATGATATGAGGTATTTGTCACCGTGGTGGAAAGAAAAGGGTGCCACGGCAACGATCCGAAAATGATGCCACACAACATATCGGTTCCGGTAACTCGTTGCGAGACCGGTGCAAAAGGTAAGATGGCGTGAGCGAGTCAAACGAGATGAAAGGTGGGACGATCCCGTTGCCGGGTTCCCACGAGTCGGCGACGAGGCAACCGAGGAACATGACAAAAGGTCGAAACGGGCACGGAGCACACAAGGGAGACATTTCATACAACACAACAAGCATTCCACGGGTCATCGTCTCGGGTTATACCTTCGAAACCCTCGTTTCGGGACGGTTCGAGATCGTAGAGGAAGGAGTGGAAGTAGTCGTTCCGTCGGCGGTAGTTGTTCACGGTTCTTCGGCGACGTAGTGGAACACGTTGGCGTTCGTCATGTAGGTGTACTCGGTCGTAGATGTACTCGGTCGTCGTGGTACACGTTTTGTAGATGTTCATCCGTCATGTCGTGGTACTTGGCGCTTCCGGCGATGGTAGTCGTTCACGTATGTAGTGGTACTCGTTCCGTAGCCGTTCACGAGCTCGTTTTTCCGTAGATGTTCGGTTCGTCGAGGTACTTGTCGCGGTCGTGGTACTTGACATATCGTCGTGTAGTCGGACTTGACGCTTTGTAGAACTTGCGCATCGTCGTGTATCCGTTCACGAGTCATCTGACAAGTCAACAGTACAACACGAAACCCAAAACAGGAGCAAAACACAAGGGGCAGCACGGTAGGGCGACGAGGCAGAGGATTGCACGGCGAAGAGGCGATGGAGGCCGGAGCTGCGGCACGGCGCTGGTCGAAGGGAGGCTGCAGCAGAGCCTTGGGTCGTCGCCGTGGCGCTGGACGAAGGACGCTGGAGGAGGGAGGCCGCGGTCGGAGCAGAGGCCTGGCTGGAGGCGGTCCTTCGCGCGCCGGGACTGGAGACGGAGGGAGCGGCCGGAGGGGATCCTCTCCCTGGCGACGGAGGTCGCGTCGGAGGAGGGAGGCTGGAGGACCTCGCGGGCCCTGGTTGCTGGCGAAGGAGGAGCAGAGCTCCTGGCCGGCGGCCTTGAGAGAACAAGGCAGAGCCGCAGGGGAGCTCCTGGCCGGGCGGGCGCTGCACCGGTGCGGAAGGGGAGGCAGGGCGGCAGCTCCTGGAGAGGAGGACCGGACGCATCGGGATGACGGAGCGCGCTGGCTCGCTCGTGCCCAGACGAGGATGGAAGGGATGCGGCCCTGCTGCCTGTCCGGCGCTGGAGGCGAGGGAGCATGGAGGCGGGGCCTGGCCGACCCGGCCTTGGGGCGCGCAGGCGCGGAGGGCGAGAGCATGGAGGCGAGCGAGGGAGGTCGAGGGAGATGGGGAATCGAGGGGAGAGGGAGATCGGGCAGAGGCAGAGCGATGGGTTCGAGGGGTGGCGGCGCTTGCGGGAGAAGAGGAGAGGAGCGAGGGCACTGGCGTCGGGATGGTTGGGCTAGGGTTCGGTGGTGAGGCCGGGCCTAATGGGCCAAGAGGGATGGGCCTTAGGGAGAAGGGGTAGGAGGCTGGAGGGCCAAAAAGGCTGGAAGGGAAGTTCGGCCGGCTGGGCCTGGAGGCCAGGTGCTGGCCTCTTCCTTCTGCTGTTTTCTAAAAAAAAACAGAAAACGGCAAGGAGAAAGAAAAGGAAGGAGGAGTTAGGGCAAAAGTTATCACAAGAGGTTATTTTTCTCGGCCCTCATAAAATGAGCACGGTCCGAGAAAAATATAAAAGGCATGAACGGAAAATAATTCAAATATATTTGAATTCAATTCAAAAGGGTTTGAACTAAGACTTGAATATAGAAGTGTCCAAAAATGTTGAGGATTTTCGAAGGAACCTCGAAACAACGGAAAAGAATTATTGGCAAGGTTTTGAAGGTGAAACTAGAATTAAGAGACATGGGGAAAATTATGCAAGTGTGTTTGAGTAATTCCAAAGAATGGAATATTTTAATATAGCTCCCTAAAATAATGAGAGACTTTTATATGTTATAAAGAGAACTCACCTTCCCTCGATTTAAATGGACCGAAGGCCCACACGATTTATTTAGGTTGAGATGCAAAAAAATAAATATGACATGATGGCATGATGACATGATGCAATGCAAAAATAAATAACACAAGCACAAAAGAAACACACGGGCAACCCGGAACATCTGGAATCTTCTGGAATCTTCTGGAATCTTCTGGGACGTCGGTCTTCGGGCGTCACATAAGGTACCCTTATCTTAGTACACCGACAGGGTGATGCTAAGACTTGGTTTAATTCTCTTGATCCTCGTTGTGTGCGTAGTCCCCAGGATATGATGTATTACTTCTCTGCTAAATATTTTCCCGCTCATAAGAAACAAGCTGCCTTACGGGAAATATATAACTTTGTGCAAACTGAAGAAGAGAGTCTCCCACAAGCTTGGGGGAGGCTTCTCCAATTACTTAATGCTTTGCCTGATCATCCTCTTGAGATGCATGATATACTTGATGCCTTTTATAATGGACTAACCGATGCTTCGAGAGACTACCTGGATAGTTGTGCTGGTTGTGTTTTCAGGGAAAGATCAGTTGATCAAGCCGAACTACTTTTGAATAATATGCTGGCCAATGAAAATAATTGGACACTTCCTGAACCAGCCCCTAAGCCAACTCCGAAGAAAAGAGGTGTTCTATTTCTCAGTCCTGAAGATATGCAAGAGGCAAAGAAATCTATGAAAGAAAAAGGTATTAAAGATGAAGATGTTAAGAATTTACCACCTATTGAAGAAATACATGGTCTTGATAACCCGACACAGGTAGTAAAGGTAAATTCTCTTTATAGATTTGATGAAGGTGATATTCCTCGTTATAAGTCTGCTAGCCAATGCTTAGATGAGTTTGACAATTTCATTGTGAAACAAGAAAACTTCAATGCTTATGTCGGTAGGAAATTACAACATAATGCTTATATGATTGAACGCTTGAGTGATTATCTGTCTAGAGCTAAAGGTGAATTGAAACTCATTAGTAAACATGCTTCCATGGTCACCACTCAAGTAGAACAAGTACTTAAGGCTCGGAATGATTTGCTCAATGAATTAAATAGTAAGAATAATGAATATGTTGTTAGAGTTGCTACTAGAGGTGGCAAGATGACTCAGGAACCTCTGTATCCCGAGGGCCATCCTAAGAGAATTGAACAAGATTCTCAGAGAGCCAATTTAGATGCACCTAGTTCTTATAAGAAGAAGAAAAGGAAAAATGGTAGGACTTTGCATGCTTCTAGTGAACCTGTAGCTGACACATCTGAGAATCCCAATGATATATCTGTTTCTGATGCTAAGACACAATCTGGTAATGAACATGAGCCTAGTGATAATATTAATAATGATGTTCATGATGATGCTCAACCTAGCAATGATAATGATGTAGAGATTGAACCTGCTATTGATCTTGATAACCCACAATCTAAGAATCAACATTATGATAAGAGAGACTTTGTTGCTAGGAAGCACGGTAGGGAAAGAGAACTATGGGTTCAGAAACCCATGCCTTTTCCTCCGAAATCATCCAAGAAAAAGGATGATGAAGATTTTGAGCGCTTTGCTGAAATGGTTAGACCTATCTTTTTGCGTATGTGTTTGACTGATGTGCTTAAAACAAATTCTTATGCTAAATATATGAAAGATATCATTACCAATAAAAGAAAGATACCTGAAGTAGAGATTTCCACCATGCTTGCTAACTACACTTTTAAAGGTGGAATACCTAAGAAACTAGGAGATCCAGGAGTACCCACTATACCCTGCTCCATTAAACGAAACTATGTTAAAACTGCTTTATGTGATCTTGGAGCTGGTGTTAGCGTTATGCCTCTCTCTTTATATCGTAGACTTGACTTGAGTAAGTTGACACCTACTGAAATATCTTTGCAAATGGCTGATAAATCAACTGCTATACCTATCGGTATTTGTGAGGATGTGCCTGTTGTAGTTGCAAATGTTACTATTCTAACAGACTTTGTTATACTTGATATTCCTGAGGACGATAGTATGTCTATTATCCTTGGTAGACCTTTTTTGAATACTGCAGGGGCTGTTATTGATTGCAACAAAGGAAACGTTACTTTTCATGTCAATGGTAATGAGCATACGGTACACTTTCCGAGGAAACAACCTCAGGTCCACAGTATCAATTATATTGGAAAAATTTCAACTATTACTATTGGAGGTTTTGAATTTCCTCTTCCTACTATCAAGAAGACATATGACATTCTTATTATTGGGGACATACATATGCCCATTGAGGTAACCTAGTGTTATTCGAAAATTCTCTGGTTTCATGTTATTCGGAAAGAGTTTATTAGCAAGACCTGATCAACCTTGTTAATGGATTCCTTTTGATGAGCATGGGATAGGTGAATCAAGATAGCACCACCTTCTGTACCCTCCTATTACCTTCTGTTAATTAGAATAAATAAAGCAAAAATAGTATTAGCTGTCTGTTTCCAGACTTATCCGTGCAATAAAAAATACCCCGAAAATAAAAGTTCTCCAAATGCCCTGAAAATTAAATATGATTTTTTCTGGAATATTTGAGAAAATATGGCAGAGAACACACAACGAGGGGAGCCATCACCTGGCCACGAAGGTCCAGGGCGCCCCCATGCCTTGTGGGCCGCACGTGGCCCCTCTCCACTTATTCCTACACCCACACTCTTCTTCTTCCTCCCAAAAAATCACCAACCAGCTCAAACCCAAGTTCTAGCTCATCTTGCTGCCATTTTCGATCTCCTTGCTCAAAGCACCATTCACCAAACTATTTGGGGAGATTGTTCTTGGTATGTGAATCCTCCATTGGTCCAATTAGTTTTTGTTCTAGTGCTTTATTTGCTGCAAATTTTTGCTGCTGTGGTGACCTTGTTCTTGAGCTTGCATGTGAAATTTTCTTGGTCCCAAGTAGCTCTAATGCATGATATAGTCTCTAGGCACTAGTAGGAGTCGTTGCTATCATTCTTGTTGAGTTTGGTTAACTTTTATTTTGAGATACTACAAATTTTAGAAATTTTCAGAAAAGGAAAATGTTAAAGAGATTGTTGAGGGGCTCTTCCACTAAGAGCTCTGAGGAGAAGAAGAAAGAAGAAAATAAGAAGCCCAAATATAATCTTCCTTGCATGGCGGAAGTTCGACCGTGCGAATGGCCTTGTAATGATTTCATGATGTCCGCTGGTATTTACGAAGACTTTTATTGGTTGGCAAATAATGCAGGCCTCACCGACTTCCTCCACGACCAGCGTGAACAATATCTCTTACTCACTAATATTTTCACGCAAAGTTTTCATTTTCATGCTAAGAAAATGATAACCCACAAGTGTAGGGGATCGCAACAGTTTTCGAGGGTAAAGTATTCAACCCAAATTTGTTGATTTGACACAAGGGGAGCCAAAGAATACTCTTAAGTATTAGCAGCTGAGTTGTCAATTCAACCACACCTGGAAACTTAGTATCTGCAGCAAGATAGTTTAGTAGCAAAGTAATATGATAGTGGCGGTAGCAGTAATAAAAGTAACGATAGTGTTTTTGTAGTTTTTGTCATAGTAGCAACGGAAAAGTAAATAAGCAAGAAGCAATATAGGAAAAGCTCGTAGGCATTGGATCGGTGATGGGAAATTATGTCGGATGCAATTCATCATGTAGAAGTTATAACCTAGGGTGACATAGAACTAGCTCTAGTTCATCAATGCAATGTAGGCATGTGTAGCGACCCGACCCGAATGGATCAAGTCTCTGTGCTTAAGTGCCATCCCTGGATCGGTATGCTGACACACACAGTACTCGAGGATTTATAACAAAGGTAAATCACAGGTATTAAGTAACGTAAATACTATTACCTCAATCAATCATAGCGAAAGCAACAAAGGTTGTGGAGTTCCATCAACACCAACGGCAAAGTTGAGTGTAGACAACGCAACCCTAACATAACACTTACTCGTCGAATAAAACCTGCAACATGAGACGTTGCAGCCATGTAGGTCAGTACATTGAATGTACTGGCAAATTCACACTGTAGAACTAATGATGAACAATGCCTACAACTACATGCATAATTGGCTGGTGGAGGCTGTAAGGTTGTTTTTGCATAAAGCTGATTTTTCCCTACCACAAAGGAATGCATTTATTTAACTACTTTGTTAAATTTAAATCATGAACAATTGAGGATGGTACCCCCATCTCAATCCCAAACCAATGTCATTAGTAACCCACAAATTAATTAAATAGAGTGTTGAGATCAACAAATAATCCACTTCTAGATACTCAAAGATGTCCATAACCGGGGATACGGCTACTCATGAATAATTTGTACACTCTACAGAGGTTTGTGCACTTTTCCCCACAAGACTCGATCGCCTCCGTTGGATTTCTCGCACTGCATCGTGTTTGAGAAACGGATGACCGAGACACAGTCTTTCAGAAGCATTTACTCTTTACCCAGGGTGGACCCGTACACCTACATCCACTACATCTGCTAGTCCACCACTGAAAGAGCTCACACAACTTACTCATACTATGCCAGAGCCCATAATGGCTTGTGGCTACACATGGAAGTTTCTAGGCATGAAAATATTATATGATCCCTTTGAGCCTGGGTGGCATTCCAATAGGGTGATCACACAGTTCCACCGGGATCCCCTAGGATAACACTGGTTTCTCCAGGTGCCCGGGAACCACTAGGTACTCCAGGGTTCCACAACCAATCCACCCAGATGTGTATTAAATTTCCACCTTAAAGTTTCCCTTAAATATCACTCACATCTTTCATGAAACTCTCATACCAATCCACGTCTACAAGCATGGCTATGCAATAAGTAACAAAGCGTATACTCCCCCTTGGTTGATCTCAAGTCATTGGGTTCCTCGCTCATGAACTACAAAGCATCATATTGTGTAACCAGTCCTACTCATGCAAGTGTTTTGAGGATAGAACTAATGCAATAAAACTGGGCATTGGAAAGTATGATCAAAGTGTGAACTTGCCTTGTACTGACGATGTAGAAGATTCGCACTCAGAACTCGTGATAGGTCTACTCGTCACACTCCGGTCAATCTATCGTAAGCAACAATAGTAACCACACATAAGCAATCACTCAAAAGATCGGACAGAGCGAATAAAACACTTCGAAAAACATCGAAAACAAACGAATGACTCTTGAAACAGAAAACAATTTCTAACAGTACCAAAATTATGTGAACTTGGCCTTATAGGAAAGTTTAGGTCAAGTGCTTCGATTTGCAAAAAGAATCAACTAAATCGGAGTTATGAAACTCAAGTTATGACAAAAACAAGTTTGAAACAAATCTAGCTGAATTGAAATTTTAAAACTTTCAAAATCATGTTTAAGTTGTGTTACTGGAAAGAGGAGATCGTAACGAAGACGTGGGCATTGGTTTCGTTGGATTTGGACTAACTGGTAAGAAGTTATGGCCGAAAGAAGTTTAGGGGCTAATCTGTAAAATAAATATTTACAGATAGGTCCCTGGACGAAAACTAAACAGAAAAGAAAAAACTAAAGAACGAACGTTCGCTACTGAATGCTAATGAACGAAAATCGTTCGCTGCAAAACCCTAACTAAAGAACGTTCACTAAATAGATCTAAACCTAAGAAGAAAAAAACTAAACCGGTCTAAACAGATATAACCTAACTAAAAGATAAACCGGGATGGTTTTACCTCGGCGGTTTTCTGTGAAGAACCGCCGGTTCGGTGGAGAAAAACTGGGGCGAACGGATCGGATCCCGCCGGTGGTGAACTCCGGCGAGTGGCGGGGCAAACGGCGGCGGGCGCGGCGCAGGGCGGCAGCGCGGGTGCGGCGCGAGCAGCGGGGCGACGCGGGCGGCGCGGTGGTGGGGCGAGGGCGGCGGCGGCGGCTGAGTGCGGCGGCGGCGCGAGCGAGTTGCGGCGGCGGCGGGGAAGAGAGAGAGAGGGGGGCAGCGGCGCTATTTATGGAGGGGAGAGGCGGCGGCGAGGCGTGGAGGAAGGGGCACGACAGCAGAGTCTGGGGGCGGCACGGATGCCGAGGTCGGTGGCGGCGGCGTCCGGCGCTCGCACGCGAGAAAGGAGGCGCGGCGCTGGGGTGCGCGGTGGCCTGGCAGCGGCTGGGCCGGCCTAGTCGGGAGGAGTTTTTTTTACACCGACGAAAAGAAAAGATAAAACAAAAACAAATCAATATATAATATAGGCATATTATATATCAAAATTTTCAGAAAAAGATTTCCTACAAAGTGAACATTTTTCTATAGTCAAATAAAATGCCCACAAATTCTAATAAATCAAAAGGTGCTACTATTGCAATAAAAACCAATAAAAATCATTTTAAAAATACCAAAATGACTTCAAATTTATTTCTCTCCAATTTTCTGCTGTAGGGAATCATGTTACCCTATTTTCCATATATTTTATTTTTGGAGGAAAATAATTTGAATAAAATCAAATAACTCGAATATTGAAAATGAGTTGCAGAAAATTTCAGAAAAACTTCCAACTCATATTTCCTATAACATTGAAGAAGTCATTTTATCTTCTCTCGGGAAAATCATTGAGTTGCATAGAGTTTGTGAATTTGAAATATTTCGGAAATGAAATTCAAAATCCTTTCAAAGCACTTTATCATTTAAAATAAATGGAAGAAGTCATATTATCTTCACTCTAGGGTTTTGTGTTGTAAAGAATTTGAATTCCCGGAGATCAAAAATGCAAAGTGAAAGTTTTGGGAAAGTCATTTTATTCCCTCTCATTTAACTTTCAAAAGTTTCGAATTTCACTCAGTTTCACTCAGCACAGAAAACCGGCAATCAATTCTATCTATTTATTATAACATTCCAAAATTTAGAATTTTGGGATGTTACAAATCTACCACACTTAAAATGAATCTCGTCCTCGAGATTCGATGAGGCTAGCAAGAAATAGGTTAGGGTTTGGGGGTCTTCTAGCAAATCACTGATTGGTAAGGTCTAGTGTGCTACCACACTTAGAATCATGGATGCGGTTCCACAAGAGTTCATATACTCCATCCTTAGTTGATAGCGTCGATTCTTCTCAGATCTTCTGGGTATTTCCTTCTCTAGACTCTTTCGGTAGTGGCATAACCTTTGCCCTCAATTATTGTATCCTTTCATCTTGGTAAGGTTCTTCTGAGACTAGCTATTCTTAGCTGATAGGTCTAGTGCCAATACTAAACAAATATCGATATCTCATGGTGGTCAAAATTTACCGGGTCCCTGCAGAAACGGGTCTGGGCTTCATCCTCACTGTATATCCTACGGTTGGCAACAACATGCCGTGTACAAGGGAAAAATTTCTATACCATTCTAGGGTTTAAACAAGGTTTTGTCATCGTCGTCTCTCTACTATAGGTAAGTCACTCAGATTTACCATCCCGTATAGCAGAGGCGAATAATAAGAGTAAGTCGGTATGGTGATCAATCCATCCCGCACCCAAATCATTACCTTGTATATGGTTTAGTGAAATCTCGCATTCTAGCACTCGATCATCCTCTCAAGCATTGCCGAATTTTCTCTTGTCAACGAACTAAGTTCGGATAATTCCATTGATTCTACAAGCCAAACAAAACATCTATCGATTCTTCACAACCCTCGGGTTTTGCGTAAGCTCCTAGGAAACGTTTGATGATCAAAATCGTAGCTCCTTCCAGGGATTTTTTCCTTCAGCAAGAGTGTGCTTGCTTTCTTGACAGGTCCTGGGGCCTGTGGGTTATGGCTTATCTCATCACTAGTAACCCTTGGTCGCTTCATCAGGTTGCATCTGATCATTCTTCCGACATCCAACTTCCTTACCCTTATTAATTCCATCCAATTATATGGTATCCCTTTCTTCTGTTGGTATAGACCAGGATATACTTACACGGACTCATCTTTGTCTGATCCATTCCAAGGTCTGATGTAACAGGCTCTTGTATTCGGGTAACGGTGTTGGATTCTACCACACTTAAAATGAATAACACTAGTTCTCTTCAAAAAAAATCTTATTCCATGCGTCATGTCTTAACTCATCACTTATATAGTACCAACTCACAAAATTCCAATCAATTTCCCATGATGCTAACTGTATTGGTGCTCAACTTACTACGATCCACTGCATTTTCCATTGCATGCTTCAACTCAACAACTTAGCACAAATCTCCTCCTCCTTGGTATAATCTCTAACATAGTGCTCTGCTTCACTACATCAGAAATGTATTACTCCTGACAAGTCTCGTGGTTCCCTCATAATTACGTAGCCTCCTTAGCTCCTCGACTTAGGGGTCCATGTTAGAACTTGTATATCCTTAAATCATCCATTGGAGTCACTATTGCTCCACACTTCAGCATTACCTCCTCTTTAAATCCAATTGTACTCATTTCCTTCATATCCTTGGGGTAAGCTCCATATCAACCATATAGCAACGCATTTTTCCGTATCTAAAAGACCATATATGCGTTGCTAAGGTCTTTACCAACGGTTTGGAATGCGTAGCCTTATCCAGTGTTGCTAACCCATAATGCAACGGTTATACTTTCGTTGGTAAAAGGAACTGTTGCAAGAGTACAACACATAAATACCAACTTTTACAACACTTATATACGTTGGTGGTTAATGTACAGGAATTCAAATCCCTTTTCTTGTCCACAAAGAATTTGCAACGCTTCAGGTGTTTTGCATATAAATTGTGAATAATATTTTATATATTGCCAGCAATTAAATTAATGCTCCACATAATGGTGATAAGTATGTATATCAAGTCGGAAGAGAAAATATACGCACGAGAGGAAGAAATCATATATTGAAAAAAACAATAGGATTACAATAGTTGATATTACATGAGGAATAACATCCAAATGTGATGCATAATCTGAATATTCTCTTGACAGCCAAACTTAAACTAAAATCATCCATCGACATCCCAACAACTTAACTAAAACTTAACCAAGGAACATTATCCAACAGGAAAATCATCCCTACAACTAAACTAAAACTGAAAATAGCCATCATCGTTATCATCGTGAACCGGAACACCATCATCATCATTGCAGTATACTTGCAACGCACCCATATAATTGTCCATATATCTTTTGAATCTACAAACAAAATAACAAAATGAACTGTTAATACACAATGCATTGACATAATGCAAATAGTGATGGGTTCCCCAGCAAATATGAAACATTATTTCTTACAATGGGTCATTACTTTCGAAACATTGGTTGCCCGACTAGATTACAAGTATTACAAAGAAAAGTTGCGACCTGAAAGTATTCCCTTACAACTCAATATACTACTTCAGGTCATAAAACAAGCATAAACAGACTCGGAGAAAAATAAACAGATGTGATTGTGGCCTAAAAGCAAGCCACTAATAACAAGGTACCTACTTGGTTGACGGATTAAAAGCACAATAGACACTGCTTGTATGGAACGATGCAAGCGACATAATGGGAAATTCTGCAATTTACGAACCATGTCAGCAAGAGTTCATGTGGGTAATTCAGCAATTTATGAATCAAAGTGGTATGAGCTCAGTGGTCAGTTTAGCAATGTACAAATCAAAAGGGCAAGAGCATCTAAGAAGAACATTGCTTGCATTTCCACCTTCGCAAACAGTTAACATATGGAGATCGCAGACAGTTACCAGAACCATGACTACGAACACTGATCTATCTTGGACAAATCTACTCACAGCTCCAGCCATCCATGATGTCGGCCTCCATCTCAGGAGTGCCAGAACAGATGAGTGCGGCGCCTCACATTAAATTACACACAACAATAGGTACACCATTGGCAAGACATGAGTACATAAATAGTTGAATAAAAGCAGAAAAGGAGGCTGAAAAATGGTTAGAGCTAATATAAGCAATAAAGGAATAAATAAATAATCACCACAGAGGAAATAGTCTTAGTTAAAGGTAAAACTCAATGATGTACTATGAATGTAGAGACTGGCACATTGAAAACCACCAAATGGCATTGACTATTACTTTCTTCGGAAACCTGCGCACAAACAAACAGTGAGCCTCTAGTTAACGAATGACAAATATGATGATTAACAATCAGCCGCGAAACCTGCGCACAAACAAACAGTGAGCCTCTAGTTAACGAATGACAAATATGATGATTAACAATCAGCCGCTGCCGATGTATATGTGCGTGTGCTTGCTGCAAGCTTTAGTATATGAATGTTTGCACATGAACATGCATAAAGCTCAGGTGTAGGCTGCATCTAAGTGGGGTATTGGGATTCAGTTTTATTTTCACTATGATGTACATCGGTAGTAGATAAGTACCTTTTTTTAGATTAGTAGATAAGTACTTGGTATAGAAGAATCCTCTGCATTGACTTGACCCAAGTGCATATATAATAAGTGAATGATATAAGACAGTGGCGCAGCGTGACCAAAACACAAGAGGGGGCCAAATCCATCTAAAAACACACAATATGCATGAAAAAGCTACTCATCATAGAACATGTCTACGCGATAATTTGTAGGGATCCCATAATTATATAACTAAATAATATGTCGTTTCCATTGTTGCTATATATCTAAATCAGGAATTTATAATGCATCAAATTTTCCAGCATTTAACCGATGTAGTGGACATCTATATGAATAAATTATCATCACACCTCGCTTCTCAGTTACTGTCTCCGTTCGAATCAAAAAATAGGACATACACTTTCTGTAGTAAACTAACCAAGCAATTAGCAAGGCAAGCACGGAGCACCAACCAGCAGTGTCCAAGGCGTTTGGTTTCAATCAACAAGGAGCCGCAACCCAGCAAGAGGATTAAGGTCCAGTGCTCAGTAGTGCTGGTGCGTCCACCGTCCGGCGTGGTGGCTTGCCGGTGTCAGCGGCGTACAGCTCGAAGCCTCCAACCGATAAGAAGGGGATAGACAAGTCGATAAAGAGGAGGAGCCAAGGAGGTCATCAGACGAACGAACGAGTTCGCAATGGTCGGTTGCTCAAATCATGTCAGCAGGTGATGGTTCACCATAGCTGTTGCCTGGTAGTGATCTAGCCCTGCAGTAGCAGTCTATCGGAGCCGTGGAGAATCAGGGATGGACGCTGTTCCTAGACTGCTACTGGGCATTATCTCCTGGTCTGTGCTAGAGTAGTGAATATACCTAGTATAAAATTCTTTTTGTAATTTTGGAAAGGGGGGGGGGGGTCGTGGCCCAGTTTCGCCTCCACTACCCTCCACCAGTGTATGAGAGGACAATTACATAACCAAATGACAAAGAAAATGTGTACTATCTTATTTATCAGTGTTCTGAGTCATATCAACAGCATCAAAGCAACATCATAGAAGAAACAATGTGGATTATTAATTCACCTGCTCACTAAACACAAAGGTGTAAGTGCTTTCCCCAACAGGTCCACGTCCTAGTATTTGAGCTGGACGTGAAAGCCACCATTAGAAAGCTACTACCTCCACCTAAATAACCTGACCATCAGACTCCTGAACAGTGTGAAATTGCAACAAAAACTTTGATTAGTAACTCATCAAAACTGCAGTACAGAGACCAATTATCACTGGATCCCTCCTTACATATTGTAACTCTTGTAATAGACTATTTAATATGGGTTCCACATATATGAAGTAATGCTTCTTTACATAAAAAAATGAAAGGATTTGTGACTCATCTATCAAGGATGGATGATTTAGCACTTAGCAGAGTATAAGAATTTTTTAAAATTTTGACGCTCCATTGATATCTAATAATTACTAATTTAATAGAATAGCAATCAGTGTATAAATGTAAATCGATGGAGATCGAAAGTCGGTCTGCAGGCCTATCAGTGTTCGTCAATGAATTGCAGAAGGGCAAAACTATTTTGACAGGTATAGCTGCAATAGAATCGGGGGTTAGAGAAAGGGGAAGAGAGAGAGGACGAAGCCAGGGGAGGGGATTCACTCACCGACGAGAGGACGACATGGCCACCGGCGCCGGAGCCGACGCCCGAAACCCTAGCCATCGGGGGAAGGTCGCGGGTGGGCTTTGGTGGCCGCTACCGCCGGATCTAGCCACATCGGAGGGCGCCGCGGTGTGAGGGGAAATCGGGCTGCGCATCGCGATGGCGGGATTCGCTGGACGTCTCCTGAATCAGCCGCCGCAGGTGGCGCAACGAGGAGGTGCATCAAGAGAGAGAGATGGGATGTGAGAGGGATAAGTGGGTGGGTGGGTGATGCGGCGGATCCGGTAGCCTTGAGAGTTGCGAGGTGGGAGGAGGGCAGGGGAGGGCCGGCGGCGAGGTGGAAGGAGGAGGGTGACGAGGCGGTTGGTGCCGGCGATTTGGGAGAGAGGAGGGGCATCGATGGATCTGTTTCTCGCGTATCCCTTTCTCCTTTCCTGTTCTTTTTTTTATCGGTTCCTGTTCTTCTTTTTTTTGCATCGAGGGATCTGTTTCTCGCGTATCCCTCTCTCCTTTCCTGTTTTTTTTTGCATATGTCCCACGATAGGGTAAGGGATGCAAATCTAATCTGCAACGCATATCTGCAACCTTTAATATGCGTATCTATTGTGAATTTTACAACGTATAGCTAAAATGTTGTAGACTGTGCGTTGCTTTATAAGGGGTATTCTTGTAGTGGCATAAACTCCAACTTATTTGTGCAAACTCCACTATTTGGGGCATTCGTTTCCTTTCTATTGGCCCAGGGTTCATTCAGCAAAGTATCGCCCTAAGCAAAATGCACCGGTTCATCCGTAATCCATATTCTCCTCATATAAAATCTCTTATTACATCTTGAACCATTATTCAACACTTCAATTACAAAGGTGCTTCACTACGAATGTTGTCATCCACATAGTTGGGTATGGTCAAACACTCCCTTCCATCCTTATGCATTTATCCTAGCTAAGGATGTTTCAGTCCCACTGGAATTGTGCAATGTGATTCTTGAAATCCTCAATCTATTGCTTCATCCTATTGATCGTGTGCTTCATCTCCATCATCTCTGCATGCACCCCACTCAAGCATTCCGAAGCGTGAAAAAGTTTTGCTTCAAGTATTTCTCCAATCTGACGTATGGCCACCATAGTAGCTTCACGAACAGAATCGAAGAATGTTGTTCGTGGTACTCGGGAGATGAAAAAGTATTGACCCATAGTCTTTGGGAAAACTGCTTTCACACGGTGGAGGTGTACCTCCACGTACCAAAGTTCAACTCCATTCTTCATGAAGGGATAACCCTTTTAAAATGCATCTCCTTCCCGGTGAATATGCTTCATCATGTCCTTCAGGATCTTTGGGTAATCCTGATCACTAGTCAGGGTCATGATCGTTTCCGGGCCCTTGAGAAAAGACTCGTAAAGGGTTGTCATCTGTGGGTATAAGACAGAAGGGGTTCTTCGGACAACATACGGATATCCTTGGGTGAAATGGGTTGGTTGTCCGAGAAAGGTTTGGGGTCAGCTGGTCTATGGGCTCTAGGTTTTAGTCTGGGTGGGATAGCAAGAGAGGCACTCACAACATCCAACAACTCATAACATTTCATATGAGATTCCAAACATCTCAACTTCTATTGCTTCACGATTTATTACAATGTTCTCAACTCAACATCATAAATAAAGTGTTTTCCACATTTGTCTACATGCTTCATTCTAATATCTAGATCTCAACTACGTTGATCAATCTTTCCTCCGGTCTGAACATTCTCCGGCAAAAATACCCTGCTTCCTTGCAGCATAAACTAATGACACCCAACAAATCTATGGACTTCATGGTGACCATCTTGGTTCACTGGGTTCTTGGCTTCCTTGTTGGGCAGTTGCTAGCATAATGACCTAAATCCTTGCACCTGTAACATGTGATGTGACTTAGGTCCTTTTCCACAGAAATTTGGTTGTTCTGGGTACACATGCTCTTTCTCTTCCTCGACTTCTTTGTTCCTACCAATTCTTCTATCTTTTGTGAATCAAACTCCACTTCTTCTGTCGGGAAGTCTCCCAGATACTCTTGGCTTTCCTTCGTGCAATACTGTGAAAGATGTCCTTTTACTCCACATGAATAGCAAGCACGGGATAAAAATCTATTTAGACCTTCTCCATTAGGGTCGTCAATATCTTCCTCCATCGCGGATTCCTTTGAAATTTCCTTGAGGACTTCTTTCATTGCTTCTTTGTTCTGCTGGATAGTTCGTTGCAGCAAGGGGTAAATGTGGCACTGAGCAGGGTAGTGGGTAGTCCCTTCACACAAGAAACAAGTAATCTGCCTAGTTGGGCATTCTTCGGCTAGGTGACTTTCTTCACAATGAGGACATTCATCCTTGTGCTCCTTCTGGGTGTGTCTTATTTATCCACAAATCCTGCAGGCACTAGGTTTCTTCTTCGGGTTGTCACCACGCTTTCAGATGAGACGGGATTTTAACAGAGTCTTCTTGAATTCTCCCAACTTCCTGTTCCATTACATCCTTGTATGGCTTGATGCATCTTCCACCATGTTGCAGCACTTTTTGTAAAGTACTGAAAAGCGTATGGAACCTCATACTTCCTTGCAACCAAATTTTTCATGAAGTGGTCCTCCATGTTTTGTATCCGTAGCTCTGCCTCAGGCTGGGTCATTGGTCTAGAGAATACAAGTCTATCTTCAATCATCCTCTATTGGGTCCAAGGGTTTTGGGATGAGATTTGGGAGATGGAGAGAGAGATACACACAATAGTTTTGAAAAGACGGTTTTGTTTCTGTGGCCATCGGAAAACATCAAACAAATGACGGCTCACAAACGTCGCATCTAACATAAGCACATAACATGGGTTTGGTCTTCTAAATGTCAACATCTCCTCAAAGTCGTCAACTCTTCAAATCTTCAGAGTATCCATTGTTGTAGCTTCAACACTTCCAATGCATGGTGAAATCCTCTTTACTCCGAAGTGGTCAAGGGGCGAGGGTGTAGTCTAACTATTTGGTAAAAAGGTGAGTTTTGACAAAGCTCAGAAAAGAAGAGAGGTATAGAATCTTTTTTGAACAGATAGTTTTAGAGAAAACTTTTCCTATGGGCTTGCCAGTTACTAGGGTCACGTCCTACAGTCAACATGTGCTCTGATACCATTGAAAGATCGTGGATGTCGCCTAGAGGGGGGGGTGAATAGGCGCTTTAAAATAATTACGGTTTAGGCTTGAACAAATGCGGAATAAACCTAGCGGTTAATTTGTCAAGCACAAAACCTACAACAACTAGGCTCACCTATGTGCACCAACAACTTATGCTAAGCAAGATAAACAACTAGGTGATAGCAAGATATATGACAAGAAACAATATATCTATCACAAAGTATAGTGCATAAGTAAAGGCTCGGGTAAGAGATAACCGAGGCACGCGGAGACGACGATGTATCCCGAAGTTCACACCCTTGCGGATGCTAATCTCCGTTTGGAGCGGTGTGGAGGCACAATGCTCCCCAAGAAGCCACTAGGGCCACCGTAATCTCCTCACGCCCTCGCACAATGCAAGATGCCGTGATTCCACTAAGGGACCCTTGAGGGCGGTCACCGAACCCGTACAAATGGCAACCCTTGGGGGCGGTCACCGGACCCGTACAAAATGCTCGGGGCGATCTCCACAACCTAATTGGAGACCCCGACGCTTGCCCGGAGCTTTGCACCACAATGATTGAGCTCCGAACACCACAAGGTTGGGGCTATCTCCCCAACGACACCACGAAGCTTCACCACAATGGAATATGGCTTCGAGGTGACCACAACCGTCTAGGGCACCCAAGCACCCAAGAGGAACAAGTTCAAGGGTACCAAGCACCCAAGAGTAATAAGCTTCTCAACTTGTAATTTCCACGTATCACCGTGGAGAACTCAAACCGATGCACCAAATGCAATGGCAAGGGCACACGGAGTGCCTAAGTCCTTCTCTCCCAAATCCCACCGAAGCAACTAATGCTAGGGAGGGAAATGAGAGGAAGAACAAGAAGGAGAACACCAAGAACTCCAAGATCAAGATCCAAGGGGTTCCCCTCACCTAGAGGAGAAAGTGATTGGTGGAAATGTGGATCTAGATCTCCTCTCTCTTTTCCCCCAAAAACTAGCAAGAATCCATGGAGGGATTGAGAGATAGCAAGCTCGAAGAAGGTCAACAATGGGGGAAGAACACGAGCTCAAAGGATAAGGTTCATTGGGGAAGAAGAGCCCCTTTTATAGGTGGGGAAAAATCCAACCGTTATGCTCACAGCCCGCACAGAGCGGTACTACCGCTCCAGGAGCGGTACTACCGCTAGGGCAGAAGAACCCCTTTGAAAAACAACAGCGAGGAGGCAAAAAGTCTAGAAAAACCGTCGGAGCGGTAGTACCGCTTGACCTCACGGTACTACCGCTAGGGGTAGCGGTAGTACTGCTAAGGGTAGCGGTACTACTGCTTGCGAGCGGTACTAAAAAATTACATCCGTGCCTACCACCGCTGGACTTGTGACGAGTTTTTGGTCCCGAGCGGAAGTAGCCACGGAAGTAGCCGCGGTAGTACTGCTCCAGGCGGTAGTACCGCTCCCGAAAGCGGTAGTACCGCTTCCGAAAGCGGTAGTAAAAAATTACTTCCGCTCCTACGCGCGGTAGTACCGCTGCAGCCTTTTCAGTACACCAAAACGACAATAACTTTTGCATACGGACTCCGAATTCGATGAAACCAAGTTTGTTGGAAAGCTAGCGACAAGGGCTAACACAATCTTGATAGAAATATCAATAAGAAGCAAGTTAGAAAAGTCCCAAAAGAAAATGGTGAGAACCCTTTCTCGGATAAGACCGGTAAAACCCCCAACACCGAAAACATCATAGAAGACACATGTGAACTCCGTTTTCGATGAACTCAAGCTTGTCATCAAGATGACCATAAGCTCTAAGACTACAAAGAGAACCAAACAAGAACCAAGAAACATGATGCAAGGATGCAATGGTTTGAGCTCTCTACTAACGATACGATCAAGCTACCAACTTGAGAGCCTCCCTTGATAGTACGGCAACGATCCTATAACCCGGTCTCCCAACTACCACCACGAGACCGGTAAAATAGAAAACCTATCAAGGGCAAACATTTGCTTTGCACAAAGTCCACTTGAGCTAGATGTAGACGATCTTGACTTCCTCAAGTTGGACCATCTTTCTTGATTGCGTTGTCTCGGTGAAGACTAGTAGATTGCTCCCCCATACTCCTCTATGGGTGAGCCACTCTTCGGCATATCTTCACAAGTCCATTGTCACGACAATGGACGGCAAGATTCAAGCACTTGATTTCTTTGTGATGCTCCACTTGAACTTGCACACCGCAACCTAACCCCGCAAAGAACTCTCACGAAGAACATGGGTTAGTACACAAAGCGTGATCGACAATGCTTACCATACCATGGGATAGCTTGATCCCTCTCGGTACATCTTCTACACTTTGTGTGTTGATCAACTTGATTCACTCCTTCACTTAGTCTTGATCAACCTTGAATATTTCCAACTCTCTTCATTTGGATGATGTCTTGAAGGTAAACATGAATGATAACACACTCTTCTTCTTCAAGACATGCTTGCAATAAGCTCAACACTCACAAGACCAATCTTTGGATAATTCCTTAATAGCACCTTGGTCATCACAAACTCTCCTTGAAACCAACAAATGAACTCCAAGAAAAGCCTATGGACAAACCCTTCAAATATAACTCAAGGCAACCATTAGTCCATAGAGATTGTCATCAATTACCAAAACCAAACATGGGGGCACCGCATGTTCTTTCAATCTCCCCCATTTTGGTAATTGATGACAATCACTTTCAAGAGAGTTTATATAAGGAATTATGCAGCACAATACCATGCAACAATAATGTATGTGCATGAGATGCAAAAGCTTAGGAACAAAACCAAAGCAAGAAGAGCGAAGAAACTACTCTCTAAACTTCCTCACAAAACTCAACTCTCTGAAACTTCTCCCCCATTGGCATCGATTGCCAAAATGGGCGAAAAGCTTAGAAGTTCAATATAAATTGTGTTCCTCCATAAATTATGTATTCCTCAAAATAGAGAGTGGAAGGCAATACATATATCCAACTGTAAATACTTGGAGGAAGACAAACTATATTGAGGCCCAAAGATTGCAAAAGAATGATATGCCACAAAGGCATAACAAAGGGAGAAAAACACGCAATCAAGCAATCAAAGGATACCAATTGAATCAAGCTATCAAAAGATACCAATTGACCCAACTAGACCACTGATCCTACATGCCAAATGAATAAAAGATATTATGATAGGAGCAAAGGAGTGTTCTATAGAAACTAGGGAAGCTCCCCATGATTTATGCACTCCTTAGAATATTTTCATTAGGATACCAAGTGCACAAAATAGGATCATCACTCCCCCAAGATCAATAGACACTCACACCAAGTGCAAGTGAGCATGAAGGAAACAAAGCCTAGCACTTGCAACAAAAAACTGGTTGAGCAATATATAAAAGAGTCAACTTAAGAGTAGGCTCAACCAAAATGATGTGTGTGAGTCATGGCAAAGCACTTGAGAAGATTAATGTATGGATGAACATTAAGCATCAGTATACTCTTGAATGAATGAGATACACAGTGCAAGGCCTATCATTCCCACACAAAACAGCAAATGGGTTCACAAGCTCACTAATAATCATATAAATAACCTATGCTTGTGACAACCTGTGGTGAAGATATAAAAATGATAGCTTTGTCATGAGGAGGGATACCAGTAGAAATGGCAAAGCCTCATCAAGACAAGCAAGAGAGAATGATCTTCACCACAAAAGAGTGCATCTAGATGAAACGATATAAGATCCGCACTCGGGACACACACCTTCACGGAGCCACCAAAGAAATAAAACAGGAACAAAAAGGTGGACGTGAAAGAAGGGGATATCAAATAGATATGCAACTTCTCAAAAGTGTATAAGATTCTAGGTAGATGAAGATCATGATGATATCAATCCACAAAGAAGGATGTACACACAAAATTGTTGCAAAAAGGAATGAATAAGATATCCCCAATGAAGTCATAAATATACCAATAAGATGTTTGCTTGAAGGCATAGCACATTGCTAGATATGTTCTTATTGTATATAAATGAGTTCCAACCACACGAGCATCAAAGACATCACAACTAGCAATAAGAGATCATTGTTGGGATGCTTTGAGAAAGGAAACAAGTACCATTAGAAGGAATGACTAACATGCCATGATACAACCTACACAAGGTTGGTGCAAGAAATGTGTGCATGAAGTAGATGGTGATACTTGTTACCGAGATACCATTGGAAGGATGTAGTAGATACCAATTGAAGGTAGATAGTAGTTCATTGATCATCCTAGCTTGACTCCAATAAGCACATGGTGACACCACCTTCCTTTTGAATGAGCCGAGCATCCAATGCATCTCCAATTGTTCCTAGAACAAAAACGCAAACAAAATGGTACCCAAACTCATTGGGACCAAAGAGTTAGAAACACCAATACATAGGACAAACTCCACAAACATATGTGCATTTATATATGAAAATGAATTTCATGCACATCTCATCCAAATTGAGACTAGGTGGAGTTTCCCCTATATATTGGGTTAAAGAAAGAAAGCATGCCAAAGAAAATACATGAAGTAAATATGCATGCTCAAGACTTTCAAGAAACGAAACAAAATGAAAAAGAAATACCAAGTGAAAATATGATACCAAATGGAGAAATCATCACTTGGAAGATATCTATTAGAAGATACATCAAGGAATGAGATATCCATTGATACACGCAAAAGGAAAGATATCGGACTCCCAAAAGAGAGGATGGTTCCAAACAAACCAACCCATCTACAAAGTTTCATGATGGCACAAAGTACCAAAAAGAAACAGCTTGCCTTCCATCAACACACACTTGAAATGAATCACAATAAGAGTGTTCTATCGAAAATAGGATAGCTCCCCCAAGAATTGTGCATTATAGAGAATTTGCAGTTGAATACGAAATGCACACGATGGGATCACCACTTTCGCTATATCCATAAAACACTAGACAAGATCAAGAAAACAACAAGATCCACAAGTGGCACGGAAGGGAATGGGAGTTGATGCAATCTTGGAAAGAAATAGGCCGAACAAAAGAAAAAGCCAATGTAAAGATGATCAACAATTTCTACCACATATATGATTACCAATTGTCAAGAGACAAGAAGTATTTGGGAATAATCTCCGGTGATGGATAGCAATGATATCCAACATCATCTTCACACCAAGCACAAGCAAATTGGAACTTGTAGAGCTAACATGTCACCTAGGAACAACATAATTTATACTAACAACTCTAGGTGACAAAATCTCAAATTTACACATTTTCTAGGCTTGTAATATGCACATAGAATATTACTCCCCCATAATGTGATACCAATAAAAAACTTACCAAGATGCAAAAGAGGAACCAACAAGAGATAATTAATGGACACTTTGGAATTTGAATTTCTCATGAGAAGATATACCACATAGTGACTAGATAATCTTGTAATATCAAAACTAGATGGTATTCCTCATGTACACACATTTTTAAGAATGTGAGGTGCAGAAAGCACATCACTCTCCCAAAATGGGATGTTCCATTAATCTCTCACAAGAGCCAACTAAGATATAAACAAGATGCAAAAAGGCTCAACACACGACACACGCGTACATGATGTGCAAACCAACATACACAAACTTGATTTCTCAAGATAAGCAAATTGGAAGCACAACATATACAAGCACATGCAAGGTACAAAACCACAACATGCAAAGGGGCAAGTAACTTTCAATGTAAACAATTTAAGCACGAGTTACCGCAAGGAGGAACATTGGATATAAGATAGAAACTTGATCATCCGAATGACTTGGCTTGAGACAATATGAATGATGAAGACCCCTTAATTCTTCATAATGTACCAAGTCTCCAATGCCCTCCAACAACGCCTATTGATCAAGTTTTAGCTTGTTGGTCCCCAACCAAGTTGGGTCCTAAGAGGTTAGTCACAATAGGCTTGGCCACCCAAATGGTTCTTTTCTTGACACCACTTTGAGTACCAAAAAACTTGGCAAACACATTGCCAACATTATCCTTCCCAAGAAAATAGACATCATCAATAATAATTGGGTTGGATAAGTTACCACTAGTGCATGAAGAAGCAAGGTGACCCTTCTCACGGCATAGGTAGCAACATCTACTCTTTACTTTCTTCTCATTTGATTTCTCAAAATGAGAAGCATTACCATGAGTCTTCTTGGGAAGCGGCCTTTCTCCAACTTGCAGTTGAGCACGAGATTGAACTTGTGGCCTCTTCCCTTGTTGCTTGTCACTAATGACCTTCTTATTCAATGGGCAAGATCTAACATGATGCCCTTCAGTTTTGCACTTGAAGCAAATAATCTTGGCCGAATTCTTGAGTTGTTCTTGGCCCTTATTCTTGTTGCTCTTGGACTTCTTCTTCTTGTTGGAGTTGAATCCAAGTCCACCTTTGTCATTGGGGGATTTTTGCACACTCAAGATATTGTTGAGTGTGGACTTCCCTTCATGACACTTTTCCAAGTCTTTCTTCAAGGAAGAGACTTGGGCCATGAGCTCTTTGATTTCCTCTACATGGTTAGTATAAACACAAGTACTAGAGGAAGTATAGGCTTCATTGTTAGAGCAACAAGGCAAGGAAAGCAATTCATCACAAGATGTACCAATGTTATGCATAGATGAATTACGAGGACTAGCACATGGCAATATAGCATTTTGACTAGAAGTAGTGCTAGCGACCACATGAGACTCACTAGATGTTACCTTGATGATCATGGCCTCATGAGCTATCTTTAGCACATTATGGGATACTAGAAGATCATCATGAGAGCTTGTGAGCTTTACATGACTTTCTTCCAATCTCCCATAATTGCTAGATAGCAACTCAAGTTGAGCTCTTAGCTCAACATTCTCCTTCAAAATGGATGCTTCACTAGAAATAGAGTTAGTATCACAAGCATCATCAATAATAGCAAGAGAAGAAGGCAACTTGGCAAGCTCTTTAGAATATGAAGCTTTAAGTTGAGCATGAGACTCGGTGAGTTTGATGAGCTCACTCTTAATGACCCTTGAGCCATTTTTGAGGTGATCAAAATCCTCAAGGAGTTTAGCATGTGCAACTTCAAGCTTCTCATTTTTAGTTTCAAAATCATTAGCCACCTCGAGAGCTCTATCACGGGATTCCTTTATTCTAGATAGTTCTAGAGCAAAAGTCTCCTCAAGAGATTCCTTGGTGGTTTGTTCAAATTCAAGAGTTTGCGAGAGGTCGGCGATCTCATTAGCGTAATCACGCTCATGACCTTCCATTTTCTCAATGGTGACCTCATGCTCCTCTAGATGAGATTCCAACTCCTCTATATATTTCTTGCCCTCAATGGCAATAGACATGATTTCCATGAAGTTGGAACGAGCAATTTTATTCTTATGAAGAGCTTTAAAAATTATTTCCCCCTTAATTTTTAAGGAGGCAACATTGTCATTCTCTTCATCATTTTCTACATCATCATCATTCTCATCATCACTATCATGACAAGATATATTGGGGTTCAAAGTGGGAGATACCTTTGAAGCCTTGGCCATAAGGCAAAATGCAGTAGATGATAATGTAGGATCCCTTGAAGCACCATTCAAGACTACATCTTGTTCCATGGGGTGTTGGGTTTCCTCTATATTGTTAGCACAACAATTCGAGGGAATAGATGCATTTTTATCATGGCAACAAGACATAGCAAGCATATCATCGTGAGTTTTAGTCAAGCAATTTCTACAAGATATGCAAGGACTATCAACACAAGCATGTGAAACATGTAGGGTGCTCGAAGTGTTAAAGTCCAAAGAAGATGCATTGCAATAAGATAGTGATGAAGGATCATCCACAATAAGCATACTATCATCATTGCAATGACCAACACTACTCACCATATCATTACCTTGTGGCAAACCACATGTAGGTGAAGTAGAAGAAGTTGAGAACACAACACGGCCGTAGGTGGAGGGAGAACAATCATTCCTACAATTCTTGGACACACCATATTTATCTTGAAGCTTTGTCCACAACTCATGAGCATCCCGGAACGGCATGAGTTGAAATATAACTACATTGCTCAAAGCATCAAAAAGCACATTAGAAGCTTGAGCATTGAGATAAGAGTTTTTCTCATCCTCTAAAGATAATCTTTGTGGATCCTTTGGAGGAGAAAAACCCATATCTACAATTCGCTCTAAATTTGGGTCCATGACCCTAAAGAGATTAAGCATGCGAATTACCCAAACATCAAAATTTGTGCCATTGAAACTAAGAGTGTCAGAGAAACCTAAACCCCTAGTCGACATCCTTACTCTCTAGGCGGTGAAGCCCTATAAAGAGAGACGAGGCTCTGATACCAATTGAAAGATCGTGGATGTCGCCTAGAGGGGGGGTGAATAGGCGCTTTAAAATAATTACGGTTTAGGCTTGAACAAATGCGGAATAAACCTAGAGGTTAATTTGTCAAGCACAAAACCTACAACAACTAGGCTCACCTATGTGCACCAACAACTTATGCTAAGCAAGATAAACAACTAGGTGATAGCAAGATATATGACAAGAAACAATATATCTATCACAAAGTATAGTGCATAAGTAAAGGGCTCGGGTAAGAGATAACCGAGGCACGCGGAGACGACGATGTATCCCGAAGTTCACACCCTTGCGGATGCTAATCTCCGTTTGGAGCGGTGTGGAGGCACAATGCTCCCCAAGAAGCCACTAGGGCCACCGTAATCTCCTCACGCCCTCGCACAATGCAAGATGCCGTGATTCCACTAAGGGACCCTTGAGGGCGGTCACCGAACCCGTACAAATGGCAACCCTTGGGGGCGGTCACCGAACCCGTACACTTAGGCAACCCTTGGGGGCGGTCACCGGAACCCGTCAAATTGCTCGGGGCGATCTCCACAACCTAATTGGAGACCCCGACGCTTGCCCGGAGCTTTACACCACAATGATTGAGCTCCGAACACCAAGGTTGGGGCTATCTCCCCAACGACACCACGAAGCTTCACCACAATGGAATATGGCTCCGAGGTGACCACAACCGTCTAGGGCGCCCAAGCACCCAAGAGGAACAAGCTCAAGGGTACCAAGCACCCAAGAGTAATTAGCTTCTCAACTTCACTTCCACGTATCACCGTGGAGAACTCAAACCGATGCACCAAATGCAATGGCAAGGGCACACGGAGTGCCCAAGTCCTTCTCTCCCAAATCCCACCGAAGCAACTAATGCTAGGGAGGGAAATGAGAGGAAGAACAAGAAGGAGAACACCAAGAACTCCAAGATCAAGATCCAAGGGGTTCCCCTCACCTAGAGGAGAAAGTGATTGGTGGAAATGTGGATCTAGATCTCCTCTCTCTTTTCCCCCAAAAACTAGCAAGAATCCATGGAGGGATTGAGAGATAGCAAGCTCGAAGAAGGTCAACAATGGGGGAAGAACACGAGCTCAAAGGATAAGGTTCATTGGGGAAGAAGAGCCCCTTTTATAGGTGGGGAAAAATCCAACCGTTATGCTCACAGCCCGCACAGAGCGGTACTACCGCTCCAGGAGCGGTACTACCGCTAGGGCAGAAGAACCCCTTTGAAAAACAACAGCGAGGAGGCAAAAAGTCTAGAAAAACCGTCGGAGCGGTAGTACCGCTTGACCTCACGGTACTACCGCTAGGGGTAGCGGTAGTACTGCTAAGGGTAGCGGTACTACTGCTTGCGAGCGGTACTAAAAAATTACATCCGTGCCTACCACCGCTGGACTTGTGACGAGTTTTTGGTCCCGAGCGGAAGTAGCCACGGAAGTAGCCGCGGTAGTACTGCTCCAGGCGGTAGTACCGCTCCCGAAAGCGGTAGTACCGCTTCCGAAAGCGGTAGTAAAAAATTACTTCCGCTCCTACGCGCGGTAGTACCGCTGCAGCCTTTTCAGTACACCAAAACGACAATAACTTTTGCATACGGACTCCGAATTCGATGAAACCAAGTTTGTTGGAAAGCTAGCGACAAGGGCTAACACAATCTTGATAGAAATATCAATAAGAAGCAAGTTAGAAAAGTCCCAAAAGAAAATGGTGAGAACCCTTTCTCGGATAAGACCGGTAAAACCCCCAACACCGAAAACATCATAGAAGACACATGTGAACTCCGTTTTCGATGAACTCAAGCTTGTCATCAAGATGACCATAAGCTCTAAGACTACAAAGAGAACCAAACAAGAACCAAGAAACATGATGCAAGGATGCAATGGTTTGAGCTCTCTACTAACGATACGATCAAGCTACCAACTTGAGAGCCCCCCTTGATAGTACGGCAACGATCCTATAACCCGGTCTCCCAACTACCACCACGAGACCGGTAAAATAGAAAACCTATCAAGGGCAAACATTTGCTTTGCACAAAGTCCACTTGAGCTAGATGTAGACGATCTTGACTTCCTCAAGTTGGACCAACTTTCTTGATTGCGTTGTCTCGGTGAAGACTAGTAGATTGCTCCCCCATACTCCTCTATGGGTGAGCCACTCTTCGGCATATCTTCACAAGTCCATTGTCACGACAATGGACGGCAAGATTCAAGCACTTGATTTCTTTGTGATGCTCCACTTGAACTTGCACACCGCAACCTAACCCCGCAAAGAACTCTCACGAAGAACATGGGTTAGTACACAAAGCGTGATCGACAATGCTTACCATACCATGGGATAGCTTGATCCCTCTCGGTACATCTTCTACACTTTGTGTGTTGATCAACTTGATTCACTCCTTCACTTAGTCTTGATCAACCTTGAATATTTCCAACTCTCTTCATTTGGATGATGTCTTGAAGGTAAACATGAATGATAACACACTCTTCTTCTTCAAGACATGCTTGCAATAAGCTCAACACTCACAAGACCAATCTTTGGATAATTCCTTAATAGCACCTTGGTCATCACAAACTCTCCTTGAAACCAACAAATGAACTCCAAGAAAAGCCTATGGACAAACCCTTCAAATATAACTCAAGGCAACCATTAGTCCATAGAGATTGTCATCAATTACCAAAACCAAACATGGGGGCACCGCATGTTCTTTCAACCATCTTGTAGCGACCCGACCCGAATGGATCAAGTCTCTGTGCTTAAGTGTCATCCCTGGATCGGTATGCTGACACACACAGTACTCGAGGATTTATAACAGAGGTAAATCACATGTATTAAGTAACGTAAATACTATTACCTCAATCAATCATAGCGAAAGCAACAAAGGTTGTGGAGTTTCATCAACACCAACGGCAAAGTTGAGTGTAGACAACGCAACCCTAACATAACACTTACTCGTCGAATAAAACCTTCAACATGAGACGTTGCAGCCATGTAGGCCAGTACATTGAATGTACCGGCAAATTCACACTGTAGAAGTAATGATGAACAATGAATACAACTACATGCATATTTGGCTGGTGGAGGCTGTAAGGTTATTTTTGCATAAAGCTGATTTTCCCTACCACAAAGGAATGCATTTATTTAACTACTTTGTTAAATTTAAATCATGAACAAATGAGGATGGTACCCCCATCTCAATCCAAAACCAATGTCATTAGTAACCCACAAATTAATTAAATAGAGTGTTGAGATCAACAAATAATCCACTTGTAGATACTCAAAGATGTCCATAACCGGGGACACAGCTACTCATGAATAGTTTGTACACTCTGCAGAGGTTTGTGCACTTTTCCCCACAAGACTCGATCTCCTCCGTTGGATTTCTCGCACTGCATCGTGTTTGAGAAACGGATGACCGAGACACAGGTCTTTCAGAAGCATTTACTCTTTACCTAGGGTGAACCCGTACACCTACATCCACTACATCTGCTAGTCCACCACTGAAAGAGCTCACGCAACTTACTCATACTATGCCAGAGCCCATAATGGCTTGTGGCTGCACATGGAAGTTTCTAGGCATGAAATTATTATATGATCCCTTTGAGCCTGGGTGGCATTCCAATAGGGTGATCACACGGTTCCTCCGGGATCCCCTAGGATAACACTGGTTTCTCCAGGTGCCCGGCAACCACTGGGTACTCCAGGGTTCCACAACCAATCCACCCAGATGTGTATTAAATTTCCACCTTAAAGTTTCTCTTAAATATCACTCACATCTTTCATGAAACTCTCATACCAATCCACGTCTACAAGCATGGCTAAGCAATAAGTAACAAAGCGTATACTCCCCCTTGGTTGATCTCAAGTCATTGGGTTCCTCACTCATGAACTACAAAGCATCATATTATGTAACCAGTCCTACTCATGCAAGTGTTTTGAGGATAGCACTAATGCAATAAAACTGGGTATTGGAAAGTATGATCAAAGTGTGAACTTGCCTTGTACTGATGATGTAGAAGATTCACACTCAGAACTTGCGATAGGCCTACTCGTCACACTCCGGTCAATCTATCGTAAGCATTTATGTGTAACCACACATAAGCAATCACTCAAAAGATCGGACAGAGCGAATAAAACACTTCGAAAAACTTCGAAAACAAACGAATGACTCTTGAAACAGAAAACAATTTCAAACAGTACCAAAGTTATGTGAATTTGGCCTTATCGGAAAGTTTAGGTCAAGTGCTTCGATTTGCAAAAAGAATCAACTAAATCGGAGTTACGAAACTCAAGTTATGACAAAAACAAGTTTGAAACAAATCTAGCTAAATTCAAATTTTAAAACTTTCAAAATCATGTTTAAGTTGTGTTACTCGAAAGAGGAGATCGTAACGAAGACGTGGGCATTGGTTTCGTTGGATTTGGACTAACTGGTAAGAAGTTATGGCCGAAAGAAGTTTAGGGGCTAATGTGTAAAATAAATATTTACAGATAGGTCCCTGGCCAAAAACTAAACAGAAAAGTAAAAACTACAGAACGAACGTTCGCTACTGAACGCTAACGAACGAAAATAGTTCGCTGCAAAACCCTAACTAAAGAACGTTCACTAAATAGATCTAAACCTAAGAAGAAGAAAACTAAACCGATCTAAGCAGATAAAACCCAACTAAAAGATAAACCGGGGCGGTTTTACCTCGGCGGTTTTCTGTGAAGAACTGACGGTTCGGCAGAGAAAAATCGAGGCGGACAGATCGGATCCCACCGGCGGTGAACTCCGGCGAGTGGCGGGGCAGACGGCGGCGGGTGCGGCGCGGGGCGGCTGCGCGGGTGCGGCGCGAGCAGCGGGGCGACGCGGGGCGGCGCGGTGGAGGGGCGAGGGCGGCGGCGGCGAGCAAAGCGAGCGGCGGCGGCTGAGTGCGGCGACGGCGCGAGCGAGATGCGGCGGCGGGGAGGGGGGAGAGAGAGAGGGGGGGCGGCGGTGCTATTTTTGGAGGGGAGAGGCGGCGGCGAGGCGTGGAGGAGGGGGCACGACAGCAGAGTCCGGGGGCGGCACGGATACCAAGGTCGGTGGCGGCGGCGTCCGGCGCTCGCACGCGAGGAAGGAGGCGCGGCGTTGGGCTGCGCGGTGGCCTGGTAGCGGCTGGGCCGGCCCAGTAGGGAGGAGTTTTTTTTACACCGACGAAAAGAAAAGATAAAACAAAAATAAATCAATATATAATATAGGCATATTATATATCAAAATTTTAAGAAAAAGATTTCCTACAAAGTGAACATTTTTCTACAGTCAAATAAAATACCCACAAATTCTAATAAATGAAAAGTTGATACTGTTGCAAAAAAAACCCAATAAAAATCATTTTAAAAATACCAAAATGACTTCAAATTTATTTCTCTCCAATTTTCTGCTGTAGGGAATCATGTTACCCTATTTTCCATATATTTTATTTTTTTAGAGAAATAATTTGAATAAAATCAAATAACTCGAATATTGAAAATGAGTTGCAGAAAATTTCAGAAAAACTTCCAACTCATATTTCCTATAACTTTGAAGAAGTCATTTTATCTTCTCTCGGGGAAATCATTGAGTTGCATAAAGTTTGTGAATTTGAAATATTTCGGAAATGAAATTCAAAATCCTTTCAAAGCCCTTTATCATTTAAAATAAATGGAAGAAGTCATATTATCTTCACTCTAGGGTTTTGTGTTGTAAAGAATTTGAATTCCCGGAGATCAAAAAATTCAAAGAGAAAGTTTTGGGAAAGTCATTTTATTCCCTCTCATTTAACTTTCAAAAGTTTCGAATTTCACTCAGTTTCACTCAGCACATCAAACCAGCAATCAAGTCTATCTATTTATTATAACATTCCAAACTTTTGATTCTTGGGATGTTACAGCATGTATTCAGAATATAGCCATACTTGCTTATGGAAAAGAACTTGCATGATGTAATGCCCCAGATATAACACTTTCCCAATATGGCATATATATAACTTTGGCTTCATCAATTTCGTTCTGGGCTCTTTTTCATTTCGGGTTTCTTCGTTTTGTCGTGTGCGTGTGTGCATTTCATCCATGTCATGTTGTCATGTGCATTGCATTGCATTTGTGTTGTCACTTGCATCTGGTCCCACTCGTCTCTTCCCGTTGTCCGTTTCGAGTTCCAACGCTCACACACGTGCCCGTGGCATCCCCGAGTCCTTCTTTCGTGTGTGGCCGTGTAACGTTTCCGGAATGACGTGAGACTTGTCGTGCGATGTTGTTTTGGTACGTGTAGGCTGCCTGTCAAGTTTCGTCGCGTTTGGAGTTCGTTTGGTACTCCAACGGTTAACCTATTGGGCAAAAAATACCTCTTCTTTGAGGCCCAAGACCCCCTCCACAACAGCCCACAAACCCAGCACAACCACTCCCATCATCTCGGTCGTCGAATTGTGATCGCGGGGCCGAAAACCGATCCTCATTTGGAGTTTCCTAGCTCCCAGAATCTATAAATTAGTCCCCATCCCCGAAATCCCGGTGCAACCCTAATTTTCCTCCCGCTCCGCGCGCCGGACACGTCCGCACAGCCGCCGGACACGTCCGACCCGCGGCCACATCACTCCAACCAACCAGAGGCCGCCACGTCATCCCTGTTGCCACGTGGCGACCTCTCATTGGCCGCGCCACCTCACCCCATCTCCACCGTCGCCACCTCACCCGCCGGCCGCCGGAGCCTCGCCGGACCACCGCCGGACTTCCGCCGGACCTCGCCCCCGCCATCGCCGGACCTCGCCGCCTCCTCGCCGGAGCATCCCCGCCGCGCCGCCGCCTCCTTCGAAGTGCGCCGCCACCTCCTTCTAAGCGCGCCGTCGCCTCATTCGAAGCTCGCCGCCGCCTCCTTCGAAGCTCCGTCGCCGCCGCCCTTCTTCAAGTGTCCTCTCGGGTGCATGTTCCGGATGTGTCTATTCGCATGGGTGATTACCGCTTTCTGGCTTCTCCGGTTGTTCTCGGCAACTCCGACATTGATCTTATTCTCGGGATGGATTGGCTTTCTCAACATGATGCTCACATTGATTGTGCAAATAAGGAAGTCAAGCTTACTAATTCCGACGAAGACATGATTATCTTCGCCTCTCGACATAACACAATCAGGCTATTCTCTCTCAATGACAAGGGCGAGATTAATGCCATCTCTCAAATTCCGGTGGTTAATGAATATGAAGATGTTTTTCCTGAAGAGCTTCCAGGCATGCCTCAGCATCGTCAAGTTGAATTCGTTATTGAACTCGAGCCTGGTACTGAGCCAGCATGTCGGCGTCCGTACAAGCTTTCCCCTGAAGAGTTGAAGGAGTTGAAGAGACAACTCGATGAGCAAGAGCGCATGGGTCTAATCAGGCCTAGCACTTATCCTTGGGGCTGTGGTGTCTTATTTGTCAAGAAGAAGGATGGCACGGAGCGCCTTTGCATTGATTACCGGCCATTGAACAAGAAGACAATAAAGAACAAGTATCTGCTCCCCAACATCAATGAATTGTTCAAGCATCTCAAAGGAGCAAAAGTGTTCTCAAAGCTCGATCTCCGGATGGGTTATCACCAGATCCGTATCCGCGAAGAAGATATTCATAAGACTGCATTCAGAACAAGCTACGGCTCCTATGAATACATAGTCATGTCTTTTGGCCTCGCAAATGCTCCACCCACCTTCTCGAGAATGATGCACTACATATTCAACCCCTACACCAACGAATTTGTGCTCGTCTATCTGGATGACATCTTGGTATTCTCCAAGAATGAAGAGGATCATGAAAAGCACCTCTGTCTGGTTCTCGACAGACTTCGTGAACATTAGTTCTATGCCAAGTTCTCCAAGTGCGAATTCTGGCTCGATAAGGTCTTATATCTTGGCCATATCATCTCTGCTGACGGTATTGCGGTCAACCCCAAGAAAATTGAAGCGATTGTCAACTGGAAACCCCCTCAGAACGTCAAGCAACTCCGAAGCTTCCTTGATCTCGCTAGCTATTGCAGAAGGTTCGTTGAGAACTTCTCCAAGATTGCCAAGCCTCTCTCCAACTTGCTGCAGAAGAATGTCAAGTACAACTGGTCTCCGGATTGTGATGTGGCATTCAAAACTCTCAAAGAAAAGCTCATCTCTGCTCTGGTTCTTACTCCTCTAGATGAGTCCAAGCCCGACGAAGTATTCTGTGATGCTTCTCTTCAAGGACTTGGTGGTGTTCTAATGCAAGACAAGAAAATTGTGGCATACACTTCTCGTCAATTGAAGACAAGTGAGAAGAACTACCCAACACATGATCTCGAGCTAGCAGCAGTGGTACACGCCTTGATCACATGGAGACACCTTCTGTTGGGCAGAAAAGTCGACATCTTCACCGATCACAAGAGCTTGAAGTACATCTTCACACAGCCGAACCTGAACCTTCGCCAGACTCGCTGGGTTGAAATGATCCAAGAGAATGATCCAAGCATAGAATACACACCTGGCAAGGCCAATGGCATTGCAGATGCCTTGAGAAGAAAGGCATATTGCAACAGTCTCCTTATCAAGCCGTTTCAGCCTGAGCTTTGTGAAGCATACAGGAAGCTCAACCTCCAAGTTGTTCCGCAAGGCTTTCTTGCAAATCTTCAAGTTGCTCCTACCCTGGAAGATCAGATCCGTGAGGCCCAACTTAGTGATGCTATGGTGCAGAAAGTGAAACATGGTATTGCAAAGGGTACTCCCAAATACAAGTGCTATCGCGTTAATGAGAAGGACACCTTGTTCTTTGAGGACAGACTTGTGGTTCCCAAGGGTGATCTCAGGAAGCTCATAATGAACGAAGCACATGACTCCCTCCTCTCGATTCATCCTGGAAGTTCCAAGATGTACCAAGACCTCAAGCAATCTTACTGGTGGACTCGCATGAAAAGGGAGATTGCCCAATTCGTGAATGAATGTGATGTCTGCAGAAGAGTGAAGGCAGAGCATCAACGTCCAGCCGGTCTTCTCCAACCTCTTCCTACTCTCGAGTGGAAATTCGACCACATTGAAATGGATTTCGTCACTGGGTTTCCCAAGTCCAAGAAGGGGAATGATTCTATCTTTGTGGTGATTGACAAGCTAACCAAAGTAGCGCACTTCCTTCCAGTCAAAAAATCCATCAATGCAGCTCAGCTGGCAGAGTTGTACACTTCCAGAATTGTGTCCTTACTTGGCATTCCTCAAGTTATCTCCTTAGACCGTGGAAGTTTGTTCACATCCAAGTTCTGGGACTCCTTTCAGTCAGCCATGGGCACTAAGGTCCGTTTCAGCACTGCGTTTCACCCTCAGACTAGTGGTCAAGTCGAGAGAGTGAACCAGATCCTCGAAGACATGCTCAGAGCTTGTGTCATCTATTTTGGCATGAAGTGGGAAGATTTCCTTCCGTTTGCCGAGTTCTCTTACAACAACAGTTTCCAAGCAAGTGCCGGCAAAGCTCCGTTTGAAATCCTCTATGGCAGAAAGTGCCGTACCCCTCTCAACTGGTCCGAGACTGGTGAACGTCAACTTCTTGGCAATGACTTGATCTCAGAAGCCGAAGAAATGTGCAAAGTCATACGTGAGAATCTCAAGGCCGCTTAGTCGCGTCAGAAGAGCTACATGACAGCAAGCATCGTGATTTGGCATTCGACATTGGAGACCATGTCTATCTCCGTGTTTCTCCTATGAAAGGAACCCAAAGGTTCGGTATCAAAGGGAAGCTTGCTCCTAGATACATGGGCCCTTTCAAGATCCTTGGCAAAAGAGGCGATCTAGCCTATCAACTCAAGCTTCCATCCAACTTTGCAAATGTTCATGATGTGTTTCACGTGTCTCAACTCCGCAAGTGCTTCAAGACAACTGAACACACTATTCCGTTTGAGGAGATTGATCTTCAACAAGACTTGTCTTACCGTCAGCACCCCGTTGCTATTCTTGAAGAAACCGAGCGCAAGACCCGCAACAAGTCAATCAAGTTCTTGAAAGTTAAGTGGTCACACCATACCGACCGAGAAGCTACGTGGGAACGAGAAGATCACCATCGTTCCGAGTATCCTTCCTTCTTCCAGTCCTAGATCTCGGGACGAGATCTTTTCGTAGTAGAGGAGAGTTTGTAATGCCCCAGATGTAACACTTTACCAATATGGCATATATATATATATATATATATATATATATATATATATATATATATATATATATATATATATATATATATATATATATAACTTTGGCTTCATCAATTCCGTTCTGGGCTCTTTTTCATTTCGGGTTTCTTCGTTTTGTCGTGTGCGTGTGTGCATTTCATTCATGTCATGTTGTCATGTGCATTGCATTGCATTTGTGTTGTCACTTGCATCCGGTCCCACTCGTCTCTTCCCGTTGTCCGTTTCGAGTTCCGACGCTCACACACGTGCCCGTGGCATCCCCGAGTCCTTCTTTCATGTGTGGCCGTGTAACGTTTCCGGAATGACATGAGACTTGTCGTGCGATATTGTTTTGGTACGTGTAGGCCGCCTGTCAAGTTTCGTCGCGTTTGGAGTTCGTTTGGTACTCCAACGGCTAACCTAGTGGGCCAAAAGTACCTCTTCTTTGATGCCCAAGACCCCCTCCACAACAGCCCACAAACCCAGCACAACCACTCCCATCATCTCGGTCGTCTAATTGTGATCGCGTGGCCGAAAACCGCTCCTCATTTGGAGTTTCCTAGCTCCCAGAATCTATAAATTAGTCCCCATCCCCGAAATCCCGGTGCAACCCTAATTTTCCTCCCGCTCCACGCGCCGGACACGTCCGCACAGCCGCCGAACACGTCCGACCCGCGGCCACATCACTCCAACCAACCAGAGGCCGCCACCTCATCCCCGCCGCCACGTGGCGACCTCTCATTGGCCGCGCCACCTCACCCCATCTCCACCGCCGCCACCTCACCCGCCAGCTGCCGGAGCCTCGCCGGACCACCGCCGGACCTCGCCGCCGCCTCGTCGGAGCATCCCCGCCGCGCCGCCGCTTCCTTCGAAGCACGCCGCCGCCTCCTTCGAAGCTCGCCGCCGCCTCCTTCGAAGCTCCGCCGCCGCCGCCCTTCTTCAACAGGCGCCACCGGCGCCTCTGACCGCCGCCGCCGTGCGCCCTCCAACCGCCGCGCCGCCCGTCTCCGGCCACCTCCGGCCATCTCCTCGCCGCTCCGGTCTTCTTCTTCCCCAACTCCGGCAACTTCTCTGGCGAACCTTCGGATCGGGACGAGATCCACCGGTCCCCAATCCAAACGCGCGCCTCCATTCCGATCCAATCCATCCCGCACGGATCCATCCCGCGTTGACTTTTGGAGGTATAAAATTCCACTAAGTCCCAGATCTGTAATGTTTTGTTGCCTCCTTTGCATGCCCGTAACTTTGTGTTCGTAGATCCGTTTTGTGCATATGATATATCAAAATGATCGTGGTGATGTGCTCTACATTTTATTCCATTGTGCCATGCTTGTTTGACTTCATCTAGATGTCTTAATCTTCGTGAAAAGAGTGCTACTTGTTATAAACTGCTTCTACTTGTTATTTTCTTGCCATGTTTGAGATGTGATAACTTGGTGCATGTTTATCCAAATGAAGCAAATGAGATGTCAAAATGTTCATCATGAGATGCTTTACATGATGGTTGCTGTAGCATGCATGTTAGGGTTCATATTGCCATGTTAATCTCTGTTGCAAAAGTGCATGTGGCTGTTAAGTTTTGTAACATGTTATGAGATGCTGATTTGAAGAGCGCGTTGCTATTGATGTGTTTTTCCCCTTGTCACATGCCAATATGTTTTAGAATCTCCATCATGTGGTCTTTGCTGTGGTACAAACCATTTTCCATGATATGCCTTGAGGTGACTTAAACATGCTTGCAAACATGCCATGCCAACTTAACTGTTTTATACTTAGTGAAATTTCTACTAAGTCTGGAATCTATCATATCCTGATGCTATGTTTGCTTGATGCCCTAGGCAAATCCATGTTAGTTTTGGGGTGGCCTTTGATCATTACTTGTTATACATGTTGTTGTCTATCCATCCATGTCCTCACTTGCTAATATGGCTTGTTGTAGCTTATTTAATTCTTGCTCCCAAGTTGCTATAAAATATTACTGTCAGGTTTTTAATGTCATGATCAAAATGTTGTAGCTTGTTGCTATTGGTCTGTGCCTCCTATGGAGTTGCTACTATGGAGTTGTTTGCTTTAGGATATGTCTACTTCATGTACATGCTTCTTGTCACCATGTTTGAGTGATGTAGAGTATATATTTCTTGCTCCAAAGTTGCTATGTGGCTGTTAATCTCAGATTTGCATCGTTTCTTGTTTCGAGTGTATGTATTGAACCGTTGCTCCGTTTTGAGCGTGTCCTACATGAAACTTTTGTGATTTTGCATGTAGAATCATAACATCATCTTGTTTACATGTTTGGAGTATGTTTGCTTGATGTTTGGGTGCATCTTGCACCATTGCCATGCTTAACTTGTTTTGCTCATATCTTCTAGACCGTAGCTCCGAATTAAACAAACTTTATATGAAACTTGACTAGAATTTCGTGTAGATCATCATGGTGCATGTTAACTTTCTGTTTAACAACTTTAACTTAAGGTTTGTTCAGATATGGACCAATTTCAACATATGCACATGAGGACTTACCGGATTCGCTATATGTGGATTCCGGCCTCATTTAATCTTGTTGTTCTTTTGTTGTTTCTCTGTGATTCCTACCTTGCCATGTTTTGCATCATATATAGACTTGTCTTGCATCATACTTGCTTGAGCATATTGTCATGTTCTTGTGTTGTTTATCTGTGCTTCCTACCTTGCCATGTATTGCATCATATATAGACTTGTCATGCATCACACGTGCATCATGTGGTTTGTGCATTGCACCTTGTTTGATTTTGTGCCTCCTTGTGTTCTTGTGTTGAGTAGAGCCGGAAGGCGAGACCGAGCATGAGAACGAGGTTACTACCGGGTTGAGTACGAGGAGCCGTCTTACGATCCCATCGACGACTCGACATGCAAGATGACCTGACCCAGATATCATTACTATCTTTGCCTATTGCTAGATGTCTCGCTCTTTAGCTTATTTCCTCGATGCCCATGTTTGTTTGTCAGCCTCCTATTGTAACCACGAATCTGTTTAACCACCCAACCTAGCAAACCTTTGTTTGGCTACGTAAGCTTCGCTCAGCCCCTCTTAGAGCATTGCTAGTTGCAAGAGAAGATTGAAGATTCTTGCTTCATGTTGAAGTTATGTTGGGATATCACACTATATAAACTCTTAAATGAAATCACATATATACTTGTCAATGGGTGGAAGGCTAAGCCTCTTGCTTGGTGATTTGTTCCACTCATGCCACCCTAGTAACCGTATAAACCGGTCTTATGTTCCTTGATTATGCGTTCCTAACACGGTTGGGGTTATGATACCCCCTCGATAACCCGCTTAGCGCTAAAACTCTTCCAGCAAGGCCCAACATTGGTACTCCATTTTCCTAACAACTAAAAACTAGCCGAGGGAGTAACTAACCCGAGGATTAATTAATCAACCCTCCTGGGCCAGTGCTCGATTTGAGTGTTGGTCCAAACTAGAGCCACTTGCGGTGCCACCTGATACGTCGAAAATGTATCTATAATTTATGCTTGCTCCATGCTTCTTTTGTGTGATATTGCTATGATATTTATGCACTTCCATACACTTTTGATCATATTTGGACTAACCTATTAACTCAGTGCACCACAGTGCCAGTTCCTGTTTTCTGCTGTTTTTCTATTTCAGATTTCCCCCATATTAAAAGTGCTCCAAAAATTCCGGGAAAAATACAGAAAAAATCAGCATACAGGAAGCTTCGAGAAAAACCAAAGTGGGGCCAGAGGGGAGCCAGGGGCAGCCCAGGCGGCCCCACCCCTGGCCCTCTCCGCTTCTGGTGACCCCCTTTGGCATATATACTCCTCGCGTCCCGAAACCCTCGAGGACGGAACCCTTTTTCGCGATCTCGCCTGTGTTCCGCCGCCGCAACGCTTCCAAGATCGGGAGCATCAGGAGAACTCTTCCCGGCACCCTACCGGAGGGGAGAACCACCACCGGGAGCTTCTCCACCGCCATGGACGCTTCCCGGATGAGTTTTGAGTAGTCCCCCTTGGACCATGGGTCCATGACCAGTAGCTATGTGATGTTCTCCTCCCCTCTTTGTTCTTCATGGATTAGACCTCGTGAGCTGCCCTACATGATCGAGGCACATATGTAATCTTTATGCTATTGCTCTGCTGAGTTTGCTGGGATCCGATGGATTATGAGATTATCTTCAGATTGTGTGTGAGTAATATATTTGATTCAACTCTTTTATATTTTAGTTCTTGAGTAATTCTTTCATGTTCTCCGTTGCTGTTTATTGCTTTGGCCGAGTAGTAGGTAGTAACTCCAAGAGGGAACGTTATGCTTGATTGTGGGTTCATGCCCCCTGATGACTAGTTTGAGTGACAGAAACATGAGTCTAGGGGATGTGCTGTTGCCACAAGGGAGAAAACAACGGTGCTTGTACTTGCGGGTGCAAGGATTGTTTACTTTACGCAAAGTTCTTTTAATGCAGTTGTCTGTTGCTTTGAGTTTACACTTTGGGTGGGACTCGCAACTTAATACCAGCGAGATGTTCTGGATAGATATCTCAAGGTGGATGATTAGTAGTAGATGCAGATGGATTTCGGTCTACTTGCCTTGGCGTACCGCCCATGCTCTTGAGCCTCTACCTTTCTTTACAGCATAGTTAGCATTGGTTTGCGCACATAATCCTGTCAATTGCCCAGCTGTAATTTGTTTACCTCGCTCAGCTGTTTTATCGTCTTTTGGGAGAGAGACATGACTAGTGAACATCATGGGACCCCGGTCCATATTAACACCACTGATCACACCTTATATTTACTTCCTGCTTTTATTTCCTAGTTGCAGTCATAGCTATCATTATTATCTCTTGTGTTTGATCCTTTGTAAACAGCAAGGCCGGAGGGATTGACAACCTCTCTGTACTTGTTGGGAGCAAAGTTATTTGTATCTGTGTGCAGGTCCTGTCAACCGCTAAGTATCTGGCGCCGTTAGCCGTTGACACCTTCTTGTCGACCCTCGGAGTCTCACGGGATTCGATCCTTGGTATCCTTGCCAAAGGAAACTTGCCGTTACGCTACATCTCAAACCTTCCACTTGGGGTAACCAACGAGGGGCGAGAAGCCATCAAGCAAAGTTTCTGGCACCGTTGCCGGGGACTCCACTCTTCAAGATAGGGGAGTTGCACGCTATCTTTTATCTTAGCTTTTTAGTCTTGTTAGTTTACCTTTCAGTTTTTGCTTTAGTGTCCCTTAGCAAAAATCACAAAAATAGTTATCTTGCTTGCTGCTGCTATAGGTTCCACCGAGAGCACCAAGTTGTGTGACTTCACTAGTCATAGCAACAATGACTTTATCTGGACGCCTATTGATACACCTGCCACTTCAGCACCTTCTTATGAGATTAAACCTGCTTTACTGAACCTAGTTATGAAAGATCAATTCTCCGGTGCTGGAGATGATGCTGCTTTGCACTTAAATAATTTTGTTGAGCTCTGTGATATGCAAAAGTACAAAGAAGTAGATAGTGATATTGTTAAGCTTAAGCTTTTTCCTTTCTCCTTGAGAGGAGGAGCTAAAATCTGGTTTCAATCCTTGCCTAGGAATAGTATAGATTCTTGGGACAAGTGCAAGGATGCCTTTATTGGGAAGTACTATCCCCCTGCTAAAATTATCCAACTAAGGAGTAACATAATGAATTTTAAACAATTGGATAATGAACACGTTGCCCAAGCTTGGGAACGCATGAAATCTCATGTCAAGAACTACCCTACTCATGGTTTGACTACTTGGATGGTTATCCAAACTTTTTATGCAGGCTTGAACTTTACCTCGCGGAACTTGTTAGATTCGGCCGCGGGAGGAACCTTTATGTCAACTACACTTGGTGCTGCCACGAAGCTTCTCGACGAGATGATGACCAATTATTCCCAATGGCACACCGAACGCGCTCCAACAGGTAGGAAGGTAAACTCTGTCGAGGAGATTTCCTCCCTAAATGAAAAAGTTGACTTGATCATGTGTCTACTTTCCAAGCAATCTTCTATTGATCCTCATGATGTTCCTTTAAATTCTTTGATTGCTCAAGATCAAGTAGATGTGAACTTTATCTCTAGAAACAATTTCAATAACAATGCTTATAGGAGTAATTTTGGTAGCAACCCTAGACTGTTCCTCTCTAATTCCTATGGGAACAACAATGCTTATCCTAGCACCAAGAACTCCACTTCTGAACTAGAGATTATGCTTAAAGACTTCATCACTACCCAAAAGGCCTTCAATAAGAGTGTAGAAGAAAAACTAGACAAACTAGATAATCTATTTTCGAAGGTAGACAATTTAGCCCATGAGGTAGAGTTGCTTAAAATTAGAACTTCTCCTCTTGAGGAGAGGAAGACCACTCCTATGAATGCTATTCAAGTGCAAATTAATGAAAACATTAGGACGATGGCTAAACTTAAAGAGAGATGGGCTAGAGAAAAGGAGGAAGAAGATAGAATTAAGAGCCTTCCTACCCACCACACTATTGCTACTATCCAAGTTGTTGAGGATATCCAAACTCTTAGCACCCAATGCACTCCTAGTCCTATTGGACCTATTAATGGTGATGCCATGACCTCAACCGTAGAAGAAACTCCTATGACCATAGAAGCTACCAAACAAGTGAGCCTAAAGGACACCACTACCACTTTACTTGATACTAGTGACCTTGATTTTGATAATTGCATCCTTTCTGAAGTTATTAGTTTTCTTCACAAGATGTCTAGAGATCCCCACACCAGCACACTTAATCTTGCCTTCATGGAGCATATCACTAATGCTCTCATCAAAGCTAGGGAGGAGAAGCTTAGGGTAGAAGCCTCCATACCTAGAAAGCTAGAAGATGGTTGGGATCCTATGATTAAAATTAAGTTGAATAACTTCTCTTGCTATGCTTTATGTGATGTTGGAGCTAGTACCTCCGTTATGCCCAAAAGGATGTATGATATGCTTAAATTGAAACCTTTTAATCCTTGTTCTTTTGGTGTTCGTCTTGTTGATTCTTCCGTAAAGAAACCTTTGGGGAAGATCGACGATGTTCTTATCATTGTCAATGACAATTATGTTCCCGTTGATTTTACTATTATGGATATTGAATGTGAACCTTCATGTCCAATTATTTTGGGACGCCCTTTTCTTCGCACCGTTGGTGCTATCATTGACATGAAAGAGGGGAATATAAAATTCCAATTACCTCTCAAGAAAGGGATGGAACACTTCCCTAGAAAGAAGATTAAGTTACCTTTTGAGTCCGTTACACGGGCTAGCTATTCTCTTACTCTTGATAAAACTTGATCTTCTCTCTTTGCATTATGCCTAGCTTAAAGGCATAAAAGAAAGCGCTTTTGGGAGGCAGCCCACAACGAATTAGGTTTTATTTTGCTTTTGTTGTGTCTTGATGTTTGTTACTACAGTAGCATCATCATTGTATCTTTTCTTTTCAGCTTTGTGCCAAGTTTAGCCTTTGATTGCAAGAAAGTGCAAAAGTTGTGACGTGCTGTCCAGAAAACAGATTCTGTCCTTGGACAGAAAAATTCGTATAAAATCACCAGATCATCTTTTTTATCTGATTTTTTTGACAGCGTGCTCTATACAATTGGCTTTCGAGCGTCTGTTCTGAGTTTTTTGATTTCAGTTGCAGAAGTGCCCTGAAAAAATTATTTACTACCTGCTGGTCCGTTTTTCACAGATTCTGTCCTGTTTTGCCTTTTCTTCGTTTTGCAAACCTTGAGCTTGCTTTTTCTTTGCAAAAACCTTTTGGCAATCTTGAGAAACAGTAGCTCTTCAAGATTATCCTTATTTCCAGTAGGGAAAAATTATTTTATTATGGGTACTAACCTCGCTAATCAGATTATGATGAGTTATGTATGAAGGGAGTTTTCAAGTGTGCGAGGGAAGATGATAAAAGAAGATTCAGGAGGGTCAAACGCTCAAGCTTGGGGATGCCCCCGTGCACCCCCAAGAAATATTCAAGAAGACTCAAGCGTCTAAGCTTGGGGATGCCCCCGTGCATCCCCTTCTCCATCAACAATTATCAGTTCGTCTTTCGTTCCACTATATTTTAATCACTTCATGCGTTATGTGCTATGCTTGGAGCGTCTTGCTCTTAGTTTCCTTTTTAGTTTTCTTTAGCTTTGCTTGCTGTTCATAACAAGTTAGAACCCAGCTTTCTTTGTGTGGGAGAGAAACACGCTCCACTTCAACCTAGAACACAACATAGGATTTTCATGCTTATCTTTGCTGTGTGTGTTCTTTGTCTTTCCATAGCTACTGTCATGTTTAGCTCTTAGTTTTCATGCTTTTCTTTTAAAAGAGCTTTTGTTTAGTTGGTTGTTGAACTCTCTTGAGTTTTCATGTTTATCTTATTAAGAGAGTTTTCCTGTTGCACTGAGTTGTGTGTCTTAACTTAAAGTAGGTAATTAAGGTTGCTATTTAATTTTAGTAGTAACTTGCAATAGTTTTGAGGTATTGCCATGAGTAATGTCTGAACTTTTGGTGTCAAGAGCTTTAGCCTATTAGTGATAGATGTCGTATTTTGGGCAATCCATGTTTATTTTCGAAAACCTACAAAATAGTTGAGAACTTTAGCTACTAAATGGATCACTAATCTTTGGAGGGATCGAATATTAGAGTACACTCACGTACCATGGGTCGAGGATGCGCAAGGGTAACCAAACCCCCATACACACCTCCTCGGGGTACTTGTCTCTTTGTGAACCTCCTAATTAGATTGAGAGTTACCGATAATAAGTGCATGAGTTCTTCGGACTAATGTGAGTATTCGAAAGTTGACACTTTCACCTAACCATATTTTTCTAGCCTCTTCGGTGCCGTGCATTGCCCTTTCTCACCTCGAGATTTGGCGCATACTTCGCCGGTGCATCCAAATCCTTGGCATGATACGCTCTGTCATCATAAGCCTCATTATATCTTTCCTCAAAACAGCCACCATACCTACCTATCAAGGCATTTCCATAGCCTTTCTGAGATACATTGCCATGCAACATCCATCTTCTCATGACTTGATCTTCATGTCATACATGCTTTTTGCTTGATCGATGAGCCGCATGCTAGTTGGGCCTTGCCCTAATCATTGCTACATGACGCGCTAGTAGCATTGCATATCCTGCTACACTGGCAGAGGCATACATTTGCATACATCATGATAGTTTCATTTTCTTTATGTTGAGTACTTTTGTAAAGTGTGAAAGATCTTATATACTTCTTGTAATACATAGAGTGTTGCCCCTAAAGTGAGGAAAAGATCCCAAAGAGGACAAATCAAAAGATCCCAAAGAGGACAAAATCAAAAGATCCCAAAGAGGACAAATGAGAGATAAATAGAAAGAGCCATAGAGGCCACAAAAAAATAAAAAAAAAGAGAAAAAAAAGAGAAAAATAAATAAAAAGAAAGAAGGGGGCACACTACTATTTCTTTTGAGAGATCCACACTCGTACTCCATCTTATACCTTGTACTCCATAGAGATTATCATTTATGCATATAGCTATGTGGGGACCTTTACACTATAGAACTTGGCTTGTATATTCCAATGATGAGCCTCCTCAAAAGAGCTCTAGGTCTTCTTGAGCAAGCAAGTTGGATGCACCCCCACTAGTTCCATTGGAGAGCTTACCTTAGCTCATATGTGCATCCGTTGCATGGCAATCCCTACTCCTCACATCATATCTATCATTTGGCTTTCTCTCGCCCATGATTGTCCTCATTGATGTGAGCCCTTCACACCTTTTTTGTCTTCCCCCTCCATCATTTTTCTCTCTTTGCCATCCTAAGTGTCGACTTTCTTGCTTACGCTCATCCATTGCATGAGTGCTCAAAATATCGAAAGGGAGTGGATCATTTTGACTTGTACCTGGCTGTTGGTCTGGGGATGAGTCAAGATAAGATTCCAAAGAAGACCAAGTGTGAAACTTTAGTAGATTAAGTTCTCAACAATACAAAAACTATGTTTTACTCTCTCGTATATCCCTATCCCTTTTTTTGCACGCAAACACCATTTGGAGACATTCGAGTCACGGACAGCGAGAGCTCTTGCACCTTTATGTTCTTATGTTACTTGTTACAATGCTAATATAGACTCTTGCTTGTTATGACTTGAATTGAATTACATGCCTTGATTGCTTTACTTAAAAAGTTCTTATATGGTTGGTAGCATGTCACCACAGAAATTATGCTTGTTATCATTTACCTACTCGAGGACGAGCAGGAATTTAGCTTGGGGATGTTGATACGTCCAAAACGTATCTATAATTTCTGCTTGCTCCATGCTTCTTTTGTGTGATATTGCTATGATATTTATGCACTTCCATACACTTTTGATCATATTTGGACTAACCTATTAACTCAGTGCACCACAGTGCCAGTTCCTGTTTTCTGTTGTTTTTCTATTTCAGATTTCCCCCATATTAAAAGTGCTCCAAAAATTCTGGGAAAAATACAGAAAAAATCAGCATACAGGAAGCTTTGAGAAAAACCAAAGTGGGGCCAGAGGGGAGCCAGGGGCAGCCCAGGCGGCCAGCCCAGGCGGCCCCACCCCTGGTCGCCCTAGGGGGGCGCCTGGGCCCCCCTCTCCGCTTCTGGTGACCCCCTTGGCATATATACTCCTCGCGTCCCGAAACCCTCGAGGACGGAACCCTTTTTCGCGATCTCGCCTCTGTTCCACCGCCGCAACGCTTCCAAGATCGGGAGCATCAGGAGAACTCTTCCCGGCACCCTGCCGGAGGGGAGAACCACCACCGGGAGCTTCTCCACCGCCATGGACGCTTCCCGGATGAGTTGTGAGTAGTCCCCCTTGGACCATGGGTCCATGACCAGTTGCTATGTGATGTTCTCCTCCCCTCTTTGTTCTTCATGGATTAGACCTCGTGAGCTGCCCTACATGATCGAGGCACATATGTAATCTTTATGTTGTTGCTCTGCTGAGTTTGCTGGGATCCGATGGATTATGAGATTATGTTCAGATTGTGTGTGAGTAATATATTTGATTCACCTCTTTTATATTTTAGTTCTTGAGTAATTCTTTCATGTTCTCCGTTGCTGTTTATTGCTTTGGCCGAGTAGTAGGTAGTAACTCCAAGAGGGAACGTTATGCTTGATTGTGGGTTCATGTCCCCTGATGACTAGTTTGAGTGACAGAAACATGAGTCTAGGGGATGTGATGTTGCCACAAGGGAGAAAACAACGGTGCTTGTACTTGCGGGTGCAAGGATTGTTTACTTTACGCAAAGTTCTTTTAATGCAGTTGTCTGTTGCTTTGAGTTTACACTTTGGGTGGGACTCGCAACTTAATACCAGCGAGATGTTCTGGATAGATATCTCAAGGTGGATGATTAGTAGTAGATGCAGATGGATTTCGGTCTACTTGCCTTGGCGTACCGCCCATGCTCTTGAGCCTCTACCTTTCTTTACAGCATAGTTAGCATTGGTTTGCGCACATAATCCTGTCAATTGCCCAGCTGTAATTTGTTTACCTCGCTTAGCTGTTTTATCATCTTTTGGGACAGAGACATCACTAGTGAACATCATGGGACCCCGGTCCATATTACCACCACTGATCACACCTTATATTTACTTCCTGCTTTTATTTCCTAGTTGCAGTCATAGCTATCATTATTATCTCTTGTGTTTGATCCTTTGTAAACATCAAGGCCGGAGGGATTGACAACCTCTCTGTACTCGTTGGGAGCAAAGTTATTTGTATCTGTGTGCAGGTCTTGTCAACCGCTAAGTATCTGGCGCCGTTAGCCGTTGACACCTTCTTGTCGACCCTCGGAGTCTCACGGGATTCGATCCTTGGTATCCTTGCCAAGGGAAACTTGCCGTTACGCTACATCTCAAACCTTCCACTTGGGGTAACCAACGAGGGGCGAGAAGCCATCACCACCCAGTTCACTGGGGTCTTCGGTTGCTGTACGTACTGCTCATCCAGTCGTGGCCTGAGACTAGATACGCGCGGCTACTGTCAGGGTGTCGGCACGCCGGGAGGTCTTGCTGGATTAGTTTTACCTATGTTGGAATATCTTGAGCACGGGATTCCGAGAATACTCGGGCCTTCCCACCTTGGAGTTGCGACTCCGCGGATCGTGAGCTTGTAATGGGCTAAGTTGGGACACCCCTGAAGGGTTTTGAACTTTCGAAAGCCGTGCCCGCAGTTAGGTGGCAGATGGGAATTTGTTAATATCCGGTTGTAGAAAATTTGACACCATGTTCAGAACACACTACCAGCGTGAGTAACCGTGACGGCCATTTTCCGAAAGGGGTTTGGGAAGTGAACACGGTGGGGTTATGATTGACGTGCTTAGATAGGATGACTTCGTGATCACTTTGACGCTTGTGCCACTTCTCTTCTCGTTCTAAACACGTAAGCTAGTGCTAGTGCAGATGCAACCTTTTATCTTTCTTCAGCCTTGTTCCACACCCAAGGCTTAGATAGTTTTGCTACCCGGGAACAGGATTGCTGAGTCCTCCGTGGCTCACAGATTCTACACCACACCAGATGCAGGTACTATGGTGGACTACTCCGGTGATGGCACAGAGCTGTACTGGGAGTACGATGAAGAACGTAGTCGGTACTATGTGCACTATCCCGATAATCAGTAGTGGTTTCTACTAGGGGCGATTCGGACCTTGTGGCTTTATGTATTTGGTATCTTTCATTTGGATCTTCGCCCGTAGACGGGTTGTGATGTTATTTGGATGATGATTTGCTTATGTAATGTATTGTGTGACGTGGCGAGTGTGAGCCAACTATCCTTTTGCAATTTCATCCCTATTTTTACATGATCGTGCAAAGATACCAAACTTGAGATCATTCTAGAATGGGCTTATACCTTTAAGTCGTGCCTCGACACGTAGGAGGTATAATCCCATCCTAGGCATTACACATGACATCTTTTATCCTACCCTCCCGTGGCAGCGGGGTCCTATTGGAAACTAAGGGATAGTAAGGCCTCCTTTTAATAGAGTACTGGACCAAAGCATTAACACATAGTGAACACATGAACTCCTCAAACTATGGTCATCACCGGGAGTGTTCCCGATTATTGTCACTTCGGGGTTGCCGGATCATAACACATAGTAGGTGACAATAGACTTGCAAGATAGGATCAAGAACACACATATATTCATGGAAACATAATAGTTTCAGATCTGAAATCATGGCACTCGGTCCCTAGTGACAAGCATTAAGCATAGCAAAGTAATAGCAACATCAATCTCAGAACATAGTGGATACTAGGGATCAAACCCGAACAAAACTAACTCGATTACATGATAGATCCCATCCAACCCATCACCGTCCAGCAAGCCTACGATGGAATTACTCACGCACGGCGGTGAGCATCATGGAATTGGTGATGGAGGAAGGTTGATGATGACGATGGCGATGATCTCCACTCTTAGGAGCCCCGAACGGACTCTAGATCAGCCCTCCCGAGAGAGATTACGGCTTGGCGGCGGCTCCGTCTCGTGAAACACGATAATTCTTTCTCCCTGATTTTTTCACCCCGAAAGTGAACTTATAGGATCTGGGGATACGTCGATGAAGCACCAGGGGGCCCACGAGGCAGGGGGCGCGCCCCCCACCCTCGTGGACAGGGTGTGGGCTCCTGGTATGGATCTTCTTGTAGATATTTTTTATATTTTCCAAAATAAATCTTCGTGGAGTTTCAGGTCATTCCGAGAACTTTTTATTTCTGCACAAAAACAACACCATGGCAATTCTGCTGAAAACAGCGTCAGTCCGGGTTAGTTCCATCCAAATCATGCAAGTTAAGAGTCCCTAACAAGGGCAAAAGGGTTTGGAAAAGTAGATACGTTGGAGACGTATCAACTCCCCCAAGCTTAAACCTTTGCTTGTCCTCAAGCAATTCAGTTGATAAACTGAAAGTGATAAAGAAAAACTTTGACAAACTCTGTTTGCTCTTGTTGTTGTAAATATGTAAGCCAACAGTCAAGTTTTCAACAAGATCATGAACTAACCACATTCACAATAACTTTCAGGTCTCAAGACTACTCACATTAATGGCATAATCAACTAGCGATCAATAATAATCAACCTCGGATGACAACACTTTCTCAAAACAATCATGATATGATATAACAAGATGGTATCTCACTAGCCCTTTGTGAGACCGCAAAACATAAATGCAGAGCACCTTTAAAGATCAAGGACTCACTAGACATTGTAATTCATGGTAAAAGAGATCCAGTCATGATCATACCCAATGCAAATTAATAGTAATACATGCAACAACAGAGGTGCTCTCCTACTAGTGCTCTTTGATAAGCGGATGATGACTCTGCATAAAATTAAATGGATAGGCCCTTCCTAGAGGGAATTAGGGATTTGTAGAGGTGCCAGAGCTTGATTTTTAAATTGAGATGAATAACATTTTGAGCGGTATACTTTCATCGTCAACATAACAACCAAGAATCTCGATATCTCCCATGCTACGCACATTATAGGCGGTTCCCAAACAGAATGGTAAAGTTTATACTCCCCCAACCACCAACAAGCACACTCCACGGCTAGCCCGAAACAACGGGTACAGTCCAAACTAGCAACAGCCCTGGGGGAGTTTTGTTTAATTATTATGATTTGAGCATGGGACTGGGCATCCCGATTACCAGCCATTTTCTCATGAATGATGAGCGGAGTCCACTCATCGTGAGAATAACCCAGCTAGCCTGGAAGATATAGACAACCCTAGTTGATACATGAGCTGTTCGAGCATACAAAATAGAATTTCATTTGAAGGTTTACAGTTTGGCACATACAAATTTACTTGGAATGGTAGGTAAATACCGCATATATGAAGGTATGGTGGACTCAAATGGAACAACTTTGGGGTTTATGGAAGTGGATACACAAGCAGTATTCCCGCTTAGTATATGTGAAGGCCAGAAAGAGACTGGGAAGCGACCAGCTAGAGAGCAACAATGGTCATGAACATGCATTAAAATTAATCAACAATGAATGCAAGCATGAGTAGGATATAAATAACCATGAACATAAATATCGTGAAGGCTATGTTGATTTGTTTCACCTACATGCGTGAACATGCGCCAAGTCAGATCACTTAAATCGTCCAAAGGAGGATACCACCCCATCATACCACATCACAACCATTTTAATATCATGTTGGCGCGCAAGATAGACCATTATAAACTCTCAGCTACTTAGGCATGGCATAAGGAGCTATGATCTCTAATTGTCATTGCAAGCATGTTTCATCCATAACAGGCTAAATCAGGAACGATGAACTATCATATTTACAAAAACAAGAGAGGTCGAGTTCATACCAGCTTTTCTCATCTCAATTAGTTCATCATATATCATCCTTATTGCCTTTCACTCGCATGACATAACGGTGTGGATAATAATAATAGTGCATGTGCATTGGACTAAGCTGGAATCTGCACACATTGAATACAAGAGCGAAGACAAGGTAATGTGGCTCAAGGTTAAATAACAACAAAGAATATGAGAGCCACTAAGCATTTTCAATCATGGTCTTCTACTCTTATCCCCCAAAGAAAAGAAAAGAAAAGAAACTATGTACATGGGAAAGCTCCCAACAAGGTAAAGGAGAACGAGAAATCTTTTTGGGTTTTTCATTTTAACTACTACTACAAGCAAAGAAAGTAAACTAGCTAGAAGCTACAACTATTTCTTTTTTGTTTTTCTGGGTTTTTCTAGCACACAAGAAAAAGACTAAGAAAAAAGAAATTGAAACTAAGCATGGATGGTACAGTGAAAAAGTGTGAGCACCGACAACTAGAATAAGTGTGAACATGAATGTAAAGTCGGTGAGAAACACGTACTCCCCAAGCTTAGGCTTTTGGCCTAAGTTGGTCTATGGCCAGTATTGGCCTGACGGATATCCAAAGTCGTAGTTGGGGTTGTACTCGGATGCAGCATATATTGCATGCTGAGCTGCAGCTCGAAGGCGGGCTGCCTCCGTCATGTTATAATAAGCATTTGCCTCCTCCATAGTTATAGTGTATCTCCCTTTTGCCTGAAAGTTAAACAAAGTGGGGGTAGGAAGAACAATAGGGATGGCGTGCTGATTGTTAAAGATTAGTCGATATTTGAGGGTTTGATCACCCCACTCTATAAACCGGTGACTAGTCATAGCATGGCAATCTAAATAAGCAGGAGGTAAAGGTTGATCATTCTCGTGCACAGGCACACCAGGACGGCGGGCTATGCGAGTGGCATAGATCCCACCAAATAAATCTCCATGCAAACCATTATGATGTAGCCTACGTGCAACAATGGCTCCCAAGTTATATTTTCTATCACCTAATACAACACTCTTGAGAACAGTAGGATCAGGGGCACACATGTGGCAAGCCTCATCCTTACCGTCTATGCATCTACCGATAAAGAGAGCAAAGTAATGAATAGAAGGAAAATGAATGCTCCCTATGGTAGCCTGTGTGATTTCTCTAGATTCCCCCACAGTGATACTAGTAAGGAAATCTCTAAATTCAGATTTGCGAGGATCACCCATACTGCCCCACTGAGGGAGCTTACAAGCATCATTAAAATTCTCTAAGTCCATGCTGTAAGACTTATCATACAGGTCAAACAGTACGGTGTGAGAATTATGCGAAGACGAAAATTTAAACCTTCTCACAAAGCTATCAGTTAAGCCACGGAATTGAGGGCACTTATCTTGTATGAAGCCCTCGAGGTCAGCGTTGCGCACGTATGCGTAAAATTCATCCTTGATGCCAGCCTGATCCATAAAGTCATCTGATGGCCATTCACAAGGCCGCACGTCAGCATCCCTCGGTGGTTCATCGTCCGGCTCACGGAACGCGAGCCTCGGTTGTTGCTTCCTTGAAGAACCACCTTGAAAGTTTTTCCTATGCATTTTTCTAAAAATTTCTGAAATTTTTAGTAACTCGTAGTAAAAGTTAACCAAACTCAACAAGATTGATAGCAACAACTCCTATAAGTGCCTAGAGACTATATTATGCATTAGAACTACTTGGGACCAAGAAAATTTGACAGGCAAGCTCAAGAACAAGGTCACCACAGTAGCATAAATTCGCAATAAATAAAGCACTAGAACAAAAACTAATTGGACCAATGGAGGAGTCACATACCAAGGAACAATCTCCCCAAACAGTTTGGTGAATGGTGCTTTGAGCAAGAAGATTGAAAATGGCAGCAAGATGAGCTAGAACTCGGGTTTGAGCTGGTTGGTGATTTTTTTGGGAGGAAGAAGAAGAGTGTAGGTGCAGGAATAAGTGAAGGGGGGCCACGTGGGGCCCACGAGGCACGGGGGCACGCCCTGGGGAGGGGGCGCGCCCTGGACCCTCGTGGCCAGGTGTTGGCTCCCCTTGATGTGTGTTCTGTGCCATATTTTCTCAAATATTCTAGAAAAAAAATCATATTTCATTTTCATGGCATTTGGAGAACTTTTATTTTCGGGATATTTTTTTATTGAACGGATAAGTCTGGAAACAGACAGAAAATACTATTTTTGCTTTTATTTATCCTAATTAATAGAAAGTAAAAAGAGGGTACAGAAGGTTTTGCTATCTAGATTCACCTATCCCATGTTCATCAAAAGGAATCCATTAACAAGGTTGATCAAGTCTTGTTAATAAACTCTTTCCGAGTAACATGAAACCGGAGAATTTTTGAATAACACTAGGTTACCTCAATGGGGATATGTATGTCCCCAACAATAAGGATATCATATGTCTTCTTGATAGTAGGAAAAGGAAATTCAAAACCTGCAATAGTAATAGTTGATTTTTTTTCTATATAATTGATATTGTGGACCTCAGGTTGTTTCCTCAGAAAGTGTACCGTATGCTCATTACCATTGACATGAAAAGTGACATTGCCTTTGTTGCAATCAATAACATCCCCTGCAGTATTCAAAAAGGGTCTTCCAAGAATAATAGACATACTATCGTCCTCGGGAATATCAAGTATAACAAAGTCCGTTAGAATACTAACATTTGCAACTACAATAGGCACATCCTCACAAATAACGACAGGTATAGCAGTTGATTTATCAGCCATTTTCAAAGATATTTCAGTAGGTGTCAACTTACTCAAGTCAAGTCTACGATATAAAGAGAGAGGCATAACACTGACACCAGCTCCAAGATCACACAAAGTTGTTTTAACATAGTTTTTCTTAATGGAGCAAGGTATAGTAGGTACTCCTGGATCTCCTAATTTCTTAGGAATTCCACCTTTAAAAGTGTAATTGGCAAGCATGGTGGAAATTTCTACTTCAGGTATCTTTCTTTTGTTGGTAATAATATCTGTCATATACTTAGCATAAGGATTTGTTTTAAGCACATCAGTCAAACGCATACGCAAAAAGATAGGTCTAATCATTTCAACGAAGCACTCAAAATCCTCATCATCCTTTTTCTTGGATGGTCTCGGAGGAAAAGGCATGGGTTTCTGAACCCATGTTTCTCTTTCCTTACCGTGTTTCCTAGCAACAAAGTCTCTCTTATCATAACGTTGATTCTTTGATTGTGGGTTATCAAGATCAACGGCAGGTTTAATCTCTACTTCATTATCATTGCTAGGTTGAGCATCATCATGAACATCATCATTAATATTATCACTAGGTTCATGTTCATTACCAGATTGTGTCTCAGCATCAGAAACAGATATATCATTGGGATTCTCAGGTGTGTCAGCTACAGGTTTGCTAGAAGCATGCAAGGTCCTATCATTTTTCTTTTTCTTCTTCTTAGAAGAACTAGGTGCATCTATATTAGCTCTCTGAGAATCTTGCTCAATTCTCTTAGGGTGGCCTTCAGGGTACAGAGGTTCCTGAGTCATTTTACCACCTCTAGTAGCAATTCTAACAGCATAGTCATTATTCTTACCATTTAATTCATTGAGCAAATCATTCTGAGCCTTAAGTACTTGTTCTACTTGAGTGGTAACCATGGAAGCGTGTATACTAATGAGTTTCAGTTAACCTTTAGCTCTAGACAGATAATCACTCAAGCGTTCAATCATATAGGCATTGTGTTGTAATTGTCTACCAACATAAGCATTGAATTTTTCTTGTTTCACAATAAAATTGTCAAACTCATCTAAGCATTTGCTAGCCGACTTATAACGAGGAATATCACATTTATCAAATCTATAAAGAGAATTTACCTTTACTACCTGTGTCGGGTTATCAAGACCATGTATTTCTTCAATAGGTGCTAAATTCTTAACATATTCAGCTTTAATAGATTTTTCTTTCATATATTTCTTTGCCTCTTGCATATCTTCAGGACTGAGAAATAGAACACCTTTTTTCTTCGGAGTTGGCTTAGGGGCTGGTTCAGGAAGTGTCCAATTATTTTCACTGGCCAGCATATTATTCAATAGTAGTTCAGCTTGTTCAACTGTCCTCTCCCTGAAAACACAACCAACACAACTATCCAGGTGGTCTCTAGAAGCATCGGTTAGTCCATTATAAAAGACATCAACTATATCATGCATCTCAAGAGGATGATCAGGCAAGGCATTAAGTTATATATTTCTCGTAAGGCAGATTGTTTCTTATGAGCGGGAAAATATTTAGCAGAGAATCAATACATCATATCCTGGGGACTACGCACACAACCAGGATCAAGAGAATTAAACCATCTCTTAGCATCACCCTTTAACGAGAAAGGAAATAGCTTAAGGATATAGTAGTAATGAATCTTTTCATCGTTGGTAAACAGGGTGGCTATATCATTCAACTTAGTAAGATATGCCACAACAGTTTTAGACTCATAGCCATGGAAAGAATCAGATTCAACCAAAGTAATTAACTCAGGATCAACAAATAATTCATAATCCTTATCAGTAACACATATAGGTGAAGTAGCAAAAGCAGGGTCATGTTTCATTCTAGCATTCAAGGACTTTTCTTTCAGCTTAGCTAATAACTTCTTAAGATCATATCTATCATTGCAAGCAAGAAAGTCTCTAGCAGTTTCTTCATCCATAACATAACCCTCGGGAACAACAGGCAATTGATATCTATTGGGAGTAGCCTCATCATCACTTTCATAAATATCATCAGTATCAACATCTGCATTCTCCCTAACCTTAGCAATTTGTTCATCTAGAAATTCACCTAGTGGCACAGTATCAGGCATAGAAGTAGTTTCATCATACATAGCAGAAGTAGCATCATCAAGAACATACGACATATCAGATTCAATAGTAGGAGTAGGTGTCGCAAGTTTACTCGTAATAGAAGGAGAATCAAGTGCAGAGCTAGATGGCAGTTCCTTACCTCCCCTCATAGTTGAGGGTAAGATCTTGGTTTTTGAGTCCTTCAAATTCTTCATAGTGATCAACGGATATAAATCCCAAGTGACTTAAAGAATAGAGCTATGCTCCTCGGCAACGGCGCCAGAAAATAGTCTTGATAACCCACAAGTGTAGGGGATCGCAACAGTTTTCGAGGGTAAAGTATTCAACCCAAATTTGTTGATTCGACACAAGGGGAGCCAAAGAATACTCTTAAGTATTAGCAGCTGAGTTGTCAATTCAACCACACCTGGAAACTTAGTATCTGTAGCAAGATAGCTTAGTAGCAAAGTAATATGATAGTGGCGGTAGCAGCAATAAAAGTAACGATAGTGTTTTTGTAGTTTTTGTAATAGTAGCAATGGAAAAGTAAATAAGCAACAAGCAATATAGGAAAAGCTCGTAGGCATTGGATCGGTGATGGGAAATTATGTCGGATGCAATTCATCATGTAGAAGTTATAACCTAGGGTGACACAGAACTAGCTCCAGTGGCAGCGGGGTCCTATTGGAAACTAAGCGATATTAAGGCCTCCTTTTAATAGAGTACCGGACCAAATCATTAACACATAGTGAACACATGAACTCCTCAGACTATGGTCATCACCGGGAGTGGTCCCGATTATTGTCACTTCGGGGTTGCCGGATCATAACACATAGTAGGTGACTATAGACTTGCAAGATAGGATCAAGAACACACATATATTCATGGAAACATAATAGGTTCAGATCTGAAATCATGGCACTCGGTCCCTAGTGACAAGCATTAAGCATAGCAAAGTCATAGCAACATCAATCTCAGAACATAGTGGATACTAGGGATCAAACCCTAACAAAACTAACTCGATTACATGATAGATCCCATCCAACCCATCACCATCCAGCAAGCCTACGATGGAATTACTCACTCACAGCGGTGATCATCATGGAATTGGTGATGGAGGAAGGTTGATGATGACGATGGCGACGATCTCCACTCTCCGGAGCCCCGAACGGACTCCAGATCAGACCTCCCGAGAGAGATTATGGCTTGGCGACGGCTCCGTCTCGTGAAACACGATAATTCTTTCTCCCTGATTTTTTTCTCCCCGAAAGTGAACTTATAGGATCTGAGGATACGTCGGGGGAGCACTAGGGGGCCACGAGGCAGGGGGGGGCGTGCCCCCAACCTCGTGGAGAGGGTGTGGGCCCCTGGTATGGATCTTCTTGCAGATATTTTTTATATTTTCCAAAATAAATCTCCGTGGAGTTTCAGGTTATTCCGGGAACTTTTTATTTCTGCACAAAAACAACACCATGGCAATTCTACTGAAAACAGCGTCAGTCCGGGTTAGTTCCATTCAAATCATGCAAGTTAGAGTCCATAACAAGGACAAAAGGGTTTGAAAAAGTAGATACGTTGGAGACGTATCAGAAAACACCACCTATAGTGGAGTTTCATTTATAGGATGAGATTAAGGAGATATCACTCTTAGAATTTTGTGAAGTATGTAAGATACCCTTTGGAGGTAGACTTGATGAACCACGTCGTGAAGACGTTGAAGGGTTTATCGACATGATAGCTGTAGGGGAATCTAGACAAGTCTCAGGGGCAAGAATCACTAGTATACACTTCCCTATTCTGCGCTACTTTGCTTTATTTGCTAGTAGATGTTTGATTGGTCGCGGGAACAGTGGGAATCTTAGTGCCCCTGATATTGTCATTTTACGCCATGCTTTATTTCAAGACACAACTTTTAGTTTGGGTGTCATCGTTGCTAAACGACTGAGTCTGAACCGCTCAAAGGGGCCCGTCTTTGGAAGCATCTTTGCTTCTCGCCTTGCTGGACATTTTGGAATACCTATTAGGCATCATGAGAAGGAAGAAAAATTGCTTGCCCCTGTTTATCTAGACTACTAGAGCATGTTAGCACATGATTTTATTGTTAAAGACAAGGATAGGGTGCTTAATTATAAATTAAGGTTTGATTAAATATATTGTGAAATTGTTACCTTGCCTGCACCATCCTTGTTTGATCTGTACACAGGCATATACCTCATTATATCAGATGCCTTCTACAAGTACCAGGGCCAGGCACTAGCTTCAGAGCCTGAGCCGGAGCCACCCCTCGATCCTAATTGTCAGTCTGTTCATGGGTGGGAACTGGATGAGCTTGCCAACTAGTGGCACCCAGAGGATACAACTCAGTACACTGGAGGGAGTAGCTTCGATCCCTGGCCATAGACCAACTTAGGCCAAAAGCCTAAGCTTGGGGGAATTCCAGCTTAGTCCAATGCACATGCACTATTATTATTATCCACACTGTTCGGTCATGTGAGTGAAAGGCAATAAGGATGATATATGATGAACCAATTGAGATGAGAAAAGCTGGTATGAACTCGACCTCTCTTGTTTTTGTAAATATGATAGTTCATCGTTCCTGATTCAACTTTTTATGAATGAAACATGCATGCAATGACAATTGATACGTCTCCAACGTATCTACTTTTCCAAACTCTTTTGCCCTTGTTTTGGACTCTAACTTGCATGATTTGAATGGAACTAACCTGGACTGACGCTGTTTTCAGCAGAACTGCCATGGTGTTGTTTTTGTGCAGAAATAAAAAGTCCTGGGAATCGCCTGAAAATCAACGGAGATTTATTTTAGAAAATATAAAAAATACCTACAAGAAGATCCACACCTGGGGGCCCACGGGCCGTCCTCGAGGGTGGGGGGGCGCGCCCCCTGCCTCGATGGCAGCCTGGTGCCCCACCGACGTATCCCCAGGTCCTATATATTCCGTTTCGTGGAGAAAAAAATCAAGGAGAAAGAATTATCACATTTTACGAGACGGAGCCGCCGCCAAGCCCTAATCTCTCTCGGGAGGGCATATCTGGAGTCCATTCGGGGCTCCGGAGAGTGGAGATCGTCGCCATCGTCATCATCAACCTTCCTCCATCACCAATTCCATGATGCTCATCGCCGTGCGTGAGTAATTCCATCGTAGGCTTGTTGGACGGTGATGGGTTGGATGGGATCTATCATGTAATCGAGCTAGTTTTGTTAGGGTTTGATCCCTAGTATCCACTATGTTCTGAGATTGATGTTGCTATGACTTTGCTATGCTTAATGCTTGTCACTAGGGCCCGAGTGCCATGATTTCAGATCTGAACCTATTATGTTTTCATGAACATATGTTTGTTCTTTATCCTATCTTGCAAGTCTATAGTCACCTACTATGTGTTATGATCTGGCAACCCCGAAGTGACAATAATCGGGACCACTCCCGGTGATGACCATAGTTTGAGGAGTTCATGTATTCACTATGTGTTAATGCTTTGGTCCGGTACTCTATTAAAAGGAGGCCTTAATATCCCTTAGTTTCCAATAGGACCCCGCTGCCACGGGAGGGTAGGACAAAAGATGTCATGCAAGTTCTTTTTCCATAAGCACGTATGACTATATTCGGAATACATGCCTACATTGCATTGATGAACTGGAGCTAGTTCTGTGTCACCCTAGGTTATAACTTCTACATGATGAATTGCATCCGACGTAATTTCCCATCACTGATCCAATGCCTACAAGCTTTACCTATATTGCTTGTCGCTTATTTACTTTTCCGTTGCTATTATCACAAAAACTACAAAAATACTATCTTTACTTTTATTGCTGCTACCACCACTATCATATTACTGTGCTACTAAACTATCTTGCTGCAGATACTAAGTTTCCAGGTGTGGCTGAATTGACAACTCAGTTGCTAATACTTAAGAGTATTCTTTGGCTCCCCTTGTGTCAAATCAACAAATTTGGGTTTAATACTTTACCCTCGAAAACTGTTGCGATCCCCTATACTTGTGGGTTATCAAGACTATTTTCTGGCGCCATTGCCGGGGAGCATAGCTCTATTCTGTAAGTCACTTGGGATTTATATCTGCTTATCACTATGAAGAATTTGAAAGACTCAAAAACCAAGATCTTACCCTCAACTACGAGGGGAGGTAAGGAACTGCCATCTAGCTCTACACTAGATTCTCCTTCTGTTATGAGTAAACTTGCGACACCTACTCCTGCTATTGAATCTGATATGTCGTATGTTCTTGATGATGCTACTTCTGCTATGTATGATGAAACTACCTCTATGCCTGATACTGTGTCACTAGGTGAATTTCTAGATGAACAAATTGCTAAGGTTAGGGAGAGTGCAAATGTTGATGATATTTATGAAAGTGATGATGAAACTACTCCCAATAGATATGAGTTGCCTGTTGTGCCTGTGGGCTATGTTATGGATGAAGAAACTGCTAGAGACTTTCTTGCTTGAAATGATAGATATGATCTTAAGAAGGTATTAGCTAAGCTGAAAGAAAAGTCCTTGAATGGTAGAATGAAACATGACCCTGTTTTTGCTACTTCACCTATATGTGTCACTGATAAGGATTATGAGTTCTCTATTGATCCTGAGTTGATTACTTTGGTTGAATCTGATCCTTTCCATGGCTATGAGTCTGAAACTGTTGTGGCACATCTTACCAAGTTGAATGATATAGCCATCCTATTTACCCATGATGAAAAGATTCGCTACTACTATATCCTTAAGTTATTTCCGTTTTCGTTAAAGTGTGATGCTAATAATTGGTTTAATTCTCTTGATCCTAGTTGTGTGCATAGTCCCGAGGATATGATGTATTACTTCTGTGCTAAATATTTTCCCGCTCATAAGAAACAAGCTGCCTTACGGGAAATATATAACTTTGCTCAATTTGAAGAAGAGAGTCTCCCACAAGCTTGGGGGAGGCTTCTCCAGTTACTTAATGCTTTGCCTGATCATCCTCTTGAGATGCATGATATACTTGATGTCTTTTATAATGGACTAACCGATGCTTCCAGAGACCACCTGGATAGTTGTGCTGGTTGTGTTTTCAGGGAAAGAACAGTGGAACAAGTTGAATTACTATTGAATAATATGTTGGCCAGTGAAAATAATTAGACACTTCCTGAACCAGCCCCTAAGCCAACTCCGAAGAAAAGAGGTGTTGTATTTCTCAGTCCTGAAGACATGCAAGAGGCAAAGAAATCTATGAAAGAAAAGGGTATTAAAGCTGAAGATGTTAAGAATTTACCGCCTATTGAAGAAATACATGGTCTTGATAACCCGACACAGGTAGTAAAGGTAAATTCTCTTTATAGATTCGATGAAAGCGATATTCCTCGTTATAAGTCTCCTAGCCAATGCTTAGATGAGTTTGAAAATTTTATTGTGAAACAAGAAAACTTCAATGCTTATGTCGGTAGACAATTACAACACAATGCCCATATGATTGAACGCTTGAGTGATTATCTGTCTAGTGCTAAAGATGAACTGAAACTTATTAGTATACATGCTTCCATGGTTACCACTCAAGTAGAACAAGTACTTAAGGCTCAAAATGATCTGCTCAATGAATTAAATAGTAAGAACAATGAGTATGTTGTTAGAGTTGCAACTATAGGTGGTAAAGTGACTACGGAACCTCTGTATCCTGATGGCCACCCTAAGAGAATTGAGCAAGATTCTCAGAGAGCTAATATAGATGCACCTAGTTTCTAAGAAGAAGAAAAAGAAAAATGATAAGACTTTGCATGCTTCTAGTGAACCTGTAGCTCACCCACCCGAGAATCCCAATGATAAATCTGTTTCTGATGCTGAGACACTATCTGGTAATGAATATGAACCTAGTGATAATGTTAATAATGATGTTCATACTGATGCTCAACCTAGCAATGATAATGATGTAGAGATTGAACCTGCTGTTGATCTTGATAACCCACAATCAAAGAATCAACGTTATGATAAGAGAGACTTTGTTGATAGGAAGCACGGTCGGGAAAGAGAACCCTGGGTTCAGAAACCCGTGCCTTTTCCTCCGAAACCACCCAAGAAAAAGGATGATAAAGATTTTGAGCGCTTTGCTGAAATGATTAGACCTATCTTTTGCGTATGCGTTTGACTGATGTGCTTAAAACTAATCCTTATGCTAAGTATATGAAAGACATTATTACCAACAAAAGAAAGATACCTGAAGTAGAAATCTCCACCATGCTTGCCAATTACACTTTTGAGGGTGGAATTCCTAAGAAATTAGGAGATCCAGGAGTACCAACAATACCTTGCTCCATTAAGAGAAACTATGTCAAAACTGCTTTGTGTGATCTTGGAGCCGGTGTTAGTGTTATGCCTCTCTCTTTATATCGTAGACTTGACTTGAGTAAGTTGACACCTACTGAAATATCTTTGCAAATGGGCGATAAATCAACTGCTATACCAGTCGGTATTTGTGAGTATGTGCCTGTTGTAGTTGCAAATGTTACTATTCTAACCACTGTTCAAGATATCTTTCGATATGCCGATAAATCGGACGATTTATCGCTTATCGCCGTCTGACCGATAAGATAAAACGGCCGATAAATCAGCCGATATGGCGATAAATCAGCCGATATGCCGATAAACTGGCCGATTTACCCCTTATCATGGTCGACCGATAAGTTCTCGATAAGCGATATCCCCAACATTGATTCTAACGGACTTTGTTTTACTTGATATTCCCGAGGATGATAGTATGTCTATTATTCTTGGAAGACCTTTTTTGAATACTGCAGGGGCTGTTATTGATTGCAACAAAGGCAATGTCACTTTTCATGTCAATGGTAATGAGCATACGGTACACTTTCCGAGGAAACAACCTCAGGTCTTCAGTATCAATTATATTGGAAAAACTTCAACTGTTACTATTGGAGGTTTTGAGTTTCCTATTCCTACTATCAAGAAGGCATATGGCATACTTATTGTTGGGGACATACATATCCCCATTGAGGTAACATAGTGTTATTCGAAAATTCTCCGGTTTCATGTTACTCGGAAAGAGTTTATTAACAAGACATGATCAACCTTGTTAATGGATTCCTTTTGATGAACATGGGATAGGTGAATCTAGATAGCACAAACCTTATGTACCCTCCTTTTACTTTCTATTAATTTGGTTAAATAAAACAAAAATAGCATTATCTGTCTGTTTCCATACTTACCCGTGCAATAAAAAAATATCCCAAAAATAAAAGTTCTCCAAATGCCATGAAAATGAAATATGATTTTTTCTAGAATATTTAAGAAAATATGGCACTGAACACACAGCGAGGGGAGCCAGCACCTGGCCTCGAGGGCACAGGGTGCACCCCCCTTCACAGGGCGCGCCCCCTGCCTCGAGGGGCCCACGTGGCCCCCCTCCACTTATCCTTTCACCCATTCCCTTCTTCTTCCTCCCAAAAAAAAATCCCCGGCCAGCTCAAACCCGAGTTCTAGCTCGTTTTGCTGCCATTTTCGATCTCCTTGCTCAAAGCACCATTCACCAAACTGTATCGGGAGATTGTTCATTGGTATGTGACTCCTCCATTGGTCCAATTAGTTTTTGTTCTAGTTCTTTATTTGTTGCAAATTTGTGCTGCTATGGTGACCTTGTCCTTGAGCTTGCATGTCAAATTTTCTTGGTCCCAAGTAGTTCTAATGCATGTTATAGCTTCTAGGCACTTATAGGAGTCGTTGCTATCAATCTTATTAAGTTTGGTTAACTTTTATTTGTGAGTTACTAAAAAATTCAGAAAATTTAAGAAAAATGTCTAGGAAAAACTTCCAAGGTGGTCCTTCAAGGAAGCAAGGACCAAGGCTCGCGTTCCGTGAGCCGGATGACGAACCACCAAGGGATGCTGATGTGCGCCCTTGTGAATGACCGTCAGATGAATTTATGAGTCAAGCGGGCATCAAAGATGAATTTTACGCATATGTGCGTAACGCTGACCTTGAGGACTTCATGCAAGATAAGTGCCTTCAGTACCGTGGCTTAACTGACAGTTTTGTGAGAAGGTTTAAATTTTCATCTTCACTTAATTCTCACACTGTCTTGTTTGATCTATATGATAAATCTTATACCATGGACTTAGAGGATTTTAATGAGGCCTGTAAGCTCCCATAGTGGGGCAGTATGAGTGATCGTCGTAAATCTGAATTTAGAGAATTCCTAGCTAGTATTACAGTGGGGTAATCCAGGGACATCACACAAGCCACCACTAGGAGCATACATTTTCCTGCTATTCATTACTTTGCTCTCTTTATCGGTAGATGCTTAAATGGTAAAGATGAGGCTTGTCATATGTGTGTCCCTGATCTTAGCGTTCTCAGGAGTGCTGTGCTAGGTGATAGGCAATATAATATGGGAGCTATTGTTGCACGTAGGCTACACCATAATGGTTCTAATGGAGATTTATTTGGTGGGATCTATGCTACTCGCATAGCCCGCTATCTTGGTGTGTCTATGCACCCTTATGATGACCCCTTACCTACTGTTTATTTAGATTGTAATGCTATGGCTAGTCACCGGTTTATAGAGTGGGATAATCAAACTCTCAAATATCGACTAATCTTCAACCGGCAACATGCCATCCCTATTGTTCTTCCTGCCCCTACTTTGTTTTACTTTCAGGAAAAGGGGAGATACACTATAACTTTGGAGGAGGCAAATGCCCATTATAACATGACGGAAGGAGCCCGCCTTCGAGCTGCAGCTCAGCAGGCAGCAACTGCTGCATCTCAGTACGACCCCAACTACAGCTTTGGATATCCGTCAGGCCAGTACTGGCCATAGACCAACTTAGGCCAAAAGCCTAAGCTTGGGGGAGTACGTGTTTCTCACTGACTTACATTCATGTTCACACTTATTCTAGCTGTCGGTGCTCACACTCTTTCACTGTACCGTCCATGCTTAGTTTAAATTTCTTTTTCTTAGTCTTTTTCTTGTGTGCTAGAAAAACCCAGAAAAACAAAAAATATTAGTTGAAGCTTCTAGCTTGTTTACTTTCTTTGCTTGTAGTAGTAACTAAAAAAATGAAAACCCCAAAAGATTTCCTGTTCTTCTTTTACTTGTTGGGAGCTCTCCCGTGTAAATAGTTTCTTTTCTTTTCTTTAGGGGTTAAGAGTAGAAGACCATGATGAAAATGTTTAGTGGCTCTCATATGCTTTGTTGTTGATTTAACCTTGAGCCATATTACCTTGTCTTCTCTCTTGTATTAAATGCCTGCAGATTCCAGCTTAGTCCAATGCACGTGCACTATTATTATTTTTCACACCGTTCGGTCGTGCGACTGAAAGGCAATAAGGATGATATATGATGAACTAATTGGGATGAGAAAAGCTGGTAGGAGCTCGACCTCTCTTGTTTTTTGTAAATATGATTGCTCGTCATTCTTGAATCAGCTTATTATGAATGAAACATGTTTGCAATGACAATTAGAGATCATAGCTGCTTATGCCATGCTTAATTAGATGAGCGTTTATAATGGTTTATCTTGCGTGCCAACATGATATTAAAATGGTTGTGATGTAGTATGATGGGTGGTATCCTCCTCTGAACGATTTAAGTGACTTGACTCGGCACATGTTCACGCACGTAGTTGAAACAAATCAACATAGCCTTCACGATATTTATGTTCATGGTGATTTATATCCTACTCATGCTTGCATTCATTGTTGATTAATTTTAATGCATGTTCATGACCGTTGTTGCTCTCTAGCTGGTCGCTTCCTAGTCTTATTCTAGCCTTCACATGTACTAAGCGGGAATACTGCTTACGCATCCACTTCCATAAACCCCAAAGTTATTCCACATGAATCCACCATACCTTCCTATATGCGGTATTTACCTGCCGTTCCAAGTAAATTTGTATGTGCCAAACTCTAAACCTTCAAATGAAGTTTTGTTTTGTATGCTCGAACAGCTCATGTATCAACTAGGGCTGTCTATATCTTCCATGCTAGGTGGGTTATTCTCACGATGAGTGAACTCCGCGCATCATTCACGAGAAAATGGCTGGTAATTGGGATGCCCAGTCCCATGCTCAAAATCATAATAATTAAACAAAACTCCCCCAGGGTTGTTGCTTGTTTGGACGGTAACCCGTGGATTTGGCTGGCCGTGGAGTGTGCTTGTTGGTGGTTCGGGGAGTATAAACTTTTACCATTCTGTTTGGGAACCGCCTATACTGTGCGTAGCATGGAACATATCGAGATTCTTGGTTGTTATGTTGACAATGAATGTATACCGCTCAAAATGTTATTCAATCTCTATTTAAAAATCGAGCTCTGGCACCTCTACAAATCCCTGCTTCCCTCTGCGAAGGGCCTATCTATTTACTTTTATGCAGAGTCATCATCCTCTTATCAAAGAGCACCAGTAGGAGAGCACCTGTGTCGTTGCATGTATTACTATTAATTTTCATTGAGTATGATCATGACTGGATCTCTTTTACCATGAATTACAATGTCTAGTCAGTCCTTGATCTTTAAAGGTGCTCTGCATTTATATTTTGCGGTCTCAGAAAGGGCTAGCGAGATACCATCCTGTTATATCATATCATGTTTGTTTTGAGAAGTGTTGTCATCCAAGGTTTATTATTATTGCTCGCTAGTTGATTATGCTATTGATGTGAGTAGTCTTGAGACCTGAAAGTTATTGTGAATGTGGTTAGTTCATGATCTTGTTGAAAACCTGAATGCTAGCTTACATATTTATAACAACAAGAGCAAACAGAGTTTGTCAAAGTTTTTCTTTATCACTTTTAGTTTATCAACTGAATTGCTTGAGGACAAGCAAAGGTTTAAGCTTGGGGGAGTTGATATGTCTCCAACGTATCTACTTTTCCAAACTCTTTTGCCCTTGTTTTGGACTCTAACTTGCATGATTTGAATGGAACTAACCCGGACCGACACTGTTTTCAGCAGAACTGCCATGGTGTTGTTTTTGTGCAGAAATAAAAAGTCCCCAGAATCGCCTGAAAATCAACGGAGATTTATTTCAGAAAATATAAAAAATACCTGCAAGAAGATCCACACCTGGGGGCCCACGGGCCGTCCTCGAGGGTGGGGGCACGCCCCCCTTTCCAGGGCGCCCCCCCTGCCTCGAGGGCAGCCCGGTGCCCCACCGACGTATCCCCAGGTCCTATATATTCCGTTTCGTGGAGAAAGAAATCAAGGAGAAAGAATTATCGCGTTTTACGAGATGGAGCCGCCGCCAAGCCCTAATCTCTCTCGGGAGGGCTGATCTGGAGTCTGTTTGGGGCTCCGGAGAGTGGAGATCGTCGCCATTGTCATCATCAACCTTCCTCCATCACCAATTCCATGAAGCTCACCGCCGTACGTGAGTAATTCCATCGTAGGCTTGATGGACGGTGATGGGTTGGATGGGATCTATCATGTGATCGAGTTAGTTTTGTTAGGGTTTGATCCCTAGTATCCACTATGTTCTAAGATTGATGTTGCTATGACTTTGCTATGCTTAATGCTTGTCACTAGGGCCCGAGTGCCATGATTTCAGATCTGAACCTATTATGTTTTCATGAATATATGTGTGTTCTTGATCCTATCTTGCAAGTCTATAGTCACCTACTATGTGTTATGATCCGGCAACCCCGAAGTGACAATAATCGGGACCACTCCCGCTGATGACCATAGTTTGAGGAGTTCATGTATTCACTATGTGTTAATGCTTTGGTCCGGTACTCTTTTAAAAGGAGGCCTTAATATCCCTTAGTTTCCAGTAGGACCCCGCTGCCACGATAGGGTAGGACAAAAGATGTCATGCAAGATCTTTTCCATAAGCACGTATGACTATATTCGGAATAGATGCCTACATTGCATTGATGAACTGGAGCTAGTTCTGTGTCACCCTAGGTTATAACTTCTACATGATGAATTGCATCCGACGTAATTTCCCATCACCGATCCAATGCCTACGAGCTTTACCTATATTGCTTGTCGCTTATTTACTTTTCCGTTGCTATTATCACAAAAATTACAAAAACACTATCTTTACTTTTATTGTTGCAACCACCACTATCATATTACTGTGCTACTAAACTATCTTGCTGCAGATACTAAGTTTCCAGGTGTGGCTGAATTGACAACTCATTTGCTAATACTTAAGAGTATTCTTTGGCTCCCCTTGTGTCGAATCAACAAATTTGGGTTTAATACTTTACCCTCGAAAATTGTTGCGATCCCCTATACTTGTGGGTTATCAACAATAAGAGATCATAGCTGCTTATGCCATGCTTAATTAGCTGAGAGTTTATAATGGTCTATGTTGCGTGCCAACATGATATTAAAATGGTTGTGATGTAGTATGATGGGGTGGTGTCCTCCTTTGAATGATTCAAGTGGTCTGACTTGGCACATGTTCACGCATGTAGTTGAAACAAATCAACATAGCCTCCACGATATTTATGTTCATGGTGATTTATATCCTACTCATGCTTGCATTCATTATTGATTAATTTTAATGCATGTTCATGACCGTTGTTGCTCTCTAGCTGGTCGCTTCCCAGTCTCTTTCTAGCCTTCACCTGTACTAAACGAGAATACTGCTTGTGCATCCACTTCCATAAACCCCAAATTTATTCCACATGAGTCCACCATACCTTCCTATATGCGGTATTTACCTGTCGTTCCAAGTAAATTTGTATGTGCCAAACTCTAAACCTTCAAATGAAATTATGTTTTGTATGCTCGAACAGCTCATGTATCAACTAGGGTTGTCTATATCTTCCATGCTAGGTGGGTTATTCTCACGATGAGTGGACTCCGCTCATCATTCATGAGAAAATGGCTGGTAATCGGGATGCCCAGTCCCATGCTCAAATCATAATAATTAAACAAAACTTCCCCAGGGTTGTTGCTGGTTTGGACGGTACCCGTTGTTTCGGGCTAGCCGTGGAGTGTGCTTGTTGGTGGTTGGGGAGTATAAACTTTACCATTCTGTTTGGGAACCGCTTATAATGTGTGAGCATGGGAGATATCGAGATTCTTGGTTGTTATGTTGACAATGAATGTATACCGCTCAAAATGTTATTCATCTCTATTTAAAAATCAAGCTCTGGCACCTCTACAAATCCCTGCTTCCCTCTGCGAGGGGCCAATCTATTTACATTTATGCAGAGTCATCATCCTCTTATAAAAGAGCACTATTAGGAGATCACCTCTGTCATTTGCATGTATTACTATTAATTTGCATTGAGTATGATCATGACTGGATCTCTTTTACCATGAATTACAATGTCTAGTCAGTCCTTGATCTTTAAAGGTGCTCTGCATTTATGTTTTGTGGTCTCAGAAAGGGCTAGCGAGATACCATCTGGTTATATCATATCATGATTGTTTTGAGAAAGTGTTGTCATCCTTGGTTTATTATTATTGCTCGCTAGTTGATTATGCCGTTGATGTGAGTAGACTTGAGACCTGAAAGTTATTGTGAATGTGGTTAGTTCATGATTATTGTTGAAAACTTGAATGATGGCTCACATATTTACAACAACAAGAGCAAACAGAGTTTGTCAAAGTTTTTCTTTATCACTTTCAGTTTATCAACTGAATTGCTTGAGGACAAGCAAAGGTTTAAGCTTGGGGGAGTTGATACGTCTCCAACGTATATACTTTTCCAAACCCTTTTGCCCTTGTTTTGGACTCTAACTTGCATGATTTGAATGGAACTAACCCGGACTGATGCTGTTTTCAGCAGAATTGCCATGGTGTTGTTTTTGTGCAGAAATAAAAATTTCTCGGAATCGCCTGACAATCCACGAAGAATTATTTTGGAAAAATATAAAAAATACCTGCAAGAAGATCCAGACCAACGAGCCCACACCCTGTCCACGAGGGTGGGGACGCCCCCCCCCCTAGGGTGCGCCCCTGCCTCGTGGCCCCCTGGTGCTCCACCGACGTATCCCCAGATCCTATATTCACTTTCGGGGAGAAAAAATCAGAGAGGAAGAATTATCGCGTTTTATGATACGGAGCCGCCGCCAAGCCCTAATCTCTCTGGGGAGGGCTGATCTGGAGTCCGTTCAGGGCTTAGGAGAGTGGAGATCGTCGCCATCGTCATCATCAACCTTCCTCCATCACCAATTCCATGATGCTCAACGTCGTGCGTGAGTAATTCCATCGTAGGCTTGCTGGACGGTGATGGGTTGGATGGGATTCACCATGTAATCGAGTTAGTTTTGTTAGGGTTTGATCCCTAGTATCCACTATGTTCTGAGATTGATGTTGCTATGACTTTGCTATGCTTAATGCTTGTCACTAGGGCCCGTGTGTCATGATTTCAGATCTGAACCTATTATGTTTCCATGAATATATGTGTGTTCTTGATCCTATCTTGCAAGTCTATAGTCACCTACTATGTGTTATGATCCGGCAACCCCGAAGTGACAATAATCGGGACCACTCCAGATGATGACCTTAGTTTTAGGAGTTCATGTATTCACTATGTGTTAATGCTTTGGCCCGGTACTCTATTAAAAGGAGGCCTTAATATCCCTTAGTTTCCAATAGGACCCCACTGCCACGGGAGGGTAGGACAAAAGATGTCATGCAAGTTCTTTTCCGTAAGCACGTATGACTATATTCGGGATACATGCCTACATTACATTGATGAACTGGAGCTAGTTCTGTGTCACCCTAGTGTATAACTTCTACATGATGAATTGCATCCAACATAATTTCCCATCACCGATCCAATGCCTACGAGCTTTTCCCATATTGCTTGTTGCTTATTTAATTTTCTGTTGCTATTATTATAAAAACTACAAAAACACTATCGTTACTTTTATTGCTGTTACTGCCACTATCATATTACTTTGCTACTAAACTATCTTGCTGCAGATACTATGTTTCCGGGTGTGGTTGAATTGACAACTCAGCTGCTAATACTTAAGAGTATTCTTTGGTTCCCTTGTGTCGAATCAATATATTTGGGATGAATACTTTACCCTCGAAAACTGTTGTGATCCCCCTACACTTGTGATTTATCAAGACTATTTTCTGGCGCCGTTGCCGGGGAGCATAGCTATATTCTGTAAGTCACTTGGGATTTATATCTGTTGATCACTATGAAGAATTTGAAGGACTCAAAAACCAAGATCTTTCCCTCAACTACGAGGGGAGGTAAGGAACTGCCATCTAGCTCTGCACTTGATTCACCCTCTGTTATGAGTAAATTTGCGACACCTACTCCTGCTATTGAATCTGATTTGTCGCATGTTCTTGATGATGCCTCATCTGCTATGTATGATGAAACTACTGCTATGCTTGATAATACTGTGCCACTAGGTGAATTTCTAGATAAACAAATTGCTAAGGTTAGGGAGAATGCAAATATAGAAACTGATAATATTTATGAAAGTGATGATGAAGACTCTCCCCCTAAATATGAATTGCATGTTATTCTTGAGGGTTATGTTATGGATGAAGAAACTGCTAGAGACTTTCTTGCTTGCAATGACAGATATGATCTTAAGAAATTATTAGCTAAGCTGAAAGAAAAGTCTTTGAATGCTAGAATGAAATGTGACCCCACTTTTGCTACTTCACCTATCTTTGTTACTGATAAGGAATATTATGATTTCTCTGTTGATCCTGAGTTAATTACTTTGGCTGAATCTGATCCTTTCCATGGCTATGAATCTGAAACTGGTGTGGCACATCTTACTAAGTTGAATGATATAGTCACCCTGTTTACCAATGATGAAAAGATTCGTTATTACTATATCCCTAAGCTATTCCCGTTCTCATAAAAGGGTGATGCTAAGACATGGTTTAATTCTCTTGATCTTGGTTGTGTGCGTAGTCCCCGGGATATGATTTATTACTTCTCTGCTAAATATTTTCCCGCTCATAAGAAACAAGCTGCCTTACGGGAAATATATAACGGTGTGCAAATTGAAGAAGAGAGTATCCCACAAGCTTGGGGGAGGCTTCTCCAATTACTTAATGCTTTGCCTGATCATCCTCTTCACATGAATGAAATACTTGATGTTTTTTTATAATGGACTAACCGATGCTTCCAGAGACCACCTGGATAGTTGTGCTGGATGTGTTTTCAGGGAAAGAACAGTTGATCAAGCTGAATTACTATTGAATAATATGTTGGCCAATGAAAATAATTGGACACTTGCTGAACCAGCCCCTAAGCCAACTCCGAAGAAAAGGGGAGTTCTGTTTCTCAGTCCTGAAGATATGCAAGAGGCAAAGAAATCTATGAAAGAAAAAGGTATTAAAGCTGAAGATGTTACGAATTTATCGCCTATTGAAGAAATACATGGCCTTGATAACCCGACATAGGTAGTAAAGGTAAATTCTCTTTATAGATTTGATGAAGGTGATATTCCTCATTATAAGTCTGCTAGCCAATGGTTAGATGAGTTTGATAATTTTATTGTGAAGCAAGAAAACTTCAATGCTTATGTTGGTAGACAATTGCAACGTAATGGTTATATGATTGAACGCTTGAGTGATTATATGTCTAGAGTTAAAGGTGAATTGAAACTTATTAGTAAACATGCTTCTATGGTTACCACTCAAGTAGAACAAGTACTTAAGGCTCAGAATGATTTGCTCAATGAATTAAATAGTAAGAATAATGACTTTGCTATTAGAGTTGCAACTAGAGGGGGTTAAGTGACTCGGGAACCTTTGGATCCTGAAGACCACCCAAAGAGAATTGAGCAAGATTCTCAGCGCACTAATTTAGATGCACCTAGTTCTTCTAAGAAGAAGAAAAAGAAAAATGATAGGACTTTGCATGCTTCTAGTGAACATGTAGCTGACACACCTGAGAATCCCAATGATATATCTGTTTCTGATGCTGAGACACAATCTGGTAATGAACATGAACCTGGTGATAATGTTAATGATTATGTTCATGATGATGCTCAACCTAGCAATAATAATGATGTAGAGATTGAACCAGTTGTTGATCTTGATAACCCACAATTAAAGAATCAACGTTATGATAAGAGAGACTTTGTTGCTAGGAAGCCGGGTAAGGAAAGAGAACCATGGGTTCAGAAACCCATGCCTTTTCCTCCTAAACTATCCCAGAAAAAGGATGATGAGGATTTTGAGTGCTTTGCTGGAATGATTAGACCTATCTTTTTGCGTATGCATTTGACAGATATGCTTAAAACAAATCCTTATGCTAAATATATGAAAGATATTATTACCAACAAAAGAAAGATACCTGAAGTTGAAATTTCTGCCATACTTGCCAATTACACTTTTAAGGGTGGAATACCTAAGAAACTAGGAGATCCAGGAGTACCTACTATACCTTGCTCCATCAAAGGACACTATGTTAAAACTGCTTTATGTGATCTTGGAGCCGGTGTTAGTGTTATGCCTCTTTCTTTATATCGTAGACTTGACTTGAGTAAGTTGACACCTACTGAAATATCTTTGCAAATGGCTGATAAATCAACTGCTATACCTGTCGGTATTTGTGAGGATGTGCATGTTGTAGTTGCAAATGTTACTATTCTAACGAACTTTGTTATACTTGATGTTCCCGAAGACGATAGTATGTCTATTATCCTTGGTAGACCCTTTTTTAATACTGCAGGGGCAGTTATTGATTGCAACAAAGGCAATGTCACTTTGCATATCAATGGTAATGAGCATACGATACACTTTCCGAGGAAACAACCTCAGGTCCACAGTATCAATTCTATTGGAAAAATCTCAACTATTACTATTGGAGGTTTTGAATTTCCTCTTCCTACTGTCAAGAAGACATATGATATTCTTATTGTTGGGGACATACATATCCCCATTGAGGTAACCTAGGTATTTTCGAAAATTCTCCGGGTTCATGTTATTTGGAAAGATTCTATTAACAAGACTTGATCAACCTTGTTAATGAATTCCTTTTGATGAGCATGAGATGGGTGAATCTAGATAGCACAACCTTTTGTACCCTCCTTTTACTTTCTGTTAATTAGACTAAATAAAGCAAAAATAGTATTTTTTTTGTCTGTTTCCAAACTTATCCATGCAATAAAAAAAATACCCCGAAAATAAAGTTCTCCAAATGCCGTGAAAATGAAATATGATTGTTTCTAGAATATTTGGCAGAGAGAACACAGCAAGGGGAGCCAGCACCTGGCCACGAGGGTCCAGGGCGCGCCCCCTGCCTCGTGGGCCCCACGTGGACCCCCTTCACTTATTCCTGCACCCAAACACTCCTTCTTCCTCCCAAAAAATCACTATCCAGCTCAAGCACGAGTTCTAGCTCATCTTGCTGCCATTTTCGATCTCCTTGCTCAAAGCTCCATTCACAAAACTGTTTGGGGAGATTGTTCCTTGGTATGTGACTCCTCCATTAGTCCAATTAGATTCTGTTCTGGTGCTTTATTTATTGCGAATTTTTGCTGTTGTGGTGACCTTGTTATTGAGCTTGCATGTTAAATTTATTTGGTCCTAAGTAGTTCTAATGCATGATATATTCTGTAGACACTTGTAGGAGTTGTTGCTATAAATCTTGTGGAGTTTGGTTCACTTTTATTTTGAGTTACTAAATTTTTTAGAAATTTTCAGAGGAGGAAAATGATAAAGAGATTGTTGAGAGGCTCCCCCAGTAAAAGTTCAGAGGATAAGAAGAAGGAAGAAAATAAGAAGCCCATATATAATCTTCCTCGCACTGCGGAAGTTCGGCCGTGTGAATGGCCATGTAATGAGTTCTTGGAAGCCGTCGGGATTTATGGAGACTTTTATTATTTGGCAAACAATGCAGGCCTCACCGACGTCCTCCACGACCAGCGTGAACAGTATCTCTTACTCACTAATATTTTCACGCAATACTTTCATTTTCATGCTAAGAAATCACCACCTTCAGTGCAGTTTTGTTTATATGATGAGGTTAAGGAGATGTCATTCTTTGAATTTTGTGAAGTATGCAAGATACCCTTTGGTGGTAGTCTTGAAGAACCACGTCGTGAAGATGTTGAAGGGTTTATTGACATGATAGTTGTAGGGGAAACTAGGCAAGTTTCAGGGGGCAAGAATTACTAGTATACATTTTCCTGTTCTGCGCTACTTTGCTATATTTGCTAGTAGATGTTTAATTGGTCGCGGGAACAGTGGGAATCTTGGTGGCCCTGATATTGTCATTTTGCGCCATGCTTTGTTTCAAGACACAGCCTTTAGTTTGGGTGCCGTCGTTGCTAAAGGATTAAGTTTGAACCGCACAAAAGGCCCCGTTTTTTGAGGCATCTTTGCTTCTCGCCTTGTTGAACACTTTAGAATACCTATTAGGCATCATGAGAAGGAAGAGAAATTGTTGGCCCCTGTTTATCTAGATTATAAGAGTATGATAGCACATGATTTTATTGTTACAGACAAATAAAAGTTGCTTAGATAAAAATTGAGGTTTGATGAAAAATATTGTGAGATTGTTACCTTGCCTGCACTATCTCTCTTTGATCTGTTTTCAGGCATATACCTCATTTCGTCAGATGCCTTCTACAAGTACCAGAGCCAGGCACAAGCTTCAGAGCCGGAGTCAGAGCCACCACTTGATCCTTACCGGTAGTCTGTTTATGGGTTGGATCCGGATGAGATGGCCAAATAGTGGCACCCAGAGGACGCTTCTCATTACACCAGAGAGAGTAGCTTCGATCTGTGGCCATAGACCAACTTAGGCCAAAAGCCTAAGCTTGGGGGAGTATGTATTTCTCACTGACATTACATTCATGTTCACACACTTATTCCAGTAGTCAGTGCTCACACACTTTCATTGTACTATCCATGCTAGTTTCATTTCTTTTCTTGGTCTTTTTCTTGTGTGTTAGAAAAACCTTAAGAAAAACAAAAACAAAATTAGTTGTAGCTTTTAGCTAGTTTACTTTCCATGCCTGTAGTAGTAGTAATAAAAAAACCAAAAAGATTTCTCGTTCTTCTTTTGCTTGTTGGGAGCTTTCCCGTGTAAATAGGTTATTTTCTTTCTTTGGGGGTCAAGAGTAGAAGACCATGATTGAAAATGCTTAGTGGCTCTCATATGCCTTACTGTTGATTTAACCTTGAGCCATGTTACTTTGTCTTCTCTCTTGTATTAAATGCTTGCAGATTCCAGCTCAGTCCAATGCACGTGCACTATTATTATTACCCACACCATTCAGTCGTGCGAGTGAAAGGCAATAATGATGATATATGATGAACTAATTGAGATGAGAAAAGCTGGTATGAACTCGACCTCTCTTGTTTTTGTAAATATGATAGTTCATCGTCCCTGATTCAGCTTATTATGAATTAAACATGCTTGCAATGACGATTAGAGATCATAGCTGCTTATGCCATGCTTAATTAGCTAGGAGTTTATAATGGTCTATCTTGCGTGCCAACATGATATTAAAATGGTTGTGATGTGGTATGATAGGGTGGTATCCTCCTTTGAACGATTCAAGTGGTTTGACTTGGCACATGTTCACGCATGTAGTTGAAACAAAATCAACATAGCCTCCACGATATTTATGTTCATGGTGATTTATATCCCACTCATGCTTGCATTCATTGTTGATTAATTTTAATGCATGTTCACGACTGTTGTCGCTCTCTAGCTGGTCGCTTCCCGGTCTATTTCTAGCCTTCACCTGTACTAAGCGGGAATACTGCTTGTGCATCTACTTCCATAAACCCCAAAGTTATTCCATATGAGTCCACCATACCTTCCTATATGCGGTATCTACCTGCCGTTCCAAGTAAATTTGTATGTGCCAAACTCTAAACCTTCAAATGAAATTCTGTTTTGTATGCTCGAATAGCTCATGTATCAACTAGGATTGTCTATATCTTCCATGCTAGGTGGGTTATTCTCACGGTTAGTGGACTCCGCTCATCATTCATGAGAAAATGGCTGGTAACCGGGATGCCCAGTCCCATGCTCAAATCATAATAATGAAACAAAAACTCCCCCATGGCTGTTGCTGGTTTGGACGGTACCCGTTGTTTCGGGCTAGTGATGGCTTCTCGCCCCTCGTTGGTTACCCCAAGTGGAAGGTTTGAGATGCAGTGTAGCGGTAGTTTTCCCTTGGCAAAGATACCAAGGATCGAATTCCCCTGAGACTCCAAGGTTCAACAAGAAGGTGTCAACTGCTAACGGCGCCAGATATTTAGCAATCAACTGGACCTGCACACAGATACAAATAACTTTGCTCCCAATGAGTACAGAGAGGTTGTCAATCCCTCCGGCCTTGTCGTTTACAAAGGATCAAACGCAAGAGATAATAGTGATAGGTATTACTGCAACTAGTAAGTAAAAACAGAAAGTAAATAGCGGATGTGATCAATGATGGTAATATGGACCGGGGTCCCATGATGTTCACTAGTGATGTCTCTCTCCCAAAAGACGATAAAACAGCCATGTGAGGTAAACGAATTACAGCTGGGCAATTGACAGGATTATGTGCGCAAACCAATGCTAACTATGCTGCAAGAAAGGTTGAGGCTCAAAAGCATGGGCGGTACGCCAAGGTAAGTAGACCGAAATCCATCTGCATCTACTACTAATCATCCACCTTGAGATATCTATCCAGAACATCTCGCTGGTATTAAGTTGCAAGTCCCACCCATAGTGTAAACTCAAAGCAACAGACAACTGCATTAAAAGAACTTTGCGTAAAGTAAACAATCCTTGCACCCGCGAGTACAAGCACCGTTGTTTTCCCCCTTGTGGCAACAGCACATCCCCTAGACTCATGTTTCTGTCACTCAAGCTAGTCATCGAGGGGCATGAACCCACAATCAAGCATAACGTTCCCTCTTGGAGTTACTACCTACTACTCGGCCAAAGCAATAAATAGCAACGGAGAACATGCAAGAATTACTCAAGAACATAAATATAAAAGAGGTAAATCAAATATATTACTCAAACACAATCTGAACATAATCTCATAATCCATCGGATCCCAGCAAACTCATCATAGCAACAGCATAAGGATTACTTATGTGCCTCGATAATGTAGGGCAGCTCACGAGGTCTAATTAGTGAAGAACAAAAAGGGGAGGAGAACATCACATAGCTACTGGTCATGGACCCACGGTCCAAGGGAGACTACTCACAACTCATCCGGGAGGCGTCCATGGTGGTGGAGAGGCTCCCGGTGATGGTTCTCCCCTCCGGGAGGGTGCCGGGAAGAGTTCTCCTGGTGCTCCCGATCTTGGAAACGCGGTGGCGGCGGAACAGAGATGAGATCGCGAAAAAGGGTACCGTCCTCGAGGGTTTCGGGATGCGGTGTAGATATATGCCAAAGGGGGGAGTCAGAGGGAGCCTGGGGGGCCCAGGCACCCTGGCGGCACGGCTGATACGTCCAAAATGCATCACTATTTTGTATCGTAATTCATCTTTATTCATTGATATATTTCACGTTATGATGATGTTCTTATGTTGTTTTGGTCTATTTTACACAGTTTGCAACTTTCCGGTGCCGGAACAGCAGACGCAGGATTCAGCAGGAAAAAGTGGACACTGAGTTGCTGAAGAAGAACACCTCCAAATTACCTGAAAATCAACGGGAGGTATTTTTCAGACGAATAACGAAGACACGCAAAAGGGGAGTCAGAGGGGGGCCACAGGGTGCCCAAGCGGCCTGGAGGCGCCCCCCCCCTTGGCCACGCCGGGGGGGCGCCTGGAGCCCCTGGCCCACCTCTGGTCGCCCCCTTTTGCATATATGTTCTCCGTCCCCCGAAAACCCTAGGCACGGGACTTTTTACGGAGTTCCGCCGCCACTTCGAGGCGGAAACCTACAGAGAAGAAAAGGGCATCTCCGGCGGGCAGATTCTGCCGGGGAGATCACCTCCCGGATGGGGAGATCGTCGCCATCGTCATCACCATCATCACGGGCATCATCGAGATCATCATCAACATCATCCCCAACACCAGCACCATCTCCATCTTCATCCAAATCTCATATTTCCATCGCAACTCGTGTTGTAACTTGTACTACCTATCCTCTCTACTCCATCGGTGTTGATTACTACTTTGTGGTGAATGCTATTGAGTTTTGTTGGAGAAATATTATTATGTCCAGATTGTTTATCACATATTTATCCCCACTGATCATGATCTCTTTTATGTCTTGTGAGTAGTTACCTTAGTTCTTGAGGACATGGGGAAAGTCTTGTTGTTAGTAGTCATATGCTGTTGAAGTAATATGTGTTGTTTGATACTTAAGTTGTGTTGTCATTCTACTAGTGGTGTTGTGTGAGTCGAACACCCAACACTTCGCCTTATTAAGGACCTAGGAGAATACATTGTGTATAAAGAATGCTTATGGTGGGTTGCCGGAGTGACAGAAACCTGAACCCCAGTTCGCACGCTTTTGCATAAGGGAATAATGGATCCTCGATCGTATTGCTATGGTTAGGCTTTTGCCTTAAATTCTATCTTGTATTTGCGGATGCTTGCAAGGTGTTTAATCATAAGAGTGCATTCATCTTAGTCTAGAGAGTGCACTAGCATAGATCCACCCACTCAACACTTATCAACACATATCATAGTATCGATACGGAATATGGCGAAAGCACATGACTACCTCTCCCGTGTGTCCTCAAGAACGCTTTAGTCTTTATAAGTTCAGTTGCTAGGCCTCTCCTTTGCTAAGAAAGGATTGGGCCACTTGTTACTCTCAGTATCTTTTACATTACTTGCCTTTACATTCCTGTTGCTTATATCGAGAAAACTCCTAAATTTATCTTTCAGTGCTTGCAGTAATTTCTTGCTTAGAATCGCTTATCAATACCTTCTGCTCCTCGTTGGGTTCGACACTCTTACTTATCGAAAACACTGCAACAGATCCCTTACGGTTGAGGGTCATCAAGTATCGTTTTCTGGCGCCGTTGCCGGGGAGCGTAGCGCTATTGGTAAAGTGAAACTGGTAAGAAAGTCTTTTTATAATTATGTTTTTATTTTTGCTATTGCTGCTCTTTGTCCTTATGGATAACCCTATTATTGGAGCGTTGCTTGCGGGAAGACACCCCACACCTGTGGTGGTTGATCCTCCCCCTACTGAAATTGTGCCTTATAAAATACCAGCTGGCATTATCAATTATGTTTTGGCTAATCGTTATGCAGGAGACAGACATCCCGGTGAACACTTGCTATATTTGTCACGACTATGTTCATTATTTAAGCTTGCAGGTGTATCGAGGGAGTTTGTCATGAGGAAATTGTTTGCCGTATCCCTTATAGATAAAGCTTTAGATTGGTATGGGCTTCTCGATAACCCACACTTGCTGGACTGGCAGGAGCTTATGTCTCTCTTTTATACTAAGTTTTATCCTCTTCATGAGATTCATCGAGACAGGAATTATCTATATAACTTTAGGTCTCATGACGGAGAAAGCATTGCTCAAGCTTGGGGGAGATTGAAGTCTCTAATGCTCAAATGCCCTATTCATAAGCTTCCCAAGGAAATTATACTTACAAATTTTTATGCCAAGCTTTCTCGTCAGGATAAGGAGATGCTGGATGCCTCCTCTAGTGGGGTATTTCAGAAGAAGAGTGTTGAAGAAAGGTGGGATCTCCTTGAAAGAATCCAGAGGAATACTGAAGATTGGGAAATTGATAAAGGTATTGAACCCGCTATAAATTATGAACATGATTATATTGAGAGCTATGTGGAAACTGATTACTTCAATACTTTTTGCTCTAAGATTGGTCTTGATTCCCATCTAGTGATTGATTTGTGTAAGAATTTTGCCTCTCACGTTGATTATTTTAAAAAGAAGAAAGACCAGCACCATGCAGCTTTTAAAGAACCACCTGTTGATATTTATGTTGCTGAGCCTATTTTGCCTGCAGTTATATATGAACAGCCTCCTTTTCCCACGAGGATAAAGGAGCACTCTCTTGTGACAGGCATAATAAATAAAAGTGATAGAAGAGTTGATGAACCTGAGGACCAGATCAGGGTCGATCCTCGAGTTGCATTGATTAAAGACCTTGTTACTGATGATGTTTTGGATTCCAATATAACTTTTTGTGCTGTTTCCACTAACCTTGTCACAGCCAAGAACAAAGGCCCAATTTCAGGTACTCCGGTGGTATCTGTTAAAATAGGAGATCACAATTATTATGGGCTATGCGATTTGGGATCGAGTGCAAGTGCTATTCCTTATTCAATCTATGAAGAAATCATCGGTGAGATTTCCCCTTGTGAACTTGAAGAAGTTGATGTTACTATTCATCTTGCAAATAGATCAACTATCTCTCCTATCGGAATTGTGAGGGACATTGAAGTCCTATGTGGAAAGGTAAAATACCCTACCGACTTTTTGGTACTTGGTTCAGCCAGGGACAATTTTTGTCCCATCATTTTTGGTAGACCTTTTCTTAGAACTTGTGGAGCTATAATAGATTGCAAGAAAGGTAAAGTTTCTGTTGAATTCGATGGTGAGCCATATGAATTTAATTTTTCTAAGTTCTCTAAGCAACCTCGTGGTACTAATTTACCTAGTGATGATAAATTTTTTGAAAGTATTGCCTCTATTGCTATTCCCCCTGATGATCCTTTGCAGCAATACACGGAGGACCACGAGAATGATTTACATATGCAGGAAAGAAATGAACTAGATGAAATATTCTTGAGGCAGCCTGCTATACTGAAGCACAACCTTCCGGTTGAACCTTTGGGAATTTTATCAAAACCGAAAGAAGACCCGGTGTTCGATCTTAAACCTCTTCCCGATACGCTCAAGTATGCTTATTTAGATGAAAAGAAAGTATATCATGTTATTATCAATTCTAACCTTTCAGGATATGAAGAAGAGCGGTTATTGGAAGTACTTTGTAAACACCGAGGCGCAATTGGCTACACCCTTGATGACCTTAAGGGGATTAGTCCATCAATCTGTCAACATACTATCAACCTTGAGCCTGATGCTAAACCAGTTGTTGATCATCAACGACGATTGAACCCGAAGATGATGGATGTCGTGAGAACTGAGATTCTCAAGCTTCTAGCCGCAGGTATTATCTACCCTATAGCTGACAGTAAGTGGGTAAGTCCGGTACATTGTGTTCCTAAGAAAGGAGGTACAACTGTGGTTCCTAATGATAAAAATGAACTAATACCTCAGAGAATTATTATTGGATATAGAATGTGTATTGATTACAGGAAGTTGAACAAGGCAACCAGGAAGGATCACTACCCGTTGCCGTTCATCGACCAAATGCTTGAAAGGTTATCCAAAAATACCCACTTTTGTTATCTCGATGGTTATTCTGGCTTCTCTCAAATTCATGTTAACACTGTCGATCAAGAGAAGACCACTTTTACTTGTCCTTTTGGTACTTATGCTTACAGACGTATGCCTTTTGGTTTATGTAATGCCCCTGCTACTTTTCAAAGGTGTATGTCTGCTATCTTTCATGGTTTCTGCGGGGATATTATGGAAGTCTTCATGGACGATTTCTCCGTCTACGGAACTTCATTTGACCATTGTCTTCACAACCTTAATAAAGTTTTGCAGAGATGCGAGGAGACAAATTTGGTACTCAACTGGGAGAAGTGCCACTTTATGGTTAATGAAGGAATTGTTCTTGGTCACAAGATTTACGAAAGGGGAATTGAAGTGGACAAAGCCAAGATCGAAGCTATTGAGAGGATGCCCTATCCAAGGGACATCAAAGGTATTCGCAGTTTTCTCGGTCATGCAGGTTTTTATAGAAGATTTATTAAAGACTTTTCTAAAACCTCGAGACCCCTCACTAATCTTCTCCAGAAGGACGTTCCTTTTGCGTTTGATGAAAATTGTAAGGAAGCTTTTGAAGTCCTTAAGAAAGCTTTAATAACTGCTCCTATAGTACAACCACCTGACTGGAATTTACCTTTTGAAATTATGTGTGATGCAAGTGATTTTGCTGTTGGAGCTGTTTTAGGACAAAGAGTTGATAAGAAATTGAATGTTATACATTATGCTAGTAAAACCCTTGATAGTGCTCAAAGAAATTATGCTACTACTGAGAAGGAATTCTTAGCTGTAGTTTTTGCTTGTGATAAGTTTAGGCAGTATATTGTTGATTCCAAAGTTATTATTCATACTGATCATGCTGCCATTAAATATCTTATGACAAAGAAGGATGCCAAGCCAAGGCTTATCAGATGGGTACTCCTTCTTCAAGAATTTGATTTGCAGATTGTTGATAGGAAAGGGGAAGACAATCCGGTAGCGGACAATCTTTCAAGAATGGAAGATATACCGCATGACCCCATCCCAGTTAACGATAGTTTTCCAGACGAGCAACTTGCCGTTGTAAAAATACAACCTCTTTCCGACCCTTGGTATGCAGATTATGCTAATTTTATTGTTGCGAAGTATTTGCCTCCAGGTCTAACATTTCAGCAGAGGAAGAAGTTCTTTCATGATTTGAGGCACTACTTTTGGGATGACCCACATCTTTTCAAAGAAGGTCCCGACGGGATCGTGAGAAGATGCATTCCGGAACATGAGCAGAAGGACATTCTCAGACAGTGCCATGATAGTCCCTATGGAGGACATCATGCCGGTGAAAGGACTGCACATAAGGTTCTTCAATCAGGTTTTTATTGGCCTACTCTCTTTAAAGATGCTAGAAATTATGTTTTAGCCTGTGATAAATGTCACAGAGTTGGTAACATTAGTAGAAGGAATGAGATGCCTATGAATTACTCACTAGTGATTGAACCTTTCGATTGTTGGGGTTTTGATTTTATGGGTCCTTTTCCTTCTTCGCACAAGTACACTCACATTTTAGTAGTTGTTAATTATGTGACCAAGTGGGTTGAAGCAATCCCCACTGAAAGTGCTGATCACAAAACATCTTTGAAAATGCTTAAGGATGTAATATTTCCTAGGTTTGGTGTACCAAGGTATCTCATGACCGATGGAGGATCACACTTCACGCACGGAGCTTTTAGAAAAGCTTTGGCTAAATACGATGTTAATCATAGAATTGCTTCACCGTATCATCCTCAAACTAGTGGGCAAGTTGAGCTAACCAATAGAGAGATTAAGTTGATCTTGCAGAAAACAGTAAACAGAAATAGGAAGGATTGGTCAAATAAATTAGGAGATGCTTTGTGGGCATATAGAACTGCTTACAAAAACCCCATGGGCATGTCCCCCTATAAGATGGTATATGGCAAGGCTTGCCATTTGCCATTAGAGCTAGAGCACAAAGCTTTCTGGGCTGTTAGAGAGCTTAACGCTGACCCAAAACTAGCTGGTGAGAAGCGTCTCATGAACTTGACTTCTCTAGATGAATGGAGAAGTGAAGCTTACGAGAGCGCTAAAATGTTCAAGGAAAAGGTAAAAAGGTGGCATGATAGGAAGATTTTGAAACGTGAATTTAATGTTGGTGATAAAGTTTTGTTGTTTAGATCCCGTTTCAGGTTTTCTCCAGGTAAACTACTTTCCAGGTGGGATGGACCATTTCATATTGAAGAAGTTTACCGGTCTGGTGCAATTAAGATTAATAATTTTGAAGGCACCAAACCTCAAGTTGTGAATGGGCAAAGACTTGAACATTACATAGCAGGAGACCCTGTCGATGTTGATGTGAATATAATATACACAACAACCCACGAAGAACATGTTGCAGCCATGTTTCAGACACCAGCAGAAGCAGAATAAAGAAAAGGTATGTAGTACGGTAAGAAAACACCGCAAACCATCATAAAAGTTCCGTATTACGAGTTTTTGTAAAATTAGTAAAATTCCGAGTCGAAGTGGAGCCGGAGACGACCACCAGGGAGACCAGGCGCCCCCCTGGCGCCCCCCCCCCTGGGCCGCGCCGGCAGGCCGCCTGGACACCCTGGTGCCCGTCTCCGACCCCGCTTTGGTCCGTTACCTTCCTTTCTGTGCATAAATTTTTCCTATATATTTGCCCGGGTTGTTCCGGCAACGTATCTTGCGATTTCACGTGTTTTCTCTTCGATCTGTTTCTGCCAGGAAATCTTTCAGCTAAATTTAGGTGCCATGGCTTCTCCAAGTTCCCCCAAGGACGCGTTCGTCGTCAACGTCATCAACCCTTACCTCGCTGAGGTGAAGAAGCACCCTCAGGTTGTTCAGATGAAGGAAGGCGTCCTTCATCAAGAAGATCTGAAGGGACCTATCAAGGAGGGGAGCGTTCAGGACAGGCTGGAAGAAGTGGAGCAAGAAGTCTTCAAGTACAAGAAGATGACCGAGCGTGGTGTCGAAGCTAACTTTGACATCACCAACGAGCTGAAGAACTACTTTCTGAAGGAGATGAAGGAGATGTGGGAAAGAATCGCCGCGTCTGAAGACAGAATTATAGAACTCCAAGGGCAAATTAATGATTTATATAACCAGAACTGTGAGTATGAACTAAGATTTATGCGCATGAGTTTGGGTGTTGAATGCAGGATTCAGGAGATGAGCCTCTCACAGGAGACTTTAGCAAGATATCCATGGAAGCGTTTCGCCAAGGACTACGTGGTTAACGCCAACAAGCATGGGTGAAATCTCCGTGGGTAATGGCACTCCCTTGGCTTGTTCCAAGCTTGGGGGAGTGCCCGGTATCTTTATCTTTTACCTTTTGTCTTTCAGAAGTCAAGTAGAGTCGTATCATGTCTAGGGAGATTATTATATGAGATAGGTGTGTGCATTGAGGTCTATCACCCCCTTGGTGAAGAATTGTATCCGTGTGTGTGGAGTCGTTTATGATGGAATATTAATGAGAAGTTTATCGGTTCCTTTTTGCTGCACTCGGTATTCTCTTCACGCAATCGATCTTATATGATGATTCTTATGGGGAGTATTGACCTTATGTCAGGTATGGCTATGAAACTTTATTTAATCTTGGCAAATATAGCTTTGGTCATAACAACAAGCATGATTTTCTTAAAGTATCAACATAGCCAAAACCTTTATGTCATTATGCTTGAAGTGTTATGTTGACAAGGAAGACAACTTGATGTGTTATGCTTATTTCAATGTTCATGCTTTATAATGCTTTGCATCTTAGTCATCATCAATTGTCTGCTCTCTTAAAACCTTTGCTAGCCTAACTCTGTACTAAGCGGAATTCTGCTTGTGCATCCATACCCTTAAGCCAATACCTTCCATATGAGTCCACCATACCTACCTACTCGTGGTACTCCACTACCACCTCCTAAAGTATATAATTTATGTGTTATCCTTAAATGTTCAAAATCTTTTATTTTGTGCCTCTGCTTTAGCTCATGAGGAAGTAGTAGCTAATTCATGACCTTTTTGAGTTGGACAAGCTTCACCCCGGGATTGCATGTATAATGTGCAAATCCATAATACGAAAAGGAACTGGCATTGAGTGCGCCCGGCTTAAGAATAATATAACAAGCAAACCCTCCTTCACGCTTTGTTCATGAGAAATCAGAAAACTTTGGCAGTGATAAACAAAGGAGAATAAGAGGATGTTATCGTCCTCAAACGGGAGCCGTTCCTCGAAACTTGTCCAGTTCAAGAAGTAATTGAGTTATCTATTAGCATTCGTTGACGAATCATGCACCTCTCAAAAACTTGTTTTCATTCTGTTTGATTTGAGGATAGCACATGAGTTTTCCCTACTACCCTAGAGCGGGGCCTATCTTTTAATTTTAAGTTGAGTCAGTTATTCCTACTTCCTTCTATTTCTCAAAAAGAGCAGACGTTTGATGTTGATAAGGATTCATGCATATAAAGCTGCATTAAGATTTGTCATATCATATCCTTGTTGACATTATCATTTGATAAGTAAGTTGTTTGTCATGCCCAGCTAAGGCAAATATCTTCCTTTGTGTTAACACTTTCACTTCTTGCTTACTAACATGTTATTTCAAAAAGCTTCAATTAATCCCATCAAAATATAAGAGCAAAAGTTAAAATTATTTGTTGTTCTTTGACCAAAGGACATGTTTGCCATGATATAATGAGTTTCCTTGGTCCTACTTTTGAATATAAATGTTAACACTTTTTCATAAGAGCCTTATGAGTTGAAGATTGCTGCTGAGGATATTTGAGTTGGTGAAGAGACTATGATGCTTCTTGTCCGTATTCTATTTATCGACACTTCACTCTCTAAACTTGTGGACAGGTTTACCGAGTTCATATTCGCTTGAGGACAAGCGAGGTCTAAGCTTGGGGGTGTTGATACGTCCAAAATGCATCACTATTTTGTATCATAATTCATCTTTATTCATTGATATATTTCACGTTATGATGATGTTCTTATGTTGTTTTGGTCTATTTTACACAGTTTGCAACTTTCCGGTGCCGGAACCGCAGACGCAGGATTCAGCAGGAAAAAGTGGACACTGAGTTGCTGAAGAAGAACACCTCCAAATTACCTGAAAATCGACGAGAGGTATTTTTCAGACGAATAACGAAGACACGCAAAAGGGGAGTCAGAGGGGGGCCACAGGGTGCCCAGGCGGCCTGGGGGCGCCCCCCCCCCCTGGCCGTGCCGGGGGGGGGCGCCTGGAGCCCCTGGCCCACCTCTGGTCACCCCCTTTTGCATATATGTTCTCCGTCCCCCGAAAACCCTAGGCACGGGACTTTTTACGGAGTTCCGCCGCCGCTTCGAGGCGGAAACCTATAGAGAAGAAAAGGGCATCTCCGGTGGGCAGATTCCGCCGGGGAGATCACCTCCCGGAAGGGGAGATCGTCACCATCGTCATCACCATCATCACGGGCATCATCGAGATCATCATCAACATCATCCCCAACACCAGCACCATCTCCATATTCATCCAAATCTCATCTTTCCATCGCAACTCGTGTTGTAACTTGTACTACCTATCCTCTCTACTCCATCGGTGTTGATTACTACTTTGTGGTGAATGCTATTGAGTTTTGTTGGAGAAATATTATTATGTCCAGATTGTTTATCACATATTTATCCCCGCTGATCATGATCTCTTTTATGTCTTGTGAGTAGTTACCTTAGTTCTTGAGGACATGGGGAAAGTCTTGTTGTTAGTAGTCATATGCTGTTGAAGTAATATGTGTTGTTTGATACTTAAGTTGTGTTGTCATTCTACTAGTGGTGTTGTGTGAGTCGGACACCCAACACTTCGCCTTATTAAGGACCTAGGAGAATACATTGTGTATAAAGAAAGCTTATGGTGGGTTGCCGGAGTGACAGAAACCTGAACCCCAGTTCGCACGCTTTTGCATAAGGGAATAATGGATCCTCGATCGTATTGCTATGGTTAGGCTTTTGCCTTAAATTCTATCTTGTATTTGCGGATGCTTGCAAGGTGTTTAATCATAAGAGTGCATTCATCTTAGTCTAGAGAGTGCACTAGCATAGATCCACCAACTCAACACTTATCAACACATATCATAGTATCGATACGGAATATGGCGAAAGCACATGACTACCTCTCCCGTGTGTCCTCAAGAACGCTTTAGTCTTTATAAGTTCAGTTGCTAGGCCTCTCCTTTGCTAAGAAAGGATTGGGCCACTTGTTACTCTCAGTATCTTTTACATTACTTGCCTTTACATTCCTGTTGCTTATATCGAGAAAACCCCTAAAAGTTATCTTTCAGTGCTTGCAGTAATTTCTTGCTCAGAATCGCTTATCAATACCTTCTGCTCCTCGTTGGGTTCGACACTCTTACTTATCGAAAACGCTGCAACAGATCCCTTACGGTTGAGGGTCATCAGCAGCCTAGGGGGGGCGCCCCCTGGCCGCCTGGAGGCCTGGCGGCCCCCCTCCAGCCCTACTTTGGCCACATGGAAGCTTCCGGAACGCTGATTTTTTATATATTTTTCCCGGAATTTTTCTGGCAATTTACGTAATGGGAAAACCTGAAATACAAAAACAGCAGAAAACAGAAACTGGCACTGGGGTGCACTGAGTTAATAGGTTAGTTCAAATATGATCAAAAGTGTATGGAAGTGCATAAATATCATAGCAATATCACACAAAAGAGGCATGGAGCAAGCAGAAGTTATAGATACGTTTTGGACGTATCAGCTAGCCGTGGAGTGTGCTTGTTGGTGGTTGGGGGGTATAAACTTTACCGTTCTATTTGGGAACCGCCTATAATGTGTGTAGCATGGAAGATATCGAGATTCTTGTTTCTATGTTGGCAATGAGAGTATACCGCTCAAAATATTATTCATCTCTATTTAAAAATCGAGCTCTGGCACCTCTACAAATCCATGCTTCCCTCTGCGAAGGGCCTATCTATTACTTTTATGCTGAGTCATCATCCTCTTATTAAAGAGCACCAGTTGGAGAGCACCTCTATCATTTGCATGTATTGATATTAATTTGCATTGAGTATGATTGTGACTGGATCTCTTTTACCATGAATTACAATGTCTAGTCAGTCCTTAATCTTTAAAGGTGCTCTGCATTTATGTTTTGCGGCCTCAGAATGGGCTAGCGAGATACCATCTTGTTATATCATTTTATGATTGTTTTGAGAAAGTGTAGTCATCCAAGGTTTATTATTATTGCTCGCTAGTTGATTATGCCATTGATATGAGTAGACATGAGACCTGAAAGTTATTGTGAATGTGGTTAGTTCATGATCTTTGCTGAAAACTTGAATGCTGGCTTTACATATTTACAACAACAAGAGCAAACAGAGTTTGTCAAAGTTTTTCTTTATCAGTTTCAGTTTATCAACTGAATTGCTTGAGGACAAGCAAAGGTTTAAGCTTGGGGGAGTTGGTACATCTCCAACGTATCTACTTTTCCAAACCCTTTTGCCCTTGTTTTGGACTTTAACTTGCATTATTTGAATGGAACTAACCCGGATTGACGCTATTTTCAGCATAATTGCCATGGTGTTATTTTTGTGCAGAAATAAAAGTTCTCGGAATGACATGAAAATCAACGGAGAATTATTTTGGAATATATAAAAAATATCTGCGGAAAGATCCAAGCCAGGGGCCCACACCCTGCCCACGAGGGTGGGGGCACGCCCCCTCCCCCTAGGCGCGCCCCCTGCCTCGTGGGCCCCTGTTGCTCCACCGACGTACCACCGAACTCCATATATTCACTTTCGGAGAGAAAAAAATCAGAGAGGAAGAACTATCGCATTTTACGATACGGAGCCACTGCCAAGCCCTAATCTCTCTCGGGAGGGCTGATCTGGAGTCCGTTCAGGGCTCCGGAGAGGGGAGATCGTCACCATCGTCATCATCAACCTTCCTCCATCACCAATTCCATGATGCTCACCCCCGTGCGCGAGTAATCCCATTGTAGGCTTGCTGGACGGTGATGGGTTGGATGAGATTTACCATGTAATCGAGTTAGTTTTGTTAGGGTTTGATCCCTAGTATCCACTATGTTCTGAGATTGATGTTGCTATGACTTTGCTATGCTTAATGCTTGTCACTAGGGACCGAGTGCCATGATTTCAGATCTGAACCTATTATGTTTCCATGAATATATGTGTGTTCTTGATCCTATCTTGCAAGTCTATTGTCACCTACTATGTGTTATGATCCGGCAACCCCGAAGTGACAATAATCGGGACCACTCCCGGTGATGACCATAGTTTGAGGAGTTCATGTGTTTACTATGTGTTAATGCTTTGGTCCAGTACTCTATTAAAAGGAGGCCTTACTATCCCTTAGTTTCCAATAGGACCCCGCTGCCACGGGAGGGTAGGATAAAAGATGTCATGTGTAATGCCCAGGATGGGATTATATCTATCATGTAATCGAGCTAGTTTTGTTAGGGTTTAATCCCTAGTATCCACTATGTTCTAAGATTGATGTTGCTATGACTTTGCTATGCTTAATGCTTGTCACTAGGGCCGGAGTTTCATGATTTCAGATCTGAATCTATTATGTTTTCATGAATATATGTGTGCTCTTGATCATATCTTGCAAGTCAATAGTCACCTACTATGTGTTATGATCCGGCAACCCCGAAGTGACAACAATCGGGACCACTCCCGGTGATGACCGTAGTTTGAGGTGTTCATGTATTCACTATGTGTTAATGCTTTGGTCAAGTACTCTATTAAAAGGAGGCCTTAATATCCCTTAGTCTCCACTAGGACCCCGCTGCCACGGGAGGGTAGGACAAAAGATGTAATGCAAGTTCTTTTCCATAAGCATGTATGACTATATTCGGAATACATGCCTACATTACATTGATGAACTGGAGCTAGTTCTGTGTCACCCTAGGTTATAACTATTACATGAGGAATTGCATCAGACATAATTCGCCATCACCTATCCAATGCCTACGAGCCTTTCACATATTGCTTGTTGCTTATTTACTTTTCCGCTGCTACTGTTACAAAAACTACAAAAACACTACCGTTACTTCTATTGTTGCTACCGCTATTTCCATATTACTTTGTTACTAAACTACCTTGCTGCAGATACTAAGTTTCCAGGTGTGGTTGAATTGACAACTCAGCTGCTAATACTTAAGAGTATTCTTTGGCTCCCCTTGTGTCGAATCAATAAATGTGGGTTTAATACTTTACCCTCGAAAACTGTTGCGAGCCCCTACACTTGTGGGTTATCAGGGCACTCACCTTGGCAACTGCCAAGCTTGGGGGAGGTGCCCCAATATTGTATCACCATCACACTCCTATCTTTACCACTTTTCTTAGTTCGATCATTTTCATAATATCTTGATCTGGTAGAATAAAGTTTAGTATGATCTAGTCGTGAGCCTTGCTTTATGATCTTGTCTATGTAATCGAGTCCGTGAGCTATATATATAATAAAGATTAGTTTTGAGTCAAGGGCTTGATTTTCTCGCTATGATCATGAGAGAATAAAAGAAAATATAAAAAAAGGGTAATAAGAGATCATATTTATCTTATGGAAAGTAATGGCTTCACATATAAAGAGTATGATGAATAAAAGTTGTTGAGAGTTTACAAACAAAGTTTTGGTCATCGTTCCAATTAATAGGAAGTAATAAAGAAAGAGATATTTTCACATATAAATATACTATCTTGGACATCTTTTATGATTGTGAGCACTAATTAAAATATGACATGCTAAAGAGTTGATGTTGGACAAGGAAGACAACATAATGGGTTATGTCTTCTTATATCCGAGATAAAGTATATTGTCATGGATCATCCAACATTTTGAGCGTGCCTTTCCCCCTCATGCTAGCCAAAACTTCTTGCACCAAGTAGAGATGCTAATTGTGCTTCCATACATCCTTAAACCCAGTCTTGCCATGAGAGTCCACCATACCTACCTATGGATTGAGAAAGATCCTTCAAGTAAGTTGTCATTGTTGCAACTCTCTAAATATGTATGATCTATTAGTGTGGAGAAAATAAACTTTATACGATCTTGTGATATGGAAGCAATAAAAGCGACGGACTGCATAATAAAGGTCCATATCACAAGTGGCAATATAAAGTGACGTTCTTTTGCGCTAAGATTTTGTACAACCAACCATAAAAGCACATGACAACCTCTGGTTCCCTCTGCGAAGGGCCTATGTTTTGTTCTTACCTTATAAGAGTCATGGTGATCTTCACCTTTACTTTTTACATTTTATCCTTTGGCAAGAAAATTGTGTCAGAAAGATCCTGACATATATACCCACTTGGATGTAAGTTATCATGATCTATTACTGTTGACATTACGCTTGAGGTAAAAGGTTGGGAGGCAACACTATAAGCCCCTATCTTTCTATGTATCCGATTAAAACTCCATACCCATAAGTATCGCGTGAGTGTGAGCAATTGTGAAAGACTAAATGATAGTTGAGTATGTGGACTTGCTGAAAAGCTATTATTTTAACTCTTCCCTATGTTACGATAAATTGCAATTGCTTCAATGACTGAGATCATAGTTTGTTAGTTCTCAATGAAGTTTCTGATTCATACTTGACATTTTGAATAGATTTTTACTTTATCATAAGAGTCATATGACAACATATATATGTTGTTGTTATAAGATTGATCATGATGCCTTCATGTCCATATTTTATTTTTATCGACACCTCTATCTCTAAACATGTGGACGTATTTTTCGATATCGGCTTTCGCTTGAGGACAAGCGAGGTCTAAGCTTGGGGGAGTTGCTACATCCATTTTGCATCATTCTTTTATGTTGATATTTATTGCACTATGGGCTCTTATTACACATTATGTCACAATACTTATGCCTTTTCTCTCTTATTTTACAAGGTTTACATGAAGAGGGAGAATGCCGGCAGCTGGAATTCTGGGCTGGAAAAGGAGCAAACATTGGAGACATATTCTGCACAACTCAAAAAGCCCTGAAACTCCATGAAACTCCGTTTCAGGAAATACAAAAAATATCTGGCGAAAGAGATACGAGAGGGGGGGCACCCACTGTCCACGAGGGTGGGGGCGCGCCCCCTGCCTCGTGAGCCACCTGGTGACCCCCCGGTGCCCATCTTCCGCTATATGACGTGTTTTGACCTGGCAAAAATCATAAGGAGTTTTTTGGGACGAAGCGCCGCCGTCTCGAGGCGGAACCTTGGCGGAACCAATCTAGGGCTCCGGCAAAGCTATTCTGCCGGGGATACTTCCCTCCGGGAGGGGGAAATCGTCACCGCCATCATCACCAACAACTCTCCCATCTTGGGGAGGTTTATCTTCATCAACATCTTCACCAGCACCATCTCCTCTCAAACCCTAGTCCATCTCTTGTATGCAATCTTTGTACCAAAACCTCAGAATGGTACCTGTAGGTTGCTAGTAGTGTTGATTACTCCTTGTAGTTGATGCTAGTTGGTTTACTTGGTGGAAGATCATATGTTCAGATCTATTATGCATATTAATACCCCTCTGATTATGAACATGAATATGCTTTGTGAGTAGTTATGTTTGTTCCTGAGGACATGGGAGAAGTCTTGCTATAAGTAGTCATGTGAATTTGGTACTCGTTCGATATTTTGATGAGATGTATGTTGTCTTTCCTCTAGTGGTGTCATGTGAACATCGACTACATGAAACTTCACCATTGTTTGGGCCTAAAGGAAGGCATTGGGAAGTAATAAGTAGATGATGGGTTGCTAGAGTGACAGAAGCTTAAACCCTAGTTTATGCGTTGCTTCGTAAGGGGCTGATTTGGATCCATATGTTTCATGTTATGGTTAGGTTTACCTTAATACTTCTTTTGTAGTTGCGGATGCTTGCAATAGAGGTTAATCATAAGTGGGATTCTTGTCCAAGTAAGGGCAGCACCCAAGCACCGGTCCACCCACATACCAAATTATCAAAGTAACGAACGCGAATCATAAGAGCATGATGAAAACTAGCTTGACGATAATTCACATGTGTCCTCGGGAGCGCTTTACTTCATATAAGAGTTTGTCCAGGCTTTTCCTTTGCTACAAAAGGATTGGGCCATCTTGCTGCACCTTATTTACTTTTACTATTATTTACTTGTTACCAATTATCTTATCACAAAACTATCTGTTACCGATAATTTCAGTGCTTGCAGAAAATACCTTACTGAAAATTGCCTATCATTTCCTTCTGCTCCTCGTTGGGTTCGACACTCTTACTTATCAAAAGGACTACGATAGATCCCCTACACTTGTGGGTCATCACTTACCCATCTACTATCAGCTATAGGATAGATTATACCTGCTTCCAAAAGTTTTAATATTTCCGTCCTTACCACTTCTTTCATCTTCGGATTTAACTCACATTGGTGATCAACAACGGGTTTAGCATCAGGTTCCATATTAATCTTGTGCTGACATAGAGTGGGACTAATGCCCTTAAGATCATCAAGAGTACATCCAATAGCATCTCGGTGCTTCCTCAGAATTTTCAATAATCTTTCTTCTTCATGTTCTGAATGGTTAACACTAATAATAACATGATATATCCTTTTCTCATCAAAATAAGCATATTTCAAAGTGTCAGGTAGTTGCTTTAATTCAAACACAGGATCACCTTTAGGTGCAGGGGGGCCTCCTAGAGTTTCAATAGGTAAGTTGTGCTTAAGCAGAGTTTGTTGTTCAAACAAAGTTCTATCTATTTTATTTGTCACATGCATATGCAAATCATTTTCATGGTCTAGAAAATATTGGTCCAATGGATCAGTAGGAGGTACAACAATAGAGGCAAGACCAATTATTTCATCCTTACAAGGCAATTATTTTATATGAGGTTTTCTACTAAACTTGGAGAAATTAAACTCATGAGACTTATCACCAAAGCTAACACCAACAGTTTGTTTAGTGCAGTCTATAGTAGCATTGACGGTGCTCAAGAAAGGTCTACCAAAAATTATGGGACAAAAGTCATCTTGTGAGGAACCAAGGACTAGAAAATCAGTAGGGTATTTTGTTTTCCCACACAAGACTTCAACGTCTCTAACAATACCAAGTGGTGTGATGGTGTCTCTATTGGCAAGTTTAGTAGTAACATCTATGTCTTCTATTTTAGCGAGTGCTATGTCATTCATAATTTCTTGGTACAAAGTAAAAGGAATAGCACTTACGCTAGCACCTATATCAGATAAAACATGATAGCAATGATCTCCTATTTTAACTGAGACAACATGCATGCCAACAACGGGTCTATGTTTATCTTTCCCATCGGGTTTGGCAATTATAGCAGCCTCTCCAACGAAGTAAATAACATGCCCATCAATATTATCGAATAAGAGATCCTTAACCATAGCAACACTAGGTTATACTTTGATTTGCTCAGGGGGTTTAGGTGCTTTAATATTACTTCTACAGACCACGGTTGAAACCTTAGCATGCTCCTTTATCTTAACAGGAAAAGGTGGTTTTTCAATGTAAGTAGTAGGAACAATTGGATCAACATTGTAAATGATAGTTTCTTCTTTAGCAACTACCGGTTCTTTGATTTATTATTTAATAGGGGGATGATAATTAAACCATTGCTCTTTAGGGAGATCAACATGAGTAGCAAAAGATTCACAAAAGGAGGCTACTATCTCAGAATCAAGTCCATATTTAGTGCTAAACTTTTGAAAAGCATCGGTATTCATAAAAGATTTAACACAGTCAACTTAAGCTTAATACATGTCTCTTTACCTTCGTCGAGTTCCCAATCTTCATAGTTGTGTTTAATTCTTTCTAAGAGATCCCACCTGAATTCAATAGTCTTCTTCATAAAAGAACCGGCACAAGAAGTACCAAGCATGGATCGATCATTATTAGAAAGCCGGGCGTAGAAGTTCTGAATAATAATTTATCTCGAGAGCTCATGATTGGGGCATGAATATAACATTGATTTAAGCCTCCCCCAATCTAGAGCAATACTTTCTCCTTCATGAGGCCAAAAGTTATATACATAATTCCGATCACGATGAACTAGATGCATAGGATAAAAAATTTGGGTGAAATTCCAGTTTCAAACTATTTCAATTCCAAGATCCAATATCATCGCATAGCCTATACCATGTCAATGCCTTTCCCTTCAAATATAAAGGGAAAACCTTCTTCTTAGCTTCATCCCCGGGTAAACTTGCAAGCTTAAATAATCCACAAATTTTATCCACATATATCAAATGCATATCAGGATGTTCGGTTCCATCTCCTACATAAGGATTAGCTATCAGTTGTTCTATCATACCCGAAGGAATTTCATATTCAACATTTTCAGTAGATGCAGAAGGTTGAGGGGCAACTAAATGCGCTTCTGCTCGAGGTGAAGATACCCCGAACAAACCCCTCAAAGGATTGTTCTCCATAGTGACAAGTGACAGTAAATTTCAGCACGTAGTAATAATTTTTCCTTACCAATTTTCACTTACCAAGAGCGCTTCACTCCCTGGCAATGGCGCCAGAAAAGAGTCTTGATGATCCACGAGTATAGGGGATCGATTATAGTCCTTTCGGTAAGTAAGTGTGTCGAACCCAACGGGGAGCAGAAGGAGATGACAAGTGGTTTTCAGCAAGGTAATATCTACAAGCACTGAAATTGTAAGTAGCAGATAGTTTGATAGCGAGATAATTTCTAACGAGCAAGTAATGGTAATGGCAAATAGTTTGCAGCAAGGTATCCCAATCCATTTGTGTCAAAGGACAGGCCAAAATGGTTTCTTCTAATAAGAAAAGTGCTCTTGAGGGCAGAGGGGAATTTCATCTAGTCACTTTCATCATATTGGCTTGATTTGTGTTCACTACTTTGTTAATTTGATATGTGGGTGGATCGGTGCTTACGTGTTGCTCTTACTTGAACAAACCTCCTACTTATGATTAACCCCCTCGCAAGCATCCGCAACTATGAGAAAAGTATTAAGATAAAATCTAACCATAGCATTAAACATTTGGATCCAAATCTGTCCCTTAGGAAGTAGCGCATAAACTAGGGTTTAAGCTTCTATCACTCTAGCAACCCATCATCTAATAACTACTCCACAATGCATTCCCTTACGACCAAATATGGTGAAGTATCATGTAGTCGACGTTCACATGAAACCACTAAGGGAATCACATCATACATATCATCAAAATATCAAGCACATATCAAGTTCACACGATTACTTGCAACAAGATTTCTCCTGCGACCTCAAGAAAAAAATTAACTACTCACAAGTGATAAACATGTTCATGATCAGATGAGTATTGAATAGCATAATGGATCTGAACATATAATCTTCCACCAAATAAACCATATAGTAATCAACTACAAGATGTACTCAACACTACTAGTCACCCACAAGCACCAATCTAAGGTTTTGGTACGAAGATTGAACACAAGAGATGAACTAGGGTTTGATAGGAGATGGTTCTATTGAAGGTGTTGATGAAGATTGCCCTCCCCAAGATGGGAGAGTTCTTGGTGATGATGATGACGATGATTCCCCCCTCCGGGAGGGAAGTTCCCCCGGCAGAATTGCTCGACCGGAGGGCAAAAGTGCTCCTGCCCATGTTCCGCCTCGAGACGGCAGCGCTCCGTTCTGAAATTCCTCTCCTTAATTATTTTAGGTAAAATGACTTATATACCAGAAGATGGGCACTAGAGGTAGGCCGAGGAGGGCACAACCCACCAGGGCGCGCCTGGGCTCCCCGGGACGCGCCCAGTTGGGTTCTGCCCACCTGGTGGCCCCCCTCTGGTAGTTATTTGCTCCAATAAGTCTTATATATTCCATAAAACATCCTCGTGAAGTTTCAGCTCATTTTGAGTTGTGCAGAATAGCTAGTATGACGTTGTTTTTCAGGTCCAGATTTCTAGCTATCGGTATTCTCCCTCTTGATATAAACCTTCCATATTATGAGAGAAAAGGCATCAGAATTACTCCAAAAGGCATTATTATGCATAAAACATTATAAATAATAGTAATAAAACATGATGCAAAATGGCCGTGTCACGCTTCGGAAAGTTTCTCACTAAAGTAAGAAATAGGGCGTTTTCTTGGATCAACACACCTTCTATGCCATTACCACTAGCATCGAATGTACTTCAAAAGTTTTAACAAAGTTGGTTAATGCAAGCAATGGAGCATGTGTAAGCAAATTCCTAAGCTCATTAAATGCGGTATCTTGGGATGGTCCCCAAACAAATGATGCGTTCTTTTTGCTCAATGCGTGCAATGGTGATGCAATGGTGCGAAAATCCATCACAAAGCGATGATAAAATCCGGCTAAGCCAAGGAAGCTACACACTTTTTGCAAGTTGGTTCGTTGTGGCCAAGTCTTAATAGCGTCAATTTTAGTTCCTCAACATTCACACCCTTAAAAGACACAACAAAGCCTAGGAAAACAAGCTTGCCAACAACAAAAGTGTATTTTTTTCATGTTCGCATATAAGCGCTTGTTTCTAAAAGTTTGTAAAACATCCCTAAAGTGCATGACATGATCCTCAAGTGATTGACTAAACACAAGAATATCGTCAAAGTAGACCACAATTCATATGCCAATCAATTTGCGAACTACATAGTGCATCACACGCATAAAAGTGTTAGGCGCTTCGGATAAGCCCATAGGCATAACTAGCCATTCATACTAGCCAAATTTGGTTTTAAATGCAGTTTTCCATTTGTCACCCTCTTGAATGTGTATTTGGTAGTAGCCACTTTTAGGGTCAATTTTCGAGAAAATGGTGGCTCCACTTAATTTGTCTAGCATCTCATGAAGGTGTGGAACGAGGTGTCGCTATCTAATGTTGATAGCATTTATGGGACGACAATTGGAACACATGTGAAAACTACCATCCCTCTTAGGCACAAGAATAACCGGAATGGCACAAGGTGTTAGGCTTTCACATACATGTCCATTGTCAATAGGGTTTTGTACTAGCCTTTGTATTTCCTTTGTTTCTTTGGGGTTGACGTGGTACGATTCCTTGTTCAGTAAAGGTGTGCCGGGGATGAGGTCGATTCAGTGTTCGATGCCTCGTAGAGCAGGTAGACCTGGAGGTAGCTCATCGAGAAATACATCCTTGAATTCCTGCAATAAACGAGACAACACTAAAGGTAGATGGTGAGAATTGTTATTCCATGCCGCTTCATCCTTCCACACTTGGACATAGTGTATGATATTAGATGGGTTCTCACACAATTCTCTCATATCTCTTTTGGTGTCTAAAAGCACTAGATGTTTCTTTTACCTCATTGTGGAGGCACTCAATCTGGGCTTGTAGCGCTCATTCTCCTTTTGGTGGCTCACTCTCTCACTATTCTCTCCATGATGGGTGGATACTTACTTGTCGGCGATCACTTGACTTGGCGACATAGGTCATAGCACGAAATGCTTGCGCTTCATCTTGAAACTATAGTGATTGGTACACCCATTGTGGATGACGCCGCTGTCGAATTGCCAAGGGCGTCCAAGTAGAAGGTGGCAAACGGATATAGGAACCACATGACACTCCAAGGTGTCTTCGTATGTGCCTATCTTGAAGGAGACATGAAGGTATGCTTGACGTGAATGATGCCGGTGTCGCTAAGCCATTGGATCATGTAGGGACGAGGATGCTTCATCTTGACCAATTGTATCTTGTCACATAGCTCATCGCTTGCCAAGTTGTGGCAACTTCATCCGTCGATGATGACCTTGACGGAATGTCCATTGATGCCCGCTTTGGTATGAAAGATATGACATCGTTGATCTTCGTATTGTTGGTTTTCAAGTGTCAAGACCTTGGAGACAAGGAAAGCGGGGCTCGAATCATTGTCAAAAAAGACTTGATCGTCTTCGCCTTCATTCACTTGATGGTGCATGGCCACGTGCTCAAGCGCTTCCATTTCCTCTTCACCCATAGAGTCATAGGTTCCGTCTTCGTTGGTGGTCATGGTGCACCTTGTCAGACATTCGTATGCCTTGTGACCTCAGCCTTGACAAGTGAAACACTTGATGGAACTCGCCTTGGCGATCTCATCGGGTGGAGTTGTTGATGATGAAGCTCTCGTCTTGAAGTTGATTGTAGTAGAAGGATGACTTGAAGGTGTCGAAGATGACGAAGTTCTCTTGTAGCTTGACTTGTCACTGTTGTTTGAAGAAGGTTTTGTCGAGGTAGAAGGCGTCAAAGTCGTTGAAGCTTGATTGTATGAGTTGTAGGTCTTGGAAGAGTACTTGGCGTACTTGAAGTCGTCTTGCACTAGTCGCTCCGCCTTGGTAGCTTGGTGCACAAGCTCTATAAGGTTCATGTAGGGTTGGAAGTTGGCGATATTCTTGATTGGATGGTTGAATGTAATACTCTTCAACGGACTTGGTGCCTTGCTTGAGGAGTTGCAACTTCTTGAATAAGCCGCGGCTGTAGTACGTGGGTAAAAACCACGCTCGCATGACATCCTTCATTTGGTTCCATGTTGTGATGGGTGGCTCACCTTTTGCTTCTTGGCGCTCAATGACTTGCTCCCACCAAATGAGGACATAATCTTGAAACTCAAGAGATGCCATGGTGATCTTCTTCTCCTCTTCATAGTTTTGTAGGCAAAAATCTTGTGGACCTTCAATGCCCATGATAGGTAGTCTTTGGGATCGTTGCTTCCGGAAAACTTAGGCATGTTGAATTTGAGCTTGCCGGAGCGCTGCTTTTCATAGTGTTGGTGTCGATGGTGATGACGCCCTTTCCGTGGTGGAGGGTCTTGAACCACTTGCTCCTCTTGGTGAACTTGACGTTGAGGTCATGGTATTCTTGCACGGTTCCTCAATTCTTGGTGCTCCTCAAGGCGTGCGGCTTCTTCTTGTCGTTCTCGTCGGAGGGCCTCTTCTTGTAGGCGTACTTGGCGATTACACTCTTGTATGTTTTTGGTTGCTTCATGTAGAGCACGTTGGGCTCCAAGGGTGTGATCCTCGCGGCATAGTGTCTCTTGTTGTAGTGCATCGCCATCTTGATGTTCATGGTGGTATTGTTGGCCTCGTGGAGCTTGCTCTTGTTCCATTGGATCATTAGCTTGATGATGTAATTGTTCACGTTCCCAAAGGCGGTCTTGTAAACCATTGCCATGAAATGGGTTTTGTGGGGCTTGATGATATTCATGGTCTTGACGACGATGCAAACTCACTCATGGAATACTTGCATCTGAAGAATGTCGGCTTGAGTGACGCTGTTTTGATGATGACAATGTCATAGAAGAACGATTGGCCAATAAGGCAAGAAACTCCACCATTTGAGTAGAGATCCTTGCATTGACCTCTTCCATTTGTGTGGAAAGTTTGTTGTCGAAGTAGTCTCTTGTACATAGCTCGGATTGTCACAAGTCGGTAGCGAGTAGGTCAATGCGATCGCTCAATGCTTCATTCTCTTGATGCAAAGCTCTTTGTGCGCCGAATAGTTGATTCTTGGTGACGTAGTTGTTCGGCTCCTCTTCTTGCTCGGTGAAGAGTGGATTCGAAGAAGTACTTGGCCTATCCATCATCTCAAGCAATTCTGTGAGTGGAAGAAAAGGAAGAACTAGATCAAATGTACCTTATCTGATGTTGACAATGGATCAATGATCACTCGATAATGTAGTAAGGAAATGGCACAATTGGTACCGAATCTTGCCAATTCTCACACCTACACAAGTAAAGCTTTCAGAGTAGCCTGGTGAGGATGGTGTCACAAAATTTATGCAATTGTTAGGAAGATTTAATAATATTGAAAAAGATTCACAATTTCGCAAGTGCAACACATAGACCAATAGCTATATGTGGCACATGAAACACATGCACAGATAGATAAACAAGGTTCTGCAACCAAGGAATGAGCTGAAAATGTGGTAGCCACAGAAAATGCTCCTGTTGCACACCACAAGAGAGACGCTAGCACGATTTCTCAATAGGCAGATACGAACTTGTGCACTACCTATAAGATACAAAACATAGCGGCTTCCTATCCCAAGTATGCTATTATGTATGATTCCTAGTGAGTCTCTCAAGATGATCCAAGATGATCGAGTATGACAAATTTGTATGCAATATGGTATGATGCTATGGCTCTTGCTTACACGCTTCTTTGTTCTCTTTTTGCTTAAAAGATTTTCTTTCTTGCTCTTTTGATATTTTTCTTTGGCCACTTTTGCAAAATGCTCGAACCAAGATAGCAATTGTGTATATGCGGGGACAATGTATGACACTATAGATGATATGATGATGTATGCACGCAACGTGAGGTGCATATCGATGATCACTAAAGTGCACAAGTAGTGTTGCCCAGCAATACTCAAATGGCTAGTATCGATAGGAAAGAACACAAAATGGGCTATGGGTTATCAATGCAATGGCAAGGAGGTACACCAAGTTGTCGTTGAGGTTATCGTCCTTGCTTCCGGCTATTTTCAAAGTGATGAAATGGTCGTTGCCGATGTTGAGTCGTAGCAAAGATGAGCGGTGGCGATGACGAAGCCGAACCATTCCTAGCTAGCCAAAACACCCTAGGAAACGGAAGAACCACAACTCAAATCTCAAGGCAAATGGAAAATGGTGGTAGCGGAAAGTATGGTGGTGTTTCAGAAGTTCCAATGGGTTGCAGAATTGCAATGATGGGTTATGGAATTGGCAATTCGAAAGTGTGGGCGGTGGCTGAAAATTTTCGGGCGACAAATATTCAGTTTTGTCAGGAAACGTCGGACGTCCGGTATTGATTGGATGGCCGGTGTTCGTTGGACGTCCGGTAACTACCGAATGTCCTGTGCCTCGGTGATTTCGGGTTGTGGGACGAACTCGTGGATTTCGTGGACAAAACAAAAAATCAGATCAAAATTGGGCGAATTTTGCGGACAGGAATGATGGGAAAGATGGCGGAAAGCTAGATCCACCTGAAACACATCAAATCCATGGATCAAATCCAACAAAACTTCATCAAACCAGGAAATTACAATTTTTTGGTATGGCTATTTTGGCGGGGATTTTCGAATTTGGACAAGAGCAAAGCAAAATTAGGCTAGAAAACGGTGTAGGGACTCCACATTCGTGATCAACCTAGGCCCATGATACCAAGATGATATGGGATGGGGCCGGTCTTTCACGATTGGAGCGGATCCTTCAAAGAACTCGAAGAACACGAGAGGGAAAACGAGAGGAAACACTCAAACAGACTTGATCCAATCACACACATGTGCTAGATCCAAACACACAAAAGAGGTAACAAAGGTCTGAATCCAACAAAGGGGGATACAAAAGGGGAACTAATTCATCTCAATCCTAGGAGGAAGGAGGTCTTGAATCCATGAAGGTGTTGGAAATATGCCATAGAGGCAATAATAAAATGTTTATTATTATATTTCCTTGTCCATGATAATTGTCTATTGTTCATGCTTTAATTGTATTATTATCTCGAAACAGTAATGCATGTGTGAATACATAGACCATAACATGTCCCTAGTAAGCCTCTAGTTGACTAGCTCGTTGATCAATAGATGGTTACGGTTTCCTGACCATGGACATTGGATGTCACTGATAACGAGATCACATCATTAGGAGAATGATGTGATGGACAAGACTCAATCCTAAGCCTAGCACAAGATCGTGTAGTTCGTATGCTAAAGCTTTTCCAATATCAAGTATCTTTTCCTTAGACCATGAGATTGTGCACTCCCAGATACCGTAGAAGTACTTTGGGTGCGCCAAACGTCACAACGTAACTGGGTGGCTATAAAGGTACACTACGGGTATCCCCGGAAGTATCTGTTGGGTTGGCACGAATCGAGACTGGGATTTGTCACTCCGTATGATGGAGAGGTATCTCTGGGCCCACTCGGTAAGACATCAACATAATGAGCTCAATGTGACTAAGGAGTTGGTCACGGGATGATGTGTTACAGAACGAGTAAAGAGACTTGTCATAACGAGATTGAACAAGGTATCGGTATACCGACGATCAAATCTCGGGCAAGTACTATACCGATAGACAAAGGGAATCGTATACGGGATTGATTGAATCCGTGACATCATGGTTCATCCAATGAGATCATCGTGGAACATGTGGGAGCCAACAAGGGTATCCAGATCCCGCTGTTGGTTATTGGCCGGAGATATGTCTCGGTCATGTCTGCATGGTTCCCGAACCCGTAGGGTCTACACACTTAAGGTTCGATGATGCTAGGGCTATAGGGAATGTAGTACGTGGTTACCGAATGTTGTTCGGAGTCCCGGATGAGATCCCGGATGTCACGAGGAGTTCCGGAATGATCTGGAGGTAAAGATTTGTATATGGGAAGTCCCGTTTTGGTCACCGGAAGTGTTCCGGCCGTTACCGGGACCACCGGAAGGGTTCCAGGGGTCCACCAGGAGGGGGCACCGGCCCCAGAGGCTTGCGTGGTCCAAGTGTGGGAAGGGACCAGCCCCTAGGTGGGTTGGTGCGCCTCCCACCAAGGCCCAAGGCACAGGGAGAAGGGGAAGGGGGAAACCCTAGGCTCAGATGGGCCTAAGGCCCACCTAGGGTGCACCCCCCCCCTCTCTTCCCCTCTGGCCGCCCCCTAGATGCAATCTAGGGCTGGCCGCCACCCCTAGGGGTGGAACCCTAGATGGGGCGCAGCCCCTCCCCTCCCCCTATATATAGTGGGGGTTTTGGGGCTGGCAGATGCACAAGTCTTCCTCTTTCTTGGTGCAGCCCTACCCCTCTCCATCCTCGTCTCTCGCAGTGCTTGGCGAAGCCCTGCTGGAGTGCCATGCTCCTCCACCACCACCACGTTGTCGTGCTGCTGCTGGACGGAGTCTTCCCCAACCTCTCCCTCTTCCCTTGCTAGATCAAGGTGCGGGAGACATCACCGGGCTGCACGTGTGTTGAACGCGGAGGCGCTGTTGTTCGGCGCTTAGATCGGATTTGACCGCGATCTGAATCGCTTCGTGTACGACTCCACCAACCGCGTTCTTGCAACACTTCCGCATCGCGATCTTCAAAGGTACGAAGATGCACTCCCCTCTCGTTGCTAGTAGACTCCATAGATAGATCTTGGTGATGCATAGGAAAAATTTTGATTTTCTGCAGCGATCCCCAACAGAAGGATCTTCCCACAAAGGGGTCTTGAATCCATGAAGGATCTACCCACAAGGGGTTCTTGAATCCATTGGGGGATCTTCTTCTAGGAGGCATGGGTCTCCAAAGGAGTAGGGATAAGTGGATGAGCAAAGCTCTATCTCTAGTATGAGCTATCAGAATCCTATCCCTAATTCGTCGGGGGAGAAGGAGTATATATAGTCTAGAGGGGCGAATGGGTATACGGGCCTCGGCCAGAGACACCGCGCGCAGATAGGCGTTAGACGTCTGGCCGTTACCAGTCGTTCGATGGCTCGCGAGGGTCCAGACATCTGGTAAGTCTCGACCGTCCGACATTTTGATTCTATGAAGGTGGCGTCGGATATCCCAAGCGTGTCGGACGTCTGGTGCGTCGGTCGTCCAGAGGACTTCGGACTTCTGGCATTTTTGTTCTGTGATGGATGTGTCGAACGCCCGGAGACGGTCAAACGTCCAGTCGCTGGAGCGTGTCAGACGTCCGGTACTTATCGGTCGTCCGACCGCTGTAGCATTCGCCGGTTGAGCCTTCTGGCTGGCGGGTGTTCCAGGCGTCGAACGTCTGACGGGGACCGATCGTCCGGCGGCTGTAGCTTCCTGGTAGCTCTTCCTCTTGTTCCTCGCACTTGGTGTCCTCGTCATTTTCTCCATTGGATGTAGCCGCTTCGAGAGAGTCCTCTTTATACCTAAGCACACATAACATTCCGGATTGAGGTAGTAGCCATGTCTCGGGTGGGTCATACAGAATGTCACTAAGGAGAGATCTCACCTCAGTCCCGAAAGCTCTTGCACGTGCTCATGTCATCGGTCCACTAGGTACTTGGATGGACGAAGGTAGGTCCATGGGGATTACCATAGGATGCTTTGCATCAATTGTCGAGCTCGTTGTTCATGCAGACGACACCGGCAAGATCGCCCCATCGTGTGCCTACTCGCCTCCATGTCTGATCCCCGCGATCGAGTGCCATCCCGCCGACTAGGTTGACGGATCCGGCGAGGAGCATCACCAACCTCACCATCGTCATCTCATCAGTTTCGGCAATAACTGCGTTTGCTGAATGTTGGTGGTTAACACGACAGTGCTAGTGCACATGGCAGCGACGATGTTTCCGCAACATGATATTTGTTGCAAAAACATTATAACAAGGGCCTCATCACAGGAATACAAAGAAGAGATATTGTTGCAAATTTTGTAACAAAGGTTTTGTTGCAGCAATTTGCACCAAAAATCTTGTTGCAGAATTATAATGTTTTGCAACAAGTGTCATGTTGCAAAAAAATAAAATAAAGAAGAGGAACAGTCAGCTCACATCAGCGGATCGATCGGCTCGCAAGGCGGGGGATCTTTTAAAAAGATCTGCCGGCCAACGCGTAACACGCCCCATAAATAAAGATGTGAATACGATGATGAGAGCATCTCCAACCGGACCCCATATCAACCTCAAACGACCGGGGCTGCCCAGACAAAAACCGCACCCAACCGTGCCGTTTAAAAGCAGCCCAAACATCCGAACTGACCGACGATCCCATATCCGCTCCATATCTAAGACATATATGAAGAGGCTTGATGCGTGATGGGCCTCGAACCCCTCGTTGGTTACCCCAAGTGGAAGGTGTAAGATGCAGTAAGTAGAAGTGTTTTCCCCTAGCAATGATGAAAGGATCGATTCCCAGAGACTCCTAGGTTCAACAGGTAGGTGTCAATTGCTACGGCGCCAGATTAGTAGCAACCAACGTGGACCTGCACACAAATACAAATAACTTTGCTCCCAACGAGTACAGAGAGGTTGTCAATCTCTCCGGCCTTGTAGTTCACAAAGGGTTAAAAGCAATGATAGTAGTGATAGATAGTTTTTGCGATAGTAGGTAAATAGCGAAAAGTAAATAGTGGATGTGATCAATGATGGTAATATGGACCGAAGTCTCATGATGTTTACTAGTGATGTCTCTCTCCCAAAAGACGATAAAACAGCTATGTGAGGTAAACAAATTACAGCTGGGCAATTGACAGGACCACGAACGCAAACCAATGCTGACTACATTGCAAGAAAGGTTGAGGTTCAAAGCATGGGCGGTACGCCAAAGTAAGTAGACCGAAATCCATCAATATCTACTACTAATCATCCACCTTGAGATATCTATCCAGAACATCTCGCTGGTATTAAGTTGCGAGTCCCACCCATAGTGTAAACTCAATCCAACAAACAACTGCATTAAAAGAACTTTGCGTAAAGTAAACAATCCTTGCACCCGCGGGCACAAGCACCGTTGTTTTCCCCCTTGTGGCAACAACACATCCCCTAGACTCATGTTTCTGTCACTCAAGCTAGTCATAGAGGGGCATGAACCCACAATCGAGCATAACGTTCCCTCTTGGAGTCACTACCTATTACTCGGCCAAAGCAATAAATAACAACGGAGAACATGCAAGAATTACTTATGAACTAAAATATAAAAGAGGTGAATCAAATATATTACTCAAGATCAATCTGAACATAATCTCATAATCCATCGGATCCCAGCAAACTCAACATAGCAACAGCATAAGGATTACATAGGTGCCTCGATCATGTAGGGCAGCTCACGAGGACTAATTAGTGAAGCACAAGAACGGGAGGAGAACATCACATAGCTACTGGTCATGGACTCATGGTCCAAGGGAGACTACTCACGAGTCATCCGGGAGGCGTCCATGGTGGTGGAGAAGCTCCCGGTGGTGATCCTCCCCTCCGGCAGGGTGCCGGGAAGAGTTCTCCTGGTGCTCCCGATCTTGGAAGCGGCAGCGGCGGCGGTGGAATAGAGATGGGATCGCGAAAAGAAGTCCTGTTCTGAGGGTTTCGGAGAGTCCTTTAAATATATGCCAAAGTAGGGCACCGGGGGAGCCTCGGGGGGCCCAGGCGCCCCCCCGGCGCGGCCCAGGGGGGGCGCGCCCACAGGGCGCCTGGAGCCCCTGTGCCCCCCCCCCCAGGTTGCCCTTCGGAGGCAGTGTTGTTTCCGTATCGCTGATTTTTTATATAATTTTTCTAGATTTTTCTGGGCAGTTCTCGAAACGTGAAAACCTAAAATACAAAAACAGCCGAAAACAGAAACTGGCACTGGGGTGCACTGGATTAGTAAGTTAGTCCAAATATGATCAAAAGTGTATGGAAGTGTATGAATATCATAGCAATATCACCCAAAAGTGGCATGGAGCAAGCAGAAATTATAGATACGTTTTGGACGTATCAACATCCCCGGACGTCATGAGGAGTTCTGGAATGGTCCGGAGGTAAAGATTTATATATGGGAAGTCCCGTTTTGGTCACCGGAAGTGTTCCGGGCGTTACCGAGACCATCAGAAGGGTTTCGGGGGTCCACCGGGAGGGGCCACCGGCCCTGAGGCTTGCGTGGGCCAAGTGTGGGAAGGGACCAGCCCCTAGGTGGGTTGGTGCGGCTCCCACCAAGGCCCAAGGCGCAGGGAGAAGGGGAAGGGGGAAACCCTAGGCTCAGATGGGCCTAAGGCCCACCTAGGGTGCGCCCCCCTCTCTTCCCCTCTGGCCGCCCCCTAGATGCAATCTAGGGATGGCCGCCACCCCTAGGGGTGGAACCCTATATGGGGGCACAGCCCCTCCCCTCCCCCTATATATAGTGGGGGTTTTCGGGCTGCCAGATGCACAAGTCTCCCTCTCTCTTGGCATAGCCCTACCCCTCTCCATCCTTGTCTCTCGCAGTGCTTGGCGAAGCCCTGCTGGAGTGCCACGCTCCTCCACCACCATCACCACGCCGTCATGCTACTGCTGGACGGATTCTTCCCCAACCTCTCCCTCTTCCTTGCTGGATCAAGGCACGGGAGACGTCACCGGGCTGCAAGTGTGTTGAACGCGGAGGCGCCGTTGTTCGGCGCTTAGATCGGATTCGGCCGTGATCTGAATCGCTTCGTGTACGACTCCACCAACCGTGTTCTTGCAACGCTTCCGCATCGCGATCTTCAAAGGTATGAAGATGCACTCCCCTCTTGTTGCTAGTAGACTCCATAGATAGATCTTGGTGATGCGTAGGAAAAATTTTGATTTTCTGCAGTGATCCCCAACAGTGGCATCATGAGCTAGGTCTATGCGTAGTTACTATGCACGAGTAGAACACAAGTTGTTGTGGGCGTAGATCATGTCAATTTACTTGCCGCTACTAGTCTTATCTTGATTCGGCGGCATCGTGGGATGAAGCGGCCCGGACCGACCTTACACGTACGCTTACGTGAGACAGGTTCCACCGTCTGACATGCACTAGTTGCATAAGGTGGCTAGCGGGTGTCTGTCTCTCCCACTTTAGTCGGATCGGATTCGATGAAAAGGGTCCTTATGAAGGGTAAATAGTAATTGGCATATCATGTTGTCGTTTTTGCGTAGGTAAGAAACATTCTTGCTAGAAACCTATAGCAGCCACATAAAACTTGCAACAAAAATTAGAGGACGTCTAACTTGTTCTTGCAGCATGTGCCGTGTGATGTGATATGGCCAAAAGTATGTGATGAATGATATATATATGTGATGTATGAGATTGATCATGTTCTTGTAATAGGAATCACGACTTGCATGTCGATGAGTAGGACAACAGGCAGGAGCCATAGGAGTTGTCTTATTGTATGACCTGCGTGTCATTGAAAACGCCATGTAATTACTTTACTTTATTGCTAACCGTTAGCCATAGTAGTAGAAGTAATGTTTGGCGAGACAACTTCATGTAGACACGATGATGGAGATCATGATGATGGAGATCATGGTGTCATGCCGGTGACAATGATGATCATGGATCCCCGAAGATGAAGATCAAAAGGAGCAAATGATATTGGCCATATCATGTCACTATTTGATTGCATGTGATGTTTATCATGTTTTACATCTTATTTGCTTAGAACGAAGGTAGTAAATAAGATGATCTCTCACTAAAATTTCAAGAATTGTGTTCCCCCTAACTGTGCACCGTTGCTAAGGTTCGTTGTTCCGAAGCACCACATGATTATCGGGTGTGATAGGTCCTAACGTTCGCATACAACGGGTGTAAGCCAGATTTACACACGCAATACACTTAGGGTTCACTTGACAAGCCTAGCATGTACAGACATGGCCTCGGAACACGGAAGACCCAAAGGTCGAACATGAGTCGTATAGAAGATACGATCAACATAAAGATGTTCACCGTTGATGACTAATCCGTCTCACGTGATGATCGGACACGGCCTAGTCGATTCGGATCATGTATCACTTAGATGACTGGAGAGATGTCTATCTGAGTGGAAGTTAATTAAATTTGTTTAGATGAACTTAATTGTCATGAACATAGTCTAAAATCTTTACAGTATGTCTTGTAGATCCAATGGCCCACGCTAATGTTGCCCTCAACTTCAACGCGTTCCTAGAGAAAACCAAGCTGAAAGACGATGGTAGCAACTATACGGATTGGGTCTGTAACTTGAGGATCATCCTCATAGCTGCCAAGAAAGCATATGTCCTTGAAGCATCGCTAGGTGATGCACCCGTTTTCCCAGCAACTCAAGACGTTATGAATGCATGGCAGTCGCGTAGTGATGGTTACTCCCTGGTTCAGTGCGGCATGCTTTACAGCTTAAAATCGGGGCTCCAAAAGCGTTTTGAGCAACACGGAGCATATGAGATGTTCCAAGAGCTGAAAATGGTTTTCCAAGCTCATGCCCGAGTTGAGAGATATGAAGTCTCCGACAAGTTCTACATTTGTAAGATGGAGGAGAATAGTTCTGTCAGCGAGCATATACTCAAAATGTCTGGGTTACACAACCGCTTGTCTGAGCTGGGAATTAATCTCCCAGATGACGCGGTCGTTGACAGAATCCTTCAGTCGCTCCCACCTAGCTACAAGAGCTTCGTGATGAACTTCAATATGCAAGGGATGATGAAGTCCTTTCCCGAGGTGTATTCAATGCTGAAGTCAGCGGATGTGGAGATCAAGAAAGAACATCAAGTGTTGTGGTGAATAAAACCACTAAGTTCAAGAAAGGCAAGGGTAAGAAGAACTTCAAGAAGGACGGCAATGGAGTTGCCGCGCCCGGTAAGCCAGTTGCCGGGAAGAACCCAAAGAATGGACCCAAGCCTGAGACAGAGTGCTTTTATTGCAAGAGAACGGGTCACTTGAAGCGGAACTGTCCCAAATACTTAGCGGATAAGAAGGCCGGAAACATCAAAGGTATATGTGATATACATGTTATTGATGTGTACCTTACCAGTGCTCGTAGTAGCTCCTGGGTATTTTATACCGGTGCAGTTGCTCACATTTGTAACTCAAAGCAGGAGTTGCGGAATAAGCGGAGACTGGCGAAGGACGAGGTGACGATGCGCGTCGGGAATGGTTCCAAGGTCGATGTGATCGTCGTCGGCATGCTACCTGATGCGGAGCATCCCAAGGTCATCCCCATGGACCTACCGTCGACTCACCAAGCGCCCAAAGGACCAAGGACATGAGCCCGTGCAAGAGCTCTCGAAGCCGAGGTGAACTCGCTCCTTTGTCAATTTCCTCTCGAGTCACATGGGACATGGCTTCTACCCTCATCGGAAACTCTATGCATACTCAGGTACTTGGATGAAGGCCACGGGACAGCTCTGCACAGTGGACAAGGCGGCGGGATCGACAAGTGCTTGGAACAAGGAGAAGTGCGGCTGAAGACGCTACAGGCACCGGACATCCGGCCCCTACCGGACGACCGGTCACCTCCAGGCACCGGACGTCCGACGATCACCGGACGACCAGCGACTCCCAGAAGACCGGCGACCGGAAGCCACCGGACGTCCATGACACCAATCACAGAACGTAAATAGCGTAAATCCGAGGATTACCGGACGTCCGGTCCCTCCCGAGCCACCGGACGTCCGGTCCCTCCCGAGCCACCGGACATCCGGTGAATCAACGGACGTCCGACCCGACGGCGTCATCCCATGTAATATATACACGTTGACTTCGTTCGTGCTAGGTAGCTTTGTGATAGCTCATTTTAGACCTGAGTGGTTCCTCTCCTACGAGACCGCGACCTCTTCGGAGAAGATCCACCGGATTCAAGACCTCCTTCACGGAGAAGAACATCAAGACCTCCTCACGGAGATGACTACCGCTACTTGTATCGTCCTTAGTTGATCGTGTATCGCACTTTGTGTACCCGGATCTAGCATTTGTGTGACCTAACTGTGTTGATTCGTGTGTTTTCTTCTTGTCCCTCTTGTGTTTTTCCCTCGTGTCCCACGTGTTCATCCTTGGGATCCCTCCTTTTCGTGAAAGATCGGCCATCTAGGGTTCCTCCCTACATCATTATGGTATCAAGAGCTACGGTTTCTCACGAAATTGGAGCCCCTACCCGTGTTTTCTAGCTTGTTTTTCTTGTGTTCTTCCCAATTTCGAAAATTCCCCACCAAAAATAGCTCCAAATTTTTTTTGTGATCTGTTGATTTGGCAAGATTTTGTTGAATTTGTTCCATGGATTTGTTGTGCCACGAGTGGATCTAGATTTTCCCCACCTATTCACCAATTCTCTTCCGCAAATTCAGTCAAATTTGACCAATTTGTCCACGGACTCTCGAACCCTAGCCCAGACCTACCGGACGACCGACGATTTACCGGACGTCCAGAACCCCGTGAAGCACCGGACGTCCGTTAACCACCGGACGACTGGCACCACATATACAGAAACTATCACCGGATTTCCGAGACTTACCGGACGTCCGGCGACCAGACGACCTGCGACCTACCGGACGTCCGACGAACCCTGACGAAACTAAATATACTTAGTTTTGCTCCACCATCCGCAACCACCTACCCTTTTTCTTACACCAACATCTACCATACCACCACCACCATTGCTTACCCAACATCTCTACGGCCTTACCTCTTGTGTCTTGGATCATTTGAGTTGTGGTTTTCCCGTTTCCTTGTGTGTTTCGGCTATCTCGGAACGGAGCGACATCGACGAGACCACCTCTCAACCTCGACAAGGACGGTAACATCGACGACACTTTGTCATTCTACCTTGCAACTGCATTGTCACCCCTATAGACCATTTTTGCGTAGCTTTCTCATCGAGACTAGCCACTTGAGTATTGTCGGGCGACGACACTTGTGCAAATTAGTGATAGTCATAGATATTGCATACTACATCATCATATCTCCGTGTGCCAAAAGAGTGATCCGCATACACAATAGCTACCTTGATCCGAGAAGCATCCATAAGTGGCCAAAGAAAGAGCTCACAAGCTTTTAAGCAAAAGAGCCAACCAAAGCTTATAAGCTAAAGGAAAATAGCATCATACGCCTTGCATCAAAAGAGATCATATGAAATAGCAATACATCATCTTGTGCTCAAGCATAGGCACAACATACACTCATAGCATACTTGTGATAGGAAGTCGTTACGTTTTGCCTCTTATAGGTTGTGCACAAGTGCGTATCCGCCTATTAAGCAATCGGTTAGCGTCTCTCTAGTGTTGTGCAACACGAGCATTTTCCATGGATTCCACATTTTCGCTCACCCTTGGTTGCACAACCACATTTATCTATCTATGTGTGTGTTCCGTGTGCTACTTTGCTTGTGATCTACTTGTTGCATGAGCAAATTGTGAATAATTTTCAACATCATTGAGTCACTTTGACAATTGCATTGAATTTGTGCCACCATCCTAACCAAGATCCTCTCAGAGCTTTACTTGTATAGGTGTGAGAATCGACACGAAGTGGTACCTATAGTGCTATTTCCGGGTTACATTATTGAGTGATCATTGATCCATTTTCAACTTTGGTCAAGGTACATTTGGTATTGACTTCTCCTTTCTCCCACTCACACTCTTTCTTGTGACGATGGATAGGACAAGTACATCTACAAACCCGCTCTTCGACGATCCTCAAGAATCGAACAACTACGTCACCAAACTACATCTCTTCGGTGTCCAACGAGCTCTACATCAAGAAAGTGAAGCTATGCGAGAGCACATTGAGCAAGTCGCCGCCAACACGCGCCAATTTGAAGCAAGGACAAGAGAGCAATTCGACATCATCAACACCAACATGTCTACTCAATTCGATGAGCTACGGACTTTGATAGTCAACCGACGTTCTTCTTCCACATCTTCTCAAAGACGAAGCCGCTCAAGTCGTCATACCGCATCAAACACTCTTTGTCAAGCCGCACGTCAAGCTCGACATGACAACCGGAATCCACTTCATGACAGAGTTCACAAGAGCTATTTGAAGAGCAAGAAAGTCGACATCGTCAAAACCAAGCTACATTTGAGCAAGTGCAAGAACGACAACGACTACGCCAACAACAACAAGAGCGAGCACGTCAATACCAAGAAGAACAAGATGCCGAGGCCAATCGTCAAGCACAACAACGCCGAGAAGCTCAAGCTCTTGAGGCGCAACGAGCATTACGTGATTCACATTGCAATGTGGCAACTCGCAATCGACATACTCAACAAGAAGAGGATTTCCTTCGTGATGAGATACAAGACAGGCGCCACCAAGCATGAATGCAAGAAGAAGTTCCTCCTCAAGCGCGACAAGAGCAACAAGCTCACCAAGAACCACAAGCTCGGCAAGTACACCACGACAATGGGCATCTACTACGCCAAGAGCAACACGAGATAGACAATCGCCCAAATCAAGAACGCCCTCCCAATAGGCAAGCAAACAATGAAGAGCATCACTACGGCAAGCTTAAGTTCACCATGCCAAAGTTTTCCGGAAGCATTGATCCCGAAGACTACCTCTCATGGGCATTGAAGGTTGACAAGATCTTTTTCCTTCACAACTTCGATGAAGAGAAGAAGATTACAATGGCCTCCCTTGAGTTCCAAGACTATGTTCTCATTTGGTGGGAGCAAATCATGGAGAGACGAGAAGCAAAAGGTGAACCTCCTATCACCACTTGGGCTCAAATGTAGGAAGTCATGAGAGCATGTTTCGTGACAACACACTACAACCGTGACTTGTTCAAGAAGCTACAACTCCTCAAGCAAGATACCAAGTCCGTTGAAGAGTACTACAAGGAGATGGAGATTGCCATGATAAGAGCCAACATCACGGAAGATGAAGAGCAAACGATGGCGAGATTCTTGAATGGACTCAACTATCCCATCAAGAAGATTGCGGACTTTCAACCCTACACGACCCTCCTTGAGCTAGTACACCAAGCAACCAAAGCGGAGCGACAAGTTCAAGAGGACTACAAGTACTCCAAGTTCACCTCCAAGAACTTCGGCTCCTACAACCAAGCTTCAATGACTTTGGCTCCTCCTACTTCTACCAAGCCATCTACAAACTTCGGTGACAAGTCAAGCTACAAGAATGCGACTACATCAAGTTGTCCACCTACTACGAGCAACTTCAAGCCAAGAGATTCATCTTCTACAACCCCAACTGAGGACAACTCCAAGACGAGTTCCATCAAATGTTTCAAGTGCCAAGGGCGAGGCCACAAGTCATTTGACTGCAAGACCATTCAAACAATGATCATCAATGATGACAGATCTTATGACTCAATGAGCGACGATGAGATGGAAGCCCTTGAGCATCTAGCTATGCATCGCCAAGTGAACGAAGAAGAAGACCATCAAGTGTTTTGCGACAATGACTCGAGTCCCAGTCTCGTTGTCTCCAAGGTCTTGACACTCCAACATCAACAAGATGATGACCAACGATGTCATATCTTCCATACCAAGGCTGGCATCAACGGACGCTCCGTCAAGGTTATCATCGATGGCGGAAGTTGTCATAACTTGGCAAGCGAAGAGCTATGCGACAAGCTACAATTGGTCAAAACGAAGCACCCTCATCCCTACAAAGTCCAATGGCTTAATGACGCCAGAATTCTTCGAGTTGAGCACACCGTGAAAGTCTCCTTCAAGATAGGTGCCTACGAGGACACACTTGAGTGTGATGTGGTCCCTATGTCTATGTGCCACCTTCTGTTGGGGAACGTAGTATTTCAAAAATTTCCTACGATCACGCAACATCTATCTACTAGATGCATAGCAACGAGAGGGGAGAGTGTGTCTGCGTACCCTCGTAGACCGGGAGCGGAAGCGTCTAGTGACGCGGTTGATGTAGTCGAACTTCTTCGCGATCCAACCGATCAAGCACCGAACGTACGGAGCCTCCGCGTTCAGCACACGTTCAGCTTGATGACGTCCGACGAGCTCTTGATCCAGTAGAGCCTCACGGGAGAGTTTCGTCAGCACGACGGCGTGGTGACGGAGATGATAAAGCTACCGGCGCAGGGCTTCGCCTAAGCACTGCAATGGTATGACCGAGGTGTGTTTCTGTGGAGAGGGGCACCGCACACGGTTGGAAGAGATCAACTGATCAACTTGTGTCTATGGGGTGCCTCTACCGCCGTATATAAAGGAGTGGAGGAGAGGGAGGGCCGGCCCTCTCTATGGCGCGCCCTAGGGGAGTCCTACTCCCACCGGGAGTAGGATTCCCCCTTTCCTAGTAGAACTAGGAGCCCTTCCAAGTAGTAGGAGTAGGAGAGAAGGAAAGGGAAAAAGAAGAGAATGAAGGAGGGGGCGCAGCCCCTCTCCCTAGTCCAATTTGGACTAAGCCATGGGAGGGGCGCAGCCTCCTCTCTCCATTTCCCCTAAAGCACAATAAGGCCCATATACTCCCCGGCGAATTCCCGTAACTCTCCTGTACTCCGAAAAATATCTGAATCACTCGGAACCTTTCCGATGTCCGAATATAGTCGTCCAATATATCGATCTTTACGTCTCGACCATTTTGAGACTCCTCGTCATGTCCCCGATCTCATCCGGGACTCCGAACTACCTTCGGTACATCAAAACACATAAACTCATAATACCGATCGTCATCAAACATTAAGCGTGCGGACCCTACGGGTTCGAGAACTATGTAGACATGACCGAGACTCATCTCCGGTCAATAACCAATAGCGGAACCTGGATGCTCATATTGGCTCCTACGTATTCTACGAAGATCTTTATCGGTCAAACCACATAATGATGTCTACACACGCTTCTGTTCTTGTAGACTATGTTGGGCCTCCAAGCGCAGAGGTTTGTAGGACAGCAGCAATTTCCCTCAAGTGGATGACCTAAGGTTTATCGAACTCAGGGAAGTAGAGGTTGAAGATGGTCTCTCTCAAGCAACCCTGCAACTAAGATACAAGAAGTCTCTTGTGTCCCCAACACACCTAATACAACTAGGAGTTGTATAGGTGCACTAGTTCGGCGAAGAGATGGTAAAATATGGATGATAGGAGTGGCAAAGCAAAGTAATATAAATCTGTAATAAAAAGTGCAGCAAGCAAACACGTGGTAAAGGTGAGCACAAATGGTATTGCAATGGTGGAAACAAGGCCTAGGCTTCATACTTTCACTAGTTGCAACTCCCAACAACATTAACATAGATATTTCCCATAAAACATGCAATGGAGACGCACTCGGAGGTCATTCCTTTGTGGTCAAGAGAGGACGAGAATTATGTAGGGCTACAAAAGCACACCTCTAAGTTCGTAGTTCTTAATCTATGGATTTCCCAATGTCACCGCGGCCATCCAAAGAGAGTACCACAATCACCACAACATATCTCAACGATAGTCAAAGACAAGCACCAAGAGACTCTCAATCTTCAATCAACACACAAAAGAGGAAATCACTCATGAAAATATTCTTCTAATCCATGTCCAATAGACCGCTGTCACCTTGGTCTCGGGGATTATACTAGATAAAGACAAGTGAGTACATCAATCCAATACATAGAGGAAGGGGAAATATCATGGGATCACCCTATATTAACATAGCCTATGATCACAACGAAGATCACATCATGGGAGAGAGAATTGACCACATAGCTACTGGTAGAAACCTCAGCCCCGATGAGGAACTACTCCCGCATCATGGAGGGAGGAAGCAACGTCGATGGAGATGAATCCGGGGGCACTTCCCCGTCCCTGCAGGATGCCGGCACAGAAATTCTGGTCCCCCGAAACTTGGTGGCGATGGCGGCGGAGATCGGAATTGCTTCTGGAGAAAAGGGTTCTGGAATCAGGGTTTCCGCGACGGGAGAAATATATGCGAAGGGGGGTCACCAAAGGCGGAGAGGGGGCCCCAGGCGCCCCCCCTGGGGCGGCCAGGGGTGGGGCCGCCCCGGGTGGCCGCCTGGGCCGCCCCTGGCTCCCCTCTGGCCACACTTTGGTTTTTCTCGAAGCTTCATGTATGTTGATTTTTTCTGTATTTTTCCTGGAATTTTTGGAGCACTTTTAATATGGGGGAAATCTGAAATAGAAAAACAGCAGAAAACAGGAACTGGCACTATGGTGCACTGAGTTAATAGGTTAGTCCAAATATGATCAAAAGTGTATGGAAGTGCATAAATATCATAGCAATATCACACAAAAGAGGCATGGAGCAAGCAGAAATTATAGATACGTTTTGGACGTATCAACATCCCCAAGCTTAATTCCTGCTCGTCCTCGAGTAGGTAAATGATAACAAGCATAATTTCTGTGGTGACATGCTACCAACCATATAAGAACTTTTTAAGTAAATCAATCAAGGCATGTAATTCAATTCAAGTCATAACAAGCAAGAGTCTATATTAGCATTGTAACAAGCAACATAAGAACATAAAGGTGCAAGAGCTCTCGCTATCCGTGACTCGAATGTCTCCAAATGGTGTTTGCGTGCAAGAAAGGGGATAGGGATATACGAGAGAGTAAAACATAGTTTTTGTATTGTTGAGAACTTAATCTACTAAAGTTTCACACTTGGTCTTCTTTGGAATCTTATCTTGACTCATCCCCAGACCAACAACCAGGTACAAGTCAAAATGATCCACTCCCTTTCGATATTTTGAGCACTCATGCAATGGATGAGCGTAAGCAAGAAAGTCGACACTTAGGATGGCAAAGAGAGAAAAATGATGAAGGGGGACGACAAAAAAGGTGTGAAAGGCTCACATCAATGAGGACAATCATAGGCGAGAGAAAGCCAAATGATAGATATGACGTGAGGAGTAGGGATTGCCATGCAACGGATGCACATATGAGCTAAGGTAAGCTCTCCAATGGAAATAGTGGGGGTGCATCCAACTTGCTTGCTCAAGAAGACCTAGAGCTCTTTTGAGGAGGCTCATCATTGGAATATACAAGCCAAGTTCTATAGTGTGAAGGTCCCCACATAGCTATATGCATGAATGATAATCTCTATGGAGTACAAGGTATAAGATGGAGTACGAGTGTGGATCTCTCAAAAAGAATAGTAGTGTGCCCCCTTCTCTCTTTTTATTTATTTTTCTCTTTTTTCTATTTTTTTTATTTTTTTTGTGGCCTCCATGGCTCTTTCTATTTAACTCTCATTTTTCCTCTTTGGGATCTTTTGATTTTGTCCTCTTTGGGATCTTTTGATTTTGTCCTCTTTGGGATCTTTTCCTCACTTTAGGGGCAACACTCTATGTATTACAAGAAGTATAGAAGATCTTTCACACTTTACAAAAGTACTCAACATAAAGAAAATGAAACTATCATGATGTATGCAAATGTATGCCTCTGCCGGTGTAGCAGGATATGCAATGATACTAGCGCGTCATGTAGAAATGATTAGGGCAAGGCCCAACTAACATGCGGCTCATCGATCAAGCAAAAAGCATGTATGACATGGAGATCAAGTCATGAGAAGATGGATGTTGCATGGCAATGTATCTCGGAAAGGCTATGGAAATGCCTTGATAGGTAGGTATGGTGGCTGTTTTGAGGAAGGATATAATGAGGCTTATGATGACAGAGCGTATCGTGCCAAGGATTTGGATGCACCGGCGAAGTATGCGCCAACTCTCGAGGTGAGAAAGGGCAATGCACGGTACCGAAGAGGCTAGAAAATTATGGATAGGTGGAAGTGTCAACTTTCGAATACTCACATTAGTCCGAAGAACTCATGCACTTATTATCGGTAACTCTCAATCTAATTAGGAGGTTCACAAAGAGACAAGTACCCCGAGGAGGAGTGTATGGGGGTTTGGTTATCCTTGCGCATCCTCGGCTCATGGTACGTGGGTGTACTCTAATATTCTATCCCTCCAAAGATTAGTGATCCATTTAGTAGCTAAAGTTCTCAACTATTTTGTAGGTTTTCGAAAATAAACACGGATTTCCCAAAATACGACATCTATCACTAATAGGCTAAAGCTCTTGACACCAAAAGTTCAGACATTACTCATGGCAATCCCTCAAAACTATTGCAAGTTACTACTAAAATTAAATAGCAACTTCAATTACCTACTTTAAGTCAAGACACACAACTCAGTGCAACAGGCAAACTCTCTTAATAAGATAAACATGAAAACTCAAGAGAGTTCAGCAACCAACTAAACAAAAGCTCTTTAAAAAGGAAAGCATGAAAACTAAGAGCTAAACATGACAGCAGCTATGGAAAGACAAAGAACACACAAAGCAAAGATAAGCATGAAAATCCTATGTTGTGTTCTAGGTTGAAGTGGAGCGTGTTTCTCTCCCACACAAAGAAAGCTGGGTTCTAACTTGTTATGAACAGCAAGCAAAGCTAAAGAAAACAAAAAAGGAAACTAAGAGCAAAACGCTCCAAGCATAGCACATAATGCATGAAGTGATTAAAATATAGTGGAACGAAAGACGAACTGATAATTGTTGATGGAGAAGGGGATGCATGGGGGCATCCCCAAGCTTAGACGCTTGAGTCTTCTTGAATATTTCTTGGGGGTGCACGGGGGCATCCCCAAGCTTGAGCGTTTGACACTCCTGAATCTTCTTTTATCATCTTCCCTCACACACTTGAAAACTCCCTTCATACATAACTCATCATAATCTGATTAGCGAGGTTAGTACCCACAATAAAATATTTTTTTCCTACTGGAAATAAGGATAATCTTGAAGAGCTACTGTTTCTCAAGATTGCCAAAAGGTTTTTGCAAAAAAAAAAGCAAGCTCAAGGTTTGCAAAACGAAGAAAAGGCAAAACAGGACAGAATCTGTGAAAAACAGACCAGCAGGTAGTAAATTTTTTCGGGGCACTTCTGCAACTCAAATCAAAAAACTCAGAACATACGCCCGAAAGCCAATTGTATAGAGCACGCTGTCAAAAAAATTCAGATCAAAAAGATGATCTGGTGATTTTATTCGAATTTTTCTGTCCAAGGACAGAATCTGTTTTCTGGACAGCACGTCACAACTTTTGAACTTTCTTGCAATCGGAGGCTAAACTTGGCACAAAGCTGAAAAGAAAAGATACAATGATGTTGCTACAATAGTAACAAACATCAAGACCACTAAAAACTGAAAGAACAAACTGAAAGCAAAGATAACAAGGGTTGTCTCCCTAGAGCTCTTTCTTTATAGCCATAAAGATAGGCTTAAGACTTTAATGATGCTCTTGTAGGAATAAGAGTTGAAGAACAAAAGAGAGCATCAATAAGCAAATACCAAACACATTTAAGCCTAACATGCTTCCTATGCATAGGAATATTGTAATAGAATAATTCATTGAAGCACAAAGCAATAAGCATAGGAAGACAAAACAAGTGCAGCTTCAAAACCTTCATCATAAAGAGAGGGAAGTTGATATTATTGAAATATCTATAAGCATATGTTCCTTTCTCATAATAATTTTCAGTGGGATCACGAATAAACTCAACAATATAAGCATCACATAAAGCATTGTTACCATGATCCACATGCAAAAAAGGTACTCTTACTCTCCACATAAGCATAATCTTTCTCATTGGTAATAGTGGGAGTAGGACTATCATAAACAACTGGAACACTATAGATTAATTGTGTATTAGGAATATGGTGTTCAACAAGGGAGTAATTCCCTCCATGATTTTGACAAGTTTCATAAGGATAATTTCTCCTTATGTCATAGGTACCTTTATAATCACTATAGATTGGAGTTATAACATCATCATAGTAGAGAAGAGCATTATCAAGCAACTATATTTGTAAACATGTTGTCTTTATTCTTACTAGCAAAAGAATTATCAATTATCACATCACTAGTGGGTAAAGGATTTGCAATCCTATCATCCCCGAGCTTAGAGCTTTCCATATCATCACTTCCAGAGTTGGTACCAAAAAGATTTTCAAGATCATAAGTAGCATTATCATCATTTTCCCAATCGCAATAAGTAGCATGCATATCATAATCAAAATCATCTTCAATAGTACCTACGGACGTATCATCAAGATGATAATTAAGGCAATAAACTTCACCTTCTTCTTTAAACTTACACCCGTTGGGATAAAAGTTGATGGGAGGAATATGCTCAGGCCAGGTTCATACCCATTCTTCTTCCTTCTTGCTCCTCTTCCTCCTCCTCTTCTTTTTCTTCTTCTTCACCTTAGGAGGGAGTGGTTGGAGATGAAGCTTCTCCACATATCCTGGTTTATCATTAGAAACAATAGGGGAAACTTGGGAGAAACTCTCCTTTTTATTAGCAGAAATATAAGAGACATTTTTATACTTTGGTAAAGTTCCCTCCTTTCTAATCTTACTTATGTAATCATTTTTATGGCAATTAACAACACAATAGAGATGGCAATTTTGCAAAGTGTTTTTTATTCCTATGGCATTAACATCTAGCCAAGAAGTCTTTTCTGATAACTCTTCACACATCAAAAATAACATAAGCTCATCATAAAGATCAGGGGTGATCATGTTATCACACAACTGGTTAACATTTATGTTTTGAAAGTGCATGCATTGAAAATTAAAGTGACCCTCTATACAGCAAAGTTCACAAGTAAAAGGATAAAGGTCACACAATTCTCTAGCAATTTCATTTAAATCTTTGACCCAAGTGATTGTTCTTTCATGCTTATGTTGCTTACAACACTTCTCTTCTTCAATCATAGGCCTTTCACAAGGTCTATCCACTCCACAAAAATTAACATGCTTATATAAAACTTCATTTTTAGGAATTGGATCATGCATGTTGCAATCATCATGAACAATTTCATTTTCTTTGCAAATCTCTTTAAAAGGTTCATGATGCTTGATCCAATCCTCCTTAGGCATATTAAGATGTGAAGCAAAAGATTTGAGGAAATCAACAAGGAGTTGAGAATCAAGCCCAAACTTAGCGCTAAACTTATTAAAACTTGTAGTTTCAACAAAGGACTTAATGCAATCATACTCATAAATTATACCTGACTCTTTACCTTTGTCTATCTCCCAATCTTCAGTGTTGCGTTGAATTCTTTCAAGGAGTTCCCATTTAGCATCAATCTTTTCGTTTGTGAAAGAACCCATAGAGGAAGCATCGAGAAAATCTTTATCGTGTCGAGAGAGCCTCGCATAGAAATTAGTAATAATCATATCTTTGGGGAGCCCATGGTTAGGACATTTTAGCATTAACGTTTTCAGTCTCCCCCAAGCTTGAGCTATGCTCTCTCCGTCATGAGGATAGAAATTATAAATATAATTCCTATTCTCATGGACTTCATGAAGAGGATAAAACTTGGAGTAAAAGAGAGACTGGATCTCTTCCCAATCCAGCAGGTGAGAGTCATCTAGTAGCCTATACCATTCCAATGCTTTTCCTTTCAGTGACAAGGCAAATAATTTTCTCATGACTCCATCTCTTGTCAAACCTGAAATCTTAAACAACTCACAAAGTTCTGTAAGTTTCAACAAATGAATACTAGGATTGATTGTCCCATCATAACAATCATTCCTAATTATTTCAATTATCCCAAGTGGTATTTGGAACGGGATACATTCAGTAGGTGGAGGAGACTTCTCTACCACGGGTGTGGTAAAGCGGCCTTCCCCAAGCAGCGAACTAAGAGTGCGGTTTTCCATAAACATAACTAGTGAAACTAAAAACAAGAAACGAAAAGATTTAATTGCAAGATCTAAAGATATACCTTCAAACACTTACTTCCCCGGCAACGGCGCCAGAAATAGCTTGATGTCTACACACGCTTCTATTCTTGTAGACTATGTTGGGCCTCCAAGCGTAGAGGTTTGTAGGACAGCAGCAATTTCCCAAAAGTGGATGACCTAAGGTTTATCGAACTCAGGGAAGTAGAGGTTGAAGATGGTCTCTCTCAAGCAACCCTGCAACTAAGATACAAGAAGTCTCTTGTGTCCCCAACACACCTAATACAACTAGGAGTTGTATAGGTGCACTAGTTCGGCGAAGAGATGGTAAAATATGGATGATAGGAGTGGCAAAGCAAAGTAATATAAATCTGTAATAAAAAGTGCAGCAAGCAAACAAGTGGTAAAAGTGAGCACAAATGGTATTGCAATGGTGGAAACAAGGCCTACGCTTCATACTTTCACTAGTGGCAACTCCCAACAACATTAACATAGATATTTCCCATAAAACATGCAATGGAGACGCACTCGGAGGTCATTCCTTTGTGGTCAAGAGAGGACGAGAATTATGTAGGGCTACAAAAGCACACCTCTAAGTTCGTAGTTCTTAATCTATGGATTTCCCAATGTCACCGCGGCCATCCAAAGAGAGTACCACAATCACCACAACATATCTCAACGATAGTCAAAGACAAGCACCAAGAGACTCTCAATCTTCAATCAACACACAAAAGAAGAAATCACTCATGAAAATATTCTTCTAATCCATGTCCAATAGACCACTGTCACCTTGGTCTCGGGGATTATACTAGATAAAGACAAGTGAGTACATCAATCCAATACATAGAGGAAGGGGAAATATCATGGGATCACCCTATATTAACATAGCCTATGATCACAATGAAGATCACATCATGGGAGAGAGAATTGACCACATAGCTACTGGTAGAAACCTCAGCCCCGATGAGGAACTACTCCCGCATCATGGAGGGAGGAAGCAACGTCGATGGAGATGAATCCGGGGGCACTTCCCCGTCCCGGCAGGATGCCGGCACGGGAATTCTGGTCCCCCGAAACTTGGTGGCGATGGCGGCGGAGATCGGAATTGCTTCTGGAGAAAAGGGTTCTGGAATCAGGGTTTCCGCGACGGGAGAAATATATATGCGAAGGGGGGTCACCAGAGGCGGAGAGGGGGCCCCAGGCGCCCCCCTGGGGCGGCCAGGGGTGGGGCCGCCCCGGGTGGCCGCCTGGGCCGCCCCTGGCTCCCCTCTGGCCCCACTTTGGTTTTTCTCAAAGCTTCCTGTACGCTGATTTTTTCTGTATTTTTCCCGGAATTTTTGGAGCACTTTTAATATGGGGGAAATCTGAAATAGAAAAACAGAAGAAAACAAGAACTGGCACTGTGGTGCACTGAGTTAATAGGTTAGTCCAAATATGATCAAAAGTGTATGGAAGTGCATAAATATCATAGCAATATCACACAAAAGAGGCATGGAACAAGCAGAAATTATAGATACGTTTTGGACGTATCACATAACAACATACGTTGTTCCCTTTGTCAACGGTATGTTACTTGCCCGAGATTTGATCGTCGGTATCTCAATACCTAGTTCAATCTCATTACCGGCAAGTCTCTTTACTCGTTCCGTAATACATCATCTCGTGACTAACTCATTAGTCATTTGCTTGCAAGGCTTATTATGATGTGCATTACCAAGAGGGCCCAGAGATACCTCTCCGACACTCGGAGTGACAAATCATATTCTTGATCTATGCCAACACCACGAACACTTTCGGAGACACCTGTAGAGAAACTTTATGATCACCAAGTTACGTTGTGACGTTTGATAGCACACAAGGTGTTCCTACGGTATTCGGGAGTTGCATAATCTCATAGTCATAGGAACATGTATAAGTCATGAAGAAAGCAATAGCAGTAAAACTAAACAATCATAGTGCTAAGCTAACGGATGGGTCTTGTCCATCACATCATTCTCCTAATGATGTGATCCCGTTGATCAAATGAATACTCATGTCTATGGCTAGGAAACATAACCATCTTTGATCAATGAGCTAGTTTAGTAGAGGCATACTAGGGACACTTTGTTTTGTCTATGTATTCACACATGTACTAAGTTTCCGGTTAATACAATTCTAGCATGAATAATAAACATTTATCATGATATAAGGAAATAAATAATTACTTTATTATTGCCTCTAGGGCATATTTCCTTCAGTCTCCCACTTGCACTAGAGTCAATAATCTAGTTCACATCTCCATGTGATTTAATACCGATAGTTCAAATCGTTATGTGAATAACACCCATAGTTCACATCGCCATGTGACCAATACCCAAAGGATTTACTAGAGTCAATAATCTAGTTCACATTGCTATGTGATTAACACCCAAGAGTAGTAAGGTGTGATCATGTTTTGCTTGTGAGAGAAGTTTAGTTGACGGGTCTGACACCTTCAGATCTGTATGTATTTCGCAAATTTCTATGTCTACAATGCTCTGCATGGAGCTACTCTAGCTAATTGCTCCCACTTCCAATATGCATGCAGATTGATACTTAGAGTCATCTGGATTAGTGTAAAGCTTGCATCGGTGTAACTCTTTACGACGAACTCTTTATCACCTCCATAATCGAGAAAACATTTCCTTAGTTATCCAGTAACTAAGGATAATTTTGACCGCTGTCCAGTGATCTACTCCTTGATCAATTTTGTACCTCCTTGCCAAACTCATGGTAAGGTACACAACAGGTTTGGTACACAGCATGGCATACTTTATAGAACCTATGGCTGAGGCATAGGGAATGACTTTCATTCTTTCTCTATCTTCTGTCGAGGTCGGGCTTTGAGTCTTACTCAACTTCATACCTTACAACTCAGGCAAGAACTCCTTCTCTGACTGATCTATTTTGAACTACTTCAAAAACTTGTCAAGGTATGTACTCATTGAAAAAACTTATCAAGCGTATTGATCTATCTATAGATCGTGATGCTCAATATGTAAGCAGCTTCACCGCGGTCTTTCTTTGAAAAACTCCTTTCAAACACTCATTCATGCTTTCCAGAAAATTCTACATCATTTCCGATCGACAATATGTCATTCACATATACTTATCAAAAAGGCTGTAGTGCTCCCACTCACTTTCCTGTAAATACATGCTTCACCGCAAGTCTGTAAAAAACTATATGCTTTGATCAACTTATCAAAGCGTATATTCCAACTCCGAGATGCTTGCACCAGTCCATAGATGGATCGCTGGAGCTTGCACAATTTGCTAGCACCTTTAGGATTGACAAAACCTTCTGGTTGCATCATATACAACTCTTCTTTAATAAATCCATTAAAGAACGCAGTTTCGTTATCCATTTGACAAATTTCATAAAATGTGGCAATTTCTAACATGATTCGGACAGACTTAAGCATCGCTACGGGTGAGAAAATCTCATCGTAGTCAACACCTTGAACTTGTCGAAAACCTTCCGCAACAAGTCGAGCTTTGTAGACAGTAACATTACCATCGGCGTCAGTTTTCCTCTTAAAGATCCATTTATTTTCAATGGCTTGCCGATCATCGGGCAAGTCAACCAAAGTCCACACTTTGTTCTCATACATGGATCCCATCTCAGATTTCATGGCCTCAAGCCATTTCGTGGAATCTGGGCTCATCATCGCTTCCTCATAGTTCATAGGTTCATCATGGTCTAGTAACATGACTTCCAGAATAGGGTTACCATAACACTCTGGTGCGGAACGTACTCTGGTTGACCTACGAGGATCAACAGTAACTTGATCTGAAGTTTCATGATCATCATCATTAGCTTCCTCACTAATTGGTGTAGGAATCACTAGAACTAGTTTCTGTGATGTACTACTATCTAATTCGGGAGAAGGTACAATTACCTCATCAAGTTCCACTTTTCTCCCACTCACTTCTTTCGAGAGAAACTCCTTCTCTAGAAAGGATCCATTCTTAGCAACGAATATCTTGCCTTCGGATCCGTGATAGAAGGTGTACCCAACAGTTTCCTTTGGGTATCCTATGAAGACACATTTCTCCGACTTGGGTTCGAGCTTATCAGGTTGAAGCTTTTTCACATAAGCATCGCAGACCCAAACTTTAAGAAACGACAACTTTGGTTTCTTGCTAAACCACAGTTCATAAGGTGTCGTCTCAACGGATTTAGATGGTGCCCTATTTAACGTGAATGCAGCTATCTTTAATGCATAACCCAAAACTATATTGGTAAATCGGTAAGAGACATCATAGATCGCACCATATCTAATAAAGTACGGTTACGACATTCGGACACACCATTACGTTGTGGTGTTACGGGTGGCGTGAGTTGTGAAACTATTCCACATTGTTTCAAATGAAGACCAAACTCGTAATCAAATATTCACCACCATGATCAGATCGTAGAAACTTTATTTTCTTGTTACAATGATTCTCTACTTCACTCTGAAATTCTTTGAACTTTTCAAATGTTTCAGACTTGTGCTTCATCAAGTAGATGTACCCATATCTGCTCAAATCATCAGTGAAGGTCAGAAAATAACGATACTCGCCACGAGCGTCAACACTCATCGGTCCACATACATCAGTACGTATGATTTCCAACAAATCTGTTGCTCGCTCCATTGTTCTGGAGAACGAAGTTTTAGTCATCTTGCCCATGAGGCATGGTTCGCAAGCACCAAGTGATTCATGATCAAGTGATTCCAAAAGTCCGTCACTATGGAGTTTCTTCATGCGCTTTACACCAATATGACCTAAACGGCAGTGCCACAAATAAATTGCACTATCATTATTAACCTTGCATCTTTTGGCTTCAATATTATGAATATGTGTATCACTACGATCGAGATCCAACAAACTATTTTCATTGGGTGTATGACCATCGAAGGCTTTATTCATGTAAACAAAATAACAATTAATCTATGACTTTAAATGAATAACCGTATTGCAACAAACATGATCAAATCATATTCATGCTTAACGCAAAAACCAAATAACATTTATTTAGGTTCTACACTAATCCCGAAAGTATAGGGAGTGTGCGATGATGATCATACCAATCTTGGAACCACTTCCAACACACATCGTCACTTCACCTTTAACTAGTCTCTGTTCATTCTGCAACTCTTGTTTCGAGTTACTAATTTTAGCAACTGAACTGGTATCAAATACCCAGGGGTTGATATGAATACTAGTTAAGTACACATCAATAATCTGTATATCAAATATACCTTTGTTCACTTTGCCATCCTTCTTATCCACCAAGTATCTAGGGCAGTTCCACTTCCAGTGACCATTTGCTTTGCGGTAGAAGCACTTAGTTTCAGGCTTGAGTTTAGCTTTGGGTTTCTTCACGGGAGTGACAACTTGCTTGTCATTCTTCTTGAAGTTCCCCTTCTATCCCTTTGCCCTTTACTTGAAACAAGTGGTCTTGTTAACCATAAACACTTGATGCTCTTTCTTGATTTCTACCTTCGCCGATTTCAGTATCGCGAAGAGATCGGGAATTACTTTTGTCATCCCTTGCATATTATAGTTCATCGCGAAGTTCTACTAACTTGGTGATAGTGTCTAGAGAACTTTGTCAATTACTATCTTATCTGGAAGATTAACTCCCACTTGACTCAAGCAATTGTAGTACCCAGACAATCTGAGCACATGCTCACTGGTTGAGCTATTCTTCTCCATCTTGTAGGCAATGTACTGTAAAAGTTCTTATACCTCTCGACACGGGCATGAGTATGAAATACTAATTTCAACTCTTGGAACATCTCATATGCTGTGTGGCGTTCAAAATGTTTTTGAAGTCCTGGTTATAAGCCGTAAAGATTGGCGCACTAAAATATCAAGTAGTCATCATACCGAGCTTGTCAAACGTTCATAACGTCTGCATCTACTCCTGCAATAGGTTCGTCACCTAGCGGTGCATCAAGGACATAATACTTCTGTGCAGCAATGAGGATAATCCTCAGATCACGGACCTAGTCCGCATCATTGCTACTAACATCTTTCAACTTATATTTCTCTAGGAACATATAAAATAAACGGGGAGCTATATCGCGAGCTATTGATCTACAACACAGATATGCTAACACTACCAGGACTAAGTTCATGATAAATTAAAGTTCAATTAATCATATTACTTGAAGAACTCCCACTTAGATAGACATCCCTCTGGTCATCTAAATGATCACGTGATCCAAATCAACTAAACCATATCCGATCATCACGTGAGATGGAGTAGTTTTCAATAATGAACATCTTATGTTGATCATATCTACTATATGATTCACGCTCGACCTTACGGTCTCCAGTGTTCTGAGGCCATATCTGCATATGCTAGGCTCATCAAGTTTAACCCGAGTATTCTGCGTGTGCAAAACTGGCTTGCACCCGTTGTATGTGAACGTAGAGCCTATCACACCCGATCATCACGTGGTGTCTCAGCACGAAGAACTTTCGCAACGGTGCATACTCAGGGAGAACACTTGTACCTTGAAATTTTGTAAGGGATCATCTTATAATGCTACCGTCGTACTAAGCAAAATAAGAAGCATAATAAGATAAACATCACATGCAATCAAAATATGTGACATGATATGGCCATCATCATCCTGTGCTTTTGATCTCCATCTCCAAAGCACCATCATGATCACCTTCATCACCGGCACGACACCTTGGTCTCCATCGTAGCATCGTTGTCGTCTCGCCAACCATTGCTTCCACGACTATCGCTACCGCTTAGTGATAAAGTAAAGCAATTACATGGCGATTGCATTTCATACAATAAAGCGACAACCGTATGGCTCCTGCTAGTTGCCGATAACTTTACAAAACATGATCATCTCATACAAAACCATATAACTCATCATGTCTTGACCATATCACATCAGAACATGCCCTGCAAAAATAAGTTAGACGTCCTCTACTTTGTTCTTGCAAGTTTTACGTGGCTGCTACGGTCTTAGCAAGAACCGTTCTTACCTACGCATACAAAACCACAACGATGTTTCTTCAAGTATGTGCTGTTTTAACCTTCACAGGGACCGGGCGTAGCCACACTCGATTCAGCTAAAATGAGAGAGACAGACACCCGCCAGTCACCTTTAAGCAACGAGTGCTCATAATGGTGAAACAAGTCTCGCGTAAGCGTACGCGTAATGTCGGTCCGGGCCACTTCATCTCACAATACCGCTGAACCAAAATATGACATGCTGGTAAGCAGTATGACTATTATCGCCCACAACTCACTTGTGTTCTACTCGTACATATCATCTACGCATAGACCTGGCTCTGATACCACTGTTGAGGAACGTAGTATCTCAAAAATTTCCTACGATCACGCAAGATCTATCTACTAGATGCATAGCAACGAGAGGGGAGAGTGTGTCTACGTACCCTCGTAGACCGGGAGCGGAAGCGTCTAGTGACGCGGTTGATGCAGTCGAACTTCTTCGCGATCCAACTGATCAAGCACCGAACGTACGGAGCCTCCGCGTTCAGCACACGTTCAGCTTGATGACGTCCCACGAGCTCTTGATCCAGTAGAGCCTCACGGGAGAGTTTCGTCAGCACGACGGCGTGGTGACGGAGATGATGAAGCTACCGGCGCAGGGCTTCGCCTAAGCATTGCAACGGTATGACCGAGGTGTGTTTCTATGGAGAGGGGCACCGCACACGGTTGGGAGAGATCAACTGATCAACTTGTGTCTATGGGGTGCCTCTACCCCCATATATAAAGGAGTGGAGGAGAGGGAGGGCCGGCCCTCTCTATGGCGCGCCCTAGGGGAGTCCTACTCCCACCGGGAGTAGGATTCCCCCTTTCCTAGTAGAACTAGGAGCCCTTCCAAGTAGTAGGAGTAGGAGAGAAGGAAAGGGAAAGAGAAGAGAAGGAAGAAGGGGGCGCAGCCCCTCTCCCTAGTCCAATTCAGACTAAGCCATGGGAGGGGCGCAGCCTCCTCTCTCCCTTTCCCCTAAGCCCAATAAGGCCCATATACTCCCCGGCGAATTCCTGTAACTCTCCGGTACTCCGAAAAATACCCGAATCACTTGGAACCTTTCCGATGTCCGAATATAGTCGTCCAATATATCGATCTTTACGTCTCGACCATTTTTAGACTCCTCGTCATGTCCCCGATCTCATCCGGGACTCTGGACTACCTTTGGTACATCAAAACACATAAACTCATAATACCGATCGTCATCAAACGTTAAGCGAGCGGACCCTACGGGTTCGAGAACTATGTAGACATGACCGAGACTCATCTCCGGTCAATAACCAATAGCGGAACCTGGATGCTCTTATTGGTTTCTACATATTCTACGAAGATCTTTATCGGTCAAACCGCATAACAATATACGTTGTTCCCTTTGTCATCGATATGTTACTTGCCCGAGATTCGATCGTCGGTATCTCTATACCTAGTTCAATCTCGTTACCGGCAAGTCTATTTACTCGTTCCATAATACATTATCTCGTGACTAACTCATTAGTCATTTGCTTGCAAGGCTTATTATGATGTGCATTACCGAGAGGGCCCAGAGATACCTCTCCGACACTCGGAGGGACAAATCCTATTCTTGATCTATGCCAACACCATGAATACTTTCGGAGACACCTATAGAGCATCTTTATGATCACCCAGTTACGTTGTGACATTTGATAGCACACAAGGTGTTCCTACGGTATTCGGGAGTTGCATAATCTCATAGTCATAGGAACATGTATAAGTCATGAAGAAAGCAATAGCAGTAAAACTAAACGATCATAGTGCTAAGCTAACGGATGGGTCTTGTCCATCACATCATTCTCCTAATGATGTGATCCCGTTGATCAAATGACAACTCATGTCTATGGCTAGGAAACATAACCATCTTTGATCAATGAGCTAGTCTAGTAAAGGCATACTAGGGACACTATGTTTTGTCTATGTATTCACACATGTACTAAGTTTCCGGTTAATACAATTCTAGCATGAATAATAAAAATTTATCATGATATAAGGAAATAAATAATAACTTTATTATTGCCACTAGGGCATATTTCCTTCACCTTCTACTTGGACGACCATGGCAATACGATCGTGGAGTCACACATAATGGACGGACCAACCACTATAGCTTCAAGATGAAGGGCAAGGAATTCGTGCTACGTCCTATGTCACCAAGTCAAGTAGCTGCCGACAAACACTTACCTACCAACCATCATGGAGAGAATGGTGAGAGAGTGAGCCACCAAAAGGAGAGTGAGAGCCACAAGCCAAATATGAGCGACTCCACGATGAGTGACAAGAAACAACTAGTGCTATTTGCCACCAAAAGCGAGATGAGAGAAATGTGTGAGAACCCATCGAGTGTCTTTCACCTTGTGCTTTTATGCAAAGGGGAAGCCAAACCTACTAACACTTCACCACCTCTACCTTTAGTGTTGTCTCAATTGTTGCAGGAATTCTCGGACGTCTTTCCCAATGAGCTACCTCCGGGTATACCTCCACTTCGCGGAATCGAACACCGCATCGACCTCATACCCGGCGCACCACTTCCAAACAAGGCTCCTTACCGCGTCAACCCCGAGGAAACCAAGGAGATACAACGGCAAGTACAACAACTCATCGACAAAGGTCATGTACGTGAAAGCTTGAGCCCTTGTGTCGTTCTGGTTATTCTCGTGCCTAAGAAAGATGGAAGTTTTCGCATGTGTTCCGATTGTCATCCGATAAATGCTATCACCGTTAGATACCGTCACCCTATCCCACGCTTAGACGACATGCTTGATGAATTATGTGGTGCCACCATCTTATCGAAAATTGATCTTAAAAGTGGCTACTACCAAATTCGCATTCAAGAGGGTGATGAGTGGAAAACGGTTTTCAAAACAAAGTTTGGGTTGTATGAGTGGCTTGTCATGCCAATGGGTTTATCGAAAGCACCCGGTTCATTTATGCGTCTCATGCATTTCGTTCTCAGACCTTACATAGGCGTCTTTGTAGTGGTTTACTTTGATGACATCCTCGTTTTTAGCAAGTCGCTTGAGGACCATGTGACACACATCTGTATGGTTTTACAAACCCTTCGGAAAGAGTGCTTATATGCTAACATGGAAAAATGCACTTTTGGCGTTGACAAGGTCGTTTTCCTAGGATTTGTCGTTTCTTCACAAGGTGTTCACATTGATGAAACTAAAATTGAAGCAATTAAAACTTGGCCACAACCAACGAATCTCCTACAAGTGTGTAGTTTCCTTGGTTTAGCCGGTTTCTATCGACGTTTTGTGAAGGACTTTAGCACCATTGCTATGCCTCTACACGCCTTGAGCAAGAAGAACACACCCTTTGTTTGGGGTCCTTCGCAAGACACTACGTTCAATGAGCTAAAAAGCTTGCTTACCCACGCACCACTTCTAGCCCTACCGAACTTTGACAAACCGTTTGAGATCCATTGTGACGCTAGCGGTACCGGCATAGGTGGCGTCCTAATGCAAGAAAAGCCCCAATTGCATACTTTAGTGAAAAGCTATCCCGAGCGCAACTAAACTACCCCATATATGATAAAGAGCTCTATGCCTTGGTGAGAGTTTTACATGTTTGGGAACATTACCTTAGACCACATGAATTCATTCTTCATACGGACCATGAGACTCTCAAGTATCTCAAGGGTCAAACTAAGTTGAACAAGCGTCATGCTAAGTGGAGTGAGTTCATTGAGTCATTTCCCTATGTCATCAAATACATCAAAGGCAAAGAAAATGTTGTGGCGGATGCGCTTTCCCGCAAATGCATGCTTGTTACACAACTTGAGTTGAATGTTATTGGCTTTGAGCACATCAAAGATTTATACGAGCATGATCCTTTCTTTGCACATCCTTATGCTAAGTGTTTGACTCAAACTTCTTGGGAACATTACTACATAAAGGATGGATATCTTATGAGAGCTAACAAACTTTTCATTCCAGAGTCTTCGCTTCGTTTGCTTCTTTTGCAGGAATCTCATGGAGGAGGACTCATGGGACACTTTGGACGCAACAAGACATTTGCTACGCTCTCAAAGAACTACTTTTGGCCCAAGATGCTTCGTGACGTCTCATGCCTCACCAACCGATGTTCAACATGTCGCAAAGCTAAGTCAAAAGCTCAATATCATGGTCTTTACATGCCACTTCATATTCCATACCATCCATGGGAAGACATAAGCATGGACTTTATATTTGGATTGCCTAGGACTCAAAATGGCAAAGATTCTGTGTTTGTTGTCGTGGATAGATTCTCTAAAATGGATCATTTCATTCCTTGTAACAAGATCGACGATGCTTCACATGTTGCAAATCTCTTTTGTAGGGAAATCATTCGTCTACATGGAGTACCAAAGATGATCATGTCGGACCGGGACGTCAAGTTCTTGAGCTACTTTTGGAAGACTCTATGCGCCAAACTCGGCATCAAGATCCTCTTCTCTTCGGCATATCATCCACAAATCTACGGCCAAACGGAGGTGACGAACCGCACGCTTTCGATGCTTCTTCGCATGTTGATCAAGAAGAACATCAAGGAATGGGAGCAATGCTTTCCCATCACCGAGTATGCCTACAACCGCGCAAGACATTCGACTACCAGCAAGTACCCCTTCGAGGTCGTCTATGGCTTCAGCCCGTTGTCCCCATTGGACATCCTACCTCTACCTCTACAAGAGCGCATCAACATGGACGCAAGTGCACGAGCAAGCTATCTCAAGAAGGTGCATGATGATACAAGGGCAACGATCGAGCGACAAGTCCATCGCCTCACCACCAAGCTCAATGTCAACAAGACACCATTGGTGTTCCAATCGGGAGATCTCGTATGGCTTCTTCTTTGAAAGGACCGCTTCCCCAACGAACACAAGTCGAAACTACTACCTCGAGCCGACGGACCTTTCAAGGTGCTAGCACGCTACAACAACAATGCATACAAGATCGACATTCCACGAGACAAGTACAACGTGAGAAATACCGTCAACATCAAGGACCTATCTCCTTTCCATGGTGATGAAGATTTCGATCCGAGGTCGGATCTTTCCCAAGGGAGGGGAGATGATGCGGAGCATCCCAAGGTCATCCCCATGGACCTATCGTCGACTCACCAAGCGCCCAAAGGACCAATGACACGAGCCCGTGCAAGAGCTCTCGAAGCCGAGGTGAACTCACTCCTTTGTCAATTTACTCTCGAGTCACATGGGACATGGCTTCTACCCTCATCGGAAACTCTATGCATACTCAGGTACTTGGATGAAGGCCACGGGACAGCTCTGGACGGTGGACAAGGCGGCGGGATCGACAAGTGCTTGGAACAAGGAGAAGTGCGGCTGAAGACGCTACAGGCACCGGACGTCCGGCTCCTACCGGACGACCGGTCACCTCCAGGCATCGGACGTCCGACGATCACCGGACGACCGGCGACTCCGAGAAGACCGGACGACCGGAAGCCACCGGACGTCCGTGACACTGACCACATAACATAAATAGCAGAAATCCGAGGATTGCCGGACGTCCGGTCCCTCCCGAGCCACCGGACGTCCGGTGACTCAGCGGACGTCCGACCCGACGGCGTCATCCCATGTAATATATACTCGTTGAATTCCTTCGTGCTAGGTAGCTTTGTGATAGCTCATTTTAGACCTGAGTGGTTCCTCTCCTACGAGACCGCGGCCTCTTCGGAGAAGATCCACCGGATTCAAGACCTCCTTCATGGAGAAGAACATCAAGACCTCCTCACGGAGATGACTACCGCTACTTGTATCGTCCTTAGTTGATCGTGTATCGTGTATTGCACTTTGTGTACCCGGATCTAGCATTTGTGTGACCTAAACGTGTTGATTTGAGTGTTTTCTTCTTGTCCCTCTTGTGTTTTTCCCTCGTGTCCCACGTGTTCATCCTTGGGATCCCTCCTTTTCGTGAAAGATCGGCCATCTAGGGTTCCACCCTACATCACTACCTCTGCATCTACCTTCGGGATTAGTGTTAAACCTCAATAATTGTTATTTAGTACCAGATTTGAGCATGAACATTGTATCTGGATCTCGTTTAATGCGAGATGGCTACTCATTTAAATCTGAGAATAATGGTTGTTCTATTTATATGAGAGAAATGTTTTATGGGCATGCCCGCTGGTCAATGGTTTATTCTTAATGAATCTCGAACGTGATGTTACACATATTCATAGTGTGGAAGCCACAAGATGTAAGGTTGATAATGATAGTCCCACATACTTGTGCATTGCCGCCTTGGTCATATTGGTGTCAAACGTATGAAGAAGCTCCATGCAGATGGACTTTTGGAGTCTCTTGATTATGAATCATTTGACACGTGTGAACCATGCCTCTTGGGCAAGATGACCAAGACTCTGTTCTCCGGAACAATGGAGCGAGCAACCAACTTATTGGAAATCATAGATACTGATGTGTGCGGTCCAATGAGTGTTGAAGCTCGTGGTGGCTATCGTTATGTTCTCACCCTCACTAATGACTTGAGTAGATATGGGTATGTCTAATTGATGAAACACAAGTCTGAGACCTTTGAAGAGTTCAAGGAATTTCAGAATGAGGTTGAGAATCAACGTGACAGAAAAATAAAGTTCTTACGATCAGATCGTGGAGGAGAATATTTAAGTCATGAATTTGGCACGCACCTAAGGAAATGTGGAATTGTTTCACAATTGACGCCACCTGGAACACCTCAACATAATGGTGTATCCGAACGTCGTAATCGTACTCTGTTGGACATGGTGTGATCTATGATGTCTCTTACCGACTTACCGCTATCATTCTGGGGTTATGCTTTAGAGACTGCCGCATTCACTTTAAATAGGGCACCGTCTAAATCCGTTGAGACGACACCGTATGAACTATGGTTTGGGAAGAAACCTAAGTTGTCGTTTCTAAAAGTTTGGGGATGCGATGCTTACGTCAAGAAACTTCAACCTGAAAAGCTCGAACCCAAATCGGAAAAATGCGTCTTCATAGGATACCCTAAGGAAACTATTGGGTACACCTTCTACCTCAATGTGACTAAGGAGTTGGTCACGGGATGATGTGTTACGGAACGAGTAAAGAGACTTGCCATAACGAGATTGAACAAGGTATCAGTATACCGACGATCGAATCTCGGGCAAGTACTATACCGATAGACAAAGGGAATTGTATACGGGATTGATTGAATCCTTGACATCGTGGTTCATCCGATGAGATCATCGTGGAACATGTGGGAGCCAACATGGGTATCCACATCCCGCTGTTGGTTATTGGCCGGAGAAATGTCTCGGTCATGTCTGCATGGTTCCCGAACCCGTAGGGTCTACACACTTAAGGTTCGATGACGCTAGGGTTATAGGGAATGTAGTAAGTGGTTAGCGAATGTTGTTCGGAGTCCCGGATGAGATCTCGGACGTCACGAGGAGTTCCGGAATGATATGGAGGTAAAGATTTGTATATGGGAAGTCCCGTTTTGGTCACCGGAAGTGTTCCGGTCGTTACCGGGACCACCGGAAGGGTTCCGGGGGTCCACCAGGAGGAGCCACCGGCCCCAGAGGCTTGCGTGGTCCAAGTGTGGGAAGGGACCAGCCCCTAGGTGGGTTGGTGCGCCTCCCACCAAGGCCCAATGCACATGGAGAAGGGGAAGGGGGGAAACCCTAGGCTCAGATGGGCCTAAGGCCCACCTAGGGTGCACCCCCCTCTCTTCCCCTCTGGCCGCCCCCTAGATGCAATCTAGGGCTGGCCGCCACCCCTAGGGGTGGAACCCTAGATTGGGCGCAGCCCCTCCCCTCCCCCTATATATAGTGGGGTTTTGGGGCTGGCAGATGCACAAGTCTTCCTCTTTCTTGGCGCAGCCCTACCCCTCTCCATCCTCGTCTCTCGCAGTGCTTGGCGAAGCCCTGCTGGAGTGCCATGCTCCTCCACCACCACCACGTTGTCGTGCTGCTGCTGGACGGAGTCTTCCCCAACCTCTCCCTCTTCCCTTGCTGGATCAAGGCGCGGGAGACATCACCGGGCTGCACGTGTGTTGAACGCGGAGGCGCTGTTGTTCGGCGCTTAGATCGGATTTGACCGCGATCTGAATCGCTTCGTGTACGACTCCACCAACCGCGTTCTTGCAACACTTCCGCATCGCGATCTTCAAAGGTATGAAGATGCACTCCCCTCTTGTTGCTAGTAGACTCCATAGATAGATCTTGGTGATGCGTAGGAAAAATTTTGATTTTCTGCAGCGATCCCCAACAGAAGGATCTTCCCACAAAGGGGTCTTGAATCCATGAAGGATCTACCCACAAGGGGTTCTTGAATCCATTGGGGGATCTTCTTCTAGGAGGCATGGGTCTCCAAAGGAGTAGGGATAAGTGGATGAGCAAAGCTCTATCTCTAGTATGAGCTATCGGAATCCTATACCTAATTCGTCGGGGGAGAAGGAGTATATATAGTCTAGAGGGGCGAATGGGTATACGGGCCTCGGCCAGAGACACCGCGCGCGGATAGGCGTTAGACGTCTGGCCGTTACCAGTCGTTCGATGGCTCACGAGGGTCCAGACATCTGGTAAGTCTCGAACGTCCGACATTTTGATTCTATGAAGGTGGCGTCGGATATCCCAAGGCGGTCGGACGTCTGGTGCGTCGGTCGTCCAGAGGACTTCGGACTTCTGGCATTTTTGTTCTATGATGGATGTGTCGAACGCCCGGAGACGGTCAGACGTCCGGTCGCTGGAGCGTGTCAGACGTCCGGTACTTATCGGTCGTCCGACCGCTGTAGCATTCACCGGTTGAGCCTTCTGTCTGGCGGGTGTTCCAGGCGTCGGACGTCCGACGGGGACCGATCGTCCGGCGGCTGTAGCTTCCTGGTAGCTATTCCTCTTGTTCCTCGCACTTGGTGTCCTCGTCATTTTCTCCATTGGATGTAGCCGCTTCGAGAGAGTCCTCTTTATACCTAAGCACACATAACATTCCGGATTGAGGTAGTAGCCATGTCTCGGGTGGGTCATACAGAATGTCACTAAGGAGAGATCTCACCTAAGTCCCGAAAGCTCTTGCACGTGCTCGTGTCATCGGTCCACTTGGTACTTGGATGGACGAAGGTAGGTCCATGGGGATTACCATAGGATGCTTTGCATCAGTTGTTGAGCTCGTTGTTCATGCAGACGACACCGTCAAGATCGCCCCATCGTGTGCCTACTCGCCTACATGTCTGATCCCCGCGATCGAGTTCCATCCCGCCGACTAGGTTGACGGATCCGGCGAGGAGCATCGCCAACCTCACCATCGTCATCTCATCAGTTTCGGCAATAACCGCGTTTGCTGAATGTTGGTGGTTAACACGACAGTGCTAGTGCACATGGCAGCGACGATGTTTCCGCAACATGATATTTGTTGCAAAAACATTATAACAAGGGCCTCATCACGGGAATACAAAGAAGAGATATTGTTGCAAATTTTGTAACAAAGGTTTTGTTGCAGCAATTTGCACCAAAAATCTTGTTGTAGAATTATAATGTTTTGCAACAAGTGTCATGTTGCAAAAAATAAAATAAAGAAGAGGAACAGTCAGCTCACATCAGCGGATCGATCGGCTCGCAAGGCGGGGGATCTTTTAAAAAGATCTGCCGGCCAACGCGTAACACGCCCCATAAATAAAGGATGTGAATACGATGATGAGAGCATCTCCAACCGGACCCCATATCAACCTCAAACGACCGGGGCTGCCCAGACAAAAACCGCACCCAACCGTGCCGTTTAAAAGCAGCCCAAACATCCGAACTGACCGACGATCCCATATCCGCTCCATATCTGAGACATATATGAAGAGGCTTGATGCGTGATGGGCCTCGAAACCCTCGTTGGTTACCCCAAGTGGAAGGTGTAAGATGCAGTAAGTAGAAGTGTTTTCCCCTAGCAAAGATGCCAAGGATCGATTCCCCAGAGACTCCTAGGTTCAACAGGTAGGTGTCAATTGCTACGGCGTCAGATTAGTAGCAACCAACGTGGACCTGCACACAGATACAAATAACTTTGCTCCCAACGAGTACAGAGAGGTTGTCAATCTCTCCGGCCTTGTAGTTCACAAAGGGTTAAAAGCAATGATAGTAGTGATAGATAGTTTTTGCGATAGTAGGTAAATAGCGAAAAGTAAATAGTGGATGTGATTAATGATGGTAATATGGACCGGAGTCTCATGATGTTCACTAGTGATGTCTCTCTCCCAAAAGACGATAAAACAGCTATGTGAGGTAAACAAATTACAGCTGGGCAATTGACAGGACCACGAACGCAAACCAATGCTGACTACATTGCAAGAAAGGTTGAGGTTCAAAGCATGGGCGGTACGCCAAAGTAAGTAGACCGAAATCCATCAATATCTACTACTAATCATCCACCTTGAGATATCTATCCAGAACATCTCGCTGGTATTAAGTTGCGAGTCCCACCCATAGTGTAAACTCAATGCAACAGACAACTGCATTAAAAGAACTTTGCGTAAAGTAAACAATCCTTGCACCCGCGGGCACAAGCACCGTTGTTTTCCCCCTTGTGGCAACAGCACATCCCCTAGACTCATGTTTATGTCACTCAAGCTAGTCATCGAGGGGCATGAACCCACAATCGAGCATAACGTTCCCTCTTGGAGTCACTACCTATTACTCGGCCAAAGCAATAAATAACAACGGAGAACATGCAAGAATTACTTATGAACTAAAATATAAAAGAGGTGAATCAAATATATTACTCAAGATCAATCTAAACATAATCTCATAATCCATCGGATCCCAGCAAACTCAACATAGCAACAGCATAAGGATTACATAGGTGCCTCGATCATGTAGGGCAGCTCACGAGGACTAATTAGTGAAGCACAAGAACGGGAGGAGAACATCACATAGCTACTGGTCATGGACTCATGGTCCAAGGGAGACTACTCACGAGTCATCCGGGAGGCGTCCATGGTGGTGGAGAAGCTCCCGATGGTGATCCTCCCCTCCGGCAGGGTGCCGGGAAGAGTTCTCCTGGTGCTCCCGATCTTGGAAGCGGCGGCGGCGGCGGAACAGAGATGGGATCGCGAAAAGAAGTCCTGTTCTGAGGGTTTCGGAGAGTCCTTTAAATATATGCCAAATTAGGGCACCGGGGGAGCCTCGGGGGGCCCAGGCGCCCCCCCGGCGCGGCCCAGGGGGGGCGCGCCCACAGGGCGCCTGGAGCCCCTGTGCCCCCCCCCTCCCCAGGTTGCCCTTCGGGCGCAGTGTTGTTTCCGTATCGCTGATTTTTTTATAATTTTTCTGGATTTTTCTGGGCAGTTCTCGAAACGTGAAAACCTGAAATACAAAAACAGCCGAAAACAGAAACTGGCACTCGGGTGCACTGGATTAGTAAGTTAGTCCAAATATGATCAAAAGTGTATGGAAGTGTATGAATATCATAGCAATATCACCCAAAAGTGGCATGGAGCAAGCAGAAATTATAGATACGTTTTGGACGTATCAACATCCCCGAGCTTAATTCCTGCTCGTCCTCGAGTAGGTAAATGATAACAAGAATAATTTCTGTGGTGACATGCTATTAACCATATAGGACTTTCTCATAGTCATATGACAAAAGCTTACTAAGACAATGATTCTAAAATAATTAAGTTGTCTCAAGAGAAAATCACAAATGACTGAAAGTTTTACAACATGAAACTGAAACATCAAAAAGATTTGCAATGAACATGATGTGCAAATATGATCAAGTGATATCTAGCTTGCCCCCTTTAGTGATGCAAAACATAAATGCAAGGGCACCTTCAAGGTTTAAGTGATGACTAGATACAATCATTTCAGAATAAACAATATCACAATCATGCAAAAGACAATGCTACTTTGGGACAATGCACATTACACTCAGAATGACAATCATGCTCTCAGTAGTTGGTGCTTTAACATAAAGGTAAAAGAATGGTTATGTGCTAGAGCTTTTTATTTTGAAAACATGGAAGCAATTGTGTCAACGGTAGTAGTACTTCATATGTGTCATGCATAAGACATCCTATAAGTTGCAAGCCTCATGCATCGTATACCAATAGTGCTCGCTCCTTGTCCTAATTAGCTCGGATTCCCATGGGTTATCATTGCATTGCATATGTTTTAACCAAGTGTCACAAAGGGGTACCTCTATGCCACCTGTACAAAGGTCCAAGGAGATAAATCGCATTTGATTTCTCGTTTTTGATAGATCTCAACTTGAGGACATCCATACCGGGACAACATAGAAAATAGATGATGGACTCCTCTTTAATGCATAAGCATATTCTCATGAGAGATTGAGGATTAAGGTCCAAGCTAAAACTTCCACCATGATGCATGGCTTTGGTTGGCGGCCCAATATTCTTCTCTAACAATATGCATATTAATTCAACCCACGGTAAATCACCCTTACTTCAGACAAGACGAACATGCATAGCAACTCACATGATATTCAACAAAAGTGTGACAGTTGATGGCATCCCCAAAAACATGGTTACCGCTCAGCAAGCAACTCATAAGAAATAAGATACATAAGCAACATATTCTTTACCACAATAGTTTTTAGGCTACTTTCCCATGAGCTATGTATTGCATGGTTAGTTTGCTTAGTGCAGGTGGAGGTTAGCAAAAGACTGGGAGCGACCAACTAAGAGAGCAATGACGGTCATAATCATGCAGAGCGACAAAGCAATATCGAATCAGGCATGGTAGTTATATCGCTACTTAGAAACAAAAGATCATCAAGGCTTGACAGACTTTCTTTACAGTCTTAAATATGCGTGAGCATACGCCAAGTCAATCAAAATAAATTCTCGAAGGAAGATATTACTAAACCATACCACATCATAGGCAAACAAACCAAGTTGGTACTCCAATAACACATTGGGAACCCCCCAGCTATCTGAGATTAACCAAAAGAAAACCTGAACTACTAAGCACCATCATGAAAGTAGCATCTTTATCATAGACACATTAACCAATGCAACGGAAGCAAACTCTCTTAATAAGGTGAGCATGGTAATTAAAGAGAGTTCAAGCAACCAACTAAATAAAAGCTCTTGAAAAGATAAGCATGTATACTAAGAGCAGAGTATGATAGTAGCTATTAAAAGACAAAGAACACACACAGCATAGATAGACATGAAAATTCTATGTAATGTTCTAGGTAGAGGTGGAGCGTGTTTCTCTCCCACATAAAGGAATGCTGGGTTCTGACTCGTTATGAAAAACTAAAAAGAAAACTAAAAGCAAGACGCTCCAAGCATAGCACATAACACATGAAGTGATAAAAATATAGCGAAACGAAAGACGAACTGATAATGTTGATGGAGAAGGGGATGCACGGGGGCATCCCCAAGCTTAGACGCTTGAGTCTCCTTGAATATTTCTTGGGGGTGCACGGGGGCATCCCCAAGCTTGAGCACTTGACACTCCTGAATCTTTTTATCATCTTCCCTCGCACACTTGAAAACTCCCTTCATACACAACTCATCATAATCTGATTAGCGAGGTTAGTACCCTTAATAAAATAATTATACCTTGCTGGAAATAAGGATATTCTTGAAGTTCTACTGTTTCTCAAGATTGCCAAAAGGTTTTTGCAAAGAAAAAGCAAGTTCTCAATTTGCAAAGTGAAGGTAAGGCAAAACAGGACAGAATCTGTGAAAAACAGAACAGCAGGCAGTAATTGACCTGTTCGGGATACTTCTGCAACTCAAATTAAAAAACTCAGAACTGACGCACGAAAGACAATTATATAGAGAACGCTTTCGAAACAATTCAGACCAAAAAGATGATCTGGTGATTTTATACGAATTTTTCTATCCAAGGACAGAATCTGTTTCCTGGACAGCACCTCACAACTTTTGAACTTTCTAGCAATCAGAGGCTATACTTGGCATAAATATGAAAAGCAAAGATACAATGATGATGCTACATCAGTAAACAACATCAAGACACAACAAAAGCAAAAAAATTATTCATGTGGGCTGCCTCCCAAAAGCGCTTTCTTTTATGCCTTTAAGCTAGGCATAATTCATAGATCAAGTTTTATCAAGAGTAAAAGAATAGCTAGCCCGTACAACGGACTCAAAAGGTAACTTGACCTTCTTACGAGGGAAGTGTTCCATCCCTTTCTTGAGAGGAAACTGAAATTTTATATTACCCTCTTTCATGTCAATGACAGCACCAACGGTGCGCAAAAAGGGACGTCCCAAAATAATTGGACATGAAGGATCACATTCAATATCCATGATAGTGAAATCAACGGGAACATAATTATCATTGACAACAATAAGAACATCGTCGATCCTCCCCAAAGGTTTCTTTATGGAAGAATCAACGAGAGCATCACCAAAAGAACAAGAATCAAAAGATTTAAATTTAAGCATATCATATAGTCTTTTGGGCATAATAGAAGTACTAGCTACAATATCACATAAAGCAAAGCATGAGAAGTTATTTATCTTAATTTTAATCATAGAATCCCAACCATCTTCTAGCTTTCTAGGTATGGAGGCTTCTACTCTAAGTTTCTCCTCCCTAGCTTTGATGAGAGCATTAGTGACATGCTCTGTGAAGGCAAGATTAAGCGTGCTAGTGGCGGGATCTCTAGACATTTTGTGAAGGAAATCAATAACTTCGGTAAGAGTGCAATTATCAAAATCAAGGTCACGAGCATCGAGTAAAGTAGTAGTGGTGTCCTTAAGGTTCACTTGTTTGGTAGTTTCTATAGCATCACCATTAATAGGTCCATTGGGACCAGGAGTACATTGGGTGCTAAGAGTGTGAACATCCTCAATAACTTGGATAGTAGCAATAGTGTGGTGGGTAGGAAGGCTCTTAATTCTTTCCTCTTCCTCCCTTTCTCTAGCCCATCTTTCTTTAAGCTTAGCCATCATCCTAATGTTTTCATTAATTTGTACTTGAGTAGCATTAATAGGGATGACTTCCCTCTCCTTAAGAGGAGAAGTTTCAATTTTTAGCAATTTTAACTCATTGGCTAAGTGGTCTACCTTAAAAGAAAGATCATCTAGTTTATGTAGTTTCTCTTCTACATTCTTATTAAAGGCTTTTTGGGTAGTGATGAAATCTCTGAGCATGGTCTCTAGTTCAGTGTTGGAGTTCTTGGTACTAGGATAAGCATTGTTGTTCCCATAAGAGTTAGAGGGGAACGGTCTAGAATTGTTACCAAAGTTACTCCTATAAGCATTGTTGTTAAAATTGTTTCTAGAGATAAAATTCACATCTACTTGTTCTTGAGCAATCAAAGAATTTAAAGGAACATCACGAGGATCAACAGTAGATTGCTTCAAAAGTAGAGACATAATCAAGTCAACTTTTTCATTGAGGGAGGAAATCTCCTCGACAGAGTTTACCTTCCTACCTGTTGGAGCGCGTTCGGTGTGCCATTGGGAATAGTTGGTCATCATCTCATCGAGAAGCTTCGTGGCAGCACCAAGTGTAGTTGACATAAAAGTTCCTCCCGCGACCGAATCTAACAATTTCCGCGAGGTAAAGTTTAAGCCTGCATAAAAAGTTTGGATAACCATCCAAGTAGTAAAACCGTGAGTAGGGCAGTTCTTGATAAGAGACTTCATACGTTCCCAAGCTTGGGCAACGTGTTCATTATCCAATTGTTTAAAATTCATGATGTTACTTCTAAGTTGAATAATTTTAGCAGGTGGGTAGTATTTTCCGATAAAAGCATCCTTGCACTTGTCCCATGAATCTATGCTATTTCTAGGCAAAGACTGAAACCAAATTTTAGCTCCTCCTCTCAAGGAGAAAGGAAAAAGCTTAAGCTTAACAATATTACCATCTATTTCTTGGTACTTTTGCATATCACAAAGTTCAACAAAATTGTTCAAGTGTAAAGCAGCATCATCTCCAGCACCGGAGAATTGTTCTCTCATAACTAAGTTCAGTAAAGCAGGTTTAATTTCATATGAAGATGCTGAAGTGGCAGGTGTAGTGATAGGTGTGCTGATAAAGTCATCGTTGCTGTGACTAGTGAAGTCACACAACTTGGTGTTCTCAGTGGAACCCATAGTAGCAAGCAAGCAAGATAACTATTTTTGTGATTTTCGATAAAAGGAACTAAAGCAAAAAATGAAAGGTAAACTAACAAGACTAAAAAGCAAAGGTAAAAGATAGCATGCAACTCCCCTATCCTGAAGAGTGGAGTCCCCGGCAACGGCGCCAGAAAATACTCCTTGATGGGCCTCGAACCCCTCGTTGGTTACCCCAAGTGGAAGGTGTAAGATGCAGTAAGTAGAAGTGTTTTCCCCTAGCAAAGATGCCAAGGATCGATTCCCCAGAGACTCCTAGGTTCAACAGGTAGGTGTCAATTGCTACGGCGCCAGATTAGTAGCAACCAACGTGGACCTGCACACAGATACAAATAACTTTGCTCCCAACGAGTACAGAGAGGTTGTCAATCTCTCCGGCCTTGTAGTTCACAAATGGTTAAAAGCAATGATAGTAGTGATAGATAGTTTTTGCGATAGTAGGTAAATAGCGAAAAGTAAATAGTGGATGTGATCAATGATGGTAATATGGACCGGAGTCTCATGATGTTCACTAGTGATGTCTCTCTTCCAAAAGAAGATAAAACAGCTATGTGAGGTAAACAAATTACAGCTGGGAAATTGACAGGACCACGAATGCAAACCAATGCTGACTACATTGCAAGAAAGGTTGAGGTTCAAAGCATGGGCGGTACGCCAAAGTAAGTAGACCGAAATCTATCAGTATCTACTACTAATCATCCACCTTGAGATATCTATCCAGAACATCTCGCTGGTATTAAGTTGCGAGTCCCACCCATAGTGTAAACTCAATGCAACAGACAACTGCATTAAAAGAACTTTGCGTAAAGTAAACAATCCTTGCACCCGCGGGCACAAGCACCGTTGTTTTCCCCCTTGTGGCAACAGCACATCCCCTAGACTCATGTTTCTGTCACTCAAGCTAGTCATCGAGGGGCATGAACCCACAATCGAGCATAACGTTCCCTCTTGGAGTCACTACCTATTACTCGGCCAAAGCAATAAATAACAACGGAGAACATGCAAGAATTACTTATGAACTAAAATATAAAAGAGGTGAATCAAATATATTACTCAAGATCAATCTGAACATAATCTCATAATCCATCGGATCTCAGCAAACTCAACATAGCAACAACATAAGGATTACATAGGTGCCTCGATCATGTAGGGCAGCTCACGAGGACTAATTAGTGAAGCACAAGAACGGGAGGAGAACATCACATAGCTACTGGTCATGGACTCATGGTCCAAGGGAGACTACTCACGAGTCATCCGGGAGGCGTCCATGGTGGTGGAGAAGCTCCCGGTGGTGATCCTCCCCTCCGGCAGGGTGTCGGGAAGAGTTCTCCTGGTGCTCCCGATCTTGGAAGCGGCGGCGGTGGCGGAACAGAGATGGGATCGCGAAAAGAAGTCCTGTTCTGAGGGTTTCGGAGAGTCCTTTAAATATATGCCAAAGTAGGGCACCGGGGGAGCCTCGGAGGGCCCAGGCGCCCCCCGGCGCGGCCCAGGGGGGGGGGGCGCCCACAAGGCGCCTGGAGCCCCTGTGCCCCCCCCCCCCAGGTTTCCCTTCGGACGCAGTGTTGTTTCCGTATCGCTGATTTTTTATATAATTTTTCTGGATTTTTCTTGGCAGTTCTCGAAACGTGAAAACCTGAAATACAAAAATAGCCGAAAACAGAAACTGGCACTGGGGTGCACTGGATTAGTAAGTTAGTCCAAATATGATCAAAAGTGTATAGAAGTGTATGAATATCATAGCAATATCACCCAAAAGTGGCATGGAGCAAGCAGAAATTATAGACGCCACATCAGACCAGTCTCCTATGGCCAACCCTACCCCCACTATCCTCACGAAAAACCACACTTGTATTTCCTTAAACATCACAAGTGCTCTGTAAAGTGTTGGCAAATCTAAATAGAAAAACCAACACGCTGGAACGAACCTTAATCACTCTCAGTCCTCTCGCCTTCTGCGCTCTCCGCTCGTCTTCTCCTCTTCCCTCCCAATCTCTCCGCCTCCTTCGTCATGGCCAAGTTCGGACACGAATACAACAGCGAGGTGCCGGACGCGAGGAGCTCGCGCTCCGCATCGCCATCCATCAGTCGCAGTTGGACACCGGCGAGAGGTGCAGCTCCATCGCGTCCGCCACCAACTCCTCCGTGTCCTGATGTAACAGGCATAAAAAAAGCTTCAATCAAGTCCAATAAAAATACATAACTAACAAAAATAGGGGCAAGTGAAAAGTTCAGCACAAAAAGTTGTGAAACAACACAAGAAAAAAAAAACATCACAAATCTTGACAAAACAATCAACAATCACAAAATCGACCTACCCAAATTTTAAAAACAGATGACTTGCATACAACAGCTAAAGTGTATTTTTTTTTTTAGGAAAAGTTACACGACAATTTTTTTACAAAAAAGTGTGGTCGATAAAACTACATGTAAGCATGTATCAGCTAAATCGTTTACAAAAATGTTTTTGGCTTGCCAATTTCCAAAAGTATGAGATATTTCAGTTCTTTGAGTGGAGTGACCCGCTACGAATCACTTCCGTTCCGAAGGCGTCCGGCTGAGCCCCACGCGCGCGCGCGCGGTCACCGGCGCCTCCACGTGACCCGCCCCCCTCTTCCCGTGGCCAAACAAAACGCGCGCGCTTCGCTGCCACTCGCCTCGCCAAGAACACCACCGTGCGGCGCTCACTTACCACGCCACGAGAATTCGCTTCCGCCCGTGATGGCCCTGCAGGTCGCCGGCGCCGCGGGATGTTGCGGCTGCCTCCCGCTCCTCGGCCAGCGGCGAACAGCAGCGTTTCGCCCGCCCCGCGCGGTGGCGTCCGAGGGCGCGGCGGTGGAGGACGGCAGCAAGGTGATGCTGGGCGGGTCCGGCGTGGCGGTCACCAAGCTTGGCATCGGGGCCTGGTCCTGGGGCGACACCACCTACTGGAACGACTTCGAGTGGGACGGTACGTTCGGCCGCGCGCAATCTTCTAAATAACCTTCTTCAGAATCGAACCCATCGCTCGTGTTGATCCACCTGCACCTGTGTTCATCAATTAGATATCTCTTTCTGGTGAAGTGATTTATGCGGTTCTTCAAAATTAGGATTATAGATACTCAGCACGCTGGTTCTGGTATTCACCTGTTGCATTGCATCATTGCATGCTGGTTGTTGGCGTTTCTTGGATGAAATTACGGTCATGCACATGAGGTGCTTGTTGCATTGCCTGTCAAAACCTTGTGTCACGGCACATGTCAAGTGTATGCTCTCTAAAATTTTAGCCCCGGAAAACCTCTGACCCTGAACAGTAACCAGCAAACTGCAAAATACCAAAAAAAATGTGTTTAAATCTGTAATATTGAGTCAATTTCGCATTGCTCTTGAGTTTTATGCCAGCACACTGATATCTGATTGCTGCTACATGTCTAACATGGACGAGGATTTTCTGAATTTTGCAGATAGGAAACTCAAGGATGCCAAAGGAGCATTCGATGCGAGCGTTGATAGTGGAATAACCTTCTTCGACACTGCGGAAGTATATGGTGCAGGGGTAGGGATCAAGATAGTTCTTGATTACTTCTTGCTGTATTGCTCATTCTCTAGATTATTTCAGAGCAACCCTGACAACCTTCTGATTTTGAGGACATTTAGGTATCGGGAGCGATAAATTCAGAAAGCCTACTGGGAAGGTATATCATGCATCATTATACACCATGCCGGTATATTTTGATAATGAAGTCCTCACAACATCTATAACAAATTCCCCTTAATTCCAATCAGATTTATCAAGGAAAGGAAAGAAAAAGAAGGGGTCGAGGTGGCCATTGCAACAAAGTTTGCGGCTCTTCCGTGGAGGATTGGCCGGGGAAGTGTTATTTCTGCACTAAAGGGCTCACTTTCCCGCCTTGGTGTCTCCTCGGTTGAGTCATACCAACTCCATTGGTTAGTAGTTCATCAATATATAGCTTTAATGTTATTTGTAACTCTTCTTAGCTTGCTGAAACTGTTCTTTTTATATCCTTTTCAGGCCAGGAATATGGGGCAACGAAGGTATCTGAAGCTACATAAATTAAGAATATTTTTTAGGGAACTTTAATATCTTATTTTAAACCCACTGCGGTGCAGTAAACTAATTGTTTTATTTCTTTCATAATCCAGGTTACCTTGACGGCCTTGCTGATGCTTATGAGCAAGGTCTTGTAAAATCCGTTGGAGTCTCAAACTACAGCGGTTTGTAAAAGCTGACTTCATTTCTCATTTGATGGAGCATGTTATGCTAGCTGCTTGTTTTATGGTAAAACTAAGCTGGATCACATTCATTACCAGAGAAACGTCTGCGAGATGCTCACGAGCGCCTCAAGAAGAGGGGAGTTCCACTTGCTTCAAACCAAGTAAATTACAGTCTGATTTACAGGAACCCTGAGGAAAATGGGGTGAAGGCAGCTTGTGATGAGCTTGGTATTACATTGATTGCATATTCCCCAATAGCCCAAGGTATAGTTATGCTTTTCATTTCTCCTTCACCTTTGCTGTTTGATTACTAAGCAGTCAGCTCAACTAGCTTCAGTTCTCGCGCAATCGCGTGATTACTTATTTCTTGGGGTGTAGTTTATCATAATCTTAGTCTGCGTTTTATATGTAATTATCTTTTCGATAAAGAGTGGAAATATGTAATTATCTATCAGCACACAAATGTGAAATATAATGCACCCTTTTCAACATGTTTCTTTTGTCTATACTTTTCAGGTGCTTTGACAGGAAAATACACTCCAGCTAATCCCCCAACTGGACCTCGTGGACGGATATACACTTCTGATTTCCTGTCCAAGGTTGCCGCACCTTAACTTCGAACTCTCCCTTTCATCTCTGTTACGGCTCTGCTCACTCTTCTCATTCCACAATGCAGCTCCAACCGCTCATTAACAAGATTAGGGAGATTGGAGGAAGCTATGACAAAACCCCAACTCAGGTATTGTGTTCTTTATTGCATGCTTAATTGTACGGTGTTCATCCTCCATTACCAAGTCTTGCCTTATCTTAAGGACGTACAAAGAAACTACGCAATCATGACGACGAAACAATGACAATATGCATCAACTGGTTTTTGTTCATGTGCAGGTGGTTTTGAACTGGCTTATTTGCCAGGGTAACGTGGTGCCGATCCCGGGGGCCAAGAACGCGGAGCAGGCCCGAGAGTTCGCAGGTGCGCTAGGGTGGCTCTTGACGGAGCAGGAGGTGGAGGAGCTGCGGTCCATGGCACGCGAGGTGAAGCCCGTCATGGGTTTCCCGGTAGAGAAACTGTAAATCTGCGGCCAACTTGCCTTCGTGGTTTATACTAGTACAAAGGATCTCCGTGATCCTAGACATAGGAGTTGTAGTAGTTCTGCGAAATGAGGCGGAGTTGTAAAACGAACAAGGACGTAGCGGAAGTAAAGCGTATATTCAGGTTCATCGTTCAAATTACATCGAACAATAGTTGTTTTGTTATAGTTCGGTTTGTGTTCTCTGACGAATGAAATTCTGAGATGCGACAAAAAACTGAGACGCGACGCACATGTGTGCAAGACTGAAGCGTCTTGATGACATATTACTCTGTTCCCCAAAGTAACGGATTTTCTGAATTCTTGGCGTGTGATCCCCGGCCGGCTTTTCGTCACAAAATTTGAAAAAATTCCAGGATTTGAACCATATATATATTTGAAAAAAAAGTTAAGGATTGTTTTAAAAACCATGAAATTAAAAAGTCAGTGAAATTGGTTTTTTTTTTTGCTAATTTAGAAAGAAGTTCACAATTGATTTAAAAAAAATCACCAACTTGAAAGAAGTTCGTGAGTTTGAACAAGAAAATGAACAAAAAAAACCGAACAAAAACCCGGACCAAAAACTAAATAAAAAGGAAAAAAAGACCAAAAGCTTCCCAAAACTGTTTTATTTTGGAATCTCGCCACTTTATTAATTAAACAAATGTTCATGGGTACAAGACGTTGGTCATGTGGAATGCCCATCCAAATATGACGATCTGATCCTAAACTACAAGCAAATCTGGCGAGAATATGAGCCTCGAAATTATGGTTTCTACACTCATGAAGAAAAGAAACCGAAGTAAAACTGTCTCTACGGTTCATTATTTCATGTATAATGGCCGAGTATGGACCTCCTGTCCCCTGATGAATATCACTTATCACCCCTTGGCAGTCCAATGCAACTATAAGATTTGTCATATGAAGATCCTCTGCAAGTGCTAGAGCCTCTCTGTCAGGCCCAAGATACGATTCTATCCCGATCACGTGACACACTCGTGATTGGGGCACAACCGCATTTCGGACGCTTAGCAAGATGAATATCATTACATCGTACCATTACATAAATACCTAGGGATACAACAATTCATACAAGTCACATGAATACAACAACATCAATACAAGACATCCGACTACAGATGCAAACATGAAAAGCACAACGACATTCATCTGCTATCCCAGGCTGCCGACCAGGAACCTAGCTCAAGACTGACGAAGAAGAAGAAGAAAGAACTCCAACAAAAGGTAACATCGCTCTAACGTCAAGTCATCGGAAACCTGCACCTGCAAATGGTGTTGTAGTATCTGTGAGCCACGAGGACTCAGCAATCCCATAACCATGGGTATCAACACTAGCAAAGTTTAAATGGGTACGGAGAGGTTAACTGGTGAGGTTGCAGCAGCGGCTAAGCAAAAGTATGGTGTCTAACTTACGTGTACAAGAATAAGATGAGCATCTACGCAAACGGTCGCAAACTAGTAATGATCGCTAAAGATCCTGAACTACCTACGAGTCAAACATAACCCCACCGCGTTCTCTTCTCAAAGGGAAAAGAGACAGTCACGGTTACTCACGATGTTCGTGTATTTTACTTTGGATCCTCTGTCAAGTTTACTACAACCGGACATTAACAATTCCAAATCTGCCACATAATCGCGGGCACGGCTTTCGAAAGATCATAACCTTGCAGGGGTGTCCCAACTTAGCCCATCACAAGCTCTCACAATCAGCAGAGGTAAAATAATAATAATACCCCTTATCTTAGGGACAATCCGATCAGACTCGGAATCCCGGTGCACAAGACATTTAGACAATGGTAAAACAAGTCCAGCAAGACCTCCTGGCGTGCCGACACCTTGATAGTAGCCGTGCGTATCTCGTCTCAGGCCACGACTGGATGGGCGATCCTACGGGAGCCAGATACCTCGAGTTTAACCGTGGCGGCCCCGCAGTCTCCCCGCTTGGGACCAACACCATCAGCACTGGCCCCTCCGGTATGTAGAAGAATCCTCGGGTAGCGCTAACTCCCTATGCAATTAATTAATTAAATAAGTTTTTATTATGTTGCAAATTAAAACCAATGTTGGGCCTTGCTAGAGGAGTTTTATTCAAAAGACAAACTTTCAAGGGGTTCCCACATACCCAACCGCGTTAGGAACGCAAAATCAAGGAACATAACGCCGGTTTATCGGCTCCTAAGGCGGCATGAGTGGAACAAAACACCGAGCAAAAGGCCAAGCCTTCCACCCATTGCCATGTATATATGTGTGTTAATTATATTAATAGATATTGTGATATTCCCAAAAGTATCCAAGTTCCAACATGGAGCAATCTTCATCTTTACCTACAACTAACAACGCTATAAGAGGGGCTGAGCGAGCGGGTAACATAGCCAAACAACGGTTTGCTAGGAGGGTGTCAAAGGTTAGAGGTTTCATGGCAACAAGGAGAGGATGACAATATATGATGGGTAGCGCGACATATAACGATAGCATTGAGACAACTAGCATGGCAATGATAGTAAAGGTATCCAAGGGGATGGTCATCTTGCCTGAGATCCAGCAAGGAAGAAGAACGAGTCCATGCAGAAGACGACGAAGAAGCCTCGAAGACGAACCAAGTGTAGTCGAACGAATCCTCACGATCGCAACGGAATATGAACTAGCGAGAAGAAGCACACAACATGGTAAACACACCACTCAAGAACAAGACAAGATGCTCAACCAAGTATGATGCAAGACAAGTCTATATGATGCAAAACATGGCAAGGGATGATGCATACAAGAACAACACAACCCAACAAGTTTAAATGAGGCCGGAAACAACATATAACAATTCCGGTAAGTCCTCATATGCACATTTCGAAATTGGTCCATAACTGAACAAACCTTAAGTTCAAGTTGTTAAACAGCAAGTTAACATGCACCATGATGATCTACTCGAAATTCTAGTCAAGTTACATATAAAGTTCATTTAATTAGGAGCTACGGCCTAGAAGATATGAGAAAAACAAGATGCAATGCAAAGCTGAAGTTAACAGCAACATAGCAACTTTGGAGCAAGGTATATTTATGCTACAGCACCCAAACATGATAACAAAATGCATTAATGTGAAATAGACATGATTCTCAACAATCATGAACTCAGAGGACACCCAAAAACTTGCTGGAACTCAACTAAACTAGCATGGCAAGATGCGAGAAGTTTACTGATTTCTCGGACTTAGTGAAAAAAACAGAGCATGGCAGAAACAACGACAAGTAGGCATTTTTGCAAGCTTGTGCAACTCATCTCAAAGCATATCATGGCATATGAATATAACCAACAGCAAGAAGACATGTTTATGAAGCTACTCATGGCAAGAACATGGCCATAGGATGCATAGATCACTAGCTATTCGCATGGCAAAGCTGAACTTGCTGATAACAGGCTGACAGAAACATTCTATAGCAACTTGAGAGCAAGAAATAAACAAGCTACAGCAAGTCATATATACAAACAAGGGCATGGATGGATAGAGCATAACATGGAAAACAAGACATGACCATTTGACATACTAAAACATGCATGGATTTGAGTGGGGCATCAAGCAAACATGGCATCATGATATAACAAGTTTCAGACTTAGCAGTTTTTTCACTAAGTATAAAACAACAATCATTGGCATGGCATGTTTACAAGCTTGTACAAGTTACCACAGGGCAAGTCATGGAAAACCAAACACACGACTTCAAAGACCACATGATTATGCCCATAAAACATGTTGACATGTGGCATAAAAGACAATCACATTAATAGATATGAACAAGACAAAACATCATCTCATAACAATTTCAGAAACTTATCAGCCACATGCACTTTTGCAACAGGGTTAAACATGGTATAATGGCACCTAACATGAATGCTACAGCAACCAACATGTAGAGCACTTCATAATGAACATTTTGACATATCATACACTCCATTTGGACCAACATGCACAAAGATACAACCTCACAAACATGCTAACATATTGTTGACAGACAACAAGAGCTGGACATAAACATCACATAGCAGTTTTGCAACAAGGATTAGGACATTAAGATGAACAGTAACATGCATGAAAATGCATTTAACATGTAGAGCATCACGAGACGAACATTTGGACATATCATATGCTCAAATTGGACCATCACACAAAAAGTTACAGCCACTCAAAGTATGCATCATGATAACATTTTCTGGGGACTTAGAAGAAAAACAACCTCAGAGGGGTGGACATTGTCCAGAGGGGGTCGGACACGTCCGACGGCTGGCCCCACGCGGCAGTGACACGAGCAGAGGAGCGGGAACGGACATGTCCGGACTTGGAGATGGACACGTCCGGCGGGTGCGGCTGAATTGCGGGCCCATAGAGAGGGTGGTCGACCCAGCCCAGATCTTGCCGGATCCGGGCGCGGCGGCAACGGATGGCGATGGGATCTCCGGGCGGCGGAGCATCTCCGGCAGGGCTCCAGCGAGGCGAGCAGAGGCTGAAATGAGGTCGGGGATGGATTAGGGAGGCCGAGATCCGCCCAATCCGGTGATGCCCGAGCTCCTAGAGGCCGGCGGCGAGTGCCACGGCGACGAATGCAGTCCGGATCCAGGCGGCAACAAGCTTGACGAGGCGCGGGACCACGGGCGGCGAGGAGAGGCGAGTGCGGCGGGGAACTCCGGCGACCTCCAGAGGTGCAGCGGCGGCGGGGACGCGGTGAGGGGCGGTGGCGCACGGCCTCCAGCGATGCGAGGCAGGCGAGCGCGCGGGTCTCGACTCAGGGAGGAGGAGCGGGATCCGGGCGGCTGCTGCGGGCCGGCTCGGGCCCAGATTTGGCCCGGGCGGGCCAGCAACGGGCTTCCGCGGGCACTGCGGCTGGGATCAGGCCGAGGGGACACGTGGCGGCCTCCTAGTGGCTGCTAGACGGCGGCGCCATGGCGGCTGGCCGATTGGCCAGCGCCAAGTGGTGGCGCTGGGGTGGAGGAGCGCGGAAAACGAGGAAGGAGGGGGTTGGGTGCGGTTGGTGATTGGACCTGCGCGGAAATTGTGGAGGGAGGAAGGAGAAGGCCAAAAATGGACTAGGGGGGAGTTCATTTATAGTAGGAGGGCTAGGGTTAGGTGTTTGGGGGTGTTTTGGACCCTCCGATCTCGATCGAACGGTCCGGGTCGAGAGAGGGGTTAGGCTGGGCCTAGTGGGCTGTGTAGATAGGTGAGTGGGCCGAGAAGAGAGAAGGGAGAGAGGCCCGCGGGCAGTTTTCGGAGACCGAAAACATCCGACAAATTAACCAGCGATGGCGCCGCTATACTTATCCGTTGGGCTATCAAACGGACTCCGAATGCGATGAAACTTGACACGCGGTCTGTCTACACTATAATAAGACCACACGCCAAGTTTCACCGCATTCCAAGAACATTTTCTGGCCACTTATAAAATAAATATTCTGATGTGCTGCGGGCGCGTGCGAGTGTGACTGGACTCAGAACGGACAACGGAAAGGACGGGCGGACTCGGATGGATGCAAGTTTTGGAAACATGAGGATGCAATGCACATGATGACATGGCAAAATGCAACACACAAGCAGATGACATGGCAACGACGACGAATAACTGGCTGACACCTGGCGCATCGGTCTCGGGGTGCCACAACACTCCCCTACTAACAAGAGATCTCGTCCCGAGATCTTAGGAACGAGACGGAAGAGAAAAAAGGAAGAAGGTGAAAGCAAAGAATCATGAGGGGCTGAACAACTTGAAAGAATGAACACGACGGAGAAGAACATGATTGAGAAGGTCTGGTAAAATAAGTAACAAGGCATAACACGAGTAGGGGTGGGCGTTCGGTATAAACCGAATTTTCGGTTTCTACCATTCGGTTTTTATTCAAATTCGGTTTGCAAAACTAAAAACCGAAAATGCCAACATAAATCAGAAAACCAAAAATTTGGTTAATCGACTGATTCGGTACGGTATTCTGTTAATACCGATCGGACCTTGCCTCTATAGACTGTGGTTAGAGTCCCTCAAATATAGCCGGAAGTCTCCACGTTTTCTCAGGAGCCAGGCGATGTGGGACTAAAGTCTTGCTGGCCGGACGCTCGCACGCACACTGCTTTTTTAGCGAAGAGATACATGGGCTGGGAGTACCATGCATAAGAAGATTGGGCCTTTATAGTACCACGTACTGTGGTCAGCCCAAGCAAGTGCGGCCACGTGATTGCAGGCACTGATTCGTGAGCGGCCGTAGCCTGGCTACGTCGTATCTTTTTGTCGTTAGCTACGTGGGCACGAAGAAGCCAGGCTTTGTGTTGTTCGTCGAGGTTACTTTGGTTTTTGTTTCGGTGAATCGGTATTAAACCGAATTTGCAAAATTTAATTCGGTTAATACAGCTAGAAACCAAAATTTCCTGTAGCACCAAGAAAAACCGAAAATTCAGTTTTTTGGATATCGGCTTCGGTTCGGTCTTCGGTTTTCGTTTTTTATGCCCACCCCTAAAGACGAGAACCAACAGGATGAGTGACAAGAGAGACATTGAAACCACTCCGGTTGAAAGAGATAGAAAAGAACTTCGAACAAATGAATTTAGGCAGCACTCCGGCTCAATATGGAAGGAATTGACCATGAACTTGAGAAGATGGGATGATACTTGACATGAGGAACAACACTGCCTCCGGAAGAAATGAAATAGTGAAATGAAAAGAATGCAGAAGAGAACAACAACTTTCATCATAAATGAATTTGAAAGCATCCTTAGAAGGAAGGGTTGAAAGGAGTTGTTGAGATAATCAACAAGAAAAGAATAAGCTTGTTGTGGACTTATGGACATCATCCCAAAACTTGAGGTGATATTATGCCGCAACCAAAGTATTGATGAGCTGAGAAGCTCGAAGAATGCAAAACTCCACTTCACAAGAATAGGAGAATTAATTGCGTCTCGAGGTGCAAGAAGAATAAGAATACTTGAGCTGCTCCACGAGAATTTGATGAACATTTGAAAATGAATTGAATCGCGATGAACCACCATGAAGAACTCCGGTAAGGAAAGGATGATGAAGGATGAAAAGAATAAGAATAAGTCCTTGCGATGATTTAGACGGGGTTCCGACGAGAAGGCCGAGAAATCTTTGAACTCTGGGGAAGAAAAGAGGAAAGCACTTGGAACTAGAATTTATTCATCAAGAACAAACTCTGAAGGAAGGGATTAAATCAACTTGATGAAAAGAATAAAAATTATGTTATGCTTATCCTCCACCAATTAAATTGATGAGAAACAATGGATTTGCATACTACTTATTCGCGTTGAAACGATTAGGAAGAAATATAGCGCAAAACTTGCGAAAATCTTCATGAACCACCGGTAGGATTGGAAAGAACGAATGAATTGATATGATGACAACGGAAAAGGAATATTGAACGAACCACCAAAAGAATTGAAAACGAGTGAAGAAAAGAACGAACCACCGTAGAAATTGAAATTGAGTGAATAGAAGAGAATGAATCGCCGGGAAGAATACATAACTTGAGGGAATTAGAATGACGAGAACGAAGAGATCATGAACTGATTAAAGAATACTTGAACGAAGCACCGAATGAATGTGACACGAACGAAGAGGCATGAATGAAGAATATTTGGAGGACGAAGTTGAAAACTGAGACGAAGAAATCTTCTGAAATGATGGCCTTCGGAGGAACACAAAGAAAAGAATTCATGAAATACTCCGGAAGAATGAAAAGAAGAAAGGTTGAACCAATGATTAAAAGAATTTGAAAACGAACTTCGGAAGGCACATGACTGATGGAATCCATACTTACGTCACACTTGAAAAGAATTTAGGAATACTCCGGGAAATTAGAAGAGTCAGGTAAGATCCTGGGGAACGACATGTGGGTTATGAGCCCACCGAAGAGAACACCGTTGAAAAGGATCGAAAAGGAGATGATGCACCGGAACGATTGAAATACTCGAATGAGGTGAGAACCTCGAATAAATTAGAACACGGACGAATCTCCTGGGATGTATTCAGAACTTCGGAATAATTAAATTGCGATAGGCGAACGAGCAAGGTGAAGCAATTGAGCAGAGGAAAAAGAATATAATGAACACCGAAAACAAATTGAATTGGAACCGCCGAAAAGAAAAAAATAGATAAAGAATGTCAAACGAGAGGAGAATTCACCAGAGAAGAAAAGAGATGAAGGATGACGAACTAGCCGAGAATTCACCAGTTGAAACAATTGATGAAAGAAAGCAAGACTCACACGAGTAGGATGGATACTCGATTAAGGACTCCGGCTCCAAGACGAAAAAGGGTGGGCGGGTTTGAAAAGAAAAGACCACACCGGACAGGGAAAACGACACCGGTTGGAAAGAACTGAGGATTGAACTTGCAAAGATGAAGAGGATCGAATCCACTCAAAGAGAAGTCCGCCGGATGAAAAGAGCTGACAACACAACGAACGAAAACTAACCGCATGATCCTAATAAAATTTGAAGGGGAAGAGGAGTAATTCAAAACACCTATGATAAGATTCCTCACCAGAGCGACGAAGGGGATGAGGAGTAAAAAGAATTCCTACTCTCCGATATAACTAGACTCCGAAATTTTTTTCCTCTAGACTCGACAATAGCCAAACTACGATCAATCAAGGGGCTCCTATGGTCGGTCGAGGCTCTGATACCAACTTGTTAAGCCCAAGATGTGATTCTATCCCGATCACGTGACACACTCGTGATTGGGGCACAACCGCATTTCGGGCGCTTAGTAGGATGGATATCATGACATCGTACATTTACATAAATACATGGGGACACAACAATTCAAACAACTCACATGAATACAACAACATCAATACAAGACCTCTGACTACGGATGCAAACATGAAAAGCACAACGACATCCATCTGCTATCCTAGGCTGCCGACCAGGAACCTAGCCCAAGACTGACGAAGAAGAACAAGAAAGAACTCCAACAAAAGGTAACATCGCTCTCACGGTAACATCGCTCTCACGTCAAGTCATTGGAAACCTACACCTACAACTGGTGTTGTAGTATCTGTGAGCCATGATGACTCAGCAATCACATAACCATGGGTATCAAGACTAGCAGAGCTTAAATGGGTATGGAGAGGTTAAGTGGTGAGGTTGCAGCAGCGGCTAAGCAAAAGTATGGTGGCTAACTTACGAGTTCAAGAATAAGATGAGCATCTACGCAAACGGTCGCAAACTAGTAATGATCGCTAAAGATCATGAACTACCTACGAGTCAAACATAACCCCACCGTGTTCTCTTCTCAAAGGGAAAAGAGACAGTCATGGTTACTCACGCGGTTCGTGTATTTTACTTCGGATCCTCTGTCAAGTTTACTACAACCGGACATTAACAAATTCCAATCTGCCACATAATCGCGGGCACGGCTTTCGAAAGATCATAACCTTGCAGGGGTATCCCAACTTAGCCCACCACAAGCTCTCACGATCAGCAGAGGTAAAATAATAATAATACCCCTTATCTTAGGGACAATCAGATCAGACTCGGAATCCCGGTGCACAAGACAATTCGACAATGGTAAAACAAGTCCAGCAAGACCTCCCGGCGTGCCGACACCCTAATAGTAGCCCCACGTATCTTGTCTCAGGCCACGACTGGATGGGCGATCCTACGGGAGCCAGATACCTCGAGTTTCCTCGTGGCGGCCCCGCAGTCTCCCCGTTTGGGACCAACACCATCAACACTGCTGATACGTCCAAAACGTATCTATAATTTCTGCTTGCTCCATGCCACTTTTGGGTGATATTGCTATGATATTTATACACTTCCATACACTTTTGATCATATTTGGACTAACCTACTAATCCAGTCCACCCCGGTGCCAGTTTCTGTTTTCGGCTGTTTTTGTATTTCAGGTTTTCACATTACGAGAACTGTCAGGAAAAATCCAGAAAAATTATATAAAAAATCAGCGTTCCAGAACCTACCTTGCGCCCGAAGTACAGCCGGGGGGGTGGGGGGGCACCAGGGCCCCAGGCGCCCTGGCGGCGCGCCCCCCCCCCTGGGCCGCGCCGGGGGGCGCCTGGGCCCCCCGAGCCCCGTCTGGTGCCCCCTTTGGCATATATTTAGAGCGTCCTTCGAAACCCTCGAGACGGGAACTCTTTTTCGCGATCTCATCTCTGTTCCGCCGCCGCCGCCGCTTCCAAGATCGGGAGCACCAGGAGAACTCTTCCCGGCACCCTGCCGGAGGGGAGGATCATCATCGGGAGCCTCTCCACCACCATGGACGCCTCCCGGATGAGTTGTGAGTAGTCTCCCTTGGACCATGGGTCCATGACCAGTAGCTATGTGATGTTCTCCTCCCGTTCTTGTGCTTCACTAATTAGTCCTTGTGAGCTGCCCTACATGATCGAGGCACATATGTAATCCTTATGCTGTTGCTATGATGAGTTTGCTGGGATCCGATGGATTATGAGATTATGTTCAGATTGTGATTGAGTAATATATTTGATCTACCTCTTTTATATTTATGTTCATAAGTAATTCTTGCATGTTCTCCGTTGTTATTTATTGCTTTGGCCAAGTAATGGGTAGTGACTCCAAGAGGGAACGTTATGCTCGATTGTGGGTTCATGCCCCTCGATGACTAGCTTGAGTGACAGAAACATGAGTCTAGGGGATGTGCTGTTGCCACAAGGGGGAAAACAACGGTGCTTGTGCCCGCGGGTGCAAGGATTGTTTACTTTACGCAAAGTTCTTTTAATGCAGTTGTCTGTTGCTTTGAGTTTACACTATGGGTGGGGCTCGCAACTTAATACCAGCGATATGTTCTGGATAGATATCTCAAGGTGAATGATTAGTAGTAGATATTGATGGATTTCGGTCTACTTACTTTGGCATACCGCCCATGCTTTGAACCTCAACCTTTCTTGCAATGTAGTCAGCATTGGTTTGCGTTCGTGGTCCTGTCAATTGCCCAGCTGTAATTCGTTTACCTCACATAGCTGTTTTATCATCTTTTGGGAGAGAGACATCACTAGTGAACATCATGAGACTCCGGTCCATATTATCATCATTGATCACATCCGCTATTTACTTTTCGCTATTATTTACTATTGCAAACATTATCTATCACTACTATCACTTGCGTTTAATCCTTTGTGAACTACAAGGCCGGAGGGATTGACAACCTCTCTGTACTCGTTGGGAGCAAAGTTATTTGTATCTGTGTGCAGGTCCACGTTGATTGCTAATATCTGGCGCCGTTAGCAGTTGACACCTACTTGTTGAACCTAGGAGTCTCTGGGGATTCGATCCTTGGCATCTTTGCTAAGGGAAAAACTTCCACAACACTGCATCTCACACCTTCCACTTGGGGTAACCAACGAGGGGTTAGAGGCCCATCAAGGAGTTTTTCTGGCGCCGTTGCCGGGGACTCCACTCTTCAGGATAGGGGAGTTGCATGCTATCTTTTACCTTTGCTTTTTAGTCTTCTTAGTTTACCTTTCAGTTTTTGCTTTAGTATCTTTTATCGAAAATCACAAAAATAGTTATCTTGCTTGCTTGCTACTATGGGTTCCACCGAGAACACCAAGTTGTGTGACTTCACTAGTCACAACAACGATGACTTTATCAGCACACCTATCACTACACCTGCCACTTCAGCACCTTCATATGAAATTAAACCTGCTTTACTGAACTTAGTCATGAAAGATCAATTCTCCGGTGCTGGAGATGATGCTGCTTTACACTTAAACAACTTTGTTGAACTTTGTGATATGCAAAAGTACCAAGAAATAGATGGTAATATTGTTAAGCTTAAGCTTTTTCCTTTCTCCTTGAGAGGAGGAGCTAAAATTTGGTTTCAGTCTTTGCCTAGAAATAGCATAGATTCATGGGACAAGTGCAAAGATGCTTTTATTGGAAAATACTATCCACCTGCTAAAATTATCCAACTTAGAAGTAACATAATGAATTTTAAACAATTGGATAATGAACACGTTGCCCAAGCTTGGGAACGTATGAAATCTCTTATCAAGAACTGCCCTACTCATGGTTTGACTACTTGGATGGTTATCCAAACTTTTTATGCAGGCTTGAACTTTACCTCGCGGAACTTGTTAGATTCGGGCGTGGGAGGAACCTTTATGTCAACTACACTTAGTGCTGCCACAAAGCTTCTCGATGAGATGATGACCAACTATTCCCAATGGCACACCGAACGCGCTCCAACAGGTAGGAAGGTAAACTCTATCGAGGAGATTTCCTCCTGAAATGAAAAAGTTGACTTAATCATGTCTCTACTTTCGAAGCAATCTACTGTTGATACTCGTGATGTTCCTTTAAATTCTTTGATTGCTCAAGAACAAGTAGATGTGAACTTTATCTCTAGAAACAATTTTAACAATAATGCTTATAGGAGTAATTTTGGTAGCAATCCTAGACCGTTCCCCTCTAATTCTTATGGGAACAACAATGCTTATCCTATCACCAAGAACTCCAATACTGAACTAGAGATTATGCTTAAAGATTTCATCACTACCCAAAAAGCCTTTAATAAGAGTGTAGAAGAAAAACTACATAAACTAGATGCTTTCTCTTTGAAGGTAGACCACTTAGCCAATGAGATAGAACTGCTTAAAATTAAAACTTCTCCTCTTGAGGAGAGGAAGGTCACTCCTATTAATGCTACTCAAGTGCAAATTAATGAAAATATTAGGATGATGGCTAAACTTAAAGAAAGATGGGCTAGAGAAAGGGAGGAAGAAGATAGAATTAAGAGCCTTCCTACCCACCACACTGTTGCTACTATCCAAGTTGTTGAGGATATCCAAACTCTTAGCACCCAATGTACTCCTGGTCCCATTGGACCTATTAATGGTGATGCTATGACTATAGAAACTACCACTTTACTTGATGCTAGTGATCTTGATTTTGATAATTGCACTCTTACCGAAGTTATTGATTTCCTTCACAAGATGTCTAGAGATCCCCACACTGGCACGCTTAATCTTGCCTTCACAGAGCATATCACTAATGCTCTCATCAAAGCTAGGGAGGAGAAACTTAGAGTAGAAGCCTCCATACCTAGAAAGCTAGAAGATGGTTGGGATCCTATGATAAAAATTAAATTTAATGACTTCTCTTGTTATGCATTATGTGATGTTGGTGCTAGTACCTCTGTTATGCCCAAAAGAATATATGATATGCTTAAATTGAAACCTTATGATTCTTGTTCTTTTGGTGTTCGTCTTGTTGATTCTTCCATAAAGAAACCTTTGGGGAGGATCGACGATGTTCTTATCATTGTCAATGATAATTATGTGCCCGTTGATTTTACTATTATGGATATTGAATGTGATCCTTCTTGTCCAATTATTTTGGGACGTCCGTTTTTACGCACCGTTGGTGCTATCATTGACATGAAAGAGGGTAATATAAAATTTCAGTTTCCTCTCAAGAAAGGGATGGAACACTTCCCTCGAAAGAAGATCAAGTTACCTTTTGAGTCTGTTGTACGGGCTAGCTATTCTTTTACTCTTGATAACACTTGATCTCTATGCATTATGCCTAGCTTAAAGGCATAAAAGAAAGCGCTTTTGGGAGGCAGCCCACATGAATAAATTTTTATTTTGCTTTTGTTGGGTCTTGATGTTGTTTACTACAGTAGCATCATCATTGTATCTTTGCTTTTCATATTTGTGCCAAGTATAGCCTCTGGTTGCTAGAAAGTTCAAAAGTTGTGAGGTGCTGTCCAGGAAACAGATTCTGTCCTTGGATAGAAAAATTCGTATAAAATCACCAGATCATCTTTTTGGTCTGAATTTCTTCGACAGCGTTCTCTATATAATTTTCTTTCGTGCGAATGTTCTGAGTTTTTTTATTAGAGTTGCAGAAGTGCCCCGAAAAAATCAATTACTACCTGCTGTTCTGTTTTTCACAGATTCTGTCCTGTTTTGCCTTTCTTTCATTTTGCAAACCAAGAGCTTGCTTTTTCTTTGCAAAAACCTTTTGGCAATCTTGAGAAACAGTAGAACTTCAAGAATATCTTTATTTCCAGCAAGGTGCAATTATTTTATTATGGGTACTAACCTCGCTAATCAGATTATGATGAGTTATGTATGAAGGGAGTTTTCAAGTGTGCGCGGGAAGATGATAAAAAGATTCAGGAGTGTCAAGCGCTCAAGCTTGGGGATGCCCCCGTGCACCCCCAAGAAATATTCAAGGAGACTCAAGCGTCTAAGCTTGGGGATGCCCCCGTGCATCCCCTTCTCCATCAACATTATCAATTCGTCTTTCGTTCCGCTATATTTTTATCACTTCATGTGTTATGTGCTATGCTTGGAGCGTCTTGTTTTTAGTTTTCTTTTTAGTTTTCCATAACGAGTCGGAACTCAGCATTCTTTATGTGGGAGAGAAACACGCTCCACTTCTACCTAGAACATAACATAGAATTTTCATGTCTATCTTTGCTGTGTGTGTTCTTTGTCTTTTAATAGCTACTATCATGTTCAGCTCTTAGTATTCATGCTTATCTTTTCAAAGAGCTTTTGTTTAGTTGGTTGCTTGAACTCTCTTTAATTATCATGCTTATATCATTAAGAGAGTTTGCTTCCGTTGCATTGGTTAATATGTCTATGATAAAGATGCTACGTGCATGATGGCGCTTAGTAGTGCATGTTTTCTTATGGTTAGTCTCAAATAGCTAGGGGGTTCCCAATGTGTTATTGGAGTACCAACATGATTTGTTTGCCTATGATGTGGTATGGTTTAGTAATATCTTCCCTCAAGAATTTATTTTGATTGACTTGGCGTACGTTCACGCATATTTAAGACTGTAAAGAAAGTCTGTCAAGCCTTGATGATCTTTTGTTTCTGAGTAGCGATATAACTTCCATGCCTGATTCCATGTTGCTTTGTCGCTCTGCATGATTATGACCGTCATTGCTCTCTTAGTTGGTCGCTCCCAGTCTTTTGCTAACCTCCACCTGTACTAAGCGGACTAACTTTGCAATACATAGCTCATGGGAAAGTAGCTTAAAAACTATTGTGGTAAAGAATATGTTGCTTATGTATCTTATTTCTTATAAGTTGCTTGCTGAGCGGTAACCATGTTTCTGGGGACGCCATCAACTGTCACACTTTTGTTGAATATCATGTGAGTTGCTATGCATGTTCGTCTTGTCTGAAGTAAGGGTGATTTGCCATGGGTTGAATGGTTGAGTATGCATATTGTTAGAGAAGAACATTGGGCCGCCAACCAAAGCCATGTATCATGGTGGAAGTTTTAGCTTGGACATTAATCCTCAATCTCTTATGAGAATATGCTTAAGCATTAAAGAGGAGTCCATCATCTATTTTCTATGTTGTCCCGGTATGGATGTCCTCAAGTTGAGATCTATCAAAAACGAGAAATCAAATGCGATTTATCTCCTTGGACCTTTGTACAGGTGGCATAGAGGTACCCCTTTGTGACACTTGGTTGAAACATATGTAATGCGATGACAATCCATGGAAATCCGAGCTAATTAGGACAAGGTGCGAGCACTATTGGTATTCGATGCATGAGGCTTGCAACTTATAGGATGTCTTATGCATGACACATATGAAGTACTACTACCGTTGACAAAATTGCTTCTATGTTTTCAAAATAAAATAAAATAAAGCTCTAGCACATAACCATTCTTTTACTTTTATGTTGAGTCTCCACCTTCTTTTAAAGCACCAACTACTGAGAGCATGATTGTCATTCTAAGTGTAATGTGCATTGTTCCAAAGTAGCATTGTCTTTTGCATGATTGTGATATCGTTTATTTTGAAATCATTGTATCTAGTCATCACTTAAACCTTGAAGGTGCCCCTGCATTTATGTTTTGCTTCACTAAAGGGGGCAAGCTAGATATCACTTTATCATATTTGCACATCATGTTCATTGCAAATCTTTTTGATGTTTCAATGTCATATTGTAAAACTTTCAGTTCTTTGTGATTTTCTCATGAGGCAACTTAATTACTACAGATTCATTGTCTCAGTAAGCTTTTGTCATATGACTATGAAAAAAGTCCTATATGGTTAATAGCATGTCACCACAGAAATTATTCTTGTTATCATTTACCTACTTGAGGACGAGCAGGAATTAAGCTTGGGGATGTTGATACGTCCAAAACGTATCTATAATTTCTGCTTGCTCCATGCCACTTTTGGGTGATATTGCTATGATATTTATACACTTCCATACACTTTTGATCATATTTGGACTAACCTACTAATCCAGTGCACCCCGGTGCTAGTTTCTGTTTTCGGCTGTTTTTGTATTTCAGGTTTTCACATTACGAGAACTGTCAGGAAAAATCCAGAAAAATTATATAAAAAATCAGCGTTCCAGAACCTACCTTGCGCCCGAAGTACAGCCGGGGGGGCCACCAGGACCCCAGGTGCCCTGGCGGCGCGCCCCCCCGGGCCACGCCGGGGGGGCGCCTGGGCCCCCCGAGCCCCGTCTGGTGCCCCCCTTTGGCATATATTTAGAGCGTCCTTCGAAACCCTCGAGACGGGAACTCTTTTTCGCGATCTCATCTCTGTTCCGCCGCCGCCGCTTCCAAGATCGGGAGCACCAGGAGAACTCTTCCCGGCACCCTGCCGGAGGGGAGGATCATCATCGGGAGCCTCTCCACCACCATGGACGCCTCCCGGATGAGTTGTGAGTAGTCTCCCTTGGACCATGGGTCCATGACCAGTAGCTATGTGATGTTCTCCTCCCGTTCTTGTGCTTCACTAATTAGTCCTCGTGAGCTTCCCTACATGATCGAGGCACATATGTAATCCTTATGCTGTTGCTATGATGAGTTTGCTGGGATCCGATGGATTATGAGATTATGTTCAGATTGTGATTGAGTAATATATTTGATCTACCTCTTTTATATTTATGTTCGTAAGTAATTCTTGCATGTTCACCGTTGTTATTTATTGCTTTGGCCAAGTAATGGGTAGTGACTCCAAGAGGGAACGTTATGCTCGATTGTGGGTTCATGCCCCTCGATGACTAGCTTGAGTGACAGAAACATGAGTCTAGGGGATGTGATGTTGCCACAAGGGGGAAAACAACGGTGCTTGTGCCCGCGGGTGCAAGGATTGTTTACTTTACGCAAAGTTCTTTTAATGCAGTTGTCTGTTGCTTTGAGTTTACACTATGGGTGGGGCTCGCAACTAAATACCAGCGAGATGTTCTGGATAGATATCTCAAGGTGGATGATTAGTAGTAGATATTGATGGATTTCGGTCTACTTACTTTGGCGTACCACCCATGCTTTGAACCTCAACCTTTCTTGCAATGTAGTCAGCATTGGTTTGCGTTCGTGGTCCTGTCAATTGCCCAGATGTAATTCGTTTACCTCACATAGCTGTTTTATCGTCTTTTGGGAGAGAGACATCACTAGTGAACATCATGAGACTCCGGTCCATATTACCATCATTGATCACATCCGCTATTTACTTTTCGCTATTATTTACTATTGCAAACATTATCTATCACTACTATCACTTGCGTTTAATCCTTTGTGAACTACAAGGCCGGAGGGATTGACAACCTCTCTGTACTCGTTGGGAGCAAAGTTATTTGTATCTGTGTGCAGGTCCACGTTGATTGCTAATATCTGGCGCCGTTAGCAGTTGACACCTACTTGTTGAACCTAGGAGTCTCTGGGGATTCGATCCTTGGCATCTTTGCTAAGGGAAAAACTTCCACAACACTGCATCTCACACCTTCCACTTGGGGTAACCTCAAGTTTCCTCGTGGCGGCCCCGCAGTCTCCCCGTTTGGGACCAACACCATCAACACTGCCCCCCGGTATGTAGAAGAATCCTCGGGTAGCGCTAACCCCCTATGCAATTAATTAATTAATTAAGTTTTTATTAAGTTGCATATTAAAACCAATGTTGGGCCTTGCTAGAGGAGTTTTATTCAAATACGAACTGTCAAGGGGTTCCCATATACCCAACCGTGTTAGGAACGCAAAATCAAGGAACATAACACCGGTTTATCGGCTCCTAAGGCGGCATGAGTGGAACAAAACACCGAGCAAAAGGCCAAGCCTTCCACCCATTGCCTAGTATATATGTGTGTTAATTATATTATTAGATATTGTGATATTCCCAAAAGTATCCAAGTTCCAACATGGAGCAATCTTCATCTTCACCTACAACTAACAAAGCTATAAGAGGGGTTGAGCGAGCGGGTAATATAGCCAAACAACGGTTTGCTAGGAGGGTGTCCAAGGTTAGTTGTTTCATGGCAACAAGGAGAGGCTGAAAATAAATGATGGGTTGCACGACATATAACGATAGCATCGAGACAACTAGCTTGACAATGATAGTAAATGTATCCAAGGGGATGGTCATCTTGCCTGAGATCCAACAAGGAAGAAAAATGTGTCCATGAAGAAGACGACGAAGAAGCCTCGAAGACGAACCAAGTGTAGTCGAACGAATCCTCACGATCACAACGGAATATGAACTAGCGAGAAGAAGCACACAACATGGTAAACACATCACTCAATAACAAGACAAGATGCTCAACCAAGTATGATGCAAGACAAGTCTGTATGATGCAAAACATGGCAAGGGATGATGCATACAAGAACAACACAACCCAACAAGTTTAAATGAGGCCGGAAACAACATATAACAATTCTGGTAAGTCCTCATATGCACATTTCGAAATTGGTCCAGAACTGAAGAAACCTTAAGTTCAAGTTGTTAAATAGCAAGTTAACATGCACCATGATGATCTACTCGAAATTCTAGTCAAGTTACATATAAAGTTCATTTAATTCGGAGCTACGCCTAGAAGATATGAGCAAAACAAGATGCAATGCAAAGCTGAAGTTAACAGCAACATAGCAACTTTGGAGCAAGGTATATTTATGCTACAGCACCCAAACATGATAACAAAATGCATGGATGTGAAATAGACATGATTCTCAACAATCATGAACTCAGAGGACACCCAAAAACTTGCTGGACCACAACTAAACTAGCATGGCAAGATGCGAGAAGTTTACTGATTTCTAAGACTTAGTGAAAAAACAAAGCATGGCAGAAACAACGACAAGTAGGCATGTTTGCAACTTTTGCAACTCATCTCAAAGCATAACATGGCATATGAAGATAACCAACAGCAAGAAGACATGTTTATGAAGCTACTCATGGCAAGAACATGGCCATATGATGCATAGATCACTAGCTATTCACATGGCAAAACTGAACTTGCTGATAACAGGCTGACAGAAACATTGTATAGCAACTTGAGAGCAAGAAATAAACAAGCTACAACAAGTCATATATGCAAACAAGGGCATGGATGGATAGAGCATAACATGGAAAACAAGACATGACCATTTGACATACTAAAACATGCATGGATTTGAGTGGGGCATCAAGCAAACCTGGCATTAGGATATAACAGGTTTCAGACTTAGCAGTTTTTTTCACTAAGTATAAAACAACAATCATTGGCATGGCATGTTTACAAGCTTGTACAAGTCACCACAGGGCAAGTCATGGAAAACCAAACACACCACTTCAAAGACCACATGATTATGCCCATAAAACATGTTGACATGTGGCAAAAAAGACAATCACATTAATAGCTATGAACAAGACAAACCATCATCTCATAACAATTTTAGAAACTTACCAGCCACATGCACTTTTGCAAGAGGGTTAAACATGGCATAATGGCACCTAACAGGAATGCTACAGCAACCAACATGTAGTGCACTTCACAATGAACATTTTGACATACCATACACTCCATTTGGACCAACATGCACAAAGATACAACCTCACAAACATGCTAACATATTGTTGACAGACAACAAGAGCTGGACACATCACATAGCAGTTTTGCAACAAGGATTAGGAGATCAAGATGAACAGTAACATGCAAGCAAATGCATCTAACATGTAGATCATCATGAGACGACCATTTGGACATATCATATGCTCAAATTGGACCATCACACAAAAAGTTACAACCACTCAAAGTATGGATCATGATAACATTTTTTGGGGACTTAGAAGAAAAACAACCTCCGAGGGGTGGACATTGTCCAGAGGGGGTCGGACACGTCCGACGGCTGGCCCCACGCGCCAGTGACACGAGCAGAGCAGCGGGAACGGACATGTCCGGACTTCGAGATGGACACGTCCGGCGGGTGAGGCTGACGTGCGGGCCCACAGCGAGGGAGGTCGACCCGGCCCGGATCTCGCCGAATCCGGGCGCGGCGGTGGCGGCTGGCGATGGGATCTCCGGGGGCGGCGTGAGCATCTCCGGCAGGGCTCCGGCGAGGCGAGCGGAGGTTGAAATGAGGTCGGGGATGGATTAGGGAGGCTGGGATCCGCCCGATCCGGTGATGCCCGAGCTCATGGAGGCCGGCGGCGAAGGCCGGCCGGATCCAGGCGGCAGCAAGCTTGACGAGGCGCGGGACCGCGGGCAGCGAGGAGAGGCGAGTGCGGCGGGGAACTCCGGCGACCTCCAGAGGTGCAGCGTCGGCGGGAAAGCGGTGAGGGGCGGTGGCGCACGGCCTCCGGCGACGCGAGGCAGGCGAGCGCGCGGGTCTCGACTCGGGGAGGAGGAGCATGATCCGGGTGGATGCTGCGGGCCGGCTCGGGCCCAGATCTGGCCCGGGCGGGCGAGCAACGGGCTTCTGCGGGCGCTGCGGCTGGGAGAAGGCCGAGGGGGCGCGTAGCGGCCTCCTAGTTGCTGCTAGACGGCGGCGCGGTGGCGGCTGGCCGGCGCCAAGTGGCGGTGTTGGGGTGGAGGAGCGCGGAAAATGAGGAAGAGGGGGTTGGCTCTGGTTGGTGATTGGATATGCGCGGAAATTGAGTAGGGAGGAAGGACAAGGCAAAAAATGGACTAGGGGGAGTCCATTTATAGTAGGAGGGCTAGGGTTAGGTGTTTGGGGGGGTGTTTTGGACCCTCTGATCTCGATCGGACGGTCCGGGTCGAGAGAGGGGGTAGGCTGGGCCTAGTGGGCTGTGTAGAGAGGTGAGTGGGCTGAGAAGAGAGAAGAGAGAGAGGCCCGCGGGCAGTTTTTGGAGACCGAAAACGTCCGACGAATTAACCGGCGACGGTGCCGCTATACTTATCCGTTGGGCTATCAAACGTACTCCGAATGCGACGAAACTTGACAGGCGGTCTGTCTACACTATAATAAGACCACACACCAAGTTTCACCCCATTCCAAGAACATTTTCTGGCCACTTATAAAATAAATATTCGGAGGTGCCGCGGGCACGTGCGAGTGTGACTGGACTCAGAACGGACAACGGAAAGGACGGGTGGACTCGGACGGATGCAAGTTTTGAAAACATGAGGATGCAATGCACATGATGACATGGCAAAATGCAACACACAAGCAGATGACATGGCAACGACGACGAATAACTGGTTGACACGTGGCGCATCGGTCTCGGGGTGCCACACTCTCGACATGCAAAAGTCTCCAATATGGTGGGATCAGTGATACCCCGATACACAACTGCCGAGGATCCCAAATATAGCCCTATGTGGTCTTGGCAAACAACAGAGACTGTCCCACCGCGCCTGTTGCGCAGCACTGCACCATCCACATTGATTTTCGCCACTCACACTGGTGAGGCAAGCCAGCTTCTAGGGGGTTCAGATCGAACTAAAGGTGCACTTGTCGTATCACGTGTTGCAATCTGCTCAAGCTCACCAATATAAGAGACCACAAAAGATGAAGTTTGCATAGGGGACTGAAAAATGCCTTTGTGGATTGCCTTCCTCCGCGCATACCAAATTGCCCACAATGTCACAGCCATTTTTGTAAACTGCTTGTGATCCAGATGATCATTAAGTTGGAATAGCCAACTCTTAGCATGCGGTTCTGAGTTATCCGCCATCTGTGCCACCAAGTCCGGATCAGAGAGGGCCCAAGTGCATCTCGCAGATGTGCACGGGATAAGTGCATGTTGCCACGACTTTGGAGCGCCACACAGTGGACAAGCGTCTTGAGTGGCCATGTTTTTCCTGGTTAGTACATCCGTCGTTGGAAGAGAATGACGGGAAAGTCGCCATAGAGAGAACCTAATTTTCGACGGAACCGTGAGCGACCACAACTTGGTCCAGTCTTTCTCCTTTCTTTCTTTGCTTGATGAGTGATACGTCTCCAACGTATCTACTTTTCCAAACCCTTTTGCCCTTGTTTTGGACTCTAACTTGCATGATTTGAATGGAACTAACCCGGACTGACGCTGTTTTCTGCAGAATTGCCATGGTGTTGTTTTTGTGCAGAAATAAAAAGTTCTCAGAATGACCTGAAACTCCACGGAGAATTATTTTGGAACATATAAAAAATACCTTCAAGAAGATCCAGACCAGGGGGGCCACACCCTGTCCACGAGGGTGGGGGGCGCCCCCCTAGGGCGCGCCCCTGCCTCGTGGGCCCCCTGGTGCTCCACCGACGTATCTCCAAATATATTCACTTTCGGGGAGAAAAAAATCAGGGAGAAAGAATTATCGCGTTTTACGAGACGGAGCCGCCTCCAAGCCCTAATCTCTCTCGGGAGGCCTGATCTGGAGTCCATTCGGGGATCCGAAGAGTGGAGATCGTCGCTATCATCATCATCAACCTTCCTCCATCACCAATTCCATGATGCTCACCGCCGTGCGTGAGTAATTCCATCGTAGGCTTGCTGGACGGTGATGAGTTGGATGGGATCTATCATGTAATCGAGTTAGTTTTGTTAGGGTCTGATCCCTAGTATCCACTATGTTCTGAGATTGATGTTGCTATGACTTTGCTATGCTTAATGCTTGTCACTAGGGCCCGAGTGCCATGATTTCAGATCTGAACCTATTATGTTTCCATGAATATATGTGTGTTCTTGATCCTATCTTGCAAGTCTATAGTCACCTACTATGTGTTATGAGCCGGCAACCCCGAAGTGACAATAATCGGGACCACTCCCGGTGATGACCATAGTTTGAGGAGTTCATGTATTCACTATGTGTTAATGCTTTGGTCCGATACTCTATTAAAAGGAGGCTTTAATATCCCTTAGTTTCCAATAGGACCCCGCTACCATAGGAGGGTAGGACAAAAGATGTCATGCAAGTTCTTTTCCATAAGCATGTATGACTATATTCGGAATACATGCCTACATTGCATTGATGAACTGGAGCTAGTTCTGTGTCACCCTTGGTTATAACTTATACATGATGAATTGCATCCGGCATAATTTCCCATCACCGATCCAATGCCTACGAGCTTTTCCCATATTGCTTGTTGCTTATTTACTTTTCCGTTGCTACTATTACAAAAATTACAAAAACACTACCGTTACTTTTATTGCCGCTACCGCTACTATCATATTACTTTGCTACTAAACTATCTTGCTGCAGATACTAAGTTTCCAGGTGTGGTGGAATTGACAACTCAGCTGCTAATACTTAACAGTATTCTTTGGCTCCCCTTGTGTCGAATCAATAAATTTGGGTTGAATACTTTACCCTCGAAAACTGTTGCGATCCCCTACACTTTTGGGTTATCAAGACTATTTTATGGCGCCAATGCTGTAGCGACCAGACCTCAAACAGTCCAATCTCTGTGCATCAGTGTTATCCCTGGATCAGTACTGCTGACACGCACAATACTTGAAGGATTTATAACAGAGTAGCAATCACACACTTATTACATCGATAGTTCCAACGATGAACTTATTACAATAAGAATGGCTTAAGGCCATCTAACACGATAACAGCGGAAGGCTTGGAAGATAAGTGAGTCCATCAACTCCAACGGCATCACTGAGTATAGAACCAGGACCTAAAAGGCACCTTACTCGTCGTCTAAAAAGTCTGCAACATGAACGTTGCAGCCCGAAAACGGGTCAGCACATGGAATATGCTGGCAAAATAACACATAGAGAGTGACAAAAGTAAAGCTATACTATATGCAATATGGCTGGTGGAAAGCTCTATGGTTACAGTTTTTGCGTAAAGCCAAGTTTTCCCTACTGCAAAGGAATAGATTTTAATTAACTATCATGGTAGTTGAAACATCGTTGAGAAGATAGACATCCTCTCAACCCTAATTAATAATCATCATTAAAACCCAACAATATTAATTAAAGTAACATGATGAGATTCACATTATATTCCAAGTACTAGATACTCAAGATGTCCGTAACCGGGGGCACGGCTGATCATGATCAGTTTGTACACTCTGCAGAGGTTTGTGCACTTTTCCCCACAAGACTCGATCGCCTCCGTTGGAATTCTCGCACTACATGTTGTTTGAGAAACGGATGACCGAGACACAGTCTTTCAGAAGCACTAGCACCTTACGTCCAGGTGGACCGTACCAACCTACATCCCCTACATCTGCTAGTCCATACTTGTAAGAGTTTGCACAACTTAGTCAACTATGCTAGAGCCCATAATAGCTTGTGGCTGCACACGGAAGTTTCTAGTATGAAAAATCTCATGATCCCTTTGAGCCTGGGTGGCGGTCCAAAAGAAAACAGGCAATCGCTGGAATACCCAGGTGCCTCAATCCATCCAGATGTGTGTTAAAGTTGCCACCTTAAGTTGAACTATTAATTAACACTCTCACATCTGTCATGGATACACTCACCCAATCCACGTCTACGAGCATAGCATGACCTAACAGCAAGCGTAGAAGTAACTCCCAAGGGTTTGAAAATAAAGCAGGTAATAGGTACTACCTCAATCTACTTCTCAGCCCCACATGTTATAGCTCCTACTCATGCAAGGTGTGAGGGTTTGACTAATGCAATGAAAACTGGGTAATTGGAAAGTATGATCAAAGTGTTACTTGCCTTGCTGATGATCCGCAAAACCTAGAGATTCAAAGTAGCAAGCGGCGCACTCCGGGTATTCTATCGCAAACAAACAAGCACACAATAAGTACTTAACTAATGCACGGGTAAAACTCAAATAAGAGATCTAACTAGAAAGTTCAACTTAACAACTCCGGTTTGCAAAAGAACCAACAAAAGAAAAGCAACGAAAGACAAACGGCGAAAGAGAAAACTACTACCGAACCAATCTGGATCTAAGTCCAAATTTAGCAGAGGCAAACGCTTGAGTGACTAGGTTAGACGGAAAGAGAATTTCGAGACGAAACTCCAGGCGCTTGAATCGCCTGATTCCGATAAACGAGCGAAAAGATAAACTAAAACGAAGATCGGATCAGAAATCGCGATCAGAAACTAAACTACGAAAAAGAAAACTAAAACAGCTTAACGAACGGACGTTCGTCAGCTGAGACAAAATGACGAACTCGTTCGTTAGAACGAACGAACGGGTGAACGCTCACTAATTAACAAAACCGGAAAAGAAAAAAACCGATCTAGTAAAAAAACGAACTAGGGTTCTAAAAAAACCGATGGTTTTTTTACCGAAAACCGGCGGCGGCGGCTACCTCATCGAATCGGCCGCCGGCTGCGTCGGCGACGGCGGGCGGCGGGGCTGCGGCGGGGCTGCGGTGGTGGTGGTGGGCAGCAGCGGCGGCGGCGGTGTGCAACAGCGGCGCCGGCGATGTGCAACAGCGGCGGCGGCGATGCGGTGCGGCGGCGGGGCGGCTGGCTCACGGCGGCGGGCTTGCGGCGAGGCAGGCGGTGTGCGGCAAGGGGGCAGGGGGCGGCGGCTTATATAGGGGGGAGGGGGGCTAGAAACTTAGGGGAGGGGGCAAGAAAGTTGGCGACGGCGGCGAGTCCGATCCGGCCACGACGAGTGGCGCGGGCGGGGAAGGCGGCGCAGCGATGGGCCTGGCTCGGCTGGGCTTCGGCCCAGTCGGGTCGGGTCCCCCTATATATATATATTTTTAACTTTCGCCCGCGCTACGAAAAGAACTCTAAAAGAAAAAATACAAAAATCTAAAATTGCCAAAACAAATTTTCACCGTCTAAATAGAATATTTAGAACAAGATGAACATTTTCTTGGCACTAAAATGCATTTTTGAAAACATGCAATTTTTCCTAATTCAAATAAAACTCTAAATAAAACTTATTTGATTTTATTATTAAATCTTCCGTATTTCTTTATTTTTGGGAGAGTCATTTTACTCCCTCACTCATATTTTCATAATAGAAATACTTGAAGATAAAATAATTAAAATCAAATGATCCTATTTTCAAAATTTGATAAACCTCAAATATGAAAATATTAAAATCCCCAACTCTCTCCGAGGGTCCTTGAGTTGCTTAGGATTTTCTTGGATCACCACAAGCAAGAAAATATGATATGCATGATGATCTAATGTATAATATTCCAAATTGAAAATTTGGGATGTTACAAACCTACCCCCCTTAAGATGAATATCGCCCTCGAGATTCGGGTTGGCTAGAAAATAGGTGAGGGTGGTCCTTCCGCAGGTCTTCCTCTCGTTCCCAGGTGGCTTCATCCTCGGTGTGGTGACTCCACTGAACTTTTCAAAACTTGATAACCTTGCTGCGGGTGACTCGGCTGGCATACTCAAGAATCTTGACCGGTTTCTCTTCATAGGTCAAATCGCTATCCAGCTGAATAGCTTCCAATGGCATGGTATCCCTCAGCGGTATCTCAGCCATCTCTGCGTGGCATTTCTTCAACTAGGAAATGTGGAATACATCGTGAACTCCTGACAATTCTTCAGGCAGTTCCAACTTGTAGGCTACTTCTCCTATACGTTCCACAATCTTATATGGTCCTACAAAACGTGGTACTAGCTTTCCTTTAACTCCAAAGCGCTTAACTCCTCGAAGTGGAGATACTCGAAGATAAACCCGGTCTCCGACTTCGTAAACGATCTCTTTGCGTTTCGAATCCGCGTAGCTCTTCTGCCTGGACTGGGCTATCTTGAGCCTATCGCGAATCAACTTCACCTTCTGTTCTGATTCCTTGATCAGATATGGCCCAAACAACTGGCGGTCTCCAACTTCGTCCCAAGACAACGGAGTCCTACACCTTCTTCCGTATAATGCTTCGAAAGGGGCCATCTTCAAACTGGATTGATAACTGTTGTTGTAAGAGAACTCGGCATAAGGTAAATTGTCGTCCCAACTAGATCCATAATCTAGCGCACAAGCTCTCAGCATGTCCTCCAAAATCTGATTGACTCGCTCAGTCTGTCCATCTGTCTGCGGGTGAAAAGCTGTGCTAAACTCTAGCCTGGTACCCAAAGTTTCGTGTAACTAATTCCAGAACTTTGAGGTAAACTGGGTTCCTCTGTCTGATACGATGCTCCTTGGAACTCCATGCAGACATACGATTCTGGTCATGTATATATTTGCCAACTTTGCACTGGTATAAGTAGTCTTTACTGGGATGAAATGAGCTACCTTCGTCAAACGATCGACTACAACCCAAATCGAGTCATAGGCAAAACGAGTTCTGGGTAATCCCGTAATAAAATCCATACCTAACTTATCCCACTTCCATTCGGGTATTAGCAATGGTTGTAACAATCCTGCCGGCTTCTGATGTTCTGCCTTCACTCTCTGACATACATCACAGACTGCTACATACTCCGCAATATCCCTCTTCATACCGGTCCACCAGAAAATATCCTTCAAATCCAAATACATCTTAATATTTCCTGGGTGAATCGAGTATGGAGAATCATGGGCCTCCTGTAGAAACAACTTCCTGATCTCTGGGTCATTAGGCACATAAACGCGATCCTCAAACCATAGGGTGTCGTGCTCATCCTCACGAAATCCTTTAGCTTTTCCTTCGTTCATCCTCTCCTTTATAGAGGCAACCTCCTTGTCAGCTTTTTGAGCTTCTCTGATTTTATCCATCAGGGTAGACTGGATCTCCAGTGTTGCTACATAGCCTCTCAGAACTATCTCCATACATAGTTCTCGTAAGTCCTCGGCTAACTCCTTTGATAATTCCTCCGTGATTAGGGTGTTGACATGGCTCTTATGGCTTAGCGCATCGGCTACTACGTTAGCCTTTCCGGGATGATAATGCAATCTCATGTCGTAATCCTTAATGAGTTCCAGCCATCTCCTTTGCCTGAGATTCAGCTCCTTCTGAGTGAATATATACTTCAAACTCTTGTGATCCGTATATACTTCACAATGGTTTCCGATGAGAAAATGTCTCCAAGTCTTCAATGCATGAACTACGGCTGCTAACTCCAAATCATGAGTGGCATAGTTCAACTCATGAGGTTTTAGTTGTCGTGAAGCATACGAAACAACTCTTCCTTCCTGCATCAAAACTGCTCCAAGTCCTCGACGTGAAGCGTCGCAGTACACCTCATAGTCCTTATGTTGATCTGGTAGAATTAACACAGGTGATGAGACCAAACGTTTCTTTAATTCCTGGAAACTGGCCTCACATTCTTCTGTCCAACTGAACTTGATATCCTTCTTTAACAAATCTGTCATTGGTTTCGCAATCCTCGAGAAATTCTCAATAAACCTTCGGTAGTATCCTGCAAGTCCAAGGAAACTCCGGATCTCTCCAATTATTGTGGGTGCTTCCCAATTTGTCACAGTGTCCACCTTGGCGGGATCTACTGTTATTCTCTATCCGGATATAACGTGTCCGAGGAATCCAACTTCCTTCAACCAAAACTCGCATTTGCTAAACTTGGCATACAACTGATGTTCTCTGAGCTTCTCCAATACCAAACGCAAATGCTCTGCATGCTCCTCTTCATCCATCGAGAAGATCAATATATCATCTATGAATACCACGACGAACTTATCCAAATACTCCATAAACACTTTGTTCATCAGGTTCATAAAGTATACTGGTGCGTTAGTCAGACCAAAAGACATAACGGTATACTCGTACAACCCATACCTGGTGGTAAAGGCCGTCTTAGGTATATCCTGCTCTCGAATCTTCAATTGGTGGTACCCTGATCGCAGATCGATCTTGGAAAATACCTTAGCTCCTTGCAATCTATCGAACAGATCATTGATCATCGGTAGGTACTTGTTCTTGATCGTTACTTCATTCAATCCTCGGTAATCAACAACCATTCTTAATGATCCATCCTTCTTCTCCACTAGAAGTACTGGCGAACCCCAAGGCGAAGAACTTGGGCGAATGTATCCTTTATCCAGTAACTCCTTAATATATTTCTTAATCTCCTCCAAATCCTTTGCGGGCATCCTGTATGGTCTCTTAGAAATTGGCCCTGTGCCTGGCAAAAGCTCAATCAAAAACTCTATATCTCTATCTGGTGGCATGCCTGCAGTTCCTCTGGAAATACGTCAGGAAAATCTTTCATCACTAGTACTTCCTCCTGAACAACTCCTGATAAAGAATTTACTCTGTTCCTTTTCGGCACATGCCGGGATACATACTTGATCCTTCTTCCTTCTGGCGTGGTAAGCAAAATAGACTTACTGGCGCATTCGATGTTCCCTTCATACTTAGATAACCAATCCATGCCTAATATCACATCCAATCCTTGTGACTCCAATACTATTAGGTCCGAAGGGAAAGTGTAGTTACCAATCCTTAATGGCAACTGATCACACCATAATTTAGCCATATACTCTGCTCCTGGTGAGGTTACTAACATGGGTGACCTAAGGGCTTGGTTGGCAGCTTATACTTATCCACAAATCCCCTTGAAATGTATGAATGCGTTGCACCAGTATCGAAAAGAACGAGTGCAGTAAAGGACTTAACTAAAAACTTACCTATTACTGCATCTGGCTGAGCTTCAACCTCCTCCACGCTAACGTGGTTCACTTGTCCCCTATTAAAAGGGTTTAGCTTCTTTCAAGAGCTTGTATTGCCATTTACATTCTGGGCTTCTGGACATTCGTTGGCGTAATGTCCCGTCTTCTGGCACTTAAAGCAAGTGACTTGACTCAGGTCTCGCTTGGCTGGAGTTGCTGGGTTGGTGCGGTTCTGTCCGTTGCTTCCTCCATTCCCATTCCCATTCTTGGGGCCACTATGATTGTGCGAACTACCTCCTCCATGGGTATGTTGAAAATGTCCTACCATTTTAGGGGTAAAACGAGGCATCTGCTGAGCTCCAGAATTATACTTTCCTTGTCCATACTTCCTTTTGCGACTTTCAATCTATTGGTGCTTCCCTTCAATCATTAGAGCGCGATCAACCGGCTCCTGGTAGTTGTTGAAAGTTGCCACCATCAACTGTACACTCATCTCATCATTCAGCCCTTCCATAAATCTCTCCTGCTTAGCGGCATCTGTGGCCACATCATCTGGGGCATAACGAGATAGGGTACTAAACTCATCCACGTACTGAGCCACAGTACGATTGCCTTGGCGCAAATTGCAAAACTCCCGCTTCTTCATGCTCATAGCTCCAGTTGAGACATGGGCGGTACGAAAAGCTTGCTGAAACTGATCCCAAGTAACATTGGCTATGGGAAAAGTGGCTGTGTAATTCTCCCACCACGCTGCGGCTGGTCCAGACAACTGGTGTGCGGCAAAATGCACCTTCTCAGCATCTGAGCAGTTAGCAGTGGTCAAATCCCTTCCAATCTTGCGCAGCCAGTCATCAGCGACTATTGGTTCAATGCTACTAGCAAACACCGGTGGTTGTAACCTTAAGAAACGTGTCAGGTTATCCACGGGTGGTGGTGGTGGAGGGTTGTTGTTGTTGTTCTGAGTGTTCTGGACAAGAAGTTGCATCAAGGTGTTCTGCTGCTGGATCAACTGAGTGAGCTCAGGGGGGAAATCAAATCCGGGCTCATGTCTTGGAGGCATCTGATGGGTGTAGAGGGGAGAGATTAGAATAGAAAAGAGGTCTAGGGGAAAATCACTACCCAAATGCACATGAGACAAACACACATATTATCACACCAATATCAATTTCAAATCAAGGGCTTACACAGATCTATCGTTACAAAAGTGCTCTAAGTATACTAAATGGAAAAACTACTAGGCATAGGAAGGTCTTTCTAGAAATTTTGATCGGCAGAGGATTCCATGATGTCGGCTCCAGCTTCATCTTCATAGTGCTCATCATCGCTATCATCGGGGTCTGAGTCCGTGTCGTCAATGATGATGTAGTCTTCAGGTGGAATCTCTTTGGGTTCTTCTTCCTCTTCTCCCATGAGTATTCCTAACTTCCGTGTCAAATCATCATTCTTCTCCACAAGTATTAACATCTCCTCCTTGTATCCGTCGCGTGTCGACTTGAGTTCTTCCTCTAACTCCAAATTTCTGGTTAGTGCTTTCTTCAAATCTATCATTCCTGCACACATTTGGTGCTCCTGGCAACGAATGTGCTGGTTTAACTCTTGAATGAACGAGGCAATAGACCTGTCCTTCCGGGTGTTGACCATGTCCCACCGCTCATCTCTACGTCCACAAATCTGGTAGATGGTGTCCTTTAGCTCCTGCTTGTAGATTTCTCCAATCTTTCCCATAGCGATGTGGGCTGCCATGCTCCTGCCTAGCCTCCAAGTAGGCACATTAAAGGAAAACTCAATGGGTGCGGTGGCGGGCTTGAACGTCCTTCCTGGAACTTGAGCTTGAATTAACCAGCGCTCCTCTTCAGGTAAAGTGGCGTTGTAGGTTCCGGTGAAACTTGGTAATCTGATGTTTAGATATTCGGTGACTTCCTTCAGGTGTCGTCCAAATGATGTATCTTCATCAGGTTGCGTGAACTTGTTCCTTGCATCCACCATCCTAAAAGAGTAGAAAAGATGAGGAGTCAGAAAAGAGAAGAGTGATAGTGCTCTAGGGTTTTAGCTTAGTGGTCGTGTCCTACAGTCAGCGTGTGCTCTGATACCATCTTGTAGCGACCAGACCTCAAACAGTCCAATCTCTGTGCATCAGTGTCATCCCTGGATCAGTAATGCTGACACGCACAGTACTCGAAGGATTTATAACAAAGTAGCAATCACACACTTATTACATCGATAGTTCCAACGATGAACTTATTACAATAAGAATGGCTTAAGGCCATCTAACACGATAACATCGGAAGGCTTGGAAGATAAGTGAGTCCATCAACTCCAACGGCATCACCGAGTATAGAACCACGACCTAAAAGGCACCTTACACGTCGTCTGAAAAGTCTGCAACATGAACGTTGCAGCCCAAAAACGGGTCAGCACATGGAATATGCTGGCAAAATAACACATAGAGAGTAACAAAAGTAAAGCCATACTATATGCAATATGGCTGGTGGAAAGCTCTGTGGTTACAGTTTTTGCGTAAAGCCAATTTTTCGCTAGTGCAAAGGAATAGATTTTAATTAACTATCATGGTAGTTGAAACATCGTTGAGAAGATAGACATCCTCTCAACCCCAATTAATAATCATCATTAAAACCCAACAATATTAATTAAAGTAACATGATGAGATTCACATGATATTCCAAGTACTAGATACTCAAGACGTCCGTAACCGGGGACACGGCTAATCATGATCAGTTTGTACACTCTGCAAAGGTTTGTGCACTTTTCCCCACAAGACTCGATCGCCTCCATTGGAATTCTCGCACTACATGTTGTTTGAGAAACGGATGACTAAGACACAGTCTTTCAGAAGCACTAGCACCTTACGTCCGGGTGGACCGTACCAACCTACATCCCCTACATCTGCTAGTACACCACTGTAAGAGTTCGCACAACTTAGTCAACTATGCTAGAGCCCATAATAGCTTGTGGCTGCACACAGAAGTTTCTAGTATGAAAATCTCATGATCCCTTTGAGCCTGGGTGGCGGTCCAAAAGAAAACAGGCAATCGCTGGAATACCCAGGTGCCTCAATCCACCCAGATGTGTGTTAAAATTGCCACCTTAAGTTGAACCATTAATTAATACTCTCACATCTGTCATGGATACACTCACCCAATCCACGTCTACGAGCATAGCATGACCTAACAGCAAACGTAGAAGTAACTCCCAAGGGTTTGAAAATAAAGCAGGTAATAGGTACTACCTCTATCTACTTCCCAGTCCCACATGTTATAGCTCCTACTCATGCAAGGTGTGAGGGTTTGACTAACGCAATGAAAACTGGGTAATTGGAAAGTATGATCAAAGTGTTACTTGCCTTGCCGATGATCCGCAAAACCTAGAGATTCAAAGCAACAAGCGGCGCACTCCGGGTATTCTATCGCAAACAAACAAGCACACAATAAGTACTTAACTAATGCACGGGTAAAACTCAAATAAGAGATCTAACCAGAAAGTTCAACTTAAGAACTCCGGTTTGCAAAAGAACCAACAAAAGAAAAGCAACGTAAGACAAACGGCGAAAGAGAAAACTACTACCGAACCAATCTGGATCTAAGTCCAAATTTAGCAGAGGCAAATGCTTGAGTGACTAGGTTAGACGGAAAGAGAATTTCGAAACGAAACTCCAAGCGCTTGAATCGCCTGATTCCGATAAACGAGCGAAAAGATAAACTAAAACGAAGATCGGATCAGAAATCGCGATCAGAAACTAAACTACGAAAAAGAAAACTAAAACAGCTTAACGAACGGACGTTCGTCAGCTGAGACAAAATGACGAACTCGTTTGTTAGAACGAACGAACGGGTGAACGCTCACTAATTAACTAAACCGGAAAAGAAAAAAACCGATCTAGTAAAAAACGAACTAGGGTTCTAAAAAACCGATGGTTTTCTACCAAAAACCGGCGGCTGCGGCTACCTCGTCGAATCGGCCGGCGGCTGCGTCGGCGACGGCGGGCGGCGAGGCTGCGGCGGGGCTGCGGTGGTGGTGGTGGGCAGCGGCGGCGGCGGCGGTGTGCAACAGCGGCGGCGGCGGTGCGCTGCGGCGGCGGGGCGGCTGGCTCACGGCGGCGGGCTTGCGGCGAGGCGGGCGGTGTGCGGCAAGGGGGCAGGGGGCGGCGGCTTATATAGGGGGGAGGGGGGCTAGAAACTTGGGGGAGGGGCAAGAAAGTCGGCGGCGGCGGCGAGTCCGATCCAGCCACGGCGAGTGGCGCGGGCGGGGAAGGCGGCGCAGCGATGGGCGTGGCTCGGCTGGGCTTCGGCCCAGTCGGGTCGGGTCCCCCTATATATATATTTTTTTAACTTACGCCGGCTCTACGATAAGAACTCTAAAAGAAAAAAATACAAAAATCTAAAATTGCAAAACAAATTTTCACCGTCTAAATAAAATATTTAGAACAAGATGAACATTTTCTTGGCACTAAAATGCATTTTTGAAAACATGCAATTTTTCCTAATTCAAATAAAACTCTAAATAAAACTTATTTGATTTTTTTATTAAATCTTCCGTATTTGTTTATTTTTGGGAGAGTCATTTTACTCCCTCTCTCATATTTTCATAATAGAAATACTTGAAGATAAAATAATTAAAATCAAATGATCCTATTTTCAAAATTTAAGAAACCTCAAATATGAAAATATTAAAATCCCCAACTCTCTCCAAGGGTCCTTGAGTTGCTTAGGATTTTCTTGGATCACCAAAAGCAAGAAAATATGATATGCATGATGATCTAATGTATAACATTCCAAATTGAAAATTTGGGATGTTACAAACCTACTCCCCTTAAGATGAATCTCGCCCTCGAGATTCGGGTTGGCTAGAAAATAGGTGAGGGTGGTCCTTCCGCAGGTCTTCCTCTCATTCCCAGGTGGCTTCATCCTCGGTGTGGTAACTCCACTGAACTTTGCAAAACTTGGTAACCTTGCTGCGGGTGACTCGGCTGGAATACTCAAGAATCTTGACCGGTTTCTCTTCATAGGTCAAATCGCTGTCCAGCTGAATAGCTTCCAATGGCACGGTATCCCTCAGCGGTATCTCAGCCATCTCTGCGTGGCATTTCTTCAACTGGGAAATGTGGAATACATCGTGAACTCCTGACAATCCTTCGGGCAGTTCCAACTTGTAGGCTACTTCTCCCATACGTTCCACAATCTTATATGGTCCTACAAAACGTGGCGCTAGCTTTCCTTTAACTCCAAAGCGCTTAACTCCTCGAAGTGGAGATACTCGAAGATAAACTCGGTCTCCGACTTCGTAAACGATCTCTTTGCGTTTCGAATCCGCGTAGCTCTTCTGCCTGGACTGGGCTATCTTGAGCCTATCACAAATCAACTTCACCTTCTGTTCTGATTCCTTGATCAGATCTGGCCCAAACAACTGGCGGTCTCCAACATCGTCCCCAGACAACGAAGTCCTACACCTTCTTCCGTATAATGCTTCGAAAGGGGCCATCTTCAAATTGGATTGATAACTGTTGTTGTAAGAGAACTCGGCATAAGGTAAATTGTCGTCCCAACTAGATCCATAATCTAGCGCGCAAGCTCTCAGCATGTCCTCCAAAATCTGATTGACTCTCTCAGTCTGTCCATCTGTCTGCGGGTGAAAAGTTGTGCTAAACTCTAGCCTGGTACCCAAAGTTTCATGTAATTGATTCCAGAACTTTGAGGTAAACTGGGTTCCTCTGTCTGATATGATGCTCCTTGGAACTCCATGCAGACATACGATTCTGGTCATGTATATCTTTTCCAACTTTGCACTGGTATAAGTAGTCTTTACTGGGATGAAATGAGCTACCTTCGTCAAACGATCGACTACAACCCAAATCGAGTCATAGCCAGAACGAGTTCTGGGTAATCCCGTAATAAAATCCATACCTAACTTATCCCACTTCCATTCGGGTATTAGCAATGGTTGTAACAATCCTGCCGGCTTCTGATGTTCTGCCTTCACTCTCTGACATACATCACAGACTGCTACATACTCCGCAATATCCCTCTTCATATCGGTCCACCAGAAAATATCCTTCAAATCCAAATACATCTTAATATTTCCTGGGTGAATCGAGTATGGAGAATCATGGGCCTCCTGTAGAATCAACTTCCTGATATCCGGGTCATTAGGCACATAAACACGATCCTCAAACCATAGGGTGTCGTGCTCATCCTCACGAAATCCTTTAGCTTTTCCTTCGTTCATCCTCTCCTTTCTAGAGGCAACCTCCTTGTCAGCTTTCTGAGCTTCTCTGATTTTATCCATCAGGGTAGACTGGATCTCTAGTGTTGCTACATAGCCTCTCGGAACTATCTCCATACATAGTTCTCGTAAGTCCTCGGCTAACTCCTTTGGTAATTCCTCCGTCATTAGGGTATTGACATGGCTCTTACGGCTTAGCGCATCGGCTACTACGTTAGCCTTTCCGGGATGATAATGCAATCTCATGTCGTAATCCTTAATGAGTTCCAGCCATCTCCTTTGCCTGAGATTCAGCTCCTTCTGAGTGAATATATACTTCAAACTCTTGTGATCCATATATACTTCACAATGGTTTCCGATGAGAAAATGTCTCCAAGTCTTCAATGCATGAACTACGGCTGCTAACTCCAAATCATGAGTGGCATAGTTCAACTGATGAGGTTTTAGTTGTCGTGAAGCATATGGAACAACTCTTCCTTCCAAATCATGACCCTGCTTTTGCCACTTCACCTATCTGTGTTACTGATAAGGATTATGAATTCTCTGTTGATCCTGAGTTAATTGCTTTGGTTGAATCTGATCCTTTCCATGGCTATGAATCTGAAACTGTTGTGGCACATCTTACTTAGTTGAATGATATAGCCACCCTGTTTACCAATGATGAAAAGATTCGTTATTACTATTTCCTTAAGTTGTTTCCTTTCTCATTAAAGGGTGATTCTAAGACTTGGTTTAATTCTCTTGATCCTGGTTGTGTGTGTAGTCCCTAGGATATGATTTATTACTTCTCTGCTAAATATTTTCCCGCTCATAAGAAACAAGCTGCCTTACGGGAAATATATAACTTTGTGCAAATTGAAGAAGAGAGTCTCCCACAAGATTGGGGGAGGCTTCTCCAATTACTTAATGCTTTGCCTGGTCATCCTCTTGAGATGCATGATATACTTGATGTCTTTTATAATGGACTAACCGATGATTCCAGAGACCACCTGGATAGTTGTGATGGTTGTGTTTCCAGGGAAAGAACAGTTGAACAAGCTGAATTACTATTGAATAATATGCTGTCCAATGAAAATAATTGGACACTCCCTGAACCAGCCCCTAAGCCAACTCCGAAGAAAAGAGGTGTTCTATTTCTCAGTCCTGAAGATATGCAAGAGGCAAAGAAATCTATGAAAGAAAAAGGTATTAAAGCTGAAGATGTTAAGAATTTACCATCTATTGAAGAAATACATGGTCTTGATAACCCGACACAGGTAGTAGAGGTAAATTCTCTCTATAGATTTGATGAAGGTGATATACCTCGTTATAAGTCTTCTAGCCAATGCTTAGATGAGTTTGACAATTTTATTGTGAAACAAGAAAACTTCAATGCTTATGTTGGTAGACAATTACAACACAATGCTTATATGATTGAACGCTTGAGTGATTATCTGTCTAGAGCTAAAGGTGAACTGAAACTTATTAGTATACATGCTTCCATGGTCACCACTCAAGTAGAACAAGTACTTAAGGCTCAGAATGATTTTCTCAATGAATTAAATGGTAAGAATAATGACTATGTTTTTAGAGTTGCTACTAGAGGTGGTAAGATGACTCAGGAACCTTTGTATCCTGAAGGCCACCCTAAGAGAATTGAGCAAGATTCTCAGAGAGCTAATTTAGATGCACCTAGTTCTTCTAAGAAGAAGAAAAAGAAAAATGATAGGACTTTGCATGCTTCTAGTGAACCTGTAGCTCACATACTTGAGAATCCCAATGATATATCTGTTTCTGATGTTGAGACACAATCCGGTAATGAACATGAACCTAGTGATAATATTAATGATGATGTTCATGATGATGCTCAACCTAGAAATGATAATGATGTAGAGACTAAACCTGCTGTTGATCTTGTAACCCACAATCAAAGAATCAATGTTATGATAAGAGAGACTTTGTTGCTAGGAAGCACGATAGGGAAAGAGAACCATGGGTTCAGAAACTCGTGCCTTTTCCTCCGAAACCATCCAAGAAAAAGGATGATGAGGATTTTGAGCGCTTTGTTGAAATGATTAGACCTATCTTTTTGCGTATGCGTTTGACTGATGTGCTTAAAACAAATCCTTATGCTAAGTATATGAAAGATATTATTACCAACAAAAGGAAGATACCTGAAGTAGAAATTTCCACCATGCTTGCCAATTACACTTTCAAGGGTGGAATACGTAAGAAACTAGGAGATCCAGGAGTACCTACTATACCTTGCTCCATTAAGAAAAACTATGTTAAAACTGCTTTGTGTGATCTTGGAGCCGGTGTTAGTGTTATGCCTCTCTCTTTATATCGTAGACTTGACTTGAGTAAGTTGACACCTACTGAAATATCTTTGCAAATGGCTGATAAATCAACTGCTATACCTATCGGTATTTGTGAGGATGTGCCTGTTGTAGTTGCAAATGTTACTATTCTAACGGACTTTGTTATACTTGATATTCCCGAGGACGATAGTATGTCTAATATCCTTGGTAGACCATTTTTAAATGGGACAATTCCATTCGAGCTCTTAGTTGTGTCACACCCGTTTGTTTTGCCCCTAAATTCAAAAAACCCTCAGTCTTGCCCAACCGCGTTTGCTGCACTTATGTTTTTGCCCTTCCGTCACGGCTCCGCCTGGTCAGCGCCGTTTGACCATAACCGGCGGCTGTTTTTGGACATGTTTACCCCTGGGGTGGTTGCCCTTATTACTTCCTCCTCGTTGAGCTCCAGTGAAAAAAACGAGCGACGAAGCGGCTGCGGCAAAAGCAGAGGAGGAGAAGCGGGAGGAGGTGGATCTGGAGATGTCGAGCCCGGGCATCTCATCTAAGCTCTCGTCGGCACCCGCCATGGCTGGAGAGGTAAGCAACGCTTGGTGATTCCCTTTGGATTTCCCACGTCTCCTCTGTTCTAGGGTTAGGGTTTCTGTATTTTGGGGGAAAATCTCACATTTTTCGAGAAGGTCCATGGGGTGGGCATTGTGGAGCATGCATCCGAGTTTTATCTGCCGGACGACACCTACACCGGCTTGGAGTACCGCTCGAAGCACCGTTGCGCTGGACATGGCCTAGTTCCGGCCCGTCGAGTCGCCTGGGGAGGGGGAAGCACCGGCCGACGCTTTTTAGGGTGCCCACTTGATGTAAGAGTAACATTTAGATCATTATAATCTTGGATATGGACATGTCCTTGCTATGATCTGATCTTTGCCTAAATTGCAGTTGCCAGAAGAGTGCCAGTGGTTGGTTTGGGTTGATCCGCCTCCCCCAACTCGTGTTGCACTTGCATTTGAACACATGCATGCTGAGATTGAACAGATGTGGATCAAATGTCATTATTTGCAGAAGAGAAACCTAGAGCTGGCGAAGAAAAAGCGCACTTTGAAGAAGAAACTGAAAGAGCGAGATGAAATGTTGCATGTGTGGACACTTCTGTTTGGTATTACCCTAGTGTGTGTTGTTGTTGTGGCCATCTCTGTGTCTTCACATATTTGAGCAAGTTAGTGGATGATGTACTGCTGTTTATGATGGATGATGTAGTGTTGTTTACGATGGATGATGTAGTGTTGTTTATGATGGATGATGAACTAAATGGCAATGGAAGATGCAGTTTGGAACTTGTTTATGAGTTATTTATGTGAATTTAGTAGTATCGATGATCCAAAACATTGATTGATCTTGAACATGCCATAAGATTGCACACCAATTGAACATCACAGAACGATAACAATTGAACAACATGACGACATACCAAAGTTGTTCACACGACGATGACATACCAAAGTTGTTGACACGACGATGACATACCAAAGTTGTTCAACATGACACGACGATGACATACCAAAGTTGTTCAAGATGACACAACGACGACATACCAAAGTTGTTCAAGATGACACGACGACGACATACCAAAGTTGTTCAAGATGACACGACGACGACATAACAAAGTAGTTCAACAAGACAGTGCACATTCAAGAGCCAAGTGCACATCACATTATTAAGTCGAAGATGGCAGGGAGCAATTAGAACTTCAGTGATTTGCTCCTAGTGTTTCTTGCTGGGTTGGGTAACGGCCTTGCCTTGGATCTGGTGTTCTTTGCTGGAGCTGGAGCTTGAGCATGAGCAGAGGGTTCAACTACTGCTGTATGGCTAGGTTTCTTCTTAGCTCCTCTTGGAGAAGCCCCTCTATCAGCTGGCCTTTTGTAATTTTTCCTGGGGCTGACAGATGATTATGTCTGATCCATGCCATTGCAGCATCTGCTATCCACCTTCTCTTTGCAGCTCTCAGCCTCTGGCTTCTGTTAACACTTTGACAGTTGTGTTGGTAAGGATTTACTTTGATCTGAAATGAATAAGGAAACACAATAAGTAATAAATAACTATTAATCAGAACTAGTTTACTAGTAATGAATAAGAAAACACAATAAGTAATAAATAACTATTAATCAGAACTAGTTTACTAGTAATGAATAAGAAAACACAACATGTGTAGTACCTGAAACAGTGTGCTTCTCCTCATCAAAGATGCATGCAATATCCATTTACACCTATCATATGCACAATGCACAGTAAACCTTGTTGGATCACTTTTGTCAATTTGAAATTCTGTTTCTGTCCTTATTGAGAATGTTGCAACTGCATTTCTACAGTCAACTGCAGAGGGAAAGACTACACCTTCCTCAATTGAGGGATTCTCTCTGTCATACATAACTACAGGCATGTCCTCATCATCATCTTCAAAATGTCCCATGTCCTGTTCCTCCTGCTTCTCATCATCATCTGTGTCAGAAAATTCTACTGGTATATAATCCTCATCTGTTGCATCTTCCTGGTTATTGTGTTGGACATAGCCAGGATATAGTTTCACATCCTCTTCATCAGACAACATTGCCTCATCAGGCATAGCTTCCTCCACAACATGATCAACCACTTTCTCTGGCTGTGCTAGGCTCTAACTGCAAGAAGGCTCAGAATTGACTCTAGCAATTGGAGTTCTAGGTGGCTGACAAGCAGTACTGCCTGCTCTTGTGCTTGACCTAAGTTGTGCTTGTGTACCAGAGAGCTTGACACCTGAACCCCTTGAACCCCTTGAACCAGATGGCCTAGAAGACATGCTTTCTGCTCTAGTTCTCTGAATAACTGTAACTTCAAAGTTACATGACATGGTCCGTGCATTTCTTGCAAACATCACTGCTAACTCATCATCAGACTGCACAGGGACCCAATTAACTTTCTCACTATCCCAGTACCTGAACTCTACTGCATCAAGCACACCCCAGGGATACTTGGAAGAGATTGCATTTCTAAACTCATTAAAACTGCTATTGGTGTCCAGCACTAATGGGAAATTAAAGCCACATCCTTATTGCTTTGTGCCGACAGAACCTAATACAATTGTCTCCATTCTTATAGACAGAGAAAATGCTCTTGTGGGATACATCCTATTTTGCAAATAGGGCATAAATCAACACACAAGAACAATAAAATACTACCTACATCATGTATATCTAGTGTAAAAGAGCTTAATCCACCAGATCCAAGGGAGAGAGAAAGGGAAGGAGGGCGAGAGCCTACTCGACCAAATCCAGAGGGAAGAGAGGCAGCTGGGGAGAGAGGGAGGGAGTACCCCGCTGGAATCGATGGTCGCCATGCCCGTGTGGATCCCTGGTCGCCGCCGCCACCGGTGCATTCCCCGCTCTCCATTGGGTGGGAGGAGAATCGATGGCCCGACCGCTCGCCAAGGTCGCCGCCACCACCGGTGCACTCCCCGCTATCCATCAGGTGGGAGGAGAATCGATGGCGCCGCCGCTCGCCAAGGTCGCCGCCGCTCAGAACTAGGGTTCGTCGAGCGAGATAGAATGAGATGAGGAATGAGAGTGAGGCGGGACCCACCTGGGGCAAGCTGTGTCCAAAAACATCCGCCGGTTATGGTCAAACGACGCTGACCAGGTGGAGCCGTGACGGAAGGGCAAAAACATAAGTGCAGCAAACGCGGTTGGGCAAGACTGAGGGTTTTTTGAATTTAGGGGCAAAACAAACGGGTGTGACACAACTAAGGGCTGGAATGTAATTGTCCCCTTTTAAATACTGCAGGGGCTGTTATTGATTGCAACAAAGGCAATGTCACTTTTCATGTCAATGGTAATGAGCATACGGTACACTTTCCGAGGAAACAACCTCAGGTCCACAGTATCAATTATATTGGAAAAATTTCAACTATCACTATTGGAGGTTTTGAATTTCCTCTTCCTACTGTCAAGAAGACATATGACATTCTTATTGTTGGGGACAAACATATCCCCATTGAGGTAACCTAGTGTTAATCGAAAATTCTCCGGTTTCATGTTACTCGGAAATAGTTTATTAACAAGACCTGATCAACCTTATTAATGGATTCCTTCTGATGAGCATGGGATAGGTGAATTGAGATAACACAAACCTTATGTACCCTCCTTTTACTTTTTGTTAATTAGGATAAATAAAGCAAAAATAGTATTTTCTGTCTGTTTCGAGACTTATCCGTGCAATAAAAAATACCCCGAAAATAAAAGTTCTCCAAATGCCATGAAAATGAAATATGATTTTTTTCTAGATTATTTGAGAAAATATGGCACGGAACACACAGCGAGGGGAGCCAGCACCTGGCCACGAGGGTCCAGGGCGCGCCCTCCCTGCCAGGGCGCGCCCCCTGCCTCGTGGCCCCCACGTGCCCCCCTCCACTTATTCCTGCACCCACACTCTTCTTCTTCGTCCCAAAAAAATCACCAACCAGCTCAAACCCGAGTTCTAGCTCATCTTGCTGCCATTTTCGATCTCCTTGCTCAAAGCACCATTCACCAAACTGTTTGGGGAGATTGTTCCTTGGTATGTGACTCCTCCATTGGTCCAATTACTTTTTGTTCTAGTGCTTTATTTATTGCAAATTTATGCTGCTGTGGTGGCCTTGTTCTTGAGCTTGCATGTCAAATTTTCTTGGTCCCAAGTAGTTCTAATGCATGATATAGTCTCTAGGCACTAGTAGGGAGTTGTTGCTATCAATCTTATTGAGTTTGGCTAACTTTTATTTTGAGTTACTAAAAATTTCAGAAAATTTCAGAAAAATGCATAGGAAAAACTTCCAAGGTGGTTCTTCAAGGAAGCAAGAACCGAGGCTCGCGTTTCATGAGCCGTACGATGAACTACCGAGGGAAGCTGACGTGCGGCCTTGTGAATGGCCGTCACATGACTTTATGGATCAGGTTGGCATCAAGGATGAATTTTACGCATACGCGCGCAACGCTGACCTCGAGGGCTTCATACAAGATAAGTGCCCTCAATACCGTGGCTTAACTGATAGCTTTGTGAGAAGGTTTAAATTTTCATCTTCACGTAATTCTCACACTGTCCTGTTTGACCTGTATGATAAATCTTACACCATGGACTTAGAGGATTTTAATGATGCTTGTAAGCTCCCACAGTGGGGCAGTATGGGTGATCCTCGCAAATTCGAATTTAGAGAATTCCTTGTTAGTATCATAGTGGGGGAATCTAGAGAAATCACACAGGCCACCATAGGAAGCATCCATTTTCCTGCTATTCATTACTTTGCTCTCTTTATTGGTAGATGCATAAATGGTAAAGATGAGGCTTGTCATATGTGTGTCCCAGATCTCAGTGTTCTCAGGAGTATTGTACTAGGTGATAGACAATATAACTTGGGAGCCATTGTTGCACGTAGGTTACACCATAATGGTATGAATGGAGATTTATTTGGTGGGATTTATGCCACTCGCATAGCTCGCTTTCTTGGTGTGCCTGTCCACGAGAATGATGAACCTTTACCTCCTACTCATTTAGATTGCCATGCTATGACTAGTCAGCGGTTTATTGAGAGGGGTGGACAATCCCTCAAATATCGACTAATCTTTAACAGGCAGCAAGCCATCCCTATTGTTCTTCCTGCCCCTACTTTGTTTGACTTTCAGGCAAAAGGGAGATACACTATAACTATGGAGGAGGCAAATGCGTATTATAATATGACGGAAGTAGCCCCCCCTTCGAGCTGCAGCTCAACATGCAGTAGTTGCTGCATCTCAGTACAACCCCAACTATGACTTTGGATATCCGTCCGGCCATAGACCATCTTAGGCCAAAAGCCTAAGCTTGGGGGGAGTACGTGTTTCTCACCGACTTTACATTCATGTTCACACTTATTCTAGTTGTCGGTGCTCACACTCTTTCACTGTACCATCCATGTTTAGTTTCATTTCTTTTTCTTAGTCTTTTTCTCATATGCTAGAAAAAACCTTAAGAAAAACAATAAATATATTAGTTGTAGCTTCTAGCTAGTTTACTTTCCTTGCTTGTAGTAGTAATTAAAAGAAAACCCAAAAAGATTTCACGCTCTTCTTTTGCTTGTTGGGAGCTTTCCCGTGTAAATAGTTTCTTTTCTTTTCTTTAGGGGTTAAGAGTAGAAGACCATGATTGAAAATGCTTAGTGGCTCTCATATGCTTTATTGTTGATTTAACCTTGAGCCATGTTACCTTGTCTTCTCTCTTGTATTAAACGTCTGCAGATTCGAGCTTAGTCCAATGCACGTGCACTATTGTTATTATCCACACCGTTCGGTCATGCGAGTGAAAGGCAAAAAGGATGATATATGCTGAACTAATTGAGATGAGAAAAGCTGGTATGAACTCAGCCTCTCTTGTTTTTGTAAATATGATAGTTCATCATTCCTGATTCAGCTTGTTATGAATGAAACATGCTTGCAATGACAATTAGAGATCATAGCTGCTTATGCCATGGTTAATTAGCTGAGAGTTTATAATGGTCTATCTTGCGTGCCAACACGATATTAAAATGGTTGTGATGTGGTATGATGGGGTGGTATCCTCCTTTGAACGATTTAAGTGATCTGACTTGGCACATGTTCACGCATGTTGTTGAAACAAATCAACATAGCCTCCATGATATTTATGTTCATAGTGATTTATATCCTACCCATGCTTGCATTCATTGTTGATTAATTTTAATGCATGTTCATGACCGTTGTTACTCTCTAGCTGGTCGCTTCCTAGTCTCTTTCTAGCCTTCACATGTACTAAGAGGGATTACTGCTTGTGCATCCACTTCCATAAACCCCAAAGTTGTTCCACATGAGTCCACCATACCTTCCTATATGCGGTATTTACCTGTCGTTCTAAGTAAATTTGTATGTGCCAAACTCTAAACCTTCAAATGAAATTCTGTTTTGTATGCTCGAACAACTCATGTATCAACTAGGGTTGTCTATATCTTCCATGCTAGGTGGGTTACTCTCACGATGAGTGGACTCCGCTCATCATTCACGAGAAAATGGCTGGTAACCGGGATGCCCAGTCCCATGCTCAAAATCATAATAACTAAACAAAACTCCCCTAGGGCTATTGCTTGTTTGGACGGTACCCCATGGATTCGGATGGCCATGGAGTGTGCTTATTGGTGGTTGGGGGAGTATAAACTTTACCATTCTGTTTGGGAACCGCCTATAATGTGCGTAGCATGGGAGATATCAAGATTCTTGGTTGTTATGTTGACAATGAGAGTATACCGTTCAAAATGTTATTCATCTCTATTTAAAAATCGAGCTCTGGCACCTCTACAAATCCCTGCTTCCCTCTGCGAAGGGCATATCTATTTACTTTTATGCAGAGTCATCATCCTCTTATCAAAAAGCACCAGTAGGAGAGCACCTCTGTCATTTGCATGTATTACTATTAATTTGCATTGAGTATGATCATGATTGGATCTCTTTTACCATGAATTACAATGTCTAGTCAGTCCTTGATCTTTAAAGGTGCTCTGCATTTATGTTTTGCGGTTTCAGAAAGGGCTAGCGAGATACCATCTTGTTATATCATATCATGATTTTTTTTAGAAAGTGTTGTCATCCGAAGTTTATTATTATTGCTCGCTAGTTGATTATGCCATTGATATGAGTAGTCTTGAGACCTGAAAGTTATTGTGAATGTGGTTAGTTCATGATCTTGCTGAAAACCTGAATGCTGGCTTACATATTTACAACAACAAGAGCAAACAGAGTTTGTCAAAGTTTTTCTTTATCACTTTCAGTTTATCAACTGAATTGCTTGAGGACAAGCAACGGTTTAAGATTGGGGGAGTTGATATGTCTCCAACGTATCTACTTTTCCAAACCCTTTTGCCCTTGTTTTGGACTCTAACTTGCATGATTTGAATGGAACTAACCCGGACTGACGCTGTTTTCAGCAGAATTGCCATGGTGTTGTTTTTGTGCAGAAATAAAAATTTCTCGGAATGACCTGAAACTCCACGGAGAATTATTTTGGAAAATATAAAAAATACCTGCAAGAAGATCCAGACCAGGGGGCCCACACCCTGTCCATGAGGGTGGGGGCGCCCCCCTAGGGCGCACCCCCTGCCTCGTGGGCCCCTTGGTGCTCCACCGACGTATCCCCAGATCCTATATATTCACTTTCGGGGAGAAAAAAATTAGGGAGAAAGAATTATCGCGTTTTACGAGACGGAGCCGCCGCCAAGCCCTAATCTCTCTCGGGAGGGCTGATCTGGAGTCTGTTCGGGGCTCCGGAGAGTGGAGATCGCCGCTATCGTCATCATCAACCTTCCTCCATCACCAATTCCATGATGCTTACCGCCGTGCGTGAGTAATTTCATCGTAGGCTTGCTGGATGGTGATGGGTTGGATGGATCTATCATGTGATCGAGTTAGTTTTGTTAGGGTTTGATCCCTAGTATCCACTATGTTCTGAGATTGATGTTGCTATGACTTTGCTATGCTTAATGCTTGTCACTAGGGCCCGAGTGCCATGATTTCAGATCTGAACCTATTATGTTTCCATGAATATATGTGTGTTCTTGATCCTATCTTGCAAGTCTATAGTCACCTACTATGTCTTACGATTCGGCAACCCCGAAGTGACAATAATCGGGACCACTCCCAGTGATGACCATAGTTTGAGGAGTTCATGTATTCACTATGTGTTAATGCTTTGGTCCAGTACTCTATTAAAAGGAGGCCTTAATATCCCTTAGTTTCCAATAGGATCCCGTTGCCACGGGAGGGTAGGACAAAAGATGGCATGCAAGTTCTTTTCCATAAGTACGTATGACTATATTCGGAATACATGCCTACATTGCATTGATGAACTGGAGCTAGTTCTATGTCACCCTAGGTTATAACTTCTACATGATGAATTGCATCCGACATAATTTCCCACCACCGATCCAATGCCTACGAGCTTTTCCCATATTGCTTGTTGCTTATTTACTTTTCCGTTGCTACTATTACAAAAACTACAAAAACACTACCGTTACTTTTATTGCCGCTACCGCTACTATCATATTACTTTGCTACTAAACTATCTTGATGTAGATACTAAGTTTCCAGGTGTGGTTGAATTGACAACTCAGCTGCTAATACTTAAGAGTATTCTTTGGCTCCCCTTGTGTCGAATCAATAAATTTGGGTTGAATACTTTACCCTCGAAAACTGTTGCGATCCCCTACACTTGTGGGTTATCAATGAGCACTTCTGCCCTCTAGCCAATTATCCCTTATTATTTTTGTTTTGATCATAAATTTGTAGGTGGAACTAACCGTAAACCTGCTTTTTTTTATCTGGATGCCAAGCCCAGAAATCTTCAGTGTTACTAGTTCACATTGGAATCTTTAGGACTGCCACCGCATCAATCGGCAGGAACAACGAATGGACTAGTTGTTCATTCCAAGAAGCAGTCGCCGGTAGGAGCAACTCCGAGACTATCTGTGGCGGGTCTTGTATCAAAGAAACAATGGGGCAGAGCGACGCCTCTTTGGGTATCTGATACGTCCAAAATGCATCACTATTTTGTATCGTAATTCATCCTTATTCATTGATATATTTCACATTACGATGATGTTCTTATGTTGTTTTGGCTTATTTTACACAGTTTGCAACTTTCCGGTGCCGAAGCAGCAGACGCAGGATTCAGCGGTAAAAAGTGGACGCTCAGTTGCTGAAGAAGAATACCTCCAAATTACCTGAAAATCGACGGAGGGTATTTTCCAGACGGATCACGAAGGCACGCAAAAGGGCAACCAGAGGGGGGCCACAGGGCGCCTAGGCGGCCACCTGGCGCGGCCCCCTCCCTGGCCGCGCCGGGGGGCGCCTGGAGCCCCTGGCCCACTTCCGGCTGCCCCCTTTTGCCTATATACTCCTCGTCATCCGAAAACCCTAAAAAGAAGAGTTTTGACGGAGTTCCGTCGTCGCTCCGTGGCGGAAACCTACAGAGAAGAAAAGGCCATCTCCGGCGGGCAGATTCCGCCGGGGAGATCACCTCCCGGAAGGGGAGATCATCGCCATCGTCATCACCATCGTCACGGGCATCATCGAGATCATCATCAACATCATCCCCAACATCAGCACCATCTCCATCTTCATCCAAATCTCATCTCACCATTGCAACTTGTGTTGTAATCTGTACTATCTATCCTCTCTACTCCATCGGTGTTGATTACTACTTTGTGGTGAATGCTATTAAGTTTTGTTGGAGAAATATCATTATGTCCAGATTGTTTATCATCCATTTATCTCCACTGATCATGATCTCTTTTATGTCTTGTGAGTAGTTACTTTAGTTCTTGAGGGCATGGGAAAAGTCTTGTTGTTAGTAGTCATATGATGTTTAAGTAATATGTGTTGTTTGATGCTTAAGTTGTGTTGTTATTTTACTAGTGGTGTTGTGTGAGTCGAACACTCAACACTTCGCCTTATTAAGGACCTAGGGGAATACATTGTGTACAAAGAATGCTTACGGTGGGTTGCCGGAGTGACAGAAACCTGAACCCCAGTTCGCACGCTTTTGCACAAGGGAACAATGGATCATCGATCGTATTGCTATGGTTAGGCTTTTGCCTTAAATTCTATCTTGTATTTGCGGATGCTTGCAAGGTGTTTAATCATAAGAGTGCACTCATCTTAGTCTAGAGAGTGTACTAGCATAGATCCACCCACGGAACACTTATCAACACATCACATAGTACCGATACGGAATATGGCGAAAGCACATGACTACCTCTCCCGTGTGTCCTCAAGAACACTTTAGCCTTTATAAGTTCAGTTGCTAGGACTCTCCTTTGCTCAGAAAGGATTGGGCCGCTTGTTACTCTCCATTGCCTTTACTTTGCTGGCTTTTACTTTCTTGTTGCTTATATCAAGAAAACCCCTAAAAGTTATCTTTCAGTGCTTGCAGTAATTCCTTGCTCAGAATCGCTTATCAATACCTTCTGCTCCTCATTGGGTTCGACACTCTTACTTATCGAAAACGCTGCAATAGATCCCTTACGGTTGTGGGTCATCAAGTACCGTTTTCTAGCGCCGTTGCCGGGGAGTGTAGCGCTATTGGTAAGTGAAGCTGGTAAGGAAGTTTTTATATTTCTGTTTTTATTTTGCTGTTGTTGCTCTTTGTCCTTATGGACAACCTTGCTATTGGATCGTTGCTTGTGGGAAGACGCCCCACACCTGTGGTGGTTGCTCCCCCCCCCCCTACTGAAATTGTGCCCTATAAAATACCAGCTCGTATTATCGATTATGTTTTGGCTAATCGTTATGCAGGAGACAGACATCCCGGTGAACACTTGCTATATCTGTCACAACTATGTTCATTATTTAAGCTTGCAGGTGTATCAATGGAGTTTGTCATGAGGAAATTGTTCTCCGTATCACTTATAGATAAAGCTTCAGATTGGTATAAGCTTCTCGATAACTCACACTTGCTTGATTGGCAAGAGCTTATGTCTCTCTTTTATACCAAGTTTTATCCTCTTCATGAAATTCATCGAGACAGGAACTATATCTATAACTTTAGGTCTCATGACGGAGAAAGCATTGCTCAAGCTTGGGGGAGATTGAAGTCCCTATTGCTCAAATGTCCTATTCATGAGCTCCCCAAGGAAATTATACTTACAAATTTTTATGCCAGGCTTTCTCGTCAGGATAAGGAGATGCTGGATGCCTCCTCTAGTGGGGTATTTCAGACGAAGAGTGTTGAAGAAAGGTGGGATCTCATTGAAAGGATCCAGAGGAATACCGAATATTGGGAAATCGATAAAGGTATTGAACCCGCTATAAATTATGAGCATGATTATATTGAGAGCTATGTGAAAACTGATTACTTCAATACCTTTTGCTCTAAGATTGGTCTTGATTCCCATCTAATGATTGATTTCTGTAAGGATTTTGCCTCTCACGTTGATTCTTTTAAAAAGAAGAGAGATCAGCATCATGAACCTTTCAAAGAGTTACCTGTTGATATTCATGTTGCTGACCCTATTTTGCCTGCAGTTATATATGAAAAGCCTCATTTTCCCGCAAGGATAAGGGAGCACTCTCTTGTGACAGGTGTAATAAATAAAAGTGAGAGAAGAATTGATGAGCCTGAGGACCAGATCAAGGTCGATCCTCAAGTTGCATTGGTTAAAGACCTTGTTACTAATGATGTTTTGGATTCCAATGTAATTTTTTGTGCTGTTTCCACTAACCTTGTCACAGCCAAGAATAAAGGCCCAATTTCAGGTACTCCAGTAGTATCTGTTAAAATAGGAGATCACAATTATTATGGGCTATGCGATTTGGGATCGAGTGCTAGTGCTATCCCCTATTCACTTTATGAAGAGATCATCGGTGAGATTTCCCCTTGTGAACTTGAAGGAGTTGATGTTACCATTCATCTTGCAAACAGAACAACTATCTCTCCTATCGGAATTGTGAGAGACGTTGAAGTCCTATGTGGAAAGGTAAAATACCCTACCGACTTTCTAGTACTTGGTTCAGAGAGGGACAATTTTTGTCTTATTATTTTTGGTAGACCTTTTCTTAGAACTTGTGGAGCTATAATAGATTGCAAGAAAGGTAAAGTTCCTGTTGAATTCAATTGTGAGCCATATGAATTTAATTTTTCTAAGTTCTCTAAGCAGCCTCGTGGTACCGATTTACCTAGTGATGATAAAATTATTGAAAGTATTGCTTCTATTGCTATTCCCCCTAATGATCCTTTGCAGCAATATATGGAGGACCACGAGAATGATTTGCATATGCAGGAAAGAAATGAACTAGATGAAATATTCTTGAGACAACCTGCTATCCTGAAGCACAACCTTTCGGTTGAACCTTTGGGAATTTTATCAAAACCAAAAGAAGACCCGGTGTTCGATCTTAAACCTCTTCCCGATACGCTCAAGTATGCTTATTTAGATGAAAAGAAAGTATATCCTGTTATTATCAACTCTAACCTTTCAGGATATGAAGAAGAGCGACTATTGGAAGTACTTCGTAAACACCGAGGTGCAATTGGCTATACCCTTGATGACCTTAAGGGGATTAGTCCATCTATCTGTCAACATACTATCAACCTTGAGCCCGATGCTAAACCAGTTGTTGATCATCAACGACGGTTGAACCCGAAGATGATGGATGTTGTAAGAACTGAGATTCTCAAGCTTCTAGCCGCAGGTATTATCTACCCTATAGCTGATAGTAAGTGGGTAAGCCCGGTACATTGTGTTCCTAAGAAAGGAGGTACAACGGTGGTTCCTAATGATAAGAATGAACTAATACCTCAGAGAATTATTATTGGGTATAGAATGTGTATTGATTACAGGAAGCTAAACAAGGCAACCAGGAAGGATCACTACTCGTTGCCGTTCATCGACCAAATGCTTGAAAGGTTATCCAAAAATACCCACTTTTGTTACCTCGATGGTTATTCTGGCTTCTCTCAAATTCATGTTAACACTGCTGATCAAGAGAAGACCAATTTTACTTGTCCCTTTGGTACTTATGCTTACAGGCGTATGCCTTTTGGTTTATGTAATGCCTCTGCTACTTTTCAAAGGTGTATGTCTGCTATCTTTCATGGTTTCTGTGAGGAGATTGTGGAAGTCTTCATGGACGATTTCTCCGTCTATGGAACTTCCTTTGACCATTGTCTCCACAACCTTAATAAAGTTTTGCAGAGATGTGAGGAGACAAATCTGGTACTCAACTGGGAGAAGTGCCACTTCATGGTTAACGAAGGAATTGTTCTTGGCCACAAGATTTCCGAAAGGGGAATTGAGGTGGACAAGGCCAAGATCGAAGCAATTGAGAGGATGCCCTATCCAAGGGACATCAAAGGTATTCGTAGTTTTCTTGGTCATGCTGGCTTCTATAGAAGATTTATTAAAAACTTTTCTAAGACTTCGAGACCCCTCACTAATCTTCTCCAAAAGGACGTTCCTTTTGTATTTGATGAATATTGTAAGGAAGCTTTTGAAGTTCTTAAGAAAGCTTTAATAACCGCTCCTATAGTACAACCACCTGACTGGAATTTACCTTTTGAGATTATGTGTGATGCTAGTGATTTTGCTATTGGAGATGTTTTAGGGCAAAGAGTTGATAAGAAATTGAATGTTATACATTATGCTAGTAAAACCCTTGATAGTGCTCAAAAGAATTATGCTACTACTGAGAAAGAATTCTTAGCTGTAGTGTTTGCTTGTGATAAGTTTAGGCAGTATATTGTTGATTCCAAAGTTATTATTCATACTGACCATGCTGCCATTAAGTACCTTATGACAAAGAAGGATGCCAAGCCAAGGCTTATCAGATGGGTACTCCTTCTTCAAGAATTTGATTTGCAGATTGTTGATAGGAAAGGAGAAGACAATCCGGTGGCGGACAATCTTTCAAGGATGGAAGATATACCGCATGATCCCATCCCAGTCAACGACAGTTTTCCAGACGAGCAACTTGCCGTTGTAAAAGTACAATCTCTTTCCGATCCTTGGTTTGCAGATTATGCTAACTTTATCGTTGCAAAGTATTTGCCTCCAGGTTTAACATTTCAGCAAAGGAAGAAGTTCTTTCATGATTTGAGGCACTACTTTTGGGATGACCCACATCTTTTCAAAGAAGGTCCAGACGGGATCTTGAGAAGATGCATACCGGAACATGAGCAGAAGGACATTCTCAGACAATGTCATGATAGTCCCTATGGAGGACATCATGCCGGTGAGAGGACCGCACATAAGGTTCTTCAACTAGGTTTTTATTGGCCTACTCTCTTTAAGGATGCTAGAAATTATGTTTTAGCCTGTGATAAATGTCAGAGAGTTGGAAACATTAGTAGAAGGAATGAGATGCCTATGAATTACTCACTAGTGATTGAACCTTTGATTGCTGGGGTTTTGATTTTATGGGTCCTTTTCCTTCTTCGCACAAGTACACTCACATTTTAGTAGCTATTGATTATGTGACCAAGTGGGTTGAAGCAATCCCCACTGAAAGTGCTGATCACAAGACATCTTTGAAAATTCTCAAAGATGTGATTTTTCCTAGGTTTGGTGTACTTAGGTATCTCATGACTGATGGAGGATCACACTTCACGCATGGAGCTTTTAGAAAAGCTTTAGCCAAGTACGATGTCAATCATAGAATTGCCTCACCGTACCATCCTCAAACTAGTGGGCAAGTTGAGCTCACCAATAGAGAGATCAAGTTGATCTTACAGAAGACAGTAAACAGAAATAGGAAGGACTGGTCAAATAAGTTAGGAGATGCTTTGTGGGCGTATAGAACTGCTTACAAAAACCCCATGGGCATGTCCCCCTATAAGATGGTGTATGGCAAGGCTTGCCATTTGCCATTAGAATTAGAGCACAAAGCTTTCTGGGCTGTTAGAGAGCTTAATGCTGACCCAAAGTTCGCTGGCGAGAAGCGTCTCATGAACTTGACTTCTCTAGATGAGTGGAGAAGTGAAGCTTACGAGAGCGCTAAAATGTTCAAGGAAAAGGTAAAGAAGTGGCATGATAGGAGGATTCTGAAACGTGAATTTAATGTTGGTGATAAAGTTTTGTTGTTTAGATCCCGTTTCAGGTTTTCTCTAGGCAAACTACTTTCCAGGTGGGAAGGGCCATTTCATATTGAAGAAGTCTATCAGTCTGGTGCAATCAAGATTAACAATTTTGAAGGCACCAAACCTCAAGTTGTGAATGGAAAGACTTAAGCATTACATAGCAGGAGACCCTGTCAATGTTCATGTGAATATGATATACACAACAACTCACGAAGAACATGTTGCAGCCCTGTTTCAGACACCAGCAGAAGCAGAATAAGAAAAGGTATGTATTACGGTAAGGAAACATCGCGAACCGCCATAAAAGTTCCATATTATGAGTTTTTGCAAAATTAGTAAAATTCTAAGCCTAAGTGGAGCCGGAGACAAGCTCCAGGGGGCCCAGGCGCCACCCCTGGCGTGCCCTACCTCCTGGCCGCGCCGGGAGGCCGCCTGGGCACCCAGGAGTCCGTCTCCGACCCCGCTTTAGCCTGTTACCTTCCTTTCTGTGCATAAATTTTTGCTATATATTTGCCCGGATTGTCCCGGCAACGTATCTCGCGATTTCGTGTGTTTTCTTTTCGATCTGTTTCTGCCAGGAAATCTTTCGGCTGGACCTAGGTGCCATGGCTTTCCCAAGTTCCCCCAAGGACAAGTTCATCGTCAACATCATCAACCCTTACCTCGCTGAGGTGAAGAAGCACCCTCAGGTTGTCCTCCATCTAGAAGATCTGAAGGGACCTATCAAGGAGGGGAGCATCCAGGCCAGGCTAGAAGAAGTGGAGCAAGAAGTCTTCAAGTACAAGAAGATGATCGAGCATGGTGTTGAAGCTAACTTTGACATCATCAATGAGCTGAAGACCTACTTCCTGAAGGAGATGTGGAAAAGCATCACCGCATCTGAAGAAAGAATTGAAGAGCTCCAAGGGCAAATTTATGATCTACATCACCAGAACTGTGAGTATGAACTAAGGTTTATGCGCATGGGTTTGGGTGCTGCATGCAGGATTCAGGAGACAAACTTCTCATATGAAACTGGAGAACCCCTTCCATGGAAGCCCTTCACCGAGGACTACGTGATCAACGTCAACAAGAATGAGGAGTGAAATCTCCTTGGATAATGGCATTCCCTTGGCTTGTTCCAAGCTTGGGGGAGTGCCCGGTATCTTTATCTTTATCTTTTGTTTTTTAGAGTCAAGTAGAGTCGTATCATGTCTAGGGAGGTTATTATATGAAATAGGTGTGTGCATTGAGGTCTATCACTCCTTCGGTGGAGAGATTGTATCCGTGAGTGTGGAGTCGTCTATGATGGAATATTAATGAGAAGTCTATTGGTTCCTTTGCTGCACTCGGTATTCTCTTCACGCAATCGACCTTATATGATGATTCTTATGGGGAGTATTGACCTTATATCAGGTATGGCTATGAAAACCTTATTTAATCTTGGCAAACATAGCTTTGGTCATAACGACAAGCATGATTTTCTTAAAGTAGCGACATAGCCAAAACCTTTATGTTATTATGCTTGAAGTGTTATGCTGACAAGGAAGACAACTTGATGTGTTATGCTTATTTTAGTGTTTATGCTTTATATTGCTTTGCATCTTAGTCATCATCAATTGTCTGTTCTCTCAAAGCCTTTGCTAGCCTAAACTCTGTACTAAGCGGAATTATGCTTGTGCATCCATACCCTTAAACCAATATCTTCCATATGAGTCCACCATACCTTCCTATTCGTGGTATTCCACTACCACCTCCTAAAGTATAGAATTTGTGTGTTATCCTTAAATGTTCAAAATCTTCTATTTTGTGCCCCTGTTTTAGCTCATGAGGAAGTAGTAGTTAATTCATGATCTTTTTAAGTTGGACAAGTTTTACCCCGGGATTGCATGTCTAATCTGCAAACCCCTAATACGAGAAGGAACTGGCATGAGTGCGCCCGGCTCATAAAAGATAATACAACAAACAAACCCTCCTTCACGCTTTGTTCATGAGAAATCAGAAAACTTTGGCAGCGATAAATAAAGGAGATTTAGGGGATGTGATCGTCCCCGTACGGGAGCCGTTCCTCGAAACTTGTCCAGCTCGAGAAGTAATTGAGTTATCTATTAGCATTCGTTGACAAATCATGCACCTCTCAAAACTTGTTTTCATTCTGTTTGATTTAAGGATAGCACATGAGTTTTCCCTACTTCCCTAGAGCGGGGCCAATCTCTTAGTTTTTAGGATGAGTCAGTTATTCCTACTTCCTTCTATTCTTAAAGAGAGCAGACATTTGATGTTGACGAGGATTCATTCATATAAAGTTGCATTAAGATTTGTCATATCATATCTTTGTTGACATTATCATTTGATAGGTAAGTTGTTTGTCAAGCCCAGCTTAAGCAAACATCTTCCTTCGTGTTAACACTTTCACTTCTTGCCTAATAACATGTTCTTTCAAAAGCTTCAATTAATCTCATCAAAACATAAAGAGAAAGAGCAAAAGTAAAAGCTATTAGTTGTTCTTTGACCAAAGGACATGTTTGCCATGATTTGATGAGTTTCCTTAGCCCTACTTTTGACTATAAGTGTTACCACTCTTTTATAAGGGCTTTATGAGTTGAAAATTGCTGTTGAGGATATTTGAGTTTGGTGAAGAAACTGTGATGCTTCTTGTCCGTAATCTATTTATCGACACTTCACTCTCTAAACTTGTGGACAGGTTTACCGAGCTCAGTATTCGCTTGGGGACAAGCGAGGTCTAAGCTTGGGGGTGTTGATACGTCCAAAATGCATCACTATTTTGTATCGTAATTCATCCTTATTCATTGATATATTTCACATTACGATGATGTTCTTATGTTGTTTTGGCTTATTTTACATAGTTTGCAACTTTTTGGTGCCGAAGCAGCAGACGCAGGATTCAGCGGTAAAAAGTGGACGCTCAGTTGCTGAAGAAGAATACCTCCAAATTACCTGAAAATCGACGGAGTGTATTTTCCAGACGGATCACGAAGGCACGCAAAAGGGCAACCAGAGGGGGGCCACAGGGCGCCCAGGCGGCCACCTGGCGCGGCCCCCTCCCTGGCCACGTCGGGGGGGCGCCTGGAGCCCCTGGCCCACTTCCGGCTGCCCCCTTTTGCCTATATACTCCTCTTCATCCGAAAACCCTAAAAAGGAGAGTTTTGACGGAGTTCCGCCGCCGCTCCGTGGCGGAAACCTACAGAGAAGAAAAGGCCATCTCCGGCGGGCAGATTCCGCCGGGGAGATCACCTCCCGAAAGGGGAGATCATCGCCATCGTCATCACCATCGTCACGGGCATCATCGAGATCATCATCAACATCATCCCCAACATCAGCACCATCTCCATCTTCATCCAAATCTCATCTCACCATTGCAACTTGTGTTGTAATCTGTACTATCTATCCTCTCTACTCCATCGGTGTTGATTACTACTTTGTGGTGAATGCTATTGAGTTTTGTTGGAGAAATATCATTATGTCCAGATTTTTTATCATCCATTTATCTCCACTGATCATGATATCTTTTATGTCTTGTGAGTAGTTACTTTAGTTCTTGAGGGCATGGGAAAAGTCTTGTTGTTAGTAGTCATATGATGTTGAAGTAATATGTGTTGTTTGATGCTTAAGTTGTGTTGTTATTTTACTAGTGGTGTTGTGTGAGTCGAACACTCAACACTTCGCCTTATTAAGGACCTAGGGGAATACATTGTGTACAAAGAATGCTTACGGTGGGTTGCCGGAGTGACAGAAACCTGAACCCCAGTTCGCACGCTTTTGCACAAGGGAACAATGGATCATCGATCGTATTGCTATGGTTAGGCTTTTGCCTTAAATACTATCTTGTATTTGCGGATGCTTGCAAGGTGTTTAATCATAAGAGTGCACTCATCTTAGTCTAGAGAGTGTACTAGCATAGATCCACCCACTCAACACTTATCAACACATCACATAGTACCGATACGAAATATGGCGAAAGCACATGACTACCTCTCCCGTGTGTCCTCAAGAACACTTTAGCCTTTATAAGTTCAGTTGCTAGGCCTCTCCTTTGCTCAGAAAGGATTGGGCCACTTGTTACTCTCCATTGCCTTTAGTTTGCTCGCTTTTACTTTCTTGTTGCTTATATCAAGAAAACCCCTAAAAGTTATCTTTCAGTGCTTGCAGTAATTCCTTGCTCAGAATCGCTTATCAATACCTTCTGCTCCTCGTTGGGTTCGACACTCTTACTTATCGAAAACGCTGCAATAGATCCTTTACGGTTGTGGGTCATCAGTATCCAATTATGCATCGAAATATTCGTCGTCTGTCCATTGCCAATTCTTCGGATAATGCCTTGCTTGAGAATATTTCTTCCCTCCATAATCGCCCTCCATATCTGTGAAGGCCTTGATCCAACTTCGGCATTAAGGAAAATATGATGCTTTTAGAATCCGAGCACTAAGCGACAGCGGGTCCTGCAGTAATCTCCATGCTTTGTTGTGCTAAAAGTGCTAGATTAAATAGGTCAAGGTCTCTGAAACCTAGACCTCCCATATATTTCGGTCTTATCATTACTTCGCACGATACCTGTGCAGGCTTTCTTTCCCCCTTTTACATCCCCACCAAAATTTCCTATTGATGGAGTTAATATGCTTGCATAGACCTCGAGGGAGCTTGAAGCATGCCATCGAATAGACAGGAATAGCTTGAGCAACCGATTTGATAAGGACCTCCTTCCCTCCTGCTGATAAACACTTCCCCGTCCATCCTTTTACTTTATCCCAAACTCGATCACTAAAAAATTTGAAAGTCCCCTTTTTTAGTGCCCTACGCCCGTAGGCATGCCAAGATATCTTTCACTCAAAGATTCATTAGGAACATGTAAACATCCCTTGAATGCTTGCCTAACAATCTGAGGGCACCCCTTACTGAAGAATATAGAAGACTTACCCCTATTTATCCTCTGGCCAGATGCCACACAATATGTATCCAAAAGGTGTGACACCTCTTCCGCTCCATTCACACTTGCCTTAAAAAGCAGCAGGCTATCATTTGCGAATAAAAGGTGGTTCACCGCCGGAGCCAATGCCGCCACCTTAATGCCGCCGAGCTGGGATGATTCATTAAGAGACTTTAACAGGCACAAAAGGCCCTCTGCTGCTAGCAAGAAAAAGATATGGCAAGATAGGGTCTCCCTGTCGAATACCTCGTGTTGGTTTAAACTCCTCCAATTTACTGTCCTTGAATAAAACTGAGAAGGAAACGGTTCTGACCATGCTCATCACTATAGCCACCCATGGAGCCGCAAATCCCACTTTCCTCATAATAGCTTCTAGGTAGTCCCATTCAACTCTGTCATATGGCTTCATCATATCGAGCTTAAGAGCACAATAGTTATTAATTTTTGCCCTATCCCTCTTCATAAAATGCAAACACTCATAGGCTGAAATAATGTTATCAGTAATAAGCCGCCGAGGCACAAAAGCAGACTGTTCCTCAGAAAAAAAATCTGGAAGTATTACCTTCAAACGATTTGCTAGAACCTTCGAGGCTATCTTGTAGAAGACGTTGCACATGCTTATTGGACGGAATTGAGAAAGAAGAGTTGGATTAGCTACCTTTGGAAATTAAACCAGAATGGTGTCATCCACACAGGCAGGACTCTCTTCCCCTCGGACAATACTCAAAACCGCCTTTGTAACCATAGTACCACAAATGTCCCAGTGACGTTGGAAGAAATGCGCCGGGAAACCGTTAGGCCCGGGGGCCTTGGTAGGGAACATTTGAAACATCGCTTTATTAACCTCGTCTTCCTTATAGGGCACCATGAGGCTAGCATTCATGGCTGTTGTTACTTTTGAGGGGACGTGTTGCAGTACATCATCTAACCACTCCACTCATTCGGATGTGTATAGTACTCAAGAGCTAATTGTTGCATCTCTGTGAGTTCCTCCATGAGCTGACCATCTTGTTTCTGGAAGGCTTTAATCAAGTTCTTGCGCCTTCTCATCGACGCCCTTAAATTAAAAAAGTGAGCGCTCCGGTCACCTGCTGAAAGCCACTCGACCCTGGAGCGTTGGCGCCACATGAGCTCCTCCCACAAGTAAAGTTCAATGAGGCAATCATTTGTTTTTATCTCTGCATGGCTCGGTCCAACCCTAGCCGGATTGTTCCTGAACCGCTAGAGGTCCTTCTTAAGCCCCCTGATCTGGGACTTTACACTTCCAAACATGGTCTTGCTCCACTCACGCAAGTTGTTGGAAAGGGACATCAAATTGGCACGCACCTCAGTAGCCATTAGATTGGGTCCAGTCACCTCCCATGCATGATGGATCATATGGGTGAGCTCAGGATGCGTGTCCGACATGCACTCATAGTGAAACAACTTCTCCACCTGACTTCTTATTGCTGGTGGGCTCAACTTTAGCAAAATTGGGCAATGGTCAGACGTTGCAGCCGTTAAGTGCTCATCTACAGCCAACGGAAACTATGGACACCAGTCGGCGGATCCGAGGGCCCTGTCGAGTCTCACTCTGGTATATGACCCTCCTGCCACCTTCTTCTCAAACATCCATTTGTAACCTTGAAAGCCAAGATCAATTAGTCTGCAGACATCCACTGCATCTCGAAAACCTTGTATATTTGACTAGATCCTCTCACATGTACTGTCATGCTCATCATACCGAAGAACATCATTATAATCACCTATACATGCCCAAGGCAAGTTCTGGAGTGCAACTAGATTTTTCATTGTGTCCCAGCTCATGTAACGAAGATGCGTTTGGGCCTCGCCGTAAAAACAAGAGAGCCTCCACGGCTCACCTCCCAACCCTGAAACCTTTAAATCGATGTGGTAATCCGAATAACCCAAATTTTAAATCTTTATTTCATTATTCCAGTATAGAGCTAGGCCTCCACTTCGACCAGTGGATCCAGCCGCAAAAGAACAATCAAAACCTAAAGAACTAGCTAGCTTTCAGCTCTATCACGTCCAATTTGTGTTTCAACAATGCATAGTACTTTAGGGGCAAACTTTAATGCGAGTTCGCGTAGTTCTTGAACTGTCGGGGCGTTGCCTAGACCCCGACAGTTCCAACTTAAAAGATTCATTGTGCTCGGCGGTCCTCCGCCGGGGAGGCCGCCGCTTTTGCATCAAGATTTTTCAGACCCAATGGATTCTTCCTCACGCCCGCGTTGGCGCCCTTCTCTGACTGTTGCGTGGTCTTGCTTCGCTTTGGGTCTTGTTTTGGTGGGGGCTAGGAGGAACGATGGTCGCCCCTTCCCCTTCCTTTTCTCAACCAGTACAAGCTCTAGGCCTGTTGGCGTAGCCTACGTGGTGCCCTGATCGGCAATCTCATCAGAAGTTCGCTTACGCCTAGGATCGTTTTCCTCCATCACCGTGTCCTCCCTTTCTTTCAGAACAACTTCTTTTAGAGGATCAGTTCCACCGCTTCCTCGCTCTTTGTCCTCGCCCATGTTTTGTGAGTTCTCGTCAGGGTTCTTGGACTATTTCTTCGCCTTCTGCATGTTGTTGTGACGACGTGTTCCCCATGCAATGGTTGCTGGGGCACGCAAGTTTTTGAAAACTAAGGCGGAGGGGGGATGTACTCCATCACCATGCTCCTTAAAATCATGGCCCATCATACAGCAGACTTGGCGCCAGTCAGGCAAACAGTCATACTTCACCACGAAGATCTCCCTCTCTCCGCCACAGATCAGAGATATTTCTCTCTTCAGGGGGTTATGCACATCGAGCCGTACCCTAACACTGTAGAAGTTGCCTTCGAAGTCGAAAGAGGATTGTTCTGAATCCACATACTCGCCGATCTTCGATGCGATTGCTTTGATCTTTCCATGATACACAATTGGAAAATCGATTATTCTTGCCCAGATTTCAAAGGTGTAGAGCGATGGTTTGGAGTAACCACCATACAGAGTGATGATCACCGGGTTCCCCCTGAAGTGCCACAGGCCACCTTGGGTAACCTTCTCTCAATCTCCCAAGCAGTCAAACTGCATCTGGAACAAGTTTTCCTCCATGGTTTTGATCTTGACCGGCCTCGCCAGATCCCAGGGTGTTCGCATATTGCGAAAGAACCAGTATGTGCTGAAGCTTTTGTCCATATGCACCCGAACCAAGATCATCCAATGCAAATCCTCTTCCGCTGGTGCATCACTTTCCTCAAAAACCACGTCATCGAGGTCGTCTTCCTTCAGAGCTAGCTCCTTCATGAGGGCTTCCAGTTTTTCCTTCTCCTTGGAGCAAGTCGCTGATGAGTCACCCCAATTCGCCATGACCGGAGGATGATACAGGAAGCATAACGACCTCCTAGACCCGCCGGCCCGAGAGATATCAACACAACCTAAAACCTACCCCGTTCCGGATCCGTACCAAGGTCGGATAGCAGTCTATGACTGCCCCAAGATCAGCCCGAGTAGTGAATCAGAGGAGGAGAAGGACGAGCGATCTCAATGTCGCCATTGGCGGTGAGAGGACGATAACCCTAACGCGGGGGAAAAGGACCTACATAAATTATTCCTAAAACTGGTTGGGAAGCTTTGGAAAACGGGGATGCGCTTCTCTGCTGGGACTACCTTAGATAGACTACTCATATCAATAAGGAATTCCTTCTTTTTCGGGAGCCCATTCGGAAAGAACTCCAAAGTTAAGCATGCTAATCTTGGAGTAATTTCAGGATGGGTGACCGACCGAGAAGTTGCTCCCGGGTGCGCACGAGTGAGGACAAAGTGCGCAAAAAAGACTAGTATTGATCTGTGGGGGCAGTCTAGATCCCGCCAGGAGTAACGACCACCGGCGGGTGTGTCCGGGGCGTTACAAGTTGGTATCGGAGCCAACCCTCTCGGTTACACGGATGTTTGCGGACAGGTGCGCGGTCATGTTGTTCATGACGTTTGTGACCCATCGTGGCACACGACATGACACATGTATCGGACTAGATGCACAGACGTATGTGCCAAGGGGGCACGTTCCTGTGGCCCGACGAGGTCATCGGTTCCTCTGAGTGGGGGTGTATGTGATAGACTGGCTTATTAGGGATGATAGACTACTCATATCAATAAGAAATTGCTTCTTTTTCGGGAGCCCATTCGGAAAGAACTCCAAAGTTAAGCGTGCTCAGCTTGGAGTAATTTCAGGATGGGTGACCGACCGGGAAGTTGCTCCCGGGTGCGCACGAGTGAGGACAAAATGCGCGTGTATCCGGGGCGTTACAAGATGGGCCGGCCCATTGTGACCACTTCAGGCGCCATGTACCATTTATACTAATTTAAGGGCCCGTTCGGGAACACTCCGGCTCCCAGCTCCGCGGAGCTGAAGTGGTGGAGCTGAGCGGAGCGCAAATTATTTTTGCAGAGCTGCCATTCTGTCGCTCCGCATTCCAGCACTGAGCGGAGCGGAGTAGCTAGAGCGGTCCGTCACCGGACAGGCACTAAGTCATGCTTAAGACGCTGGACATGATTCCACGCTTGCCTTAATAAAATATACCTTTGGGCTCGGATTCCTGCGTAAAAGCCATCAACTACGAAGAAATATTTCTTCCGCTATGGATCCTTCTCTATTGAAGATGGCTCGGAAATTAGATTCTGGGAGGACAAGTGGCTAGGTAATGCCACACTGTGGGAACAATATCCAGCTCTATATAATATTGTTCGTCATAAGGGTGATACTATCGCCCCACAGTTCTGGAATCCTTTCCTTCGAATGTGGCGTTCAGTACACTTATCATAAGGCCGCGATGAATTTTGGTGGAATCTAAATGCGAGTGGTAAATTCTCAGTAGATTCAGAGCATTGGTCCAGTCAGATGTGACAGTTGATAATAATAAGAAGATCTGGAAGATGAAAATACCGCTTAAGAATAAAATATTTGCATGGTATCTTCGTTGAGGAGTTATTCTTACCAAAGACAACCTTATTGAGAGGAATTGACATGGAAGTACGCAATGTATTTTTTGTCATCATGACGAAACAATAAAATATTTATTCTTTCAATATAAATTAGCTTGTTCTATATGATCAATCATCCAAATCGCTTCTGGCTTGTATCCCCCACGTAGCGTTGCTAACATTTTTGGCAACTGGTTACATGGAATTGATTACAGGTTTAGAATTCTTATCAAAGTGGGAGCGCTTGCCGTTATTTGGTCGCTTTGACTGCGTAGCAATGACAAGGTGTTCAACAACAAAAGTACTTCTCTTATGCATGTTATCTACAGGCGCATTGGTACAATTCGTTTATGGTCGCTTCTACAACATGTGGAGAATCAAGACCTATTTACGAAGGTGTGTACACGCTTGGAGCGCACGGCGAGAGATACTTTTACCCAACATGGATGGCAGCATGATCTTAGAATTGACCCTCCGACAATCTAGGCGCCATACAAGCTCATTGTCTTGTATTTCACCTTCTTTTCTGTTTTTAGTTTGAATTTGGTTTAGCTGTGTGCATCTCAGTTATGCAGAGGCCGGATGTAGCTTAAACTTTTAAGTAATAAAGCACCCTTTCTCGAAAAAAGGAAAAAAAATTAGAGGTCGGTGTGTTAGAACGTCCACTCTCCTCCATGTTCCTTCTCTTTGAGTTTTCATCTTTGCTTTCGCCTTTCGTTTGGTTCGTCAACTGAACCTAGGAGGTGTAACGATTTCTTTCCAGTTTGTTTGGTTCGTCAAAGGTAAAGGAATTGGATACCGTTGATCTGCTCTACTTTCCCCAATGCGTGAGGATCTCTCTCCCTGACTGCCAGACTTCCTCTGTCTCTCGCGGGTCAGCCTCCCCCCATCAGCGGCCTGCTCGGCCCCAGCCTCTCCCCGAGCATGCGCGCCGCCGACCGCCGGCCATCTCAAGCGCCGCCGGCTACCCCCGAGCATGCGCGCCGCCGACCGCCGGCCATCTCAAGCGCCGCCGGCCGCCCCAAGCATGCGCGCCGCCGGCTGCTCTGATCTTGCGCGCCGCCTGTTGCTCCGATCTCGCGCGCTGCCTGTTGCTCCGATCTCGCGCGCTGCCTGCCGGTCCCTAATCTCGCGCGCCATTGCGGCCGCTCTTCCAGCCTCGGGTGAAAAGAACGAACAGCGGCAAGAGTTCTGCGTCAGAGAGAGGGAACGGATACCGTGGACATGTGGGCGGAATCCAGTTTGTACAGCGGCGTAATCTGATTACACGGGATCTCATTACGGTGAAGTCCAACCAAACAAAAACTATCGTTTTCAGATCCCGTCGTTATCAGGTTACGTTACAAAACGCCGAAACAAACACCTCCCTAGTTCGAAGATAAAATAATAATATGTGAACAAGACATCGAAGGTTTCGTGGTGTAGTTGGTTATCACGTCGTGGTGTAGTTGGTTATCACGTCAGTCTAACACACTGAAGGTCTCCGGTTCGAACCCGGGCGAAGCCATTTTTTTTAGCCCAGCATCTCTACATCGATCGCTGTGATACGCATAAAAGAAGGGGAAACAAATACTCGAGCATGACAGCCAAATCTCTACGTATAAATGCGAAGCAAAGTCCCAGTCTCCACTGACGGCGACTGAAGCCGACTCGGAATTACAAGAAAGATGCAGCCGCATTGATAATTTCAGAGACTAATTACTCCGAGACGAAACGGATGATGACCGTCACAGTCGTGGTTACTTGTAACAGGACATCACCACATGTGGTACAATCTTTCCAGGGTTAAGGGTAAGGCGACACGCAAATAAGCCGATAATCTCGCAATCCAGATGGATGGATGAGAATGATCTTCATGTGCCACTTGTCTGAATTCTGAAAGGCATATGCAAACCTGATCTACAATTGTGTCTGCCTACCCTTGTTTTAGCCGTCCAATCAAATATCGATAGCCGAATCGTCGACCGCGGGTCAACAGGACAGTCCCATTAGGACTCACCAGTGGAGTTACATCGGTGGAAAGCCGAGCAGAACTTCCCAAGTTATGTCCCTGCGCAGACGCTGGCTCCAACAATGTCATCTCCAGATCTGCAGCATATCAGCAGAAGCATCTTTTGCTGTCCCTGTCAAGCCCAAGTTCATCTCACATGGACCAAAAAATCCTTCCATAAACAGAAAGGTGATGCTCAAGAGTCAAGACTATTCTTCAGATAAGAATAGTATCTGCTATCCGCATGATCTCGGGCCCATACGTGTTGCTTGCTTAGTGCTGCCACCAAGGCTCAATGTTGCATGATCTGCCCCTGGCCTTACAGTCTTGGTATCATATCATATCTCTTGTCCTTCTAGGACCATTTTGCTCTGACCTCCTGTATCCACCCCCCCTGGTTGGTCATAACACAAAAAATCAGCAACATGTCAAAGATGATAAGGAAAAGAAAGAGCTAAACCTAGCATCGTCATACAATATTTTATTGCTTCCTGGGAATACCTGCGAGTTATTCTGGCCGTTCGTTAGGGATGTGGTAGACATGTCTGTGTTTCCTTCGCATCTTATATTATCATATAGATAGATGACCAATCTATAAAAGGTAAAGTATAGTCCTTGATTAGTATACAAGGTCCTAGATGTCCTGGGATATCTGAACTAGTATTCCCTCCGTTCCAAATTAATTCAAGTTCTAGGGTTGTCCTCAGTCAAACTTTTTAAAGTTTGACCAAGTCTGTAAAAGAATCTGCTAACATCTATAAAATCAAATATATAGTACGAAAATATATTTTATAAAGAATCTACTGAAACTAATCTGGCGTTGATATATTTTTCTATGAACTTGGTAAAACTTAAAGACGTCTTTACTTAGGACAAACCTAGACCTTGAATTAATTTGAAACAGAGAGAGTATATTACTATTAGGCTCTAAATAAAGATATCAATCTAAATAAACCAAAGAACTTGATTAGTACATAAGGTCCTACAGGTCCTGGGTCATCTGAAACTAGTATATCATTAGCCTCTACATCGGTCCAACGATCCGGTATCATGAAGGATTGACGACAATTTTCGCAATAACACTGCATAAAGTGCTTGTTGGGATAGAATCAAGCATCTCATCTGGCTATTACTAGTAGTATTTTCACTAGTTGCTGATCTCATGCAAGTCCTTGTTGCATACCTTGTCCTGTCTGCATCAAGAGAGCGATGCTCAACCCAATTGCTTGTGAACTAGTGGGACTTGTTTTTCTAATCTGACAAAAAAGTCTATTGAATGTAGCAGCGAAAGAGTGAAACGGATGTACAACCGCCGCGATCGGAGTTAATCTACTGATTGGACAGGACCCGGAAGGTGCCAAAGGGGAACAAAATATCAGGAACCGATCCATCCAGAGACGGCAATTCATAGGTTCCACACGCTAAGTGGATGCGCTTAAGCGTGGGAAATAATGACAGCATGTAGTACATTTCATAGATAACTCAACAAAAATCATGCCTGCACATTATTTACCGATTACATGCGTACTGGAGTTTCAGTTTACCGATAGCAAACTTTGTATTACTGGGAGATTCATCTACTGATATATACTTCCTCCGTTCCTAAATATAAGTCTTTGTAGAGATTTCATCATGAACCACATACGGATGTATATAGATGCATTTTAAAGTGTAGATTCATTCATTTTGTTCCGTATGTAGTCCACCTAGTGAAATCTCTACAAAGACTTATATTTAGAAATGGAGGGAGTACATGCCTATTGACAGCATGTAGTAAATTTCAGAGATAACTAAAAAAAAATCATGCCTTCACATTATTTACCGATCTACATGCCTATTGGAGTTTCAGTTTACCGATAGCAAACTTTGTATTATTATTACCGGGAAATTCATCTACTGATATATACATGCCTATTGGAGTTTCAGTTCATCGGTAACAAAATTTATCACGTAAAAAAAGATAAAAAATAACATTATACTGACCAGTAAGTCATCTTGCTTGAAACTGCCTGGCCTTATGTTCCTGTTCCGTCAGCAAAAGATGGCAGGCAGGGTCCTGAAGCTGGCATGTCAGTGTTAGGCAGTAACTGATGATTCTGGTTTTGTGGTGCCTTTTGAGATGCATAGGGAAACATATCGGGCAGCTGCGAGGAATCGACACCGTAAGCTAACAGGAGTAAAAGTCTGATAGACCAGGAGGAGACTAACTGTGTTTCTACTAATAACCTGAGATGCTGCTGTTAGTGTGTCGTCTGGATGCAGGAAAGGGTTTCTCGGCTCACCACAGACACCATTGTTTTGCATCTGGTTTGCCACATTGAGGGAATCGATAGCTGGAGATTGAACCCTAGGCATTTGATTTGGGAGATGCTGGTTCATAAACGGTGCTACTCTTTGCAGCTGGCTAAGGCTCTGCGCCGCGGGCATGCAGGCTGAGTTCAAGCCCATGGCCATCGGTGGCATGAGTTGGTGAGCACCAGGGTACATCATGGGCGTCATCCCAGTAGTCATCCACATGATCTGAACCCAAGCCAACACTGTTAGTCGAGTACCGTGCTTGATTGAGGAGAAATTAGAAATTCAGGGTGTGATTTTGAATTTTGAACCTGAACTTGCAGTTGCAGAGACTTCAAGTACTCGATTGCTTCGTCTAGGATGGACGCCTTGTCGCTCTGCAATTATTTTTTAGCTAGGATCAATCATCCACACCAAACTACAGTAGAAACGTACTAACAATGATTCAAGAACACAAGTAGTAATGCAGAAACTTGTCTGATACCTTGTTGCAATGGGGTACGAGTTCTTGCAATGCTTTCATCTTTTCGTTGATCCGATCCCTTCTTTTCTGCAAGACAGAAATATTACAAGACTGGTTTGCAACAGATTAACGCTGCAATGGTTGAGTGTGTCGTCAGGGCTTTTACCCGCTCTGATTGGTTATGGACCTCGGCAGCACGAGTCCTGCGCTTTGCCGCCGGCCGCTGCGGGCGGGTCTCATTGACGGCCTCACAGTCGTCGGCATCCTGCAAACACCACAATATTCCCTCCGTCACCACCGGTTCAGCAGAGATGTCGCCATCTCCATCGACGACAAGCTAGAGGGGAAAAAGGAAGAGAACCTCACGGCGGCCACCCAGTTCGTCCCTCCCCCTCTTGAACAGTTGCGCCTGGCCTCCCGCTGAGGACGAGCTCGGCTCCTCCTCCGGCGATGGCAGCAGCGCGGGCGCCGTCACCACGTTGCTCCCGCAGAAGCTCGTCCCGGCGCCGCTCCCCGCTACAAGTGCGCCCGCGTCCCCGTCGGCGACGCTGTGCCAGAGGTGCGAGTACAGGTCCCCGCCTTCGCCGCCGTCCGGGATCAACCACGCGGCCGCGTCCTCCGCGGTGACGCCGCTCGCCGCGCCGCTCTGGGAACACCGCCGGTGCGGCGTCTGTGCCTGCGCCTGTGGTACGATGGCCCCGTCCTGCCACAGAAGCTCCACGAGCTCGCCGCCCGCCTCCTGCAGTCTGCGCCACGAGAACAAAATTAACACGCTCTCACAAGGAAGGAACAAGAAGCGCACAAGAAACAAATCAGTTGGTGAGAGAAGCTCGTAAATTACGGGAGGTGCCTCTTGTGGTTCGGCGCCGGTCTTTCGCCGTCGTCCATGATCCCTGAGCCGATCGAGCTGACGGGCCTCTCCACTTGAGGAGAAACCGGCGGAGAGCGAAGCTGTGTTCTAGAGAGAAGGAGAAGAGCTGTGGAATGTGTTCTAGCTGGGTTAGATTTTCTCGGGAATAATATAAAAGGAACACAAGAGAAGAGAAGAGTTGTGCGGCATTCCGCATTCGTATGGAGGGGAGGATCCGTTGACATCGTTGTCGGCCCTGTGACTGTGAATCGGCGGCAGCCACGAAAAGAAAAATACTTGCTCCCAGTGCGGAGATTGAACATGAAAATCAATATCCAAAAGAAAAATGTACTCCCTCTGTAAACTACTCCCTCCGTAAACTAATATAAAAGCATTTATATCACTACTTTAGTGATCTAAAAATATAATACTCCCTCCGTCCGAAAATATTTGTCATCAAAATGAATAAAAAGGGATGTATCTAGATGTATTTTAGTTGTAGATACATCATTTTTATCAATTTTGATGACAAGTATTTTTGAACGGAGGGAGTAGTATTTAGATCACTATTTTAATATTCTAAATAGTCTTATATTAGTTTACCGAGGAAGTACTAGTGTAAAAAATACTCTTATACAGTACGTATTATGGAACGAAAATAGTAGAAACAATCACGTATTTTCAGAAAAAAATTGTATCCACCGGTTAAAACGTCCGTACCTCATTATTTCGTCGTGCCCTTCCACGGCAATACGTGCAACAACCAATATTTGGGCTATCGTTTAACGTTTTTTGATCAGCTAAGCTAAGGATTAGAGATTAATCACCGCAAAAAAAAGATTAGAGATTAATCATAATCGTATGATTGTTTTTTTTTCTTTTTGAGAAAGGTCATCATGCCGAGCTTTATTAGAGCATCTCCAGCCGTTGGCCCCTCGGGGGCGCGTAAAATCGCCGCGCCTGGCGGCGAACGGGCGCTAAAACGCGTGCCGGGGACGGGTTGCTACCCAGTCCACAATCGCACAAACAAGGCGCAAATTTAAACAAACTTCGACGAGTTCATCAAATATTTTACAAAAAAGAAAAGAAAAAAGAAAACACTAGGCCCGCCGTCGCCCTCGCTGTTCCTCGCCCGCTCGCCGCACGCCGTCGTGAAGCTCTACATGCCGAGGAGCTTGTAGAACTGCGTGTAGTCGTCGCTGCCGTCGTCGTCGTCGTCGTCATCGTCGTCGCCTCCTCACCGGCCGTCCCTGCTGCTTCCCTGACCAGGGTCGCCGAGACGCGGCTGGTTGGACAGCCCGGGGACGTCCTCGTCGTCGTCGCTGTCAAGGATCACCACGCCGTCCTCGTCCTCGCGCCCACGCCGGCGGGCAGCTATCTCCTGCAGGACGCAGCGTTGTCGGACCATCTCGTCGCGGAGGTAGTCGCCCCGCGCCCACTGGAGGACGGCCTCGTCGGAGAAGCCTCACCGGGCGATGGCCTCATACTCCGCGGGGAGGCTGGACTCCACCTTCGGCCCGGCGAGCCGGGAAGAGGCGGGGGAGGACTCGGCGATGCGGACACCGCAACTGCGTGTGCGCCGGCTGACCGGCGTGTCCTGTGGCTCCGACTTGACGGGGAGGAGGGAGGGAGAGCCGGAGGAGCGGCCCGACAAGGAGGAGGACGTTGGGTGCATGCGCCTCGGCGTCCACAAGCTCCCACGCCGGCGGGAGAAGGTGGGAGGCGCTGGGTACTCCAACCGCGGCGTGTTGCCGGCCTCGATGTACTCGAGGACGGTCTCCAGCGTGCGGTCGGGCACGGCCCATCACCAGCGGCGCCCGTCGGCGTTGTAGTTGCCGGAGGGCATGATGCCGTTGGTGGCCGCGAGTTGCTCCTCATGGCGGCGACGAAAGTATAGTTCCCACATCGGGCTGTCGGGGGTGTACCTCGGCCCTTCTCTCGCCGCCTGCGGCAGGGAGGAACGGATGCGGGCGATCTCCGCACGCCTGGCCGCCCCGATGGGCGGTGGTGGCACTGGGACCCGCCGACGCTTATCCTCCACGCACCGGGCACCCGCATGTCCGGCGGGACTGGGTACTCGACCTCATAGAGGAGCCGGGCCTCGTCCTCGTGAAGGTGGCAGCGGCCGAAGCCGTTCGCCGCCGCGCCATCGCCTGGGAAGCGCTCGGCCATTGGGTGAGGTGGGGACGGGGAGAAGAGAGGGAGGAACGGGGGCGTCAGCGGTGGAGAGCGAGGTCAGTGCGTGGCTCATTGGTGCAGGAAGGGACGTTTATATAGCCACGGTCGGGTGGCTCCCCCGTGTGGCCGTCGTGTGTACGCGTGCCGGGCGAGAGACGTGCGTCGCCGCGCCTTCACTGCGCCGCCCGTGAGGCATCAATGAAGGCTGACCGACGCGGCAGCTTTGGCATTGATTTCTCTCACGGGAACCAAGGCGATGAGGACAACGAAGCGACAAGAATAGCCGAGTCGCTGCCAGGGAGGGCCTGCCAATTTTCGTGCCAAAAACGCTTCGACCGGCGCCCCCAAGCGCTCCCAGCGCGTCGGGTTCGGCCTGGTTCCGTCGGCGCCAATTTCGGCCCGAGCCGGCGAAAAAAAGGCCTTTGGGAGCGCGACTAGGCCGATTTTTCAGAGCCAGCGGAAAAAAAAATCGCCTGGGGGGCCTTGTTGGGGGCGCAGCTGGAGATGCTCTTAAACTAAAGAACAATTACATCGTTTACTAGTTAGCCAAGTAAAAAACCCGGTGATTCATTAGCCCAACTATTGTCGCACTTATTACAAAAACTGAACTTTGCTAGCTCGTGAGCAACAGAATTCGCATCATGAAAACAATGCTTAAAGATGACCTTCCCTATTGATGTAGCTATATCAACACATTCCGTAAAGATTACCACTACCGCATCTCACCAGTGAGCCTGCCCTTGACAGTAATTCACCACATTCAGAGAGTCGGAATCTTGCTCAACTCTCTTAGGATGGCCCTTAGGGTACAGAGGTTCCTGAGTCATTTTACCACCTCTAGTCACAACTCTAAGAGCATTATCATTGTTCTTATTATTCAACTCATTAAGCAAATCATTTCATGCTTTAAGTACTTGTTCTACTTGAGTTTTTATCATGGAAGCATGTTTACTAATGAGCTTAAGATCATTAACAGCTCTACTCATATCATCACCCAAGCATTCAAGTGTATAAGCATTACGTTTCAATTGTCTACTAACATAAGCATTGAAGTTTTCTTGTTTAACAATAAAATTATCAAACTCATCCAAGCATTGACTAGCAGACTTATTATGAGGAATATCACCTTCATCAAATCTGTAGAGAGAATTTACCTCTACTACCTGTGTCGGGTTATCAAGACCATATTTCTTTCAATAGGTGATAAATTCATAACATCTTCAGTTTTAATACATTTCTATTTCATATATTTCTTTGCCTCTTGCATATCTTCAGGTCTGAGAAATAGGATACCTATTTTCTTCGGAGTGGGCTTCGGAAGTGGTTTGGGAAGAGCCCAATCATTATCATTGCTCAATATATTATTCAACAATTTTTTTGCTTGCTCAACAGTTTGTTCCCTAAAAACACAACCAAGACAACTATCTAGGTGGTCCCTAGAAGCATCAGTTAGTCCATTATAAAAGATATCAAGCATTTCATTTTTTTCTTGAGAGGATGACCAGGAAAAGCGTTAAGTAATTGGAGAAGCCTCCCCAAGCTTGTGGGAGAATCTCTTCTTCAATTTGCACAAAGTTAAATATTTCTTGTAAGGCAGTTTGTTTCTTATGAGCAGGAAAATATTTTGCAGAGAAGTAGTATATCATTTCCTGGGGACCACACACACAAATAGGAGCAAGAGAATTAAATCATAACTTAGCATCACCCTTTAATGAGAAAGGAAACAACTAAAGAATATAGCAATAGCAATTTTTTCCTCATGAGAAAATAGGGTGGCTATATCATTTAATTTAGTAAGATGTGCCACAACAGTTTCAGATTCATAACCATGCAAAGGATCATATTCAACCAAAGTAATTAGCTCAGGATCAACAGAGAATTCATAATCCTTATCAGTAACATGGATAGGTGAAGTAGCAAACTCAGGATCATATTGCATTCTGGCATTCAAAGATTTTTATTTCCACTTGCATAATAATTTCTTAAGATCATTCCTATCCTTGCAAGCAAGAAAGTCTCTAGCAACCTCTCCTTCCATAACATATCCCTCAGGCATAACAGGCAATTCATATCTAGGAGAGCTAGGTCTAACATGTGTTTCACAATTTTCAGTTTCAATAATTTCATCAGTTTCAGAAATATCATCTTCTTCAGCATATTCAATATTTCTTACTTTAGGAGGATGTTTATCAAGTAGTTCACCGAGTGGCATAGTTTCATCAAGCATAGTAGTAGCATCATAAGCATCATTCATAGTAGAAGTGGCATCATAATAACATGTGACATATCAGAATCAATAGCAGGTGTAGGTGTCACAAGCTTACTAAAAACAGATGGTGAATCAAGTGCAGAGCTAGATGGCAGTTCCTTACCTCCCCTCGTTCTAGAGGGAACGATCTTGGTTCTATCATCCTTTAGTGGCCTCATAGTGATCAATAGATATAAATCCCAAGTAACTCAGAGAATAGAGCTATGCTCCCCGGCAATGGCGCTAGAAAAAGGTGTTGATAACCCACAAGTATAGGGGATCGCAATAGATTTCGATGGTAGAGTATTCAACCCAGATTTATTGATTCGACACAAGGGGAGACAAAGAATATTCTCAAGTATTAGCAGCTGAGTTGTCAATTCAACCGCATCTGAAAGACTTAACATCTGTAGCAAAGTAGTATGGAAGTAACGGTAACGCAGGCAAAAGTAACAGTAGCAGTTATGTAGTGATGGTGACAAAAGCAGTAACGAAAGTAACAAAGCAAATATCAATATGAAACGAACTCATAGGCAATGGATCGGTAATAATAGGTATTAGATAATATTCATCATGTAGCAGTTATAACCTAGGGTGACACAGAACTAGCTCCAATTCATCAAAATAATGTAGGCATGTATTCCATATATAGTCATATGTGCTTATAGAAAAGAACTTGCATGGCATCTTCTGTCCTATCCTCCCATGGCAGCGGGGTCCTAATGGAAACTAAGGGATATTGAGGCCTCCTTTTAATAGAGAACCGGAACAGAGCATTAGCACTTAGTGAATACATGAACTCCTCAAACTACAACAATCACCGGAAAGAATCCCAATTCTTGTCAACTTGGGGTATGCGGATCATAACTCGTAATAGGTGTCCACAACTTGCAAAATCGGATCAAGAACACATGTATATTCATGAAAACATAATAGGTTCAGATCTGAAATCATGGCACTCGGGTCCTAGTGACAAGCATTAAGCATAGCAAAGTCATAGCAACATCAATCTCATAACATAATGGATACTAGGGATCAAACCCTAACAAAACTAACTCGATTACATGATAATCTCATCCAACCCATCACCGTCCAGGCAAGCCTACGATGGAATTACTCACACACGGCGGTAAGCATCATGAAATTGGTGATGGAGAAAGGTTGATGATGACGACGACGATCTCCACTCTCCGGATCCCTGAACGGACTCCAGATCTGGTCTCTCGAGGAAGAACAGGGGGTGATGGCGGCTCTGTATCATAAAACATGATGAATCCTTCTTTCCAATTTTTTCTACCCGAACGTGAATATATGGAGTTGGAGTTGAGGTCGTTGGAGATGCGGGGGACCCACAAGGCAGGGGGCACGCCCTTGGGGGCCTTCACCCTTGTGGACAGCCGGTGGGTCCCCTCCTGTAGATTCTTTCGCCAATATTTTTTATATTTTCCAGAAATAATCTCCGTAAAATTTCAGGTCATTCCGAAAACTTTTATTTCTGCACAAAAATTAACACCAAGGCAATTCTGCTGAAAATAGTGTCAGTCCGGGTTAGTTCCATTCAAATCATGCAAATTAGAGTCCAAAACAAGGGGAAAAGATTTTGGAAAAGTAGATATGATGGAGACGTAGCATGTGGCATGAATGTTCAGATCCATAAGACTCAAAACAAAAGTTTATGAATATCAAGACAATAATACTTCAAGCATACTAAAAAGCAATCTATGAAGCTTAAAAAATAACATGGCTAAAGAAATTTATCCCTACAAAATCATATAGTCTCGTTATGCTCCCTCTTCTCAACACAAAGTATAAATCATGCCCATCGCGGTGTCAGCGAATCAATTGTTTCATACATTTTAACACGCTTCAGCTTTTTCAACTCTTCACGTAATACATGAGCGTGAGCCATGGACATAACACTATGGGTGGAATAGAAGGTGGTAATAGATAAAAGGAGGGAGAAAGTCTCACATCAATTAGGCAAATCAATGGACTATGGAGATGTCCATCAATTGATATCAATGTGAGTGAGAAGGGATTGCCATGTAACAGATGCACTAGAGCTATAAGTGTATGAAAGATCAAATAAAAACTAAGCGAGTGTGCATCCAACTTGCTTTCTCATGAAGACCTAGGGAAATTTGAGGAAGCCCATCGTTGGAATATACAAGCCAAGTTATATAATGAAAAATTCCCACCAGTATATGAAAGTGTCAACATAGGAGACTCTCTATCATGAAGATCGTGGTGCTATTTTGAAGCACAAGTCTGGAAAAAAGATATTAACATTGTCCCTTCTCTCTTTCTTCTCTCATTTTTTCTTTTGGGCTCTTTGGTCTCTTTATTCTTATTTTTTGTGGGCTTATTTGGCCTCCTTTATTTTATTTGGGATTCTTCGGCATCTTTTATTTATAAACTCACATGGGACAATGCTCTAATAATGATAATCATCACACTTTTATTTACTTACAACTCAATACTAGAACAAAATATGACTCTATATGAATGCCTTCGGCGGTGTACCGGGATGTGCGATGATCTAGCATAGCAATGACATCAAGAAACGGACAAGCCATGGAAACATCATGCTAGCTGTCTTACGATCATGCAATGCAATATGACAATGATTGTGCGTGTCATAATAAACGGAACGGTGGAGTTACATGGCAATATATCTCAGAATGGCTATGAAAATGCCATAATAGGTAGGTATGGTGACTGTTTTGAGGAAGGCTATAAGGTTGTTTGATGCACCGGTGAAAGTTGCATGGTACTAGAGTGGCTAGCAAGGTGGAAGGGTGAGAGTGCGTATAATCCATGGACTCAACATTAGTCATAAAGAACTCACATACTTATTGCGAAAAATTTATTAGCCCTCGAAGCAAAGTACTACTATGCATGCTCCTAGGGGAGAGGTTGGTAGGAGTTAACAATTGCGTGCTCTCGACCTCCGCGCAAAGATAAACAATCAAGACACAATGCGCTTCAATTTGGTTACATAGTTAGGAGACCATACGTGCATGCTATGGGAATCACAAACCTTAACACAATTATTTCTTTATCCTCACAAATTACCACTAGCATGACTTCAATATTACCATCTTAACATCTCAAAACAATTATAAGGAATCAAACTTCTCATAGTATTCAATGCTCTGTATATGAAAGTTTTTATTATATCTCCCTTGGATGTCCATCACATTAGGACTAAATTCATAACCCAAGCAAATTACCATGCTGTTTTAAAGACTCTCAAAAAATATAATTGAAGCATGAGAGTTCAACTATTTCTATAAAATAAAACCACCGCCATGCTCTAAAAGATATAAGTGAAGCATTAGAGCAAAATTGCCTAGCTCAATAGATATAAGTGAAGCACATAGAGTATTCTAATAAATCATGATTCAAGTGTGTCCCTCTCAAAAGGTGTGTATAGCAAGGATGATTGCGGCAAACTAAAAAGCAATGACTCATATCATACAATACGCTCCAAGCAAAACACATATCATGTGGTGAATAAAAATATAGCCTCAAGTAAAAATATAGGCTCTTGGTTGTCCTTGGATATTACCATGGGGTGCCTTGGGAATCTCCAAGCTTAGGCTCTTGACAATCCTTATTCCATAGTCCATCGAATCTCTAGTCAAAACTTGAAAACTTCACAACACAAAGCTCAGCAGAAAATTCGTGAGATCCGTTAGTAAAACAAAGCAAATAACCACTCAAGGTACTGTTATGAACTCATTATTATTTTATATTGGTGTAATATCTACTGCATTCCAACTTTTCCATGGTTCATACCCCCTGATACTAGCCATAGATTCATCAAAATAAGCAAACACCACGTAGAAAACAGATTCTGTAAAAAACAAAACAGTGTGTAGCAATCTGAAAACTTCGCATACTTATGCAACTCTAAAAATTCTGAAAAATTAGGACAACGTGGGGACTTTGTATATAAATTTTGTGCAAAAATTTCAGAAGATTATCACACTCCAGAAATTTATTGAATTTCCTGCACCGGATGCAAAAGTTTATGTTTTTCAGCAAAATCAAATCAACAATCACCGCAAGCCATCCCAAAGGTCTTACTTGGCTCAAACACTAATTACTACAGAAGTAATAATATGTATTTATTCAAAAAAAAAAACCAAAAAAAAATTTGGGTTGCCTCCTAACAAGTGCTATTGTTTAACGCCCCTAGCTAGGCATAAAGCATGGATCAAGGTATTGCCATATTTGGTATGCAATCCATAAGTAGCTCTCATAATAGATTCATAAGACAACTTGATTTTATTTCTAGGAAAGTGTTTCATGCCCTTCCTTAACGGAAATTGAAATCTAATGTTTCCTTCTTTCATATTAGTAATTGCACCAATCGTTCTAAGGAAAGGTCTACCAAGAATAATAGGACATGTAGGATTGCAATCTATATCAAGAACGATGAAATCTATGGGCACATAATTCCCATTTGCAATAATAAGAGCATCATTAATTCTTCCCATAGGTTTCTTAATAGTGGAATCCGCAAGATGCAAATTTAAATAACAATCCTCAAATTCATGAAAACCTAGCACATCACATAAAGTTTTTGGAATCGTGGAAACGCTGGCACCCAAATCACACAAAGCATTACACTTATAATCTTTAATCTCAATCTTAATAGTAGGTTCTGAAGGAAATATGCCCTAGAGGCAATAGTAAAGTTGTTATTTGTATTTCCTTATACCATCATAAATGTCTTTTGTTCATGCTAGAATTGTATTAACCGGAAACTTAGTACATGTGTGAATACATAGACAAAACATAGTGTCCCTAGTATGCCTCTACTAGACTAGCTCATTGATCAAAGATGGTTATGTTTCCTAGCCATAGACATGAGTTGTCATTTGATCAACGTGATCACATCATTAGGAGAATGATGTGATGGACAAGACCCATCTGTTAGCTTAGCAACTTGATCGTTTAGTTTTACTGCTATTGCTTTCTTCATGACTTATACATGTTCCTATGACTATGAGATTATGCAACTCCAGAATACCGGAGGAACACCTTGTGTGCTATCAAACATCACAACGTAACTCGGTGATTATAAAGATGCTCTACAGGTGTCTCCGAAAGTTTTTGTGGTGTTGGCATAGATCAAAAATAGGATTTGTCACTCCGAGTGTCGGAGAGGTATCTCTGGGCCTGTGACGCCCGGATAGTTAAGCTACAGTAACCCTCTACTAATGACGACACGTCACCACCATTACTGTTGATAATCTCGTGTTAGTTCGAAAACGATCCAAATTAAAATTTGAATTAAAAGAAAACACAAAAGTTTTCAAACATTAAAACTAAAATGTTCGGGACGTATCAAATAAATCATAAGGAATTATGGTGGAGAATCCTTATTTTTATAACATATTTAAATGCACCAAAATGATTGAAACAACAGACAAAATAATTAAGTAAATGCCTTTGGTATTTTATAAAGTATTAAACTATTTTATTTTGTTGCCCAAACTTATGTGGGAGTGGCATACTTATTAACACTAAAATTGGAACTGCCTTTATAATTTACAAAATTAAAATAAATAGGGAACTAAAATAAACAGAAAGAAATTGAAAAGAAAATA